>BSBM01000118.1:367500-967500 GCA_027924585.1 Larix kaempferi
TCAACATCTTCATCATTATCATATTGATCTTCATCATCATCATCTTCATCATCATCATCATCATCATCTTCTTCATCATCATCATCATCATCATCATCATCATCTTCAACACGCTCTTCATCATCATCTTCATCATCATCATCATCATCATCATCACCATCATCATCATCATTATCATCATCACCATCATCATCATCGACGTCGTCATCATCATCATCATATTCTTCTTCATCATCGTCATCAACATCATTATGATCATCATATTCATCATCAACATCAACATCATCATCATCATTATCATCGTCACTGTCATCATCATCATGATAATCATTGTCATCATCATCATGTTTTTTGTTGTCTCTAATCAGACTTAGGAAAAAGACATCAATCAAATTTACTATCCCTAACTATACCATATATCCTTGTAATAGTTGTTGCCATTGTAGTACAAGAAGCATTAAATTTCATACTTAGACCATGAATAGTGTCTCAAGAAAAATGAAATGTGTAAATCCTTGTACTGCTTCCTATATGACCATGGTTAACACTGTAATATCCATCCTAGGTGAACAAGATCTCCTAATGGTGGATATATCGCACTTAGTGACTAAAGATCTCCTCTAAAGGGAATATGTAGTGGCTCAAGACATCCTTTTGTCCCATAAGCCCTAGAAGCTATATTTAGGTTATGTGGCGATTTTCTTCCTTGCTCGACCATGGTGATCAAGACCCCAATATCTATTCCTTATAATTCAAAACCTCCTTTTTTTAAACCATGGGAACAACAACCTCCCAAGGGTATATCCAATAGCCCGCAAGCCAGATATACCAGTAACTAGTGACTCAGCAAGGGTTGATACGTCCCAAAACTCATAGGGTTGAGCCTCTATCCCAGGGGTCACCTACCCTTTTGAGCCTTGTCACAATGGGCCAATGAGAAACCCTACCCCTTGCTAGTTTTGAACCTCCTATTGGCTTCCATATCCCACTCAAAGGTCAAAGATCCCTTTTATATGGCCTATGTGGTGCTTTGAGACCACATTCATGGAGGTACTATAGGGCCAATGTTCCAAAGGATTCCAAAACTATTTTTGTGAGAGCTAAGTATATTTTAAGGAATTGTGTTTTTAAAGTCAAATATACTTAACCTAGCTAGGAATTGAGATGATTTAGATTTTAAAATTGATACAAGACCTAGCTAAGATCAATTGGATCAATTACAATGATGCCAAAATGTTTTCAAGTAGATTGGATTGCAAGATTTGTAACTTTACCCAAAATATCACTATGAGTCTAAGGTAGTAGAAATGAAACCAATGAGTTAAACTTGGTATTTTTTTCTCAAGAAGGGGGTGCTATGTATGTCCATCTCGACGGTTTGATTCCTTAGGGATCCTGAAGCTATTGGATGTTTCTTTTTTTAAGAAAGTGCCATAACCCAAGAGGGATGAGAAATAATAGAGATTCCATTCAAAGATGTTAACAAGAGCTACAATATAGTTCACCATATCACCTTGATACAAATGGACATACGTGGGGTTCCCTTTCCTTCCCTTGTGGGGGTCTTGATGGAGGTGATAACAAACCCAATGATGATGGGGATGATGATGATGACAATGATTGTCATGATGGTGATGATGATTATGATGATCAAGATGGTGATGATGGTGATGATAATGATCATCATCGACATTGATGTCATTAGCGTCATCATCACTGACATTGTCATAACAATTTTAATATGTTTTTTAATCAATTTTTTTTTTCAAATTTAATCATGTTCTTCATTTTAAGTTTACACACACACACAAAATTACATACATATATCTAAAGAAATAAAAAATAATACCTAAATACTAAATATAAAATAAATAACTAATAAACATAATAAAAAGACAATAAAAAATAAAGATAAAAAATAATAAAGATCTGAACATAATAAACAAAAGATAAAAAATAAACATTAAAAAAAAATAACAAAACATTTCAAAACAATATCACACTTCCCTCCACTCGCACACATATTTCACTTAAGTCAAGACCCAAGAACCAGGCCCGAGGTAGAAGAAGAGTTTCGAAGGTCGCAGATCAGAAGGTAACCGAGGTCATCGAGCTGGAAATGGAGGACAAAGAAGAGGCCCGAGTTATAAGAGGAGGTTCCAAGGTTGCAGAGAAGGTCTCTGAGGCCATCGAGGAACCAATTGACAAAGAAGAGACTTACCAAGGTAGAAGTGGAGGTTTGAAGGTCGTAGAGAAGGTCGCATAGGCCCTTACCTAGGTATAAAAGGAGGTTCGAAGGTCGGGGAGAACACAAGCTAGAAGAGGTTTGAAGGTCACAGATAAGGTCACGGAGGACACAAGGTCTTTGTGGAGGTCGCAAGAGGTCATTGAGGAGGTAGCAGAGGAGCACAAGGTCATAGAGCCACATAGGACTGTTGCTTGGGTTTTCACCCAAGCATGTGCAAATGTGCACCTACTAACTTCGTAGTAGTAGTCTCTATTAAAGCAATAAAAACTAATGTAAAAACAAATATTGATCTAAGATGTGCAAGAAAGTAAATCTACAGTAAACAGTAAAAACTCGAATGATCTATGTAAAACAAATTTTTATTTATGAAAAAATAGCTTTACAAATAACAGATTACCTCAAAGGGTGAGGATGGTTGAGCTTGAGCAGCTGCAATGGTGAGGTGCTCCAATGCTCTAATGATCTTTCTCTTCTCCAAATGCAAGTGGGAGGATTGGCCAAGAAGGGATTCCAAAGATGGATCTAAGCTCAAATGATGGCTCAAGATACCAGGGAAGAAATTGTAGCATAAGGATAGGATGAGTGTGGATGAATAGTGAGGAGCCTCTATCACCTTTTTATAGCTTTTTGGTGATGGAGAATACAACTATGGTTTAAGGAAACCAATGGTATTGGTAAAGAATGGTTTAGGTTTTCTTTTCCTCTTTTTCCCTCTTTTTCCTTTTTTGAATATATTTTTGAATTATTCCCTTTTAATTGTTTTGGGAATTTTGGACCCTTTTTTAGGGTTTTTTGTATTTTTTGAGGAAAATTAAATATTTTGAGGGGAAAAAGATGGATTTTGGTCTTTTTGGTGACCTTTTGAAGGTTTTAGAGGCTAAAATGGTAGGAAAAAGTAGACAAATGGGTCATGTGAATAGGGAAATGAGATAGTGAGAATTTTTTGGGTGTCAACAGATTGCCCCCTGATGTGTGAGGGTAGGAGCTCATCATATGGCTGATAGACATCATAATTATTTTGTCTTTTTCCTGGGGTTTCGAGGAGAGAAGAGACCGATTGGAGAACAGAGAAAGGGTCCCATGCAAATTGCAAAAGATGAAAATAAATGGACTCAAAATGAATGAGGAATAATCTATGTTAATGGATGAGGCAGGCATACCCATTCTCGTATCAAGACATATAAATAACAATGAGGCCCAAAAAAGTGACCTGAATAATACATATAAACCTGCCGTGTGTATCATAATGGTCCAGACGGGACACAATGCTGGGACATATTCATGGTCATATCATGACTGATCTGAAGAACTTATACATTGGAAAATAACAACAACCGTTCTGAATGAGGTGTCAAAAGGGTTAATGAGCTGTTGGATCTGAAGGTATCCAACAACTGTAGGGACTCAATAACTGTGAGTCAACTTCTGAAGAGTATATGGAATGGTATACTTGAGGGAGTATAACACTGGGTACTTCCGAATACTATCTCCAAATGCAGCCCGGATATCTATAGGAACATGTAACTGGTTGTTTTGAAAGTAGTCTCATCAATGTGCTGGAGTCCGGTGACATTCGGGGTCTTCGAAAAATAACTGAAAGGACCGATACCCTGTATGAATCTCAATGATGCGATCAAGGTGTTGACGTCGAGCATGTGAGAAACAATCATTTGGAGAGGCACTAAGGACTCCTTTCCAAATAATTCGTAGCACTCACCACTAATGGTGATGAGTGCAAAGCACAGGGACCTATGGGTCTATCCTCTGGAAGAGATTGGTTGTCGTCAATAGAGGGAGACCTGCAACTATCAAGGCAATGATGTTTCCTTGATAGGAGCACGAGGTGTACAACCAAAATACTGATAGTGGGACTGACGTTCTGTGGGGAAGGGGAATAACTAGGGCATAGAGTGGGGGGACTCAAACTTCCTTTGTTCAGAGCATGATGACATGGATGACCTGGAAGCATATGAAACTAACTTTAGGTATAGGGATCATAACTTAAGGGATCAGGGGTATGTACTGCAATGGGAGAGGTTGAGTAGGGAAAAATGATGTATGGTGTCGAGAAACTCTCAAGGTGGCATATTGCAGAATACTCTGAACAAAGGAGACCAAATTGGGGAAGCTGCCATAATAGTGTGATTATATATGCTTTGTTGTGGCACTGAGAGGCACCGTTGGGGCCTTCTTCATGGTTTAAGGATCTCAAAGAAGGGATAAAAGTGTGCTGAAAAATGGTATTGTCATGTGGATTTGTATGAGCCTAGGATAGTTCATGCTCATGGTTGCTTTCATTTTTAGAGAGTCTAAAAGTGATAAGTAGAGTCCAAGGGGGTTCTTTTTCATGTGTTAGTCTCCAAGGCCCGAAAAAGCATAAAATGATGCAATGAAGAACTCTTCTAGCCGACGTGACTAGAGTATTCCTTTTTCATAATTAGTCTACAACGTCCGAAAAAGGGGTAAACTTATACTGGGGAGACGCCCTTTCAAATACATTTAATGAGCATGAAAGGAAGCAAGATTGCTCAGCAATCTTTTCATTTTTTTAGGAGTCAGAAAAGAGCTTAACAGAAACTCCCTAAGTGCCTTTTTCGTAAAGGAATTGATCGGCCCGAAAAAGGGATAAAATTATACCGAACAAAAGTAATGGTGAGGCAAGGAGGAAGTGTTCAATCAAGGAACAAGTATGGGGATGAAGCACAGTGATAGGTGGGGAACAATGATGGGGCCTCCTTGCAGGTTGATGAATGATAGCAAAAAAATGCCATAATTGCAGTATGGATGGAGTGGAGGGCTAATGTAGAAGTTGTGTTGCAAAAATTTTGCAAAATTCGACAGCTGCCGATGTGGTGTGCAAATTGAGGCGATGACGGATATGTGAAAAGATGCTCAAAAAATCTGGTGGTGAGAGCAAGAAAGGGTCTCAAGCATCGTCACGAGCGTGGAAAACTGAATCCAGCGATATAAAATTCATAAAAAATGGACAACGACCGATGTGGCACGCGAATCGAGGCAATGAGGGTGTGTGAAAAAATGCCTGAAAACGGGACTGGTGAAATCGAGAAACTGACTAGACCACCGTGAAGTTCTTGCCGTGCTGAATCCAATGGTATCAATGGTTTGGAAAATAGACATCGTATGGCTCTAAAATGGCTGACTGAAAAAATGGGTCAAATCTCTATAAATAACAAGTGGACCCATAGTGACATGTGTCATTTGCACTATTGAGTTTGAGAGGGGATTTGAGTTGGTCAGAGCAAATTTGTCTTTTGTGGGAGAACTGACTGTCAGATTTTCATTTCGTCAGTTCAAGGTAAGCCTATTGGCCTTGAGTTTTAACTTTATTTACTATTGGGGGGAAATGGGGGCCTCGGGGGTGGTGCATTGATCACTTTGGGTGACCAATGAGGGAAATCGCAGGTTATGAGGATTTTTGTGCGATCTGGATCGCGGCTTTGGTCTCCACAGTCGCGATGTGGATCGCGACTGTGGTCTCCATAGTCATGATGTGAATCGCAACTGTGGTCTCCACAGTCGCGATGTGCATCGTGACTGTGGTCTCCACAGTCGCGATGTGGATTGGGACTGTGGGTTTCATAGTCATGATGTGGATCGCATCTGTGGGATTAATAGTCACAATGTGGATCGCGGCTGTGGCTTCTACAGCCATGATATCAGATCGCGACTATGGGCCACCACAGCCGCGATCTGGATCGTTGTTGGGGGAAGTTTTTGGCATGTTTCTAATTGAAATTTTCTTGTGTAATTGGCAGGATTCTCAGGCTAACGAGGGATTTGTGGAGGGAGAGGGAGATTCCGGATGCTCTGATGCAGATCATCCGTGAGGACCATGATGCATAGGCTGCTTTGGCATTGGGAGGACTGCTAAAGTTCGCCCAAATTCCTCTTATCCGTTCAACAAAATTATTGCTGAACAAGTTGATCGATTTCTGGGACCCAGATATTCAGGCCTTTATGGTTCAAGGTGAGAGATTGGATCTCACCTTGACTGATGTTTACTTTCTGAATCGACTGCCCCGTTTAGGTGTGATAGGGGACACTCAGCCGAGGATACCGGGGGGTGTTGAGATAGAGGATCTACTGGAGAGATTTTTCTGGCCGGGGTCTCGTGTGCATGCTAGTGCATTGCTAGTTCGTGATTTGCGGGATCTGGCGATGCGAGTAGTCACGGATTGCGTACTACGGGTACTCGGAGCATAGGAACCCCACTGATTGTCGAGGGGGGAAGATGTTGATGGTTCATCGGGTTATGACTGGGACATACTATGCCTGGGGGAAGATGTTCCTTTCCTGTGTTCAGCGTGAGCTGAGAAAGGTGAGGTTGCAGGGGGGAGAGTTTAGTTATGCTTCATTTCTATGTTGCTTCTTCTTTTAGAGGGTGCCTACATTGTAGCCTCGTGTGCCGGTCGGGGATGGTGAGATCAGTGAGCCGCAGATGGTGCAGTGGGGAGAGATGATGTGCCAGAGTGGTGGTGGGGAAGTTGGACATTTCTTTACTATAGAGATGTATGAGCAGTGGGAGCAGATGCCAATTATGTTCGATGATTATCCGTACCAGACTATGGATTACCGGGGGGATATAGAGATTCCTCGAGATCCAGGATAGGCTTGGGGAGAGATGGTATGCATTTATTTTAGCATATCATGTTTGTATGTTTTTCTATGATGATATCTAGAGGCGTTTTTATGATGTTTGACATTTCCGAGTGTTGGTTATTGCAAATGTGGGTCCACGGCCTCCACTGGAGCATCAGGGCCGCAGGGGGCATGTGGTTGTAGTAGCACCTCCACCTCCTGCGCGAGGAGTTGTACGTCGCCAGGGTGATGATGAGGTGGTAGAGGGCGTATGTGAGACCATCGATCATCTATTGGATGGTGTGGCAGATGATGGTTGGAGGGATTTGGATCGGGAGGTGTTAGACCTCTGTTTTGATGCCCACGTGAGTGGAGATCGATTTTGAGGCGGATAGCTGTGTTGGCAACAGAGAGGAGGGCTAGGGACCAGTATGATCCAGAGGAGGAGGAGCCATAGGAGGCGGTTGGCCGTGATGACGAGGATTATGCTGTATTTTACTTGTCCCCAAATGCTGATGAGCATATGGGGACGTTTTTGGGGATATGTATTATGTACGGCTGTTGTACTTTTTGTATATTCGGGTGCTGAGGGCAGTCTTGACATTATGACTATATGATGATATATATATTTATGCACATGGATGCATTTTTTTATTATATAGCCGTGTATGCATGTGGATGCAATTGTTAATGTTTTGTATGCCCGTGGAGGCCCATTCTATGCACGTGGATGCAATTTTATGTTTTTGTATGCCCGTGGAGGCACGTTCTATGCACGTGGATGCAATATTATGATGGGTTATTTTGTCTATTTTTATGGTTTTTTGATGCCTATGTGATGTTATCTTGATGCATGTTTGATGTCCTACATGGTTTGGTTAACGTGCCAATCTAGAATGTTGTTAGCCATTTGGTCTGCTACACTGTTGAGATTTCTTGGGACATGAGTGAATGAAATGGATTCAAAATGTCTAATCATTTGTTTAGTGTGCAGGAATTTTCTAAAGAGACAGGGATCGTGTACTTGGTAACAATTGTTGAGTTGGGAAACAAGAAGCTGGGATTCGAGGAAGACATGAAGGTGACTTATGCCCATCTGGAGGGTAGAGGTTAGGAGACCGGTCACAACATCGTACTCATCTTGGTTATTGGTAGCAGCACCTATACACACTCCGTCGAGGTGAATCAAATCATGTGAGGGGGAATA
The DNA here is from genome assembly GCA_027924585.1 of Larix kaempferi. Classification (NCBI taxonomy): domain Eukaryota; kingdom Viridiplantae; phylum Streptophyta; class Pinopsida; order Pinales; family Pinaceae; genus Larix; species Larix kaempferi. The sequence goes on from BSBM01000118.1 coordinate 375,555, forward strand.
GAGTACCCAAGCTGCGGAGGTGAGATTTGGAGACTAGTGACTAGCACCGTCAGTGAAGTCAACATGGTAAAGTGGAACAGGATCCATCTGTGGTCATGTAGGAAAAACAAAATATAAGGTTTTTGAAAGCTTTGGTAGTGAAAAAAGAATTAAAACTTTACAATATGGACTGTGGTTTCCAAAATATTTTATGTGTAAAAGCATTTGAGGTACAACCCGTTACGAGGGTTGTGTAGGGGGTTTCCTTCTGAGTCGGTCAGATTGTATGCCCCATGTCCGAGGCAAGTGTCTATGATGTATGGGCCTTGCCACATGGATTCAAATTTTCCTTTGCCCTTTTTGTCATGGGCTTGATCGTAAACGAGTACAAGGTCTCCTTCATGGAAGGCTCTTGGGTGGACATGCTTATCATAGCCGGCTTTGGAGTGGTTTTTTGTGGCTTCAATGGTTTGGAGGGCTGCGCGGCGATCCTCATCAGCTTGCTCCAACAGAATCAAGCGTTGCTCGATGGGTGAAGTCTTTGGGAGGAGTTCGATGGAAATATGCAGTGTTGGGATCTGACACTCAATAGGGAGGACAGATTCCACGACGTGAACCAAATGGAAAGGGGTAAAACTAGTGGTGGTTTTAGTGGAGGTACAGTAAGCCCACAGTGCAGGAAAAAGCATGTGATGCCAATTGGACTTATGCCGATCGACAGTGTGCTAGAGGATTGTCTTCAAAATTTTGTTAATTGCTTCAACTTGGCCATTCCCTTGGGGGTAGTAGGGGGAGGTGTATTGATGTTGGAATTTAAGGAGGGTTGACAATTATCGCCAGATAGAGTCCTCGAAATGAGAACCATGGTCTGAAATGAGTTGCTTAGGTACTCCAAAATAAGTAATAACATGGTTGAAGAAGAAGCAGGATGTAGTGTCAGTTGTGTAGTTAAAGGTAGGCATGGATTCTGCCCATTTGGTAAAGTAATCGACAGCCACAATGATGTATTTATGGCCGCCAGTTGATGCAGGACTACACTCCATAAAGTCGATGGCCCATTTGCAAAAGGGACCAATGGTGATTACTGGATGGAGGGGGGCAGGGGGAGTCCTTGCCTTGGGGTTAAAGAGATGGAAATTTTGGCAATGTTTGGCTGCTGTGATGCAATCAGTAAATAGTGAGGGCCAAAAATACCCTGTGCGGATCAACTTTTGGGCAGTGGCCATTCTTGAGAAATGGCTGCCATAGGCACCGCTATGATATTCATTAAGAACTTGTTTTGCTTCCTCTCGAGAAAGGCAATGTCGTAGGATGGTGTCAACACCACATCGATATAGGACATCACCTAAGAGGAGATATCGAGAAGCATGGTGGCGGATGCGATGACGTCCATCATGGTCGACATTGGGTCGAAACTTTTGTGTATGGAGGTAAACCAAAATGTCACCATACCAAGGGTCATTTGATGAGATGATGAATAAATGGTCATCAGTTAGATTAGTATTGACTGATGGTGATGGAGATAGGGATGGTAAGTCTGTAATGAGTTGAGCAAGTGCTAAGGATTTGGTGCTCTTAGGGGTTTTGAAAGTCAAGTCATATTCTTGTAGGATAATCACCCATTTAGTGACACGGCCTTGTAGAAGGCGACAGTTCAAGAGATAGACCATTGGGTTGGAATTTGCAACTATAGTAGTATGTCTTATGAGGATGTAATGTCGCAACTTCTGTATTGAAAAGACGATGACGAGGGCCAGTTTCTCTTCGTATGGGTACCATAGTAGTGGGCCAGATAAGGTTTGGCTCACATAATAAATGATGTGCTCTTGACGAGCAGTGTCTTCTTGAATGAGAACTCCTAAAACGGCATAGTCGGATGCCAAAACATAAAGAACGAAATCTTTGGAGAAATATGGAGGGGAGATCAAAGGGGTGTTGGTGAGTGCTTTCTTCAGGTCATCAAAATCTCCTTGTGCTTGGTCATCCCACACAAAAGGGATGTGGGTATGGAGCAAATGAAGGAAACCATGAACCGTCGTGGCGTAATTGGGGACAAAACGGCGAAGGAAATTTGCTTTGCCTTGAAGGCTTTGTAATTGTCGAAGCGTATGCGGTGATGGGAGGTCTAAGATGGCTTGGACCTTTAATGGATCGACGACGATACCTTTCTGTGAGATAATGAAACCTAACAACCAGCCTACTGGAACGAAAAATAAACACTTGAGTGGGTTCAAGCGGATTTGGTATTTGCGACAACGTAGGAAGACTTGCCGGAGGTCACTGAGATGATCGGATTGTTTTTTTGATCGGGCCGTGAGGTCATCAAGGTAGACAAGGATAATGTTAACCAAGTCATGGAAACAATATGTCATGGCCCGCTGAAAAGTGGCTCCAGCATTTTTAAGACCAAAGGGCATAACATGGTAAGCAAAAGTGCCCCATGGGGTGGTGAAGGCAGTTTTGTACTGATCTTCTTTGCGAATGTGAATTTGGTTATACCCAGAGAAACCATCCATGAAAGATAGTATCTCATGCCCTGCACATGCATCGATAAGTTGGTCGATAAATGGTGTGGGAAAGTTGTCTTTGGGACAAGCTAGGTTTAGGTCATGGAATTCATTATAGACATGGATGGTGTCTTGCTTTTTGTTAACTGGTACTGAGTTAGAAATTGCTGTGGTGTAAGCTATGGGGTAGATGAACCCTGTTGTGTGAAGCTTCTCAATTTTTGCTTTGACGACAGGAAGCTTAGATGGGTGGATGGGGCGTTGTTTTTGGCGGACAGGTGGTATGTTGGGCCAAGTGTCAATGTGGTGTTCTACAATAGCAGGATCAAGACCCGACATCTCAGTGTAGGACCATGCAAATACGTTGCGGAACTCTTGAAAGAGTTCCTTGTAAGCTTGTACCTCATCCTCTGTACATGATGCGCCAAAGGAAATAAGTTCTGGTATTCCGAGCTTGGAAGAGATGTCAAATTTAATAACGGGTGAATTATTGGCCATATTGCCTTCCTCAAAGGCATCAGGGGCTGGGATTGGATCTTTCAACTAGTAGGCCTTTGTAAGAAGGAAATATTTGGATTCAACGGACAATTGATTTGTCGTGGAGGAGGTAGATGCTTCAGGGATGAAGTATGATCGATGGTGCATATCATCCCAGGGGTAGTCGGGTGCAGTAAGTGCTTCCATTATTTCCTCATCATTGCGGAAGCATTGCATTGTCAAATTAGTTGACTGGGTGCGCTGGTGGACGAGATCATATAAATGGTATTAATCTCTTCTGAGGAGGAAGATATTGGGGGATATATTTCCTCAATGAGAGGAGGGAATATCTTTAGGTCGACATTATTTAGTTCGTATAGAGCTACTCTGTAATCTCAGAGATCAGGGCAGTGATGTGAGTAATGGCCGTAAATGCCTCATATTGCACAAGGGTGATTGGTACGTAGCGATTTATCGCGAGGTTGAGGAGCCAGTTCCAGTTTAACAACTGGGATGTTAGCATCATCATACAACATTTGCAAGTGTTCTTGAAGTACTGGTAATTGTGGACATTGGTAGGTAGCATGGCCTATGTCGTCGCACAAAGAGAATTTAGGGGGAACGCGAAATGTTGGGGGATTCTTCGCCAGGTTTGGAGTTGATGGGGCGGTGCGGGTTGCAGGTGCAGCGGTGTAGTTTTGTGGGCCTCTGCCCCCAATGTAGCGGAGTGGAAGGGGAGTATTACTGGCTGTTGATGTAGTTTCCACTATCGGAGGTGGTTAGTTCTGGATGTTCGCTACGCCAGGGGGTGGATGATTAGAGGTATTGATGGGTTGCACTGGTTGTAAAATGACATTTGGTGTCAGGGGAGGAGTTGGGGAAGGCAGGTACCACACTGGTAGTCCTAAGGTTAACCTTGGAAGATTGAGCATAGCCATTACTGAGGTACTGACTACTCCTGAAGGAGGAAAGAGATACGGGATAGTGTGAATGGGTGTGGCTCCGATATGACTTGGCATTGAGGGTGGTTGTGGCAGTAAAGGGGGTTGTTGGTTAGGTATCTTCGAGAGGGTGCACAAATAAGATATTTTGGTTATCTGCAAAGGGGGTGGAATGGATTGGAACGTGGAAGTCATGGGAGTATTTAAGTATATCCTGGGTCTGACTGTGGAGACGAATGCTGTGGGTGCACTCTGAACGGGTTCTTCAATCATAGGTAGAACATTTTCAGGTGCAGCGGGAGGATTAGGATCATAGTATGTCAATTGATCAATTTTGACTACACGTCCCTCATGGGGAAACATCATGATGTGGAACATGGATGAAGCGACAGATTTCATGGAATACATGTAACTTCGTCCTCATAAGAGGTTGTAATCAAGCTGGGCATTGATGACCTCTATGTCTATGAGAACCATTTTTCCACCCAATTGGATGGGTACATTATCCAAAAGGACTTGCGGTTGAGCTGAACGACCATCATAAGCTCGCAATGCGGTGGTGGATGGTTGTAGTGTGGGAGATCCGAGTTTCTGCCAAACAAATGTCGACATGACGTAGGTGGAGGCACCTTCATCGATGATGCATCGATGAATGACAAGGTTTCGAATGGATACAAAAACCTGAAATGCTAATGTCGAAGGAAAATGTGGTTCGTCTTGGTCCAATTCGAATGCCATCATCCGTGAATCTTTAGGGTATATTGCACCAATGGCAGATAACAATAATTTCTTCTGTGCAGGAAAACTCTTTAGGACTTCCAGGGCAGACATAGCAGCGGGGGACTGGGCTAAGTCTTCTACAATATTATAATTTGAGGTTGCACGAGCGTTAGGATTATTTTTGATCCGTCGTAGGGGGGAGCGAGGGGCTTTAAGATCCCCTTCCATTGGCATATTAGGTATGCGTAATGGTTGATCAGTGGGAAGGGTGTTTGTGGATGGATCAATAGGCGTGGTTTCAAGGGTTGAGCCGTATTGGTTTCGGCATGTTTGGAGGTTTATATCATTTGATGACATCATTAATAGATGATGAGTACCTGAATCCATGTGCTGGTAATCAGTTGCAGCATAAGTGATTTGCTGCTGTGGTGCCGTGTTCCATTGGGTGGGATCCAACGGACGAGTGTTCATCACTCCTTGAGTAGGTAAGGGATTCTGTAAAACCATGGGTTGCAGTTGAGGAGGTGGCGCTGGCTGTGCCGCGTGCCCTTGGCGTTGGGTGTCATCAGTCCAAAGTTGGCATGCTCGCTCCAAATGGGGGCATGAGTGTGTGTAATGGCCATATACTCCACATATGGAACACAGATGGTTGGTTCTTAAATTAGTATTTTTACCTTGTTTCGTTGGACAATCAGGGTTTTGGTTGGAGGGAGCAGCATTATTATTATTCGAGGGATTGGGTGGTTGTCTGCCTTGGTTTTGCGGTTGATTGTTCCCTTGGTTTCGTCCTCTTTTGCGATTCTGTTGACCTCCTTGATTATGTTGGTTGTTCTGGTTTTGGGGCTGGTTTTGCTGTGCATACACTTTCCCTTGGGAAGTAGGGGGATTTTGAGGTTGCGCAGGTGCTGGAGCAGGCTGCGGTGGGTAGTAAGCGGGAGGGTTCGGAGGGGGTCTAGGTGCTTGTTGTTGTTGTTGGTAAGTTTGAGCTATTGGCAGTGTTGGGGCAGGAGGCATTGCTTGCGGAGGGTAATAAGCCGATGGGGCTTGTGAGTGAACAGGGGCATGAGTGGCCCGTTGGTGATAATATGTAGAAGATGCATAAGTTGAAGGTGCGTGCCCGTAACACTGTGGTGGACATGAGGGTCCGTGAGTGTGGTTGGTGTGTGCTATTGGGGCATATGAAGCTGTAGCTCCGGAATGAGATGTATCCCTTGAAACATCGGGGCTGTTATTGGTACTTATAATGGTAAAGGGTTTGTTTTGTGGCACAACCTAGCCAATAATGCCGTTGGCGGCATGGGATGCCCCCGACGCATCATTTCGAGAGGAAGCGACACGAGGGGTGTCAGGTAAAATTGTATATAGGTAGCCAGACTGGGTGTAGATTAAATCAAACTGTTGGGATTTTAGAATGGATTCTTCTTCAAACTAGGGTCATTCAGAAGCCACGTCTTTGGCTATGGCTGGAAGGAGAGATTTTAGGAACCAATCCAGGAAAATACGATCATCTAGCTTGATCTTGCATAGACTTCGGTGTTTACGCCACTCATGGATGTGGTCTGTGATGTGGGTAGCCGTCTTCTGTCTATAAGACAATAGGATTTCTACTCCCGCAACATAGCGGACGGGTAGTTGAAAGAACTGTAGCAAAGTTGAGGCAAGGGATGTAAATGTAGGGTGTGTCCCATGAGGCTGCTCGATATACCATTTGGCTGCTGAGCCAGTGAAAGTTATTTGCAACAGACGTAGGCGAATAGAGTCATCTACTATGGATTTGGAGGAACACCATAGATGAAAAGACATAATGTGGTTTTGTGGGTCCTCACCAGCCTTTCCCTCAAACTTAGGGATGTCTGATGGGAGTTTAGTGGGCATGTGAGGCCAAGTAGGATCATGTCTAATGGGATCGTTTGTTAATCTTTCCAGGTCTAGTAGGTTAAGACTAGACATAAATGGAAAACTGGCAGAGGAGTGTGACATGGTCACTGGTGCATATGTGCTATTGATAGCATTATTGATTAGGCCACTGCCTCCAAAGGGAGTATGAGTCATGAGGGGGATGTGACCCCCAAACAGAGGTGTGGAGTTGGTATGAGAGGGTCCTGCAGTTCCGGTTGTAACATGGGTTATAGATGGGTTGGGATTAGGTATAGTAATTGTTGGGTTTGGTATAGTAGCAGGGATGGTAGTTGTAGGTCCCATCAAGGGAATGCCCAGAGTAGATGTGGGTCCCATTGAGGGAACACCGAAGGTAGGCATGGGTCCCATTAATGGCATATGTAGGGTAGTTGCTGTAGTTGTGGCTACTGAGGTGGCCATTTTGGTGGCGGTGGTGGTGGTGGATGTTCCACCAGTAGTCCCTGTAAAGAAGGGGTTGGAAGTCATGCCAGCCATGGGGCTAGTTGGTGCGGTGTATGTAGGGTTTTCGAATTCTACCTCAGAGTCATATGTGAAATGAGGGGCGTAAGAATCGGATGACGAGGCTCTATGCCGATGACATGTGGAGTCAAGTGACAATGCTCTACGTCTGTGACGAGTGGTGTCAAGTGAACCGTACTGTGGGGGTTCGCCCCAGAAGTGTCGAGAATGTCTCGGGGACTCAATGGTGACTGTTGGCTAGTAAAACAAATGGGTGGTGGTGAGTGGAAAGCTCAAAAACCCTAATGCAACCGTGTGTGCAGGAGGGGAGCGCAAAAACAATGGCACTCGGGCCAACAACCAAACTCAAAACACTTACGGTAACAGCTGTGCTACGGTAAGTGGAGTAATAAAAAAGGGTGGTCAAAATACCAACAAGCAAATGGCTCCTAAAAAATAAAAATGGTGTACTCGCTAACCAAGGGGAGGCAATAGAGCATGCAAACACCTAACTAAAAAGGTATTATGATTCAACAAGACGTATCCTATGCAAGGTGATGAAATCCAAGTCAGACAATATGAAACGTAGAACCAAAGGCTAATGATATACCTCTACCGGGAGGGACACCAGGTAGACAATCCTAGAAGAAAGGTCACTAAGATACCCCATTCATGACATGTCCAGAAAGGTGAATCTGCATCTCCTATTCTATCACCGCTGTACTACCATACGGGTAGTACACCGAGAACAAGTAGGTATCCTTCGATGACTGAATGGATTATGGTAGTCCACTCAGGCCTCGAGAACCAGTCTTGCTACTTCGACCCTTCTAAGGGAGAGGCCTTTCCCACAAATCGGTGTATAATTGTGCTAATAAGTACTAAGGGATTTTGGTACCCTAATTGTCAACCACTATGTCTCAAATGAAAGTGATTGAGGAGTGTTATTTGGATACCTATCCCCTCAATCTTACTTAACTACAATGTTCTTTTGATGTTCCCTAAGTGGGATTAGAATGTTGGTTGAGTTAAATAGATTTTAAGGCTCACTTTGATTAATGGTGACATAGTGTGTGTAGGTGTGGTTATGTACCAAAATAAAATGCCTCGCTTGGGCGAATATCTATCAAATTAAAATGCTGATTTCAACTTGCAAAATATGAAATTTTTTTAAAATGATGTAGTAAAGCAAATAACAGAAAAAGAAAATGAATCTCTAAGGCTACAAGTACAACAGTAGGTTGTCAAAGTGTAGGGGAAATGGCTGGAAAATATGGTATGAAATGGGTGACAAAAACTCAGACGGCAAATCGCAGGGTTCGGGACGAAATTGCGACTGTCTGTGGCAAAAATCGCGATCTGGGCAAAACTCACGATTTGTGTCACGGCTAGAGGGATGTAAGTCGCGATATGGACTCGCTACTGTGAGTCTGAAACCCATGATATGGATCGCGGATAACAGGGAAAAATCCACGATTATGGGTGAAAAAACAGGTTTTTGAAATCGCGGCTTTCGGCTAAAAACTTGCGATGTGGATCGCGGCTGTGGATGCAGAAACCTGTGATTTTCGGGACGGAAAAAGTCACCGAAAATGAAAGCCGAAAATTAAAATTTTGGACTGTGTAGGCTGTAGAAATGACCAATGGCTAGGGCAGCAAGCTATGGGCTTAGTAGTAGGCTAGATCTACAACAATAAAGCTAAATAACAACAATATTAAGAAGAAATCTAGATCTAAAGAAAGATTCAAAGATTCAAAGTAAAGCGGAGTGGCCAAAAACTGTTGCTTGGGTTTTTACCCAAGCACGTGCAAATGTGCACCTACTAACTTCATAGTAGTAGTCTCGATTAAAGTAATAAAAACTAATGTAAAAGCAAATATTGATCTAAGATGTGCAAGAAAGTAAATCTATAGTAAATAGTAAAAACTCGAATGGTCTATGTAAAACAAATTTTTATTTATGAAAAAATAGCTTTACAAATAACAGATTACCTCAAAGGGTGAGGATGGTTGAGCTTGAGCAGCTGCAATGGTGAGGAGCTCCAATGCTCCAATGAGCTTTCTCTTCTCCAAATGCAAGTGGGAGGATTGGCCAAGAAGGGATTCCGAAGATGGATCTAAGATCAAATGATGGCTCAAGATCTCAGAGAAGAAATTGGCAGCATAAGGATAGGATGAGTGTGGATGAATAGTGAGGAGCCTCTATCACCGTTTTATAGATTTTTGGTGATGGAGAATACAACTATGGTTTAAGGAAACCAATGGTATTGGTAAAGAATGGTTTAGGTTTTCTTTTCCTTTTTTTTCCCTTTTTTTTTTTAATATATTTTGAATTATTCCCTTTTAATTGTTTTGGGAATTTTTGACCCTTTTTGAGGGTTTTTTATATTTTTTGAGGAAAATTAAATATTTTGAGGAGAAAAAGATGGATTTTGGTCTTTTTGGTGACCTTTTGAAGGTTTTAGAGGCTAAAATGGTAGGAAACGTAGACAAATGGGTCATGTGAATAGGGAAATGAGCTAGTGAGCATTTTTTGGGTGTCAACAAGGACACAATGCCTCCCAAATCAGTGAGTACCCTAGCATTTACTCAAAGCAATTTAGTCATGGAAATTGTTCTTGATTCCAAACTCTTTCATTTTCATTAAACCTTGTACCACAAGGAAAATCCATGCCAACAAATTATCATATTCTTCAAGAAGATTGCATGCAACAAATCTTGATGAAAAACATGGCTCATATGATTATAAAAAATAAATCTGGAATAAACAAGGAGCAATTAGGCAATCAAAGGGAGATATTTGTAGAGGAATCAATAGCTACCCTAACCCTAAGGGGAAATTTTTCACATTATCCTTATGTTGTTTGATATAATCACTGGCTTTGTCATTTGCATTTTGAATCAATGGCTCGAATGATGTGTATGTTTTTGAAGTTAAAAAACCAAGTATCATCTTTGATTACTAGCAACAATACTCCAACATCCTTTACTTGATGTGAAGAATCCCAAATAGAAACTCCTGGAGTGATTTGAAAAATGTTCCATTTTTGTGTCAATTTGCAAAACTTACTGCAAATACAACAAAATGAGTGGCCAGAGCTCTAGATCATTGATTTTTCTTTGCAGAGGCTTAAACAACTGACTTTTACTTGAAGCATCCCATGAACACAAATTTATCATGTACCTATTGTTTGAATTAAGGAAGGTTTTGGAAAACTTTTTATATTGTCTGGCTTGATGGTTCTGTGTATCAGCTTTGTTTGTGATGGAAATTTTCTCATAAATAATGATATTTGATGTGGTTCACATCAATCTCATGCAACATAGCACAATGCACCACCTCCTTTCTCTTATATAGCTCTTTATCTATACATTGAGTGAACTTGGTCTATGGCCCCATATTTTCATAATCCTTGGACCTCACAAAAGACATCCTTGGGCATGAACAATTGGCTAAGATCTCAGATATGGGTAGATTTCCAAGCAACCTGGGCACACATCCACATTATTGGGCACTAAATTATCACCTACATGCCTAGTAAAGCACTTCTGAGCATAATGCAATCGTCCTGGGCAACGAAGCTGCAATCATGAACAGTTTTGGGCCGTGAGCCCTAGTTTTTCTCTGCTGGTTGTTTTAGTAAGGATCATGAGGTCTTAAGGGTTTTCTTTACCCTTATGTGTACTCGTATGTGGAGGCCGTGAGTCTCTTTGGCTATCAGCTCCGGAGCCGTACTATTATCAGTTTTAGAAGGTTGTAACACCAACCTTTCTATGACTTGCTCTCTTCACCCACAACATCAGAAACAAAAAATGAGACTAAAAATGAAATTGAAACTGAAACTAAAATAGAAAATGAAAATGAGACTAAAAATGAAACTAAAAATGAGACTAAAAATGAGACTAAAAATGAAATTGAAACTGAAATAGAAAAATGAACCTGAAACTGATATTCATTGCCAAAAAATGCAGCTAAAATCCCAGGACCTGAGGCTGAACAGATATCCCCTAAACTTAACGCACAACCCTTAACCAACACCTGCACCTAGGCGCTACATGTCACCTTATAAAAGGCACTACACGTCACTTTATAAAAGGATTTATGCCTTGAGGTCCCATTTGAACTTTTTTTCCATGGTGTAGGTAGAACCAAATAGGTATTTGTCATATATGTCTTCCTCGAGAAAGGGGAGTCTAGGAAAGCTAGAGGAAAGTGAGACATCCAGTAGGTCTACAAGAGTTTTATCAACTAGATTTCAAAAGACCAGAAGAAAATTCCATAAACGTGTGGAATTTTTTCTCGTTGAAGGGAGGTCATGTTCCTATGATGATGAGACAATAGGCGACATCGAGGTGCCCTTGAGGTACAGACATATAGTGAAACAATGGGTACCCAAGGATCTTCCTCAACTGAACACATATTTTTGTGTGAACGAGAGGATATATCGAATTGCATCGTCATCATTACATGGTTTGGGGTTGTTTTGCATGGATTGCATAAAGGTCGGTTATGACAGATGTACATAATTGATGGAGTATGTTGGACCCTGTTACAACTACAAAGATTGGATGCACCTGGTACAATATAGATGAATTATGCATAGATATGGATTGTCAGCAAACTATTTACAGTTGAAAGACAAAAATCAAAATAAAGGAGCAACATTGTACATTGACGGAAGGCCAAAGTCCACAGGGAATATTGCGGTGTTTATAAAAAGTACACGACCAGGGTCTACAAGTAAGCAACCCAACTACGAATTTGAGGGGTGTGAAGGAAACTATGTTTTTGTATGCACCATTAAATCAATAGCTGCAGGGGAAGAGTTGCTTATTAATTACAATTTGAATCGAGTAGATACAAACACGGTTACTATGGGAGTGGTACATCTAACAATTTAACCAACCTTTTATTAATGAATTTAACATCTTAAGGATTTTTCATTAGTTTATTTCGTTTAAATTTTCTATATTTACTTCACAGGTTAGTTATAGTGGAAAATCCCGGTCGGCAGATGGTCAGAGGAGTACAACTTCCTCGAGGGAGCAGGTATACATATTTGTAATAGTAAAAATATAATAAGAAAAAAGAGTTTTTTCAATGTGTTTTTTCATTAGTATATTCGTTTGGTTTATATAATGTTATCTATATTTGATGCAGAATGTTGATCGAGGAAGCCACCCGACTGTTGATCAGATGACATCAGCTTCGGGAAATAGGTATACTTGATTGTAATCGTATAATTTAAATACGTCAAAATGTTTTCTTATTATATTGTTTCGGTGAGTATTTTGGTTTCGTTTAGGTAATTTTTCTATGTTTTTGATTCAGGGTTCTATTAGGGGCACCTCCCAAGCAGTAGATCATACCATACCTACCATGAGGCAGTAGGTATACATCTTTGTAATAGTAAAAATATAATATAAAAAATGAGTTTTATTTTGCTGTGTTTTTTCATGAGTATATTCGTTTGGTTTATATAATGTTATCTATATTTGATGCAGAGTGTTGATTGGGGAAGCTACCCCGTTGTTGATCAGACAACAGTAGCCTTAGGGAAATAGGTAAACCTGGTTGTAATTGTACAATTTAAATACGTCAAAATGTTTTGTTATTATATTGTTTCATTGAGTATTTAATTTGGTTTCGTTTAGGTAATTTTTTCTATGTTTTTTATTTAGGGTTCTGTTAGGGGAACCTCCCTATTAGTAGATCGGGGCAAGTCACCTATAACCATTGATCCCATGAGTATAGCATGATTCTCGAGGCAGCAGGTATAATTCATTGGAATTGTACCAATATAATATGTAGCATAATTTATTTTTTTGTTATGTATTTTTCGTGTGTATACTGGTTTCATTATGATAATGTTTTCTACTTCTTTTTTATAGGGGGGTGATCGAGGAAAGTCCCCAGATGTGGATCAAATGACACCATCATCTAGGCATAAAGTAAACCTAGTTGTAATTTTAGGAATCTATCATGATATTTATGTTTTGTTAATATACTTTTTTCCTCAGTCTATTGATTTCACGTCAGTAATGTTTTATATATATTTTTTGCAGACCAATGATTCGGTGTATGAAACAGCATCAGAGCAATCAATAGCTTTTGAAGTGGATGAGTTGTTTGGGGATGCTGACATTGATTTTTCTAGTCTAGACCTGGTTAAACTGATAGAGAAGACCTTGAAAAAAATTAGTGTTGATATCCTTTGTCTTCTATTCATTATTCCGCAGACATACGAGATTAAATCTAGGATTGAAGTGTGAGAAAGAGATCTCATGCCTTGAAAGTAAGTTGCAGAATCTTGAATCATAATATAAATTCATTTATAACTTTATAATTTTGACTTTTATATGATAGTGAACTTATAAAATGTGTTTTGTATTTAAAGGATTTTCTGGGACCACACACTAGTGTCAAGGTAGTGTTGGCCCAGTGATGCCCATGGAGAGACGTCACATGAGAAAACAACTCCACAGGCATTGTCTCATTCTCCATTGTTGTCGACTGAACAGTCAGCAACACTTTCCGCGACACCCCCATTGCCAACTGTGAGTGCACCGGCCGCTAGTGACCGGTGCACACCAGATCGTGCAGAAGAAGGGGTCAACACCGAGCCTCCTATTATTGATACTGTTGAAGCAACATTTCCTGGATCTTCCCGTGTCACTAGCACGGTTACAATCGAGACAAAATTTTTGGTGGACAAAGATCACGTTCCAATAAAGATAGAGAAAATCCTAGGTAATTAATATACGTTGACCAAGTTAGTGTTTATAATCTTATTGTAATATACCGCTAAAACATTTTTTTTCAACTAATTATGATAATGGCATGATCATTTTGCAGGAAATGATGTTTTTTATAAACATATGAATGATTTGTCCTCGGATATCTTCGATCCCACCATCCGCACAAGGTTGTATAGACAACCGAAAAATTTAAAAGATGATCTCACTAATCGGTTGGTTGGCCTATTCAGAAACGAGACCTTCGATCAAGTTGCAGTCCTGAAAAAGGCTGGACAACATGTGAATATTGTCCGAGACCAATATAGGGTTCACCTAGAAAGGAATCCTAGGTATCAGTGCCCTCCAATAATTCCAGCAAGAGAGTGGAAATCTCTAGTGGAAGATGGAAAGGAGAGGGCTCTAAAAAAAAAGGAAAGATACCACCAGGAATAGGGAGGTATGCAATACTTTCCACAATGTAGTTCTAAACCTTATTATTATTGATTTTTATAATGAATTTGGAACACCTAACATATTTCAACACTTGCATAGGTTGTCAGACACATCAAAGGCCACACAGGAAGGACTGGAAAAAATTGTTCATCACAATATTGGGCCTAGTGTTTATTCGAATTTAGCGGAACGAATTGTAAGTATCGAAAAACTAATAATGCATCCAAAAAATAAATTGTAAATTATTTTCGTTTTATTGCCTCGCAAAATGTAAATTAATGACGTCATGCAAATATGTAGGCCAATTGATTCAAAGAAGTGCCCACTGAGGAAGACTTGAAGCTTGGCTTCTAGCATGGCTTTGGAGCTGTTGTTGAATGCCGAAAAAGCTTGTCTGGGCAAACAAAGTCTTCTGGTACGTATCCATCTGGTGCACAGGTATATAAAATTTATATAGTTTCATGAAGATGTATTACTTGTGCAATCTATTCGTTATAAATAATTGACATAAAATATTGACTCTTCTTTGAGCAGGAAAGCAATGATCCCATTAATGTCGAGGAGGGACAACAACAAATCGAAGATCATGCTTCGAATCCTGGTAATGAATTTATTTGTATTCTACAATTTTATATATAGCATTGCATATGGTGAACATTAATTGTACTCCTCCATATTTCAACTGCAGAGCATGTAGAGGGTCACATTGTATAGGTTGAGCCTGGACAGGAATATGAAGAACATGATGTGGCCACAATAGGTAAAAAAACACATTTGTAATGTTTTTTTTAAATGAAATACTTGTCATTATAATAACAAAATATATCGATGTAACATTTTCACATTATTGCAACAAATCCAAACCCCTTGCTGCAAAATCCACGTTGTGAGTACTCTACGAGGAAAACATCACAACAAGTTGATGAAGCACCAAGAATTGAAGGACAAGTTCCAGAACATGAGCTTCTTATATATTTAGTAAAGAGAAGAACAATTAAAAAGAAGTGACTGAAAAAATATTCTGTAATTATTTTTGATAATATTATGTACTGCATGATTTTTGGCCTAATGAATGAATGAATGGTTTAATGAATGTTAGCTTATATTGAATGAATGTGATGACTGAATGAATGAATGGTTTAATGGATGTTATATTTTATTGAATGAATGGTAAATGTTTGTTTATGATGAAATCTGCATGAATTTGCACATAATTTTTTTTTCAAAACTATTGGCATTTTTTGTACACGATTATAGAGAAGACTACTAGTGAATTATTGAGTCCAAAAAGCATAACATTGTAAGCAAAAAAACTCCATTCAATATTGGTAAACGAGGTATTTTGGTTGTCCTCTTTTTCCATCTTGACTTGATGGTATTCAAAGAATAAATATGTAAAAGAGCATGCTTCATTTCCCACATACATGAATAACTAACTTCTAAAGAAGAATTGGGAAGGGTTGCATAAGAAAAATAAGAAAACGGAAGCTTCTTGGAAACCCAGGAAGAATCCAAGCACTTTTTCAGTGTGTGGCTACGATCTTAATTTATTTTTTTTGTCCCATTTTTATTTTTAAAGTTCACACACACACACACACACACATTCGCTTAGCTTCACTTTTTGCATATTCATATATGACAGTATTTGATTTTTAAAATATGGACCTGTTGACAAAATTTAGAACAATATTGTAGATACCTTATCTCTATGAATGTCACTAAAAAAACAGAGCTACCTATAAGAACAGTGAGTTGCCTAATTTATAAAACAAGAATATTTTATAACTCTCATTTTCATCTTCTTATGGATTTTGCAGGAATTGAAGGATGAAGTGAATTTATCTAGGATTGTAGGGGAATCACAAAAAATATTGCAAGAAAAAACATAAAAGAGTCGACATCCATGAAAGCTAAATTTTGCAATGTGAATTCAGGGGAGAATGATTTGAGAAGAAAATTTCAGAGGAAATTTACCACTAAAAATAAAAACTTTATTGCTATGGAAGGGGGTGTTGAATACTAACCTAAAGTTCAGAAAACAAAGGTGGGGGTGTTATTCGATAACATTTTAGTATGTGATGATCTTGAATATGCAAAGAAGTTGGAAAAGGGAGACACGGCATGGAGGAAAGCCCCTTGCGGGCATATGAAGGACTTCCATGTGGGCATTTTATTGATGAAATGAAGACCAGCTGTGGGCATCTTTATAAGAGCATCTGCGGGCATTTCAAAGCCCCTTGCAGGCATAAATATGGCCCCTTGCGAGCATGTTTGAAAGGCACTCCAAAGAGACATGCGGGCATATATTATAGACCATTGCGGGCATGAAAAAGATAACAAGAAGGAGCCCTTGCGGGCATCCTTAAGACCACCTGCGGGCATACTTAAGGCCCTCTTGCGGGCATTTCTATTGAGCCCATGTGGGCATTTTATTGATGAAATGAAGACCAGCTGCGGGTATCTTTATAAGAGCATCTGAGGGCATTTGGAAGGCCCATTGTGAGCATTTAAAATCCCCCTTGCGGGCATAAATATGGCCCCTTGAGGGAATTTTAGAGGCCCCATGCGAGCATGTTTGAAAGGCACTCCAAAGATCCCTGCGGGCATATATTATAGACCCTTGCAGGCATGACAAAGATAACAAGAAGGAGCCCTTGTGGGCATCCTTAAGACCACCTGCGGGCATACATAAGGCCCTCATGCGGGCATTTCTATTGAGCCCATGCGGGAATTTTATTGATGAAATGAAGACCAGTTGTGGGCATCTTTATAAGACCATCTGTGGGCATTTGGAAGGTCCCTTGCGGGCATTTGGAATCCCCCTTATGGGCCTAAATATGGTCCCTTGTGGGAATTTTAGAGGCCCCATGCGGGCATGTTTGAAAGGCACTCCAAAGAGCCCTGTAGGAATATATTATAGACCCTTGCAGGCATGACCAAGATAACAAGAAGGAGCCCTTGCAGTCATCCTTAAGACCACCTGTGGGCATACTTAAGGCCCTCCTGTGGTAATTTTATTGATGAAATGAAGACCAGCTGTGGGAATCTTTATAAGAGCATATGCGGGCATTTAGAAGGCCCCTTGCGGGCATTTAAAATCCCCCTTGCGGGCATAAATATGGCCCCTTGCGGGCATTTTAGAGGCCCCATGCGGGCATGTTTGAAAGGCACCCAAAGAGCCCTACGGGCATATATTATAGACCCTTGCGGGCATGACAAAGATAATAAGAAGGACCCCTTGCGGGCATCCTTAAGACCACCTGCGGGCATACTTAAGGCCCTTCTATGGGCATTTCTATTGATCCCATGTGGGAATTTTATTTATGAAATGAAGACTAGATGCGAGCATTTGCGGGCATTTGGAAGCCCCTTTGCAGGCATTTCAAAGCCCCCTTGCGGGCATAAATATGGTCCCTTGTAGGAATTTTAGAGGCCCCATGCGGACATGTTTGAAAGGCATTGCAAATATCCCTACGGGCATATATTATAGACCCTTGCGGGCATGAAAAAGATAAAAAGAAGGAGCCCTTGTGGACATCCTTAAGACCACCTGCGGGCATTTCTATTGAGCCCATGTGGCCATTTTATTGATGAAATGAAGACTAGCTGCAGGAATCTTTATAAGAGCATCTGCAGGCATTTGGAAGGCCCCTTGCGGGCACAAATATGGCCCCTTAAGGGAATTTTAGAGGCCCCTTGCGGGCATGTTTGAAAGGCACTACAAAGAGGCCCGTGGGCATATATTATAGACCCTTGCGAGCATGGCAAAGATAACAAGAAGGAGCCCTTGTGGGAATCCTTAAGACCACCTACGGGCATACTTAAGGCCCTCCTACGGGCATTTCTATTGAGCCCATGCGGGAATTTTATTGATGAAATGAAGAATAGCTGTAGGAATCTTTAAAAGAGATTTTGCAGGCATTTAGAAGGCCCCTTGCAGGATTTCAAATCCCCCTTGTGGGAATAAATATGGCCCCTTGTGGGAATTTTAGAGGCCCCATGCAGGCACGTTTGAAAGGCACTCCAAAGAGCCCCGCGGGCATATATTATAGACCCTTGCGGGCATGACAAAGATAACAAGAAGGATCCCTTGCAGGCATCCTTAAGACCACCCACAGGCATACTTAAGGCCCTCCTGCGGGCATTTCTATTGAGCCCATGCAGGCATCTTCTAAGGCAATTGTGGGCATATTTTGAAGGAGCTAAAAGGGCAAGTGAAAAATCGCTTGCGGGAATTTTCAGTAGGCCCATGCGGGCACATTTTATGGGAGTCATAAGGGAAAGCAAAAATAGCCATTGCAGGCATTTTTACCCCTTTGGGCATAAGTTTGAAGGAATGACCCTTGCGGGCATATTGTAGGCATAAAAAAGAGGGTTGTGCGGGCATATTCTAAGGAGCTACGAGCATCCTTTAAGAAGGTTGAAGACCACATAAAAAGATGATATGGCATGATGATGTGGAATATATATATATATATATATATATATATATGTATTTTGTTAAGAATAATATATCATTTGATTTATTTGAATTAATAAAAGTGAAAAGACAAGTCGGCCTCAAAATTACATGGAAAGGAGAAGAATAAATAAAGAACAAATCTTTTGTTCTATGCGTGAAAATGTGTGGAAGGATTCGGGAGGCATAAGAGAGCTCTGTGTTCAAGGGGGCAGACTGAGGAGGGGAGATGCGAATTTTGTCAAGTAAATGATGAGTTGCAGTAACAAACAAGTTGTTGGGTCTAGCAAGGAAGTAAAGCATTTATGAGGGTGATTTTTTGTTTCTTTCTTCAGCAGCAAACAAAGTGGTTTCAACATAAAGGGTGGAAGGGTGGAGCTAGGGTGACAATTAGTTAAAGTCCAGTATAATTTATTCAGTTGAACCTGAAAAATAATAAGAGGTTGAAGCCTCTTATACCAGTTGCAGATGGTACATTTGGACTATGATGGAGCACAGATTTCTGAATATTTATTTGACTGTGTTGGAGCACGGAATTCTAAATATAATTTTTGTCACATAAAAATTATTGGTGTCATTTTTGTTTTCAATGATTATGGATTTGAATTGAAATTGTTACTTTAGATCAGTCAATTTAGTGAAATTAAGTTAAGTGACTACAACACCAATCCACCCCCCCCTCTTAGTGTTGTGTGTGTGTTTCTCAAGTAATGCCCACTTCCTTGTGAGAGACAATTTCTGTAAAAGAATTATTGTAACGAGTAGAGTCTGAATATTTACAATGTTTAGGTCTAAATATTTACAGGCTTGTATTATTTTACATGATTTTTGACAGGAAAAGGAATGTTTCAAATGATGGTTACTTAAATTGTGGACGCAAACACCTAAAGATAATAAAGTAATGAAACCATACGACTGTCATAAAAATATTTGTTCTCGCAATTTTTCCTTTTGCTGCTACAGAACAACGAAATTAGGATGCCAATATGCAACATTATTTGTGATGCAAGGAATAATGGACTTACATCATTATGTCCTTTTTTCCTAAAGTTTAATTAGGTCTTGTTATCGTGGATGTTGGTTTGGGTTTCATGGAATCTTAACTATAAAATAAATGGGATGTTTTTTTTTCCCAGGGATGATGAACTAGGGCCTCAATCACCTCAGAATTGATCATACTTGTTGTTATTTATTATTCTTTTCAGGGCATTATGTTCCATAGTTGGCACAAGTAATTTTATTTATTTTCAGAACAAGATGCATCATATGTTCACTATGTGGGTACTATTCTTGCGGACAATGCTTCAACAAGATTCCTTTGGCCAAGAAGCCGAGGGTGGTGGAGTTAACTATTCCACCAAAGTAGTTGAGGGCTTGCACCTGGTCCCAACCGCTTGAAATGACCTGTGTCTCTATTAATCCATAGTCGCCCAGGGCTTGATCATCATTGAAGTACTTGGTATCAATATTTTGTAAATATTCTAATTTCTAAAAAAAATTGGATCTTTATGTATTTGTAATTTTTTATAAACACACACTCATATAGAACATGTTGCCCTTTCCCTGTTTCTAAGGTCGTCATGTCTCATGTTGGATACTCGTATCCACATGTCCTTTGTGTCTAGCATAATTCCTAGGAGCGTGCATCTCAAGTTCACCCAAAGTCCACTAACTACACTTTTACTCCCTCTAACTCCTGTATCTGCCTGTCCCATCCCATCAGATAAATTCCAACCATTGATTCACTACCACCTATCCTACCTTCAATCTTCTGATTTGAATGCTTCTTTTGATAGTAAACCTGACATATTGGCCAGTTTGGATAGATCTTGATGCCAACCATCAGATTTGCTGAGTAATCAATGCCATCGTGACATAGCATGATGGAACCACAGACCAGGACTTCCTTGTTACCCATTGAACCCTCTTCTTTTATATGCCTATGTAGAGCATATGTGTATAAATTTTATTTACTTATCCTTCTTGGGTCTTTCAATGATGACAATAAAATTTTATTATTTTTTGATATTGGAATATTAAAAACATCTATGGTGTCAAATTGATCCTGAAAATTGCTGCATATTCTAAATCTTTTCCATTTGCAAGTCCAAGAATTGTTCTTTCAAAGTTCTTGAATTGCTACTAGTTTTGCAGATGGCCAACCTGTCCTGTATTTAAATGTTGTCCTATAAAGAAACTACTGTCTCAGAAAAGATTAACTGATGTTGTCATGGGATTTATGGGAAGTTTAAATTGAGACTATTAATACCTTTTAGAATTTCTAGTCTTTTACCATCTTCATTTTTTCTAGCAAAGCTTAGGTTTTTATAGTCTAGGTTGATGCCTATTGGTGTATTTCAAACTTCTAACTTTTCTCTCTCTTTATTAGGATCATTTGAATGTGTCAATGGCATTTTTTCAATCTTGTCCTCCTAATAACATTTTTTCATAACTCTCGGTTGTTGTTTGAGTGATACGGGAAGCACAAACAACAAAATATCAAACAAATGGATATAAGGTGGAAAAATACCACGTATTTGCGGTGAACATGTTTGATGACTTTGATAGATACATGAAAGTAATGAATGAGTATATTCCCCTGGAAACAAAGGTCTATACACCTGGGGTAACAGACATTACCTATCCCTGTGATATTAAACTATCTATCAAAGTGAACATGTTCAATTCTATAATAGTTCAAAAAAATTTCAAAGTTGTTGAAAATTTCTACGTCGGACATTCACTTGAACCAAGGCTGTTGGGAGTTCCATATATATATATATATAGAATTATACATTTGTCTTACATATTATAGAAAATAGGAACAACACATTGAGTCCAGTTGCTTAAATACATACAGAACATCTTGCATGAAAAAGGAATTGCACAATAAAATTGCGCAAAACAGATCTTTGTACTATATTCAAAATTGGATCATGTTTACAATAATGCATGATCTAAAACTCCATGTCGAAGCCATGAATAGGAAATATACAAAAAGGAGAAAAAATGATAAACGTCAAAGTCTTCTACAGTCGAATTTCGAGGTCAATTTAGATTATTGCCGGATCACAAGACATAATTCCAAGTCCACTGGAACCAAGGCCGTGCATTCAGAAACTGGTTGCAAAGGAAGAAGTTGAAAAGTAGAAAAAGACGATGCTTTAGCATGCTGAGGCTGAAGACTAGACAACTCTTGCAAAATATTTGCTTCTGAAACTCCAAATTGTCAACTCTGTGAATTAAACGATTCAATTTCTCAGAATGACGATGTTGGTAGAGAATTTGATTGTTTTGCATATGATGTTTCCAAATGTCCATATCGGTTCACAAGCATGAAAATTCATATTGCTGATCCTGAACAACATGTTGCACATTCTCAAGGGAATTGGTCACTTTGTGATGAAAGGAGGCCATTGCAATCAAAGGAAGAATAAGAGGCGAGGATTAGATAGCAATAATACACAGAAGAGCAATATCAATATGCAAGAAGTATCTAACCAGAAATTGCTCGTAGACATATTATAGAAGCAATTGAAGAATTTTCACGCTCATGCAGTCATTTGATAATAAAGGAATTCAATGATGCACAAGTCGGAAAGGATAGTAGAGTCATCAAAAATAAATTTCGAACTTAATGAAATTTTTGGAAACAGTACGAAAGGAGGATGTTCAATTCATTACACCTCAGGATGAATATTGTTGCCTCAAAGGTTCTAGTACGAAATCAACACGTCACTCTTCCCATACGAACTAAGGATCATGAATGCTACATGGAAAACATGCCATATCTTTTGTATTAGAAAAGTAAAATATCGTCCTAAACTAGTTTGGTTGGAAATTCTAGAAGGATTCATTCTTATATATATATATCTTGCAATAAGAACTTAAGTTTGGGTCATTCTTATTTTAAATATAGATTATTTGAACTATAGGGGCTATGTAATGTTGATATCATATCTCTTAAAATTGATATGGGTGTTGTTGTAGATACTCTACTTATAATATTTATATAATTATTGTAGTTATTTCTTTAAAAGAAAAACATATATTTATATGTGCAAATATTATTAGAATTAAAGATAATAAAGTATCTATTTAATCTCAAGTAAGTGAGTTGGCTATACATCCTCATATTTCATGCTTTGTTTTTTATGTTCTATATAAAAAGGTATTGTTAAAACCTTTAAAACCAATCAAGACTCCCATTCTGTATGCTCTTCACCTTTGTGATTCGTCCGACTAATTGGGTGCATCAAAAGGTATTGGCATATTTGTTTAGGTCTATTTTTTTTTAAAAACACCACAAATGCGTCGGATATTCGATGCCCCCTTCCAATATATCCAATGACGTGGCCATACCACCGACAGCAACATACGTTGGATAATG
This sequence comes from Larix kaempferi, assembly GCA_027924585.1. Classification (NCBI taxonomy): domain Eukaryota; kingdom Viridiplantae; phylum Streptophyta; class Pinopsida; order Pinales; family Pinaceae; genus Larix; species Larix kaempferi. The sequence continues at coordinate 398,577 of BSBM01000118.1, forward strand.
GACATATTTCAATGGAAATATCGTCGGATATCCGACCCTCCATTCCAAGAAATCCAACGACGTGGCAATACCACCGACAAAAAAAATGTCGGACCTCAGTCATCTTACAATGCAAATCCCGTCGGATATAGGCCATCTTACAATGCAAATCTCGTCGTATATCGGACATTTTACAATGCAAATTCCGTCGGATATTGGACGTCCACTTCAAAGATATCTGACGACGTCTCCATACCACCGACGGCTAACAACGTCGGATATCGAACATCTTACAATGCAACTCCCGTCGGATATTGGACGTCCACCTCCAAGATATCTGACACCATCGCCATTCCAACGACGGCTAAAAATGTCGATTATCGGTCTCTTAAAATGCAAATTGAGTCGAATATGGGACATATTACAATTCAAAACCCATCGGATATTCGACAAGTATGGTCCAATGTCCTATAAATGTTGGTGGCACGTCGATGAATGTCCGACGTCCTATAAACTAATATTGGTCGAATATCCGACTTCCTATAAACTAACAGTTGTCGGATATGCGATGGAAATATTAAAAGAGGAGTTATTGGATATCCAACCAAGACTGGTCAGATATCCGACAACTACATTTTACTATCGGATATTCCCCGATGTGCCACCGACGTTTAAAAAAAAAGATGATTGTCAGATGGTCGACAACATGATGTAAAAAATCAGACATCTATGGCGTCGGATTTTGGGTTCAAAACTGCTAGTGATGTCACAAATGAAGTGATATCGAATCTCGATATGCTTCGACCTGTCATGAAATACAGGATTCACTGACATCTGCACACAGCTCTAGTTATCACAGTGAATCACAGTTGGCTCTAGAATCTGAGCGAACAATCCTGCCAGGAATTTATGAAACCAAACTGCTTCTCGAGTTGTTGTGCTAGAAGCCATGTACTCGGCCTCTGCAGTACTGAGTGCTACCGAGTTCTGCTTCCTGTTGCACCAGGAAATAACTGCAAAACCCAAACTGAAGCAACATCCATAAGTACTCTTCCGATATGCAACACATCTGGCCCAATCTGAGTTTGTAAACCCCTGCAATCTCAGGTCACAATCTGAAGCATACTTCAATCCATATCCATCAGTGCTACGTAAGTATCTGAGCACATGTTTTGCAGCAATCTAGTGAATCTTTCTCGGTTCACACATGAACTGACTAAGGGCATTCACAACAAAACATATATCTGGTCTGGTGTCGGTCAGATACATCAATGATCCAATCAACTGGTGATACATGGTGGGATCAATCAAATCAGAATCTGAACTAGAATCTCTCAACTTCTTCCAATTTGCATCCATCGAAGTAGCCATGGACTTGCAATCCAACATTCTGAATCTCTTCAATATATCAATGGTGTATTTTCCTTGTCCTAGGAAAATCTCTTTCTTCCTATTCCATACTTCTAATCACAAGAAGTAGTACATCAATCCAAGATTCTTTATTTCAAACGTAGAGGCGAGATTCTTCTTACACCATACAATAATTCTCTCATTTCCTGTGAGAAATAGGTTAGCAACATATAGTACCAAAATCAGTGGCTCATCATATGCAACCTTGAAGCAAAGGTTGGGGTCTGCATCATTCTGATGTACCTTCCATCTCATAGCTGAAGCAATAGAAATGATCGATCAGACAGAAGTATATCGAACCAGAGGATAAAATATCTCATCATAATCGACTCCCTCTTTCTGAGAGAATCTTCTGGAAACAAATATGGCCTTTTATTTCCCATATTCTCCATGCTAAGTTTGTTATGCTCATCTAAGTATTTTCTGACCTACTGCAACATTTCTCGGGATATCAACCGGATCCATGGAATCGATAGGTTCATCCTTTCTTCTAACTCCCTCTTGAACTGGAGGGGGAGATTATCTCATCTCCTTTGGTTCTTAGCATTTCATCATCGATCTCCATGTCTGATCCTCTGCCTTTCCTGATAGTTATTTCTTCTTCAAATGTCACATCCCTACTGACTTCAATTTGTTTGGATCATGGGATGTAGATTATCTAAGTCTTTGAAGATTCACTGTATCCCACAAAGGTTCCCTTCTTTTCTGAAGGTTCCAATTTGGGCACATGTATATAGACTGGACAACCAAATATCTGAAGGTGGCTCACTTCTAGTTTTATTTCTGTGAAGGCTTCCTTCGAGGTCATCCTTCTAGGATGAGAGTCATATTCCAGAAAGCTTCTTGCTGAACATCAACAAGATTCATATGTCCATTGGAATAAGTCTTATCTTGTAGGCCAAATCACATGGTCTTTTCCCTACAAGTCAAATCCCGACTGATGATCAGTGATATTTCATAATCAAATGTAATGGCAATAGTTTACATATGCATCTGAGCTAATACTTTAGCACAACAATCATGAACATGTAAACACATATGAGAACTATCTAGACTTCTTCTATCTCCACTAGAACATGCCATCAAGAGTGTACACTACCCTAAGCATGCAGGAAGGAGATATCAATTAGACCAGCTCCATTATGTTTAATGAAGTGTTGTGTAGCTCATATGCATAATAAGTATAATAATGTAAACTATATCAACTGCTCAATGCAATTCCTTATAGATTTGCATATAATGAAGATAGATAAGACAAAATAGACAAAATAGATCTATGTAAGAAAGAAAGACAAATACTTATCTCTTATTGTTTTTGTGTGTGGGACCCCACTGCCTTCTTATGGGAACCAAGAGAGATCTTTGTTCTTGAAATATGGATCTTCATATATTAGAAGAGGAACTCTGAACGATCATCATTCCTTGAATTCTTGTGAGGATTATCTTAGTCAACATCAACAGTGGATGCTTCATGCTTCCTTTTACTTTAACTTCGACAGCTATTGGCGTAGTGTCCATATTTTCTGCACCTATAGCATTGAACATGAGATATGTCCTTCTTCTCCTTTTGATCTGGGCGAGGACTTGATATCCTATCTTGGTGCTTGTGCTTATGAAACTTCCTACCTTTTCCCTTACCATTCTTGGCATGGGAAACAAAGGATTGGTTCTCCTCAGGTTGAGTGCCATGGAGTCTTGGACGTGCTTTAATCCTGGTCTCCTCCTGAGTGCAATCTGCCCAAATCTTATCAAAATTTGGTAGTTTGGATCTACCACTTATGCTTTGGATAAAGGAATTCCAAGATGGTGGAAGACCATTCAGAGTGGTGAGGACAAGCTCCTTATCATTAATAGGATCTCCATTGGTGCTAAGCTTGTCCCTGAGTTATGTGATCCTCATAAAGTATGAGGCAATGGATCATTCTGACTTGGCTATCTTCATATTTGAGAGCTGGTTTCTCAAAGTCATGGATACATTGAGGCTAGTGTGTTCAAACAACTTATTTATGGTCTTGAACATTTTCCGAGTAGTCTTCTTTCCTGAAATTTGTGGAACCAAATGATCTCTTACTGAGTCCACTAGAATCCTTCTTGCTCTAGCATCATTCTTCCTCCATTGGGATTTGTCTTCTTCGTCTTCTGGTCCAGGGAACTTCTCATTTATAATTTGTAATAGGTCATTTTCTTCTAGTAGTAGAAGAACCCTATACTTCCAAGAGACAAAGTTGGAAGCTCCTTCCAAACGATCTTCAACCTTCATACCAATCATCTTGACTGCAGATCTAGTTTAGAAACCATAGCAGGAGCTAGGTCAAAAATGAAATTTGATAATTTGAAAAACTAAGACCACATGTAGATGCGCCTTGTCAAGGTGAGTTGAATTGAGGTAGGGCTGATCCAAATCTGTGGAGAGAAGTAGGTCAAAACTTAAACCCTAATTTTTGCTCCAACTGTAGAGATAAGTCAATAATTGAAAATTATCGGAATTGAATTCTGTCTTCACCAAAAGATGCGCCTTGCCAAAAATGAAATCCCTATGGCTCTTTTTCTCCAAAATGTTGGGTGAAGACTTCACAAGATGAAACCCTAGTTCTGGCAGGGTTACGACAATTTTTCGGCAATGGCTTCTTCTAGAACTGCTATGATACCGTGTTAGAATTCATACATTCATAGCATAATAATATAAATGCATAACCAAGATCACTAGAAGAAAGACAAAGCACAAAATATAACAACAGAGTTTATCATGGGAAACCCAATTGGGAAAAACCCAACAACCTTCGTATAGAGATGATAATCCCGATATCAGAGTACAAAGATAAAAGAGAAAATGTGAAAATGCTTTCCACAAGTGGAAACCCCAAAACAACTTCCTCCTATAGCTTGTGCAAACTTCTTGTCTCTCCCAAGTTATGCGCAAATGTGAAGTGAGTGAATGAGCTAATGAGGTGCACTTTACCTCTTATTTATACAAGTGCAAAACCAGAAAAATCCCTAACTGGGCCGACTTCACCTGGGGGCAATTAATAATTTTATTTTTAATATTTTTCTTTTGCTTCTTTGCACCCCAAGGTTTACATTGATTATTTCATGAGTTTACATAAGTAATTACATCAGTTTCATCTCCCTTAGGAGGTACAATCAAGTACAATGAAAGTACAATAAAATACAATGAATAATATCTTATGAAGTTGCACAAAATCCAACATTGTCTATATCAAGGACCTTGGATTCCTTGTGCTCCCAAGTTTCAACCAATAATATAATATCAATTTCACTCAAGATCCAACTTAACTTTGGGCCTTTTCTCCATGGAAATCCTCGACATTTCTGGGAGAGGATCCAGAGTGTGTCAAATTGCTATTTGTTACTATTTTGGTTTCTATCTCGAATAACAGCTTTCTTGTTTCTAATTAATGTCGATTTTCCCTCCTTCCTAGCTTCTTTTACCTTTTGGACCTCCTTTCTTAGTTCGGCATGATCCTCTGGAAGGAGGTCTTCATTTATAAATATTCCCGAGCCTTTTAAACTTGAGGTGTTACTAAGTATGTCATATTTTTGTTCAGTAGAGCTAACCTTAACTCGTATTAGTCTTTCTTTATTCTCAATTAATTTCCCTAGCCTTGTTGCTTCGGTGAGACCGATAGCTTCAATTTGTAATCTATTGTGAAGTCCTGTCTTGACAATGGATAATGTATCATTTTCTACCTCCTCTTTTAAACCAAAAAGTATGAGGTTCAAAGATATTTTGTTACACTCATGGTCTAAAGCTATCAATTTATTCATTTCCTCTTTAATGGGTTCGATATCTAATTCACCTTCTATATCATTTAGGGTTAGGTTGTGATTTAATTTTTCCTCTAACTCTTTAATCCTATCTTTTAACTTAAGATTTTATACCGTAGGTGCATCTCCTTGTTTGGGTGTTTTTTGCGTTTCCAGTGCATGTAGTCTGATCTCGATTGTCTCTACCTTGTTCTCTAATTTTTTTATCTTATCGTCTATTTTTTTTTTGGATCTCTTCTTGAAAGGATGTAAATTTATTATCGAGCATTGGTTTTAAATCTATCTGGACTTTAGCTTGTCTTTCTTCCCTACGTTTCTCTAAGGATTCTATATGTTCATAACATTTACCCTCTCCTTCTTCCCTACGTTTCTCTACTGATTCCATATATTCATATAGGCTCTGTAGGGTAACTGTGTTAGGTCTTCCTTCAACAGTTTTTGGTAAATGTGGTGAATTATTCATATTTATGTGAAAATGTAGATATGTATACCAAAAAAAAAAAAAAGTGGAGAGGGAAGGAACGTATGCACCTGAATTAGAGATCACAAATGATTGATGAAGATTCCCTAGCCGCGAATGCTAATTTACTTTAACTTTCACGACAGAGATTCACCGAGGGTTTTCACCTTAGAGCTTAACTGAATGTTTCACCAAGGGTTCTTTTCACCGAAGGTTTCACAGCATAATGCCCATAAATTTTACTGAAGGTTTTCACCGCATAATGTCCAGAACTTCACCACAATTTCACCGAAGGTTTAACCGCAAATATTAACTTTCACTGAAGAGCTTCACCGAGGGTTTCTCACCACGGAGATTCACCGAGGGTTTTTCAGCGCAGAGCTTTACTGAAGGTTTTCACCACATAATGTACAAAACTTCACTACAATTTCACCGAAGGTTTAACCACAAATATTAACTTTCACTGAAGAGCTTCACCGAAGGTTTCTCACTGTGTAGATTCACCAAGGGCTTTTCACCGCAGATATTTACTGAATTTTTTCACCTCATAATGGATAGAACTTCACCACAATTTCACCGAAGGTTTAACAACAAATATTAACTTTCATTTGAAAATATAACTTCACCAAGGGTTTTTCACCACTGAGCTTTACTGAAGGTTTTCATAGCATAATGTCCAGAACTTCACCGCAATTTCATCGAAGGTTTAACTGCAAATATTAACTTTCACTGAAGAGCTTCACTGAGGGTTTCTCACTGCGGAGATTCACCGAGGGTTTTTCACCATAGAGCTTTACTGAAGGTTTTCACCTCTCAGTAATTGTATAAAATAAAAATTATATAAAAATTTGTTTTCTAAATATTTCAAATTTAATAATAAATATAAATAAAATAAATGTAAATAAATATAATTTTAAATTCATAATTAATTTATTGAAAATTTAATAATAAATATAAATAAAATAAATGCAAATAAATATAATTTTAAATTTGCTTATAAATAATTTAATGAATTGTATATTAAACGAGAACCATGAAAATGGGAATGTCCAAAGAAAATAGTCTCAATAATTTGAGATTCAAAAAGAAATTTCGATTCAAACATTTTCAGTAAAACCAAAATGGCATATAAACAAATATTATTGTAAAAATATCTTCAGATTAGCAAATGGACTTAACTTGTGGTATAAAATAAAAAAATATGTAACAATTTTTGGAAATTGAGTTTTAATTCTAAAACATTAGCTTACACAATATAAAATACAACATTGTTTCAACCGAAGAAAAAGAAAAATAAATGTTAACAGATTTAAATCTTTAAAATAAAAAAAAAAGAAACCAACCTCAGAAATAAATAAATATACCAACACCACATATTTATACTAATAATTGAAAACTTAATGTTAAAAAATAATTAATTAAATGAAGGAATTTGCTTGTAACATTATTCTAAATGTTGACAATAAATCTGCTTTAGTATTTGAACCAATTCCATAGTTCAATTTGAGCTTGAAACAATTATATGAATTTAGTTTGATAATTATCAACTTATGGTAATGTTTGTGATAAGGTGAGAATCGCTATTCTCTTCCTCCCCATTTCTGCAATTCGCATCTTGCTCTACGCCTAAATCCATGGTGGGGAGGAAAAACCCCTCCTTCTGAAACACCATCCTACAATCTAATTTGTTAAGCGGAAAACCCTCGGCAGCTAGGAACGCTCATGCTGCCACTCAAAAAGGGTCTGCAACCCTAAAGAAGTAACCAACATCTAACCCTAAGCCAACAAAAGCAGTTTCTCAATGGCCGACTGAGATCTTGTTGCAACGGTCTCTTCTGGGAAGTCAATGGAAGAAGGAGAAAAAAAAAGCACAATCTCGACGACGACCCAATTGTAAAACCCAACAACATCTAGTGGCAGTGCTAGGGTTTATCACTCTGTATGTTTTCCCAAGATGGGCGCCATCCCAGCCTTGAAATAACTTTGTCCAATATAAGAGAATACATACAATGCATGAGAGATCATGCTCTCATCTATAAATTCATGGGATTACGTCCTAATGAAAAATACCTACAAGGATGGATTGCACACAAATGAAATCCAAAAGGAGACATAGATCTAAGGCTAGGCTCAAAGGGATTTTCCACCGCCATATTCTTCAATATTGAGAATAGGGAAAGGATTATTGAACAAGGGCCCTATTTCTTCAACAACTATGGCTTGTTCATGAGGAACTGGAAGGAAAACTACTGCCCTGAAAAGAAAGACTTCATAGAGGTCCTATTTTAGGTTTGCTTGTACTCTCTGCCTCAGGAATATTGGGATGAATAAATCCTAATGGGAATAGGCAATACTCTAGGTAAATTCATCAAAATATTAGAATTAAACAAATGTGGAAGATACACTTCCTATGCAAGAATCTGTGTTCAAATGAACATGGCCAAGCCCCTCCCATAATACATATCCCGTAATCCATAAGCCTCAACTTCCAATATGAAGAATGGATCCAACCCCTAGACTATGAACACATCCCATTCAGATGCAGGAATTTTCATAAATATGGCCATCTATATCGGTACTTTCCCAATATACCACCCCCTCACCCTAGCCAGTCACCCAACAACACTCTCATGATGGTTTCACTCTCATCAACCATTGAAACAAAGGAGGAGATAAACCCCATGTGCACCATATATATCCAAAAGTGGCAGATCCCAACCCCTTCGCCGCCCTCAAAGAAATGGACACCGACCATAGCCCAGAATATCATATCGAATCAACTAAGGACATTCCAACAGAAGAAGAGCAAGCTCTAGATCAAATCAAGCGAAGAAAGTTGGACCCAACATAGGAAAGAACAATGGATGAGATAAAAACACCAGATCCCAACGAAGGAGTGGAATATATGCATATAACATACCATGAACTCTAGAATATAGTCGAGACTTGCAAGAAAGGAAATCTCAAGGAGATCCCCACCCCACATATCACAATCATCAGGCATGCTTTACAAGGAGCCTGTAATCTCATGACCCAAACCTCAGAGGATCCTGGTAAATTGACCCTCAAGCTTGGAATCTAACAAGTCTCCTTACCAATACAAGCAACCAAGAGAGGACGGAAAACAAATCAACAGTGACTAGCATAAGTAGGGGAAACCCTCATCGCCTCAGGTAATCATCGATCTATAGCGGATTGGATACAGTCCCTCCCAACATCTTAGTGGTTTTCCAATGAATATTCTATCTTGGAACATCTGGGGGTTAGGAGGAGAATCCAAAAAAAGAATCGTCAGATCCAAGATCAACCAGGAAAAACCCACTATTGTCTTCATCCCAAAAACCAAATGCTCTGTAGAAATCCTCTTGGAACTATGCATGTTTTGCTGGAAAGGCTACCAATCAATTTCCATCGATGCCACTGGCTCAGCGAGAGGCCTAGCAATTCTCTGGGACCCCTCTTTGGTGCACCTCTCTAAATTTTTCTCTACCCCCCATTCCATCTCAGCCTCCTTCCAGAATGTCTCCTCAAATATCAGAGGCATTCTCACCAATGTCTATGGACCTCCCATTCCCTCGCTTAAACCATCCTTCATGTCCTCCTTGACTTACATTAAGGATTACCTAGTTCATGACTCATTCTAGATAGTTGGAGGTGACTTCAACCTTATCTCTTCTACCTTGGAGAGAAAAGGTGGAATTGGCTATCTTGATGTTGCTAGTCGTGCTTTTGGCCCCCTCATAGCTTCCTTAGACCTCATTGATATCCAACCAAAAAACAACTCTTTCACTTGGAATAAAAGAAGGGGGGGTTCGCATCAAATCACCTCCGGTTTGGACCATTTCCTCCTCTCAACCCCCTTTGTCAAAATGAACACTATCATTGATTCTATCATCCTCCTAGGTGCTAGTTCAGATCACTGGTCAATCAACTTGGAAATAGTTGAATTCATCACTACAAAAAATCACCCATTTCAATTCGAAATTTTTTGGCTGGGGAATCCTGAATTCATGGACACTTTCACCAGTTGGTGGGAGGAAACTCTAAATGGTGAGGGCTCAAAAATGTATAACTTGAGAAAAAACTGAAGGCCATAAAATCCAAGCTAAAAAAATGGAACAAAGAAGTCTTCGACAATATCTTTGAAGCTAGGAAAAATCTAGAGATTGAGATGGCGAATCTCCAGCAAGAAGCCATCTCGTTTGGATATACTGCAAACCTACTTCGAAAGGAAAGAGAACTTCAGATCACCATAAATCAGCAATTGAACCAGGAAGAAATTGTCTGGAGACAGAAATCAAGGATTCGATGGTTGAAGGAGGGGGATGAAACTCTAAATTATTTCACAACTCCATGATCCAAAGAAGATCCCACAACCGCATAACCAAACTCCAATATGAAAGGGGAAACATTCTGACAAAAAAGGATGACATTGCTGCAGAACTTGTCTCCTATCTGTTAAATTTTCAGAATTTACTTCAATCTGATCTAGGATCTTAACTGAGAGAACAACATGTACAGCATATCTACAGCATATCAATCATGGAGGCAATAATGCAAGCACACAAGAGACACAAAGATTTACTTGGGGAAAACCATAAAGGTGAAAAACCCCAATAACTTCCTCAGAGATAGATAGAGAAATGATACAACCAACCATGAGAGATAGACATAACCTAGCAGCAGATCCTCCTCCTCCATAAGTGCGCCACTCCTCCTTGAGTGCATGAGTGAGTAAATAGAGTGCCTCCCGCACTCTATTTATACTTGACTTGACTTGCCTTTTTACCTAACTCATGTAGGCTCGAACTTAACCACATAACATAATGCTGACTGGGCCGACCCCCAATAGGGTGGTCTAATAACCCTTTGACCCACATGGCCGACCCCCAATAGGGTGGTCTAATAACCCTTCGACCCACATGACTTATATAGGGCCGACCCCAACAAGGTGTTCTAATAACCCATCAAATATAAGTTACGACACTTACAATATAAATGACGACACTTCCGTATAGAGGAATAATACCATCTCTATAGGAGTACATACAACATATATGAAATACATTCCGAAGTTACATATACATCAACACTCCCTCTTAACTAGGAAGGTATTTCTCAGCACAGTTCTTCTAGCACAAGTCATCTTCTCTGGATCATCGTCACTGGATAATCGTCATTGAGTCATCATCATCGTCACTGTTGCTGCTATCTCAATCAATCTCTGAATCTACTCGTCATAGGAAGTTCTACAGAGCCAGTCCTTTTTCATACTGGATGTAGGCCCACCACCTGCAGGTCTTCGTCATCACTGGCCATACTGTGGAATCCTCAGGACTTATTACGTGCGTCACAAAACCTCGAAAGAGCATCCCAGGCTGTTACGAGCACACAGCTCTACCTATAGGATCTCCCAGGGCGCTATTACATGTGACCCCACCACAAAACCTCGCAAGAGCATCTAAGGATGTTACGGGTACACAACTCCGACCTGAAATCTCCCAGGGCGCTATTACATGTGGTCCACCACAAAACCTCGCAAGAGCATCTCAGGATGTTACGGGTACACAACTCCGACCTGAAATCTCCCAGGGCGCTATTACATGTGGTCATGGCAAAACCTCGCAAGAGCATCCCAGGACTGATTACGGGCACACAGCCCAACCTATCGGATCTCCCAGGGCGCTATTACATGCCATAGGACAAAACCTCGCAAGAGCATCTGCCAGATATCCCAGGGCGCTATTACATGCCATAGGCAAAACCTCGAAAGACTATCTGCAGATCTCCCAGGGTGCTATTACATGTCCTCCCAGAGAAAAACCTTGAAAGAGCATTTGCCAGATGTCCCAGGGCACCGATATTACATGCCATAGGCAAAACCTCGAAAGACCATCTGCAAATCTCCCAGGGCACCGGATTACATGCTCATCTACACAACCTGATCCACGGCCATAGAGTATCATCCTGATACTCACCATACATCATCCTGATGCATCCACGATCATCCTGATCATCGTCACTGCAACGTCCTGCTGCATGTCATCTGGAGCAACATCCTGAAGCTCATCATCTATGATCATCCTGATCATCACTGCAACATCCTACTGCATGTCATCTGGAGAAACATCCTGAAGCTCGTCATCTATGATCATCCTGATCATCACTGCAACATCCTGCTGCATGTCATCTGGAGCAACATCCTGAAGCTCGTCATCTATGATCATCCTGATCATTAATGCATCTACCTGATGCATACCAAGTATCTACCCGATACATATCATCATACATGATCCTCCTGATCATCAATGTATCCACCTGATACAAATACAAATACATGATATATCTCACCATACATGATCCACCTGATCACACAATGTATCCACCTGATACATATACAGATACATGGTCCAAGCATCCAACATGATGCATACATACCTACATAAAATGATCCAACTGATCATATCCAGCATCCACATGATGCGTACATACATACATAAAATGATCCAACTGATCATATCCAGCATCCACATGATGCATACATACATACATAAAAATGATCCAACTGATCATATCCAAGCAGAAACCAGAACATCATCCTGATGCTCATCATCCAGCGCTTACATCCACAGCCATGTGAAGGATCCTCCTTCCAACATGCTTGGAATGGCTTCAGCAAATGTGTCCATCACTTCTTCCTCGAAGTGTCCTCGATCTGGAGAACGCCAAGCCTCTCTCTGAAGTACTCGAACTTCACCCTGGCTAGTGGCTTCGTCAGCACATCTGCAATCTGCTCGTCCATCGCAACATACAGGAGCTTCACAGCTCCTCTCTGCACCATATCCCTGATATAGTGATATTTGATCTCTATGTGTTTCGACCTGTCATGAAACACTGGGTTCTTGGAAAGCTTCACACAACTCTGGTTATCACAGAAGATACCAGTATCCTCCAACAGGAGATCAAATAACTTAGACAGTAGCTTCCGTAGCCATACTGCCTCACAACTAGCTGAACAGGCTGCAACATACTCTGCCTCAGTTGTACTCAGTGCTACGCAGGACTGCTTCCTGCTAAACCAAGAGATCACACCTAATCCCATACTGAAGCAACACCCAGATGTGCTCTTCCTATCTGCAGCACTGCCAGCCCAATCTGAATCAACAAAACCCTGCAGGTTAAACTTTTGATTCACCTCATACCTGAGCCCATAATCCACTGTACCCTTCAGGTACCTCAGAACATGCTTTACAGCAACCAGGTGAACACTTCTCGGATCCGTCAGGAACTGGCTCAATGTGTTCACAGCAAAGCAAATGTCTGGTCTCGTGTTCGTCAGGTACATCAAGGACCCAATCATCTGACGATACATAGTGATATCAACCGTCTCAGATGAAGCATCACATAGAAGCTTCAGATTCGATGCCATAGGTGTGGCCATGGCCTTGCAATCCATCATCCCGAATCTCTTCAGGATATCTACTGCATACTTCCCTTGTCCAAGGAATATTCCTTCTGCACTCTGCCACACCTCCATGCCAAAAACAAATAGTGCATCATCTCCAAGTTCTTCATCTCGAACTCGGTAGTAAGCTTCCGCTGCGTGTCGACAATCAAACTATTTTCACCTGTAACAAACAGGTTATCTGCATACAAAAGTAGTATCACTGGATTTCCTTCCTCAACCTTGTAGTAAAGGTTGGAATCCGCTTTACTCTTGGTAAAGCCCAAACTGGATAGAAAGCTGTCTATCCTACCATACCAAGTTCTGCACACATATCTGACTACACCATGCTGTCTTGAAATCCATCTGGTGTATCTTCTATTTCATCACTTTTATATTTCTCAATGCTGTCATCTGCAATATGCTTGATTTGATAGTTCCATTTGGAAGTCATAACAAACTTCCCTTCACGTCTTGGGATTACATCCCAAACATCATTCTTCATGATCGACGGATCATGGCATTCTATTTCTTCATCCCAGATCCTGGGAACTTCAATATCTTCAATAAATATCTTTGTTGCTGGAACAAATGTTGTAGTCCTTTTGTAGGAGATGGCATACGATCTTTCCTACACAACAAGTTAAATTGCATGATTAGAAAACATCTCATAGTTTTCAGAACAAATTCTTACACATAAAGAAATATGTCATACAGTCATGCAATTATCTTAGCCAATGCTTCAATACAACATTTATCCATATCCCGTAACTTTCTAGATGCCTTCCAATCTCTACCAGAACATTGTTAAGAGTGTGCACAACTCCCAACATGTCAGCAAAGAGGTTTCATTCTAGATAAGTAGCAATGGAATGTTGTACAGTGCCATAGGCCACTTACCCATGTATAGTAGTATAATGTTCATCAATGCAACTATTCTAATATGCACAACACATATCCTAAGTCTAGGAACATGAGCATATACATCATTGAACAATTTTATTTAAACAAACAAATATGCATGAAAAGATTAAAATACTTATCTTTGTTTGTTCGTTGGGTGGACTCCCTCCGAGTCTTTGCTTCCTTGCAGGAGCTGCTGGAGTCCTAATCTGAAGTAGCTTCTTCTACACCTTTCTGTTGTGGAAATATGGTCAACTCCCTCTGAATATCTGCATCCTTGCAGAAACTACTGAAGTGTGTTCCTTTACTTTCTTGCAGGAACAACTGGAGTGTGCTCCCTCTTGATCTTTGCTTCCTGGATTACCTGTTCTTGAACTCATATTCATCCTTGGTTCCTATGCATGCTTATTAGTATCATGATATATAAAATCATACATTCATTAGTATACTATTAAAACACAATAATCTCAAGCATGTATAGTCATGATCATTTCAAACAGAAAATAATAAGCATTACCATTCAAGGTTTATGTGGGATTCTTATGGTTAGTCAAATCATAAGAAGCATAACATGTCTAAACCTGTAATTACTCAAACCTATGACTCTTCAGGTTAGTTGAATCATCAATCAAGATAAGAGATATAATATGCATAAAACCTGTGATTGTTCAAACCTATACCTTCATGATTCTTCTGGTTAGTCATATCATCAATTATGGTAAGAAACATAATATGCATACAACCATGATTATTCAAACTTATGACTTCATGAATAATCATTATCAACAACACAACAGTATAAGATCCTAAACCAAGGTAGGATTCTAGCTTGATATAGGAAAAACATACCTGGATTAGCATGCTAGCTAGGTTATGTCTAACATACCCACATAATGTCTTTTGGTTCTCTTCAGTGACTTGTGCTAGTAACCTGCATGTCTCATATGTTAACCATTACAAAACCAAGTTATACATACCTCGTAAATGGATCTTCTATGAGATCCATGACAATGGATGAATCTTTGTCCTCATGTTATCATGATCATATGTTCTTGGACCAGAACATGATTTGTCTTTCTTGGTGTACCTTTCATGTTAGTAGACAACATAAACCTCATACAACACCATAATGCATTAGTACAATCATAAGTGTCAACACCCTAACCAATGAATATCTTCTATCATGCATTCATAATTTTGTTAAGGTGATACGACAAATCTAAAATCAAAATTGTACTAACCGTAATAACATGAAGACAAACATACCATAAACTTAATCATGGACAAATATCGAAACATACCTCGATGAGTCATACCTATCGAGATCGCTTGTAATCTTCTTATGTAAGGCCTTAGCCTCATCTCCCTCTGAAACAGGAACTCCTTCACTTATGCAGGTGACCAATCCATCTTCTTCTAGGATTAACCCTATCCACTTGATTTGCAAGAACTGGACCTGGAGCTGGATATGGGTTTGTCAGAGAAACCCCAAAAATTCAAACTTTGAATTTCAAACTTCCGAAAGGATAGAAATATGCGCCTTGATGAGCTGATCAAGCTGGTATATTTAGAATTTGAAAACTGCAAAGTTTCACTCCTCAATTTTGCCTTTGAAACTTCCAGATTCACTGGACGTGACCCTGAACTGGGGTTTGATGAATCCCACTCTTTTGCCCCCTCAAAAAGTTTGATCCAAAGCTCTAAGCTTCTATTTTTCTGAGGAGTTTCCAGCCGTGGTCACAGATTTCAAAAATTCCCATTTTTACAGAAGCCCTAATTTTCCACTTTTCTGATCAAAGTCCCGAACTAGGGTTTGATCAAGCCCGGCCTTCTGCCCAACCAAAAATTCTGATCTTGGTCTCTAAATTTCTATTTTGATGAGTAGCATCCACCCGTGGTCTCCGATTACAAAAATTCCAACTTTCTCCAAAGCCCTAAATTCCGGAAGCCATGAATGAAGGTACTCAAAAATAATTCTGTTTTGACAGAAATATGTACCTGATTGTTTCTAGTGTAACTCTGAACCTTTTGATCCACAGGGTCTGAAAACGTTTTTTGAGATAGCCTGACCTGTTACCTTTCCATCCTGACAGGTTTGAACTCAATTGGATTCTCTGAGAGAGAGTTATTCCAAGTGTCGCAACGTGACCTGTTTTGGGATAAAACAGGAGAGTGAACTTGTACGTCGTGCCACGTGTCACTGTTTGAACTTCGGCCTCTGAAAATTTTTCCTGAGATAGCTCGGCCTGTTATCTTTCCATCCCGATAGGTCTGACCTCAATTGGACTTTTTGAGAGAGATTTATGCCAAGTGTCACAACGTGACCTGTTTATGGGATAATACAGGAGAGCGAACTTGTACGGCGTGCTATGTGTCACTGTTTGAACTTCGGCCTTTGAAAATGTTTTCTGAGATAGCTCGGCCTGTGTACTACCTGCAACTTTTTACGAAATTTCATTTGGATCTTCCTAGCCCAAGTTATGACCTTTTTCCCAAGGTCACCTGATTTTGACTCAGATATGGAAGAGGCAGAAACCCTATATTGTATAGATCATAAATCACAAAGTACAACGAATTAGAGGTTGTCCTTTGGACACAAGGTACATGGAGATCTTATCTTCGTCCTGTAACAATTTCAGATCCGAAAACTTCGCCAAAATGGATTTATAGTGAAAGTGCTACGATGACTGGTTTTTTCTATATCAAGCCCTAGCATCGTAAGTGCAACAAGTGTCATACATGCCATATCATGCCTTCTTTCAGGCTAGCTCTGATACCATGTTAAATTTTCAGAATTTACTTCAATCTGATCTAGGATCTTAACTGAGAGAACAACATGTACAGCATATCTACAGCATATCAATCATGGAGGCAATAATGCAAGCACACAAGAGACACAAAGATTTACTTGGGGAAAACCATAAAGGTGAAAAACCCCAATAACTTCCTCAGAGATAGATAGAGAAATGATACAACCAACCATGAGAGATAGACATAAACTAGCAGCAGATCCTTCTCCTCCATAAGTGCGCCACTCCTCCTTGAGTGCATGAGTGAGAAGTGAGTGAGTAAATAGAGTGCCTCCCGCACTCTATTTATACTTGACTTGACTTGCCTTTTTACCTAACTCATGTAGGCTCGAACTTAACCACATAACATAATGCTGACTGGGCCGACCCCCAATAGGGTGGTCTAATAACCCTTTGACCCACATGGCCGACCCCCAATAGGGTGGTCTAATAACCCTTCGACCCACATGACTTATATAGGGCCGACCCCAACAAGGTGGTCTAATAACCCATCAAATATAAGTTACGACACTTACAATATAAATGACGACACTTCCGTATAGAGGAATAATACCATCTCTATAGGAGTACATACAACATATATGAAATACATTCCGAAGTTACATATACATCAACACTATCATAGTCAACTTCTCCAAGAAGACGATTTGGACCACAGGGATGCTATGACCTCCATCATTCAACATATACCAAGGCTGGATACAGATAAACATAATGGATATCTTATGCAACCCATCTCCTTGGACGAAGTTAGCGAGGCAATCGAAGAAATTCCTACTAACAAAGCCCCTGGACCTAATGGCTTTACCATTGACTTCTTCCAAATATGTTGGAACATCATACAGAATGAAGTCTGGGAAGCTGTTGAAGAGTCCTTACATCACTCTGTTATTGTACCATCCCTCAATGTAACCTTCTTCACTTTGGTTCCAAAATAAGAGAACACCATGCACCCCAACAAATCTCGGCCAATTGCACTCTACAACGTGGTCTACAAAATCATCACAAAAGTTATTGCCAACAGGATCAAATCAATTCTACCCCATCTTATCTCTAAAGAATAATCGGGCTACGCGGAAGGAAGGAAAATTCTGGATGGTATTCTAGTGGCGCATGAAACGATCCACACCCTCAAGAGTACGAACCAATCCAGTATGATTCTTAAACTTGATTTGTCTAAATCTTTTGGCAAAATATCTTGGAATTATATGAGGAAAAATCTCCTATATTTTGGGTTTATGGAGCATTGATTCAACTGGATCCTTGCTCTCACATCATCGACATTCTTTTCCATTCTTTTGAATGGCTCACCATCCCCTACCTTTCCTTCTCACAGAGGGATCAGGAAGGGAGACCCCCTTTCTACTTTCCTTTTCATCCTCATGGTGGAAGGTTTAGGTAGATCTCTGAAAGCTTCCATTAAATCCAATGAGCTCACATGCATCCACCCTACCAATAATACCCTCAAAGCCTCACAGCTGCAATTTGTTGATGATACAATGCTCCTTTCCAAGGCCTACCTGAGAGAATACCATTGTATAAAACACCTTCTCTCCACATTCCTAACTGCTTCTAGCCTCTCTCTCAATAATGATAAGTCTAAAATTATTTTTCTGATACCCCTATCCATCTCCAAATGTCAATCACCCACCTGTTAAACTTCCATTGAAGCTCTCTTCCCTCCAAATATATGGGATCCCCCCTAACCGCCACCTCTTCCAGGAATGGATCATGGTCCCTCCTCACCCACAAAATGGAGAATTGACTTGCCAATTGGTCTTTCCGTTCTCTTAACATTGCAGGTCGACTATTCCTTCTGAACTCCGTCCTTCATAGCATGAGCACTTACCTCTTCTATATCCTTACTTCTCCCTAAAAATTCCTTAATGAGATTCATTCGTTGCAAAGAACCCTTCTATGGGGGGGGATCAAAATTTGTTGGATGCAAATGGGCTTTGGTTGCATGGGACAAGTTCTGCAAGCCCAAACTTCTTGGAGGCTTGGGACTCCGTGATCCCAAACAAGAAAATAAAGCGACGATGGAAAAAATCTGGTGGCGATGGTTAACCAACCAGGATACCTTTTGGGAAAAGATATGGAAGGAACTTATATGATCCCAACATCCCTCATCGGGGGCTTATCCATTTGGATAATAACCCCAAAGGCTCTCTAATCTGGAATGTTTCCTGGCAGAATAAACAACTCATTCAAGAGCATGATTTTTGGGAAATCTGGGACGGAAACACAGCTCTTTCTGGGAAAAATCTTGGTAGTAGCTTCCCAATCTCTCCATGTTGGGCCATCTCCACCCCTTGAGGAACCTCTCCTTAGAGGAGGGACACTATCTTGTGAATAAATTCTAGGACAACAATGCAGACAATTCCCAATGGTGGAAATGGATAGATCATAGAGTATGGCTAAACACAATGACTGATGCACACTGGCATCTCTTTTGGGAAGAATTGCAAGCTCGAAAGATCACCAGTCAAGAGGGAAAGGAAATCCTCCATCAGGGCTAATATAGTAGTGGTACCTTCAACATTAGGGAATCCTATGCTCTCTTCGTCGTATATGAACAAGAAAACTCCAACAAAATATGGAAGCATAACCTATGGCCAAAAGTATCAACTTTCCTATGGATTTTTTCTTGGAAACAAATCCTTACTTGGGATAGAATCCTTAATAAAGTCTTCAAGGGACCATCCATAAGATATTTATGCCAAGCAGCTAGGGAAAATATCGAACTTCTTAGTAATTGCCACTTCAGTAGAAATCTTTGGGATCCAGGAGCTGGGGCCTTTCTCCAAACAGACCACAATCCTAGCAACATCATAGATACCCTTTCCAATTGGAGAGATCAATTATCCCCCAATAACATAGTTAACAGAGACTGGCAGCTTTTTCCAGGATTTCTTCTTTGGGAGATATGGAAGGAACAAAACTGCAGAATATTTCAAAACTCGATTCTTCCCATAGCTCAAGTTTAGAAAACAATACAGAGCTTATCCAAGAAACGATCAACTCTACTCAGTGGGAATACATTGATTTGGAAGCCTCTCCTCAAGATATGTCAATTCTTAGAGCTTGACAATTGCAACCATCGCCCACTCCAAGCATTAAACCTTCTCGACTGCTTCACCCCTCTAGTACAAATACTTGGTGTCACATACCCAAACTTTAGACATTTTATGTCATGATGAAAACATTATGTTTTATTTTTATTGTAAAGTTTTATGACTATTGACCAAGTGGGGTCAAGGATGACTGTAATTAATTAATTTGATTATTTTATTATTAATGAATAAAAGTAGAGACAACCATCCAAAGGAGACTGTTGAATGAGTGTTCACTGACCCACTAGGAGGAATGGACTGGGGTGGAGAGAAAACTGACACTTGGTAGCATCCTCAACTCACTTCTAACTGTTGCAGGGGGCAACTTCCCTACTTTTATGGTCATGTTCCCCAAGAAAGTGGAACTAAGTAGGTGGCTCATTTACTAAATAAACTGATCAAAGACTTAGGCATGCTACTTAGATACCCATCGAATTCAGCAGGAGGCTGTTCATTCTTACCTTGTGATAATTTCTGAGCACAAGAGATTCGATGAGGGGAAGGTTAGTAGTTATTGCGTGAACTAAGATTGCATTTTGAACTAGTGCAGCCACATTGTTGAGTTCAATATTTCTAAAAGCAGGAAGTACTACTACTAAGTGCTACTGCTGAGTTGCAAAGGAATTTATTCCATTATTCCACACAGCATCTTCGTCCTGGTGGTTCAGTGAACAGGCTTGGGGGTCCTAAGGAAAGTAACTTGGCTGTCTTGAAGAGTAGGTTGGGTGGAATGGGCTCCTTTGGCTATTTGTTTCTTCTTCTACATTTACCAGGTTCAAATTGTGTTATCTTATTTACTTCTGTCAAGTTAGTAAAATGAACTTGAATGTTTTATGTTATCTGTTTTTCAATTAAATCTTAGATATTCTGGACTGTTAATGAATATTTTTACTTATGTAATTTATAACTGTTAGGATAAAATGCATTTTGGATGATATAGTTAAATGATAGAATGATTGAATAATAATGCTTCCCTACATTTTTCCACACACTGGTTACAGTGTCGTACTCTAGTACAGGGAAGGGTATTTAGAATAGATCAGAATGATGTTATACTGTGAATAGACTTGATGACTTATTTCCAAAATAAATCTACATTATTTCAGTACTGTAATACTGTCTTATTCAGTAGACATCTTAGAATTTAAATAGGAAACACAAATATTTTCATTGCATATGTTTAATAGTTAAACCCTTGATTTTATTCATTTCAAGTTATTATTCTAAGTAAATCTCCTATGAATATTATAATATAGCAAACATATTTATTTCAAATCAAATAACTGATACATAGAATTTTCTAAACTTACTTTATAAATAATAACAATTTATGCATTGAATTATACATTACAGAAAACATGTCTAAGATAAACATTGACATTATAATACTTTTAACATCAAAACATATCAGTAAATCTTTTATAAACAAACCTAAGTATTATATTGCATCATTATTAGTATTATTACACATTATCACTATATTTCTGAATACAAATTTAAATATATTTACAGGATAAATAGTATCTATTAAATCTATGTGATTTCCCAGGGTTCAAACCCTAAGCATAAGCTTCTCTTAGCTTTTCAAGTAGTTAATCCATTCGTATATGAAAACAAAGGAGTGTAACACGACTAGGGTTCGAAACCCTTAACAAAACTTTTAAAACACAATAAAGTTTCTTGCAGTAGGGTTTACAACACATCCATCATGGCTTTGTTGTAAAACAAAACCTAAAATTTATAACCCTTCAAAGTACAATGATGGGCTCTGCCCTAAACATTTATTATAACCATCCAACTTTGCAAATAACATTGAAATGCTGAAAGATTACTCTACGACTTTCAACCTTTTATTTCTTACAAAACCGTATTCATACTCATGCTTTTCAAAATAAAAATAATACAAGTTATGGTCGAGGGATCAACCTTCCCTACATTACATCATAAAACATAATCGGTTTCCAAAACCATTCTTCAAGAATTCTAAACAAAACAACTTAATCATTGTCGAATAAGTATTCTGGACAGTGGACCAAACACTTTGATTTCAAAACAGTCTTTTTTATTTTACACATTAAAAACAAACAACATACAATAGTAAAAGAAATCGTTGAGAATCCAACAAGAGCTTCACAAGCTCGGGAGAAAAACTCTCCCAGTCCTAACACTGCCTTTCGACATGTGCACTCTACAAAATGCCTTACAACTTAAAAATTGTCTTTACAACCGATTGTAAAACCAAGTCTGTACACCCTTGGGATGTCTCCGAGGCTTACCAGGGCCCAACCAAAAGCTTTCATCCCATTACGGCCAACTTCAACCATTGCCGAGAAAGTCCACCTAACCATAACACAACACGACTAATGGTTAAAACATAGAACAAGGTATTAAAACCAAAAGGGACATTGTTAAAACAACCATTGAAATTTAGAAAGGAAACTAATACCTCCCTTACGAATAACTGGAGCATGGTTGAGTATCTCGGATTCTTCAACGCATACAGTATGTGTATGAAGTTTCCACATCAAACTCCAAGAAGAGCCAAAACTCTGTTAGTTTGCAAAATGCCGAAGCACACCTGAACCTTCAAACTCCACCAACTCCTACGGTACATAGGAAGGACTCACCATCAAACCTCAAGCGAGAGTAAAGACTTGTACAAAATGTGAATTATCCTGAGAACATTGCTTACAGCAAGGTCAAGGTATCGAAACCCCGGGAGGCATCTTCAAACAAAGTCTCAAACCATGAAGGGTAGGGAGCGTGTCGGCCTCACCCTCACAATTCACAAAATGAAATAATTATCAAGTAGGTTGGCATATCAATGCCAGTGTTAGGGTTTAACCCAAAACCCGAGACTGACCCTGAGATCATGTGAAGAACCTGCAATAATTAATTAATGCAAATACACAAGATATCAGAAATAATAGAACTCAGAATCACTTTTATATTGATCATGGGCCACTTCGAGGGGGCAACCTCCTTTGAGCAAGCTCAATACAATTAACTTCACGGTGGCTTCAATGACTTCAACACACACTTATATACTAAGTCTATGCCCAATACTATGAGTCAAAACCATGGGACATATAATACTACGGGATGACTTACAAAGCATATGCGTCCAATACTATGGGTCAATACTATGGGCTAATATAAACTATGGATCAACAAATACTACGGGACGACTTACAAAGCATATGCGTCTAACACAATATACTAACATAGTAAAGAGAAGGGTTGACACAGGTTCCTAACATCCCCTCTCCCTTAGAAAAAGCTTTGTCCTCAAAGCTTTGGTTGGGGAAAATGCTGCAGAATCTGAAGGAGTGGTTCCCCGGTAGCATCCTCGGGTTGCATTTCGGGCCACTGACGCCTTTGGAGTGTCAGGGAGGATTGCTTGGAAGGATGTAGACGAAGAAGAACCCTATCAGCTGCATGAAAAGTGTGCTCAGAATGGTGCTGATTGGCTTGTTGTTGCAGTCGAATTATGGCCATGTGAAGATTGTCCTGTAGAATGAGAAGAATCTGATCGCGGTTTCGAAGAACCGAGTCAATTTCCTGAAGTGGGGAGATGCTAAGGGTGTATGGAAGAAGAACTAGCGGTGTTTGTCCATAGACTGCTTCATATGGTGTCCTTGTAGATGTGGTATTGTACCACCAGAGCGCTTCTAAGAAATCCATAGAAATAGTTGGCCAAATCTATGTAGGGATGGGCAAGGGTTTGAGCAGTCCCGAAAGGAGTTGCGTTTCACCCTTTTTGACCTGGAAAGTATCACAGTCAGCCACCATCTGTTGAATCGTCATTTTCAGTCCCTTCCAAAAGAAGTTACATTGTTCCCAATCATACATTTTGAAGAACCCAGAGTGCCCTGCTGATGAAGAAGCATGGAGTTCATAGAAGAGATAGCCCTGTTAAACATATTTTAACCAATTTGGAACAAGCAGAGAAAGAGCTATAAGAGAAACTGGGTCATCAATTGTGTGAGAAGGAGCATTTGCCACCATATTGTCCTTACCCTTCTTGTCAGTGGTCGCATAGGGATAACCCATGAGCTGTATAACCCATTTCAGGTGTGTTAGGGAGGAGACCCATTGTTCTAGGAAATTTTCCAGACCCTGGAGATTAGTCTTGATGCCGAAACAATTCCCTAATAGGTATGGCTGCCACTTCTGTACTGCATGCAAAATAGCCATCATTTCCTGCTGAGAGGTAGATGCGACTAAATTCTTACCAGAAAGGTCTCTGGAAGGCAGCAAGCTCATTGGTTCAGCAAAGACACCTGCATATCTATCCAAGGAAGTAGTGGAGACTGTTGATGGGTGCATCTGAATGGAATGGAGCTGGGCGATGACACCATGTGAATTCTTCTTAAGAATTTTTTTAGGCGATGTGAACTGATGATGCAGAGAGACCCTCGTTGTAAGCCCATTAATTTGTGTTGTGCCCCATTGACTGAAAACTACATCCAAAGTTCAGCAAAATGCCATAAGATGGGGCCAAGTGTGCGTAACCATTGAACACCCAAAACCACATCACATCCGCCTAAGGATAAGGAAAACATGTCAAAGCGTAGGTTATAATCTTCCAGAGAGATACGCACATTGTGACACTTCCCCTTGCAAGGTAAGGTGCCCCCATTGGCAACCATGACTTCAAAGTTGGAGAAGGGTGGATAAAACAATCATCCTGTTTCGCGATCCGAGGGTCAATAAATTTATGTGTGCTTCCAGAATCAATGAGTATTGTAAGAGGGAACTTCTTGAAGTATCCCTTGACCCGCATTGTTTGGGGGGTGGTGACGCCGGATAAAGCATTGAGAGATATCTCTGGTTGGTCTTCCTGAGATGGGGGATCAATAGGAAACTCTTGAATGTCGACCTGATCATCCATTGTATCTAGAGATTCTTCACCAATTTTAGAGGCTGGCGGAGAATCCATATCCAAGAGATAGAGCTTTTGTTGAACACATTTATGTCCTCGAGTGAATTTCTCATCACAATTATAACAGAGCCCTTTTTCTCTGCATGCCTGCATCTCTGTTTCAGACAAATGCTTGATAGGAGTTGGTCAAGGAGCTGGCGGGATGGGAGGTCGTTGAGAACCCATATTTTGGAAGGGAACAAAAGAGGGTTTGGAGCATTGTTGGGATGCAAGCTTGTCTTCTTCCAACTTAGCCAACCCTAGTACTTCCATCATTATGTTAGGACAAAACATTTTAACCTCTAACTGGATTTCATCCTTAAGACCACTGATAAAACAACTCTTGTAGAATTCATCAGACAATCCTTCTATGTGATTGGCTAGTTTCTCAAATTCTGTGTGATACTCTCTCACAGTGCCACTTTGACGAAGTTTAGTGAGTGCTTCGGTGAAGTCATCAAAAACACTAGGACCAAATCATTGCAAAATGAGTTGAAAAAAATCTATCCATTTTGGCTCATCATGAGCCTTGATGTACCCATAGTACCATTGAAGGGATTCCAGTTCCAAATGAAAGGATGCAAGTGGAAATTTTTGGACATTAAAAGTATTATGCAGACTGAAATAATGATCTGCACGATAGATCCATCCAGTCGGATCAGTACCGTTGAAGTGAGGAAATTCAAGCTTCGAACCATGAAAATTGCTGGAAGAAGAGAACCCATTGGCTGTAGAAGATTCTTGTTGTCGATTATTGTTCATGGCTGAATGTTGAAGATGGAGGGTGAGAAATTTTTTATCCAGATCTTGGAGTTTGGTTTGGATGGCTGCAAGTGCTTCCTCCATGGTTTTTACTCCTGCGCGGGTGACAACCATAACCAGAAGATTTTTTTTTTGGGGGGGGGGAATGGATAGAAAAACACAAACAAAAGCTGCTTTAGTAAAGGAAAATTTGGATTTGGGAAAAACTTGGAGTGGTAATTGGGGTTTGAGTAGGTTTTAGACACTTTCTAATGGACAGGGAGGCAAAAAATGGGGATTTCAGAAGCAGGGTGAAAGAATGAGAAAATTTGGTAGAGAGGGACAAAGAAGCAAAATTAGGAAAGGAACACGGTAGCAAAATTTGAAGGCGTTTGGGTGAAAATTGAAGGAGTTATGGAAAACCCTAAAAATAGACAAATGTGGGATTTCTGGTCTTGGGAAGTGGAATTTGGGATAGGGTCTTCAGGAATGAAATATGCAGAATGGGATTGCAGGGATGTCAGTGAAGTTTCAGGGAAAACAGAGTTGAAACAAGGGAGATATGGCCGAAAAACAGAATTTGGATCGGCAATAGTGGCGTGGAAGGGATCCGCAATAGATGGATCTGCAACAGCGCGGAAGGGATCGAAAATGGCTGAATCTCAAACGGCGACTGGATCTGGAACAACTTTCAGAATAGACCTAAAACGACTGAATCTGGAGCGGAAGTGATCGGAAACAGTTCAACTGAAAATAGATATGGACCCCAGGTATGTGCGGCTTCCTATCAGTTCAAGGGATTCACTCGGCCACCAATGTTGTCTGACGGCTTGCGTATTTGGGAAGTACCCCTCACTCCACGGCTCAAGTAAAACTGATAATCGCTTTTCCACAAACGATAGCTCTTGGTTTACGTCACGGGTGGGAACTAGTCAATTAGGTAGGGGTCATTGCCCTTTTCGCTGGCAGGTCCTCTCAATGGGCCAACTACTTTGGGGTTCCTGTGGTACTCTTTACAATGAGTTTTAGGGCTTATGCCCAAGTACTTCCCATAGTTAAGCGGATATGGGTTATTCCCAGATCCGAACTTGCAACAGATGTGAAAAAAAAAATTGGCAGAAATTCCACCCAACGAGCCCAAGAAAGTGCTCTGATACCAGATGTGAAGAACCTACAATAATTAATTAATGCAAATACACGAGATATCAGAAATAATAGAACTCAAATTCACTTTTATATTGATCACGGTCCACTTCGAGGGGGCAACCTCCTTTGAGCAAGCTCAATACAATTAACTTCACGGTGGCTTCAATGACCTCAACACACACTTATATACTAAGTCTATGCCCAATACTATGAGTCAAAACCATGGGACATATAATACTACGGGATGACTTACAAAGCATATGCGTCCAACACTATGGGCTAATATAAACTATGGATCAACAAATACTACGGGATGACTTACAAAGCATATGCGTCCAACACAATATACTAACATAGTAAAGAGAAGGGTTGACACAGATTCCTAACAAATCAACGGTGCAGATCTAACCACGGAGGTAGGCCTTTTCATGATCACAAAACTCATTTAATAGCATTTAAAGTTACAACTTCCAACGCACATTATTCTGCCAACACGTAGATCCACCTAGGATATTGTCATAACAATCCATTGCACAGCTCGGCGAGTTTTACATTGCACAGTTAAGGTTTGTCACCTTGTTCAAAGTTTCATTCATGTGAAGATTTCCACGAGAGCTTCCATCAAGCAATCCACTTTACTGCAGTTATTGAAACCATAAATACCTTAGTTATTGGTTCAAAGTGCATGCCAACACATTATCCACTATCACACTATTACCATACTTAAACATTTATGCAACGTACATATAGTTATGCATATAGTCATCATGCATATTATTCGTGTATAAAGTCTATGCATATAGAAGGTGCATTTGCTTCTTAAACATAACATATAGTTTTGTAAAAACTATAGTATATTGCATGACATAGGTAATATATCTATAATCTATATAATGGAAAAGTATTACATTGTACTCTCCATAATTTTGGATAGAGAACATGTAATGTAACACAATGAAATTTTCCATGGTATTGAAATAAATAGTATGTAGTATTTATACATGAATTATTCTCCATAGTTGTGAATAGGGTAGATTAACAATTGTTTGTTACAATAGATAAATCCAGTCAAAATATATGAATATAAAGTATATGGAAATAACCAAATCCAATTACACAAATTATACCTAAGTTTGAATTGCAGGGCATATAATTTCTCTACACAATCATAATTAACTTTAAATGCCGATATGGTACTGCAAGTTAATTTGAAGTACATATGTATGCATCGCTTGGAAATTCTATGTCTTACCTACTTTTCTGCAAATAGAATTCATGAGCGTTAGCTAGCAATAGCTAAGTAAGCCTCGAGGCGTACACAAGGACCCCTTCATTACAGTAAGAAAATCAATAAGTCTCTAGAATAAAAAATGTATAACATAGAATGAAAGTGACGATTTGCATGTATAACAATAAAGTAAATAATGCAATAATTGAAATATTCAACATCCTAACATTGGCTTGACGATAATTGACTTCACGACTTTGTAAGACACTAGTTAAGTTAACAGTTGTTAAGACAATTGTTGTGATTCATAAGTAATTTAAACTCTTAGTCATTAATGACAAATTTAAGAAGTTGTTATTGTTAAGCACTTTGTTTAGCGTTTTGTTGTGTTTAAGTTAACACTTTTTATTTTCGCATAGCAAACACAAGCAATTAGTGCTACTTGAAAAATTTTAAATTTTAGTGAATTTTTGGGGATGTTACACTCTGTCTCCCCCATAATTCAGCTTCGTGAAGCTCAACTTCCATGGGGCCAGCAGGGGAAACCCAGGCCCTACGGGCTATGGTGGCGTCTTTCGAGATGATAAGGGTAACATCTTACGCTTTTATGCCGGTTCAATTGGAAAATATAACAACAATGCGATGAAACTATTTGCAATGTTGAAAGGCATTCTCATTTCCCGCCAAGTTCAGTTCTCCAAACTCCTAGTGGAAGGGGACTCTAATATCATGATTCACATCCTTAACAAGCTTCTCAAAGGATCCAAAAATTTACAAGTATCTCCAAGCTTGCGACTGGCAACAAATATTGATGTCCTCGTGTCCAATCTTGATGGCTCTCGGGTCATTTTCACTCATCATGTCAGATGGGATTCCAACAAGTTAGCAGATAAAATGGCCAATTGGGGAATCGATCATCCTCGAGAAGAGTGCAACTAGGATTGGACAATTCCTGGAAATGAATCCCTAGAAGAGGAATGTCGCCAAATCAACCTCCAGGACTCTTCCCCCCACGACGGGTGTACTCTAGTTGGAATCCCAACACCACGTATCCTTCTCTATGCTTAAGAAAATGGTCGTACCAGGTGGTACATTGAGTGGCATCAAGCGATCTATATCCACGCACATCCATAATAGCAAGTCCAGTCATGCAAGGTTCTCTCATCACGATGAGGCAAGGCTAAAAGGATCTGTACACAAACAAACTAGTTCGAATCAGGGAGTTTTAATGGCAATAATGCCTGAGGGTGGTAGACATGGCATTTTGCACGATTTTCATGCGTTTGGGAATCGAACGAGGCGCCCAAGGATTAAATCTTGGCCGCAGATAGGAAACTCATCCTACTAGCATTCTCCTTTCATTTATGACTCGATCATTATCTCGTCTCTCTCCACAGGCGGCCACCTATGCTGGTTCTTCTCTACAATCATGGCGACCATGGAAAGGACGAAGGTTAAACCCCGCAAAATGGTGAATGGGATGCGTCGCACTCATATGTCGCGATTGTTGTGGGAGATGGGAAGAGTACATGGATTCTTTAAACAGGAGATCCCAAACTCTGCTTGGGCTCAAACCCTGTAGTTGGAAAACCGCCCGAGGAAAAAATGTGGATGCCCCTATGCAATACAGTTAGCGGAGGAGTTGGGTGGGATTGTGGAGGATTTTGGGTCTACGCGTATGTGTGAAACGTGGCACATGAAAACTATTGGGGTTCTGTGGACCACTAAAGCTCTAATGTCTTTAGAAATGGAGGATTGTGTTTAGGGCCTTCTCAGGCTGGAGAAGGACACCTTGTCGCTTTTGGATTGCATTTCGAATCTTGAAGCAACCCTATTGGCCCTCTTCTAGTTCCGATGTGAGGAAATGGGATGGAAACGTGAAGAGATGGGTAGTCTCAATGCTAAACTAGATGCGCTCTCTCAGGACATCATGGGGAAATATTTTACCAGACCTCCACCCCCACAAGCCGCAGACACCTAGTTGGTCTTCAGACGTTATCCAGCTACTACTAGCAACATGGGAACATGCAATCTGCCAAGTGCTGGTCCTTCCTTCATCTCTCTCTCTGATGATGAATATCCCTTGGGCTGGTTTGCATGGTTCTAGTATGTTTTTCACTTTGATTTTCACCGGCCATAACCATTGGCCTGTGGGGGATCAATGTCAAACTTTCTCTTACTGCAACTCATATACATCACTAGTTTTGGACAGCACTATAAGCTTCTAGTCCTAGCTTTTTGGATCCACTTGTCATGCATGGCATCTCGACACTTTGACACTTGGACATCATGGTTTTGTACAACTATCTTTCTTTGAATTAATAGAACTTTACAAAAAACGGACATGATTCTTAATGTTAATGAAAGGAACATGATAAAGTTAAAGTCATAAAATTTTGTTAACATTTAATGTCCTCACAACATATTTATTAATCTGTTTGACTTTTTTTATTAGATATTTTTTAATGAATTCGTTTAAAATATTGTGTCACGTGTGAAATTAATGTCCTCACATCATATTTATTAACTTGTTTGACTTTTTTTATAAGAGACGTTTTTATGAATTAGTTTAAAATATTATGTGAAATATAAACAAGGATTTTTAAAAAATAGACGTAAATTTTTTGAAAAGTAAAAAAATTAAAATAACTGTAATTTATTTTTTATTTAAATTAATTAAATAATAAAATAATAAAAATATTTTTTAGTATGTTAAATTACAAAAAACATTAAATATAGTTTTTAAAACATTTGTAATAAAACTAATTTATAATGACGATGATGATGATGGTAACGTCCACTGAGACCTTAAGAGAAGCTAAATGAATTACTTGGATTTTTGTAAAATTTGATTCCTATGAAGGAAAAGCTGAGAAAGAAGCGTTCCTAGGTTCCCATAATTTTGAGAAGTTAGAAGATCATGGAGATTAGAGTTGCAACAAAAATTAGGAAATTGTGATTGAATGTGGGTGTACGCAAGGCACTCTAAAAGAAAGTGAGATTCGTCCTCAATGCTCATGGACTCATATAGCTGGTAGATCCTTTCCTCCCATGGTGTTTTAGGAATTGTCCATCGTCATGTTTGGCTATGAAGCTCATGGGAGTTCGTTCTTATCTTGGCTATATTAATCTTCTTCATTGAATTTGTTAAGATAGAGAGGCATGTTTGGTCTTCCAGATTAGGATTAATGACTTCCTTGTAATATATTTACTTTCTTTTACCTTCTAACCCTTCTTAATCCCACATTCTCGCTTTGAACTTATATGTGATAGTTTTTTTGAAGTTGTTGATATCTTGAAAATTAGTGTTTTCATCAATATCCCAACGAATTAACCAAGCCATGGTGTCTTTGTACCAACCTCTCTTGAGTCGAAGATGGCCTTGACTAGAATTTAAAGCAATTTTAGGGAGTCTCTAGTATACCATGTCATTTATCTTATTCTTTTCCATCAAGCATCTATAGATAACTATGCTTTCAATGGGGGAGAGACCCCCTTCCATAAGGAGAATAGGATAGGATGTGTTGCTCTTAATTTTGAGATTATACGTGATAAAACGTTTTTGAATTTTCTCGATCTTTCTCCAAGACTGTCGAGATGCTACACCCCCAAAATTCACAACCATACAAGATAACGAGAGTGATGAGAGTTTCAAAAAGGAACTTCTTTTTATCCCACATCAACAGATTCGTTGATTTGCAATTGTTTTCTAGGACAAAATAAGGTTTCCACCCTTCGTTAATCATTTCCTCAATGTTATAGTTCCAGTTGAGCTTGTGATGGATATCAATTCTGAGATACGTGTAAGAGGGCACTTCCTCCAAGTTGTTAAAAACAAAATTAGCATAGGTGTCTTTCTTAGAATTGATAATCATAACTTTGGTTTTGTCAGTGTTAACAGACATACCCATGTGTGAGCAGAAATCCTTGAGAATCCTTAATTGAGTATCAAGGTTAGAGGGACTCCTTTCCAAAAGAACAATATCATTGGCATAGAGAAGGAGGATTATAACTATTCCATCTAAGGTCGTTGCTACGCAACCTGCCTCTTCTAAAATGCTTTCTAGTTTATCAATGTAAATGCAAAAAAGGTAGGGGAGAGGGGGCATCCCTGTTTTACTCCAATATTACAATTAATATCTTTAGACCACCCTTGAGAACTCTCAAATTTGGCAATGAATTTCTCGTACAACCTTATCGCGACAACTCTCAACTCTAAAGGAACCTTTAGCTCTTCTAATGATCTATTCCATAATTTACTTATGGGCACAGTATCAAAAGCTTTCCTAAAGTCCACGAAGCAGCAAAAGAGATTGGATTTAATATTGCAACACTCTTCCACAATTATCCTAAGAGTAATGAGGTGATATGTGGTAGAGTGATGTCTTTTGAACCTTGCCTGGCCTTTAGCTCGCTTACCTTCTCTTTCAAGCCAAAAACTAATTTTCTTTTCTAGAATAATACCATAAAGCTTGGCTAAGAGAGGGATAATAATAATGGTTTGTTAACTAGAGGGGTTATTTTTATCGCCACTTTTAAAGATAGGGATGATGAGGCTCTGAGTCCAAGGAATAGGGAAACCTTATGTGATAGCCAAATTGAAGAGCTTGTGGATGTAAGGAATACGAACAATTCCTTCAATTTTCAGGATTTCAGCTTGATAACCTTCAATGTCTTTAGCTTTCCCATTTGATAGGCCCTTGATACCGAAGTCAATTTATTCTAATGAGAAAATTGATATAGTGAAGGGAAAATTGATAAGTTTATCCAAAAAGTAAAAAGAAACAAAACTAAATTCCATGACATAGATGCATCTCTTCCTAAAATTACCCTTCCATATATCCATGATACTACAAACAAAATTGCTAAAATTATGAGAAAGAAAAACATAAGGGTTGCATTTGCTCCTCCAAACTCATTAAGAACCATGCTTGACAAAGCCAAAGATCTATTGATACAAAGCACCCAAAAGGTGTCTACAAAACACCATGTTCTTGTGGTGAGGAATACATAGGTGAGATTGGACGACCAATCGAAACTAGGTTAAAAGAGCATAGTGCGGATCTACGACATGAAATAATTAAAAACTATGCGATCGCGGAACACTCTCAGACTACCAAACATCACATATGCTTAGAAAACTCTAAAGTCTTAACAATTGTACCTAATTACCAAAATAAAAATTCAAGAAGCCATAGAGATTGAAAAATGCGTGAATAACTTCAACCGTGATGATGGTTTAAGATCAAAAGAAGCATGGAAACCTATTATTCAAATACTAAAAGATAAATAGTAATATTTTAACCCTAATCTAAGCCGACCATATCGTAATTTCAACACCAAAGGGTTAATAATCATTATTTATCTGTCATATCCAAAGTGAAACAAAGGAGTGTGAGTCTCTTTGAGTCTCCTGAGGATGATCATGCTTAAAGGTTCAAAACTTGTCGAGATTAATTTTCTTACCACATATTTCCTCTCATTGAGAAAACTTATGTTAATGCAAGAAGGTTTTGAGTGTTGTTAATAACATTCAGGGATTCATAGAGCTTTTGAAGATGGGAATCCCAATCTTTCAAAGCTATCTTATTGTTCTCTTTAGTTTTACTAGTTAGGATTTGTATCCATAACTTCTTAGGAGCAACCTTAGAGAGGTGTAAAAGGTGAGGTGTAAAAGGTGCTCCTACTTTTTATCTATATAATGCCTCTTTTTTCTTTTAATTAGGGCTTTGTAGTTATTTATCTCGTCAATTTTTAGAGACTCTTCAGTCGCTTTCTTGATGGATCTTCTAGCATACTTGCAGTCATTATCATACCAGGGGTTGGTTTTCCTATTATTCTTTTTACCTGAAATTTAGATGGAGAACTTGCTAATGGAGGAAGAGAGGGCCATGGTGAAATTATGGTAAAGAACTTCTATAATTTCCATACTAGAAAGAGGGAACACGTTATTTTTTAAATCATTTATGAAAAGATCGTCCTTATTTCTATATAAAATCAAATGCTTTGACTATGAGGATTGTCTTATGTGGACCCTTTATGCATGGAAAAATTGAAGGTTACAACTAGAGGTCTATGATCCAAGTCAAGTTCATGGTCGAACAAAATGTCTAGATTTAACATACTGTTATATAAAGAGGTATTAGATATTATATAATCTACCACACTGCTATCATGCCCATGGATGCAAGTCATCTGGCTAGAATTTTGCCACTTCATTATCCCATTACAAATTAAAAGGTCTTGAGCACTACCAAGCTTGATTAGCTTAGTGCCGAATAAGTTTTCACCTAGATCTGCATAACTTCTTTTGTACTGATTTTCTAGAGCAGAATCTTCATCTAACCAAAGAGGATTAGGGTTGGAATAATTTCTTAGAAGAATATCTTGGTTACTCGAAGTACGAGAATTAAAGTCCCCCATTAAGAGAATATTTCCATTTTCTTAGATTATTAATATCATTTTCTAAACCAATGAAAGGACAATTTTTATCTATGTTGTTTTTCTTATAAAAGTTAGAGTTACTAGGGGAAAAATAACATATGGAAATGTAGATTTTCTTATTATTAATTTCAACTAACTCTATGCACATATACTGGTTTTGGGGGTCTTTCTTATACAGCCTAGCATTTGGAAAGATGTGTTCTTTGATGTAACAAGCTATACCTCCGATGCCTCTATGAGAGGAGTGCTTGTTCCAAGTCGACCATAGAACAAATCCCTCTATGTTAGGGACTCTAGATTCTTCGTGCTCCCAGGTTTCAACCATAAAAATAATATCAATTTCATTTGGGACCGAACTTAGCTTGGGGCCTTTGTTCCAGGGAAAATCTCGACAATTCCAAGAGAGGATCCAAAGTGTGTCTAATTTCTATTTATGGTTATCGTTTTTGTTTCTATCTCGGATAATAGCTTTTTTATTTCTAATTAGTGCCCATTTTCCTTCCTTCCTATCTTCTTTTACCTTTTGGAGCTCATTTCTTAATTCATCTTGGTCTTCTGGGATGAGATCCTCATTTATAAATATTCCCAACCCTTTTAAATTTGAGGTTTTGCTTAGAATACTATACTTATGGGACCAGTAGAGCTACTTTAAACTGAATCAACCTGTCTTTATTCTCAATTACTTTCCCTAATATCTTTGCTTATGTTAAGCATGTTGTTTCAATGTATAACCTATTATACAGTTCTTCCTTGACTACAATTAATGTATCTTCACTTCCTTCTACTTTAAGCCAAAAATTACGAGGTTCAAAGCTCGTTTGTTACACTCATGGTCTAATTCTAAGAGCCTATTCATTTCCTCCTTGATGGGCTTGATATCAACTTTACCTTCAAGATTATTTGGGGTCAAGCTTTTGTTTACTTTTTCTTCTAACTCTTTAAACATGTACGTCCTTTTGAAATTCTCTCATGTATCAACATATCTTTGTTGGGTTGATTGTTTGTCTCCTTGTCTTTGTTTTTCCATTTCCTCTAATCTATCCTCTATAAATAGAATCTTATTCTCCACCATTTTAAACTTGTTGTTTATTTGTTGTTAGATCTTTTCTTCAAGGGATGTGCATTTATTATCAATTACAGTAGAAAGATCATTTTCAAGCATGACCGCAAATTTGTTATTGAGCATGTCTGGGAATTTATTTTCAAGCATGGCCTCTAAATAAATCAAAATTTTAATTTCTTAATTAATTATTTAATGATAAAAACAAACATAATAATTAACTTAATTTGAGAGAATAAACATCATTATTATCTCGCTTTATTACACCGTAGATGTTTCACCGTGGAGAAACATAAGCATCCACGTCGGATAGATTCCTCGCTTATAGAGCGAATGGAATCCTGCCATGTGGATGCTCCCAGCCTGCCAATTATATCATATGGTGATGGGAATACAGTGTTGCAGATGTCGTACTGACGAATTTAAATGCAGACCTATGAGAAATTACTTGCAGCACGTACAGAAGGAAATTAAAGAAGAAACTCGTTTCCAACCGTCTGTTCATGATATTGCAACGTGATGATCCATACCTGGTAGTATGCTCAATAGAGCGACATTCTGGCACATAGATATAAATTGAAGAAAGCATTACATATAATTGTTGTGTTTGCACAATACATATCTAATGGAGTGCAACTTTAACTATTCTGTTTTAGCCGAAATACACATCTCAGAAACTGCTTGAGTCATCCATAGTTGAGCCTGAAGATATCATTGTGGACATAAAAGCTGCCCTCTGTTGTGGGAGCTAGATGAAACATCTGCAATGATACACATTAATCCATTGTATCAATTGCAAGTTGCGGGCAAAAACAAAAACATATAATAAAACCTCGGCTCTCTAATGAATCTGAAAGAAATAGCCAACTATAATGTATATTACACAATCAATTTGTATTGGATTACCTGACTAAAGCGGAGGTGGTGTTCTTCACTAGGAAGTTGAAGGCTACCACTCACAAAAACGATAATCCCCCCTGGAAGTATGGAGGACTAGCAATAAATGGTGCAAATGTAATGCTTACATTCATGGAATGGGAGGTTGGCAAGCTTGAGAGAAATATTATGGATTTATTTGCACGAAGAATAAGTTTTTCTCGAGATCAATTCCGCACTTGAATGAACATAACACTGGAAATACTTGGAAGAAGAAGCTATTGATTTGGCAGATTGTCGTGATGAAGGAGCTTTGTGATTACCCACAGTTTCGACTGATTCTTTTTTTTTAGTGTCGACAAGCGAATTTATTAATGGAAACATAAATTTCCTGAACTAACGTTACCTGCAAATAGTTTGAAAGTGT
The DNA here is from genome assembly GCA_027924585.1 of Larix kaempferi. NCBI lineage: Eukaryota > Viridiplantae > Streptophyta > Pinopsida > Pinales > Pinaceae > Larix > Larix kaempferi. The sequence continues at coordinate 435,328 of BSBM01000118.1, forward strand.
TCTTTCATAGTTAGAGTAAAGAAGTGTTCTTCGATAAGACATCAATAAAATAGGAAAGCATGTCTGACCATCTTTATTAACGTCCGTAAATAAGTCGAACCTATCGATTTCAAAAAGTGCAAAAGGAATGTCAACGTAAAGGAACTCGTAGGCCGCCTACGAGTTACTTGTTCTCATTTTTTAGTGTCGACAAGAGAATTTATCAAACTTGACTACCAAACGATATCTCTCGAAGCAACTGTCAATTTTATTTTATCATCGGGAGGTGGGAAGTGATAGGAAGTTAGCACGACGACAGGAAATTCTGTAAAGTTGTTGATTGGGTCGAGAAAGTTTAGAAGCCGTCAACGTCCTGTCGGGTTTGAGTTGTTGAAGTTGAGCCGCGACTGGTCGAAGAGGAACCTGTCGAGTTTGTTGGATTGTCGAATTTGAATTGAGACTTGTTGAAGGTGAACCTGTCACGTTTGCATGTTGTCGAGCCAGAAACAACCAGGTCATTGAGGTTTTAACAATTAAATCGAAGAAAGGGAAAATAAAAGGGAATTTATTTGCACGAAGAAGAAGTTTTTCTCGCGATGAATTCCGCACTTGAATGAACATAACACTGGAAATACTTGGAAGAAGAAGCTATTGATCTGGAATATTGTCGTGAAATGAAGGAGCTTTGTGATTTCCCACAGTGTCGACTGATTCTCATTTTTTAGTGTCGAGAAGAAAATTTATTAACGAAAACATAAATTTCCTAAACTAACGTTACCTGCAAATAGTCTGAAAGTGTTCTTTCATAGTTGGAGTAAAGAAGTGTTCTTCGATAAGACGTCGACAAAATAAGAAAGCATGTCTGACCAACTTTATTAACGTCCGTAAAGAAGTCGAACCTGTCAAGTTCAGAAAGTGCAAAAGGAATGTCGATGTAAAGGAACTTGTAGGCCTCCTACGAGTTCTTGATTCTCGTTTTTTAGTGTCGACAAGAGAATTTAGCAAACTTGATTGCCAAACGATATCTGCCGAAGCAACTGTCAATTTTATTTGACAAAATAAAATTGACAGTTGCTACGACAGATATCGTTTGGCAGTCAAGTTTGATAAATTCTCTTGTCGACACTAAAAAACAAGAATCGGGAACTCGTAGGAGGCCTAAGAGTTCCTTTACGTCGACATTCCTTTTTCACTTTCTGAACTCGACAGGTTCGACTTCTTTACGGACGTTAATAAAGCTGGATGGACATGCTTTCTTATTTTGATGCGAATTTACAGAATCACGTCGTGGCAATGAAGCATTTTTAGACTATTTGCAGGTAACGTTAGTTCAGGAAATCTATGTTTTCGTTAATAAATTATGTTGTCGACACTAAAAAATCCATTGGTTCGGTCTGTACCATCAAATGGTTCGACCGAACTTATCAATCGACAGAATTAGAACATTGACCAATCTTAATATCCCGTCGACCGACTCAAAAAAATATAATACAAAATATGATATCGGTCGGGGTCGGGGATAGTATAGTCGACATATATATGTGGTCAAGGGTCGACTTACTTATGAATTCTTTATTCTACAGTGGTTAGTTCTTCGTTCTTACATTCAAGTGATCTTTATGGATGCCCCGGTCGATAGAGCTCAAGAAAGAAAAACTCAGTATTGACCAGCGTGTGCCAAACTGTTCGACCGAATCTATCTTGATCACCATATGATGCATATGGGGTCTAGGGACACCAATGTGTTGCACTAAATGGTGAGGAAAATGTGCGATGATGTCTGGTCGGTCTCCCCACATAGTTGGAGTTTCCCACGTCGACGTAAAGAAGTGTTCTTCGACAGGTTTGACTTCTTTATGGACATACTATGACAATTTATTCAAAGTTACCACTCACGGAAGCTCTGGGACAAAACAATATATACTTATTCAAACATTTAAATATTACATAATACCGCAAGTTTAGAGCCGATATTGAGTCTTACATGGATCTTTACAATTCTTCTGTTTTAACTTGTAGGACAGTCTTTGGGAGACCGCCTTTGAAGTTTTTTTTTCCTCCATGAAAACGACAGGGTTTTGCTGGCGAGCGTTTTTTTGGTTTTGTTTTTATTATTTATAATGCAGATGCACACAAAATGAAAATAGCCTATTGTGGACTCCACAAAGATACTTACAAACGAGCAAATCTCACAAAGATAAATGAAAATTCCCAGCTTCAACTTGCAGGCATATTCCAAAATTGTCCACTTCAAATAGATAAGTCAATTATATTTATAAATATTCGGCATCTTTGCTCAAATATAGCATACATAACCTACATCCCAGTTCATTCATTCAATCGACATATCACTATATCCACTATTTTCTGAGCCAAAATTAATTTGAAGCTCAAGGCGTAAGTTGGGTATAGACTATGGATCATACTATTTGCAGCTACCTGTCACCAACCATTGGGTCCATTTTAAAGTTTCACCTTACTTTACGAATGCCATCGACCATTTTAAAAATAAAGTGACTCTACCACTTTGAAGATCGAACCATTTTTAAAAATAAAATGACCCGGCCATTTTGACTTATGACCATATCTTACAAATATTATCGAAAAAAAATTAACATCAACTATTTGATATGTCGACCACTTTCAGCAATGATGACATCGGCCAAGAAGCTGCAGATGGTCGACTCGTAGATCTCTTCATCATCAGTTTGGATGGTAGTTGGATCTCTGTTTGAACAAGACTGTCAGTCATCATTGTCTATCTTTAGCAAACTCTTAAATACACATGGTTACTGTATCAAAGTCGACAACCGACTATTTGTCTTCCTTGTCGGTGGTCGACAGATTCAGCCGGCTATTTGTCTATGCACTTAATCGGTGACTTCTTTTGATGGGAGAACATCTTGGTGTCTTTAGGATTGGTCGACTAGCTTATACAATTGGCAGCCCATACGATGATGGGACTTGCAGCCTCTACTTGTTATTGCCAAACCAACTCCACGATAATGCAGCAACCTAACGCTTCTTCTACTGTGAGCGATAATGCTCTTTTGATCAAAGAGGAGACTTTGTGGGGCTGGCACTTGTATACATTGTCCCTCGGACACTTCGTTGATTGGTTGAACATATGCAATATTAAAAGTTGGTTGCATAAAGACTGGTTGCAGGATCGCGTCAACTTCAACTATTTTTCACCCTTCTGCGAAAATACGGCCCACCAAATTTAAAGTTTTTAAATTATATGCTATTTGGTCAAGTGATAACTCATTTTAAATTGACAATATGCGACTGAAAGGGAGTTTTGGTCGATACATAGGGCATAGTATATGTTGAACTTGGGTTTGGTCGACTTTTAAAAATGGTCGGTAGAGTCTTTTCATCGTCATGTTGATAATATATGGTTGATGATACTTGTAAAATTGGTCGAACATATGCGGTTGTTTTTTTTGTTTTTTTCTTTTTCATGTCAAAGTTCGACATGTACAAGTTGTAATGTTTTTTGCTTGATGGTAATTCAAAAGTTGGTCGATATAAAAACTATGGCTTATGGGGATTATGGCAAGTGGAATTTTTTATGGTGACACATAAATTGTAGACATGGGCGAGGAGTGTGAAGCAAGGAGGTTGTGAAGGAAAGCAAAAATGTTTCTATAAAGAACCAAGTAAGGTCACTTGACAACTTCCTCATTCTCCTTGTACAAAATAAATCACCAATACAAAAGCATGTTTGACTCTAAACAAGGGGCCAAGGCTACGTACTTAGTCAACAAAGCTTATAACATATATAAAATATTTTCCACTAAGGGGTAGTAGTTGGTCATTAATTTTCTAATTGAATTGTCTTATATTTTCCACTAAGGGGTAGTAGTTGTTCATTATTTTTCTAATTGAATTATCCATGTCATCCAACTTCTAAAAGTAAATCTCCCTCAATCTAGGCTAACCCATCTCATACAAAACTTTGTTTTCAAACTTAATTTTTTCATTGCTAAGTAGTAGTCACATCTTTGGGCATCGTGACAATGCCCCCTTTTGGAATTTCTTTTCTCCAAAATCCAAACAAATTTTAGTGTGGGGTGTTAAAAGCATTTTAAGGCCTTCCAAAGTAACATCTTCCAATTGCAAATCCTTCCACTCAATAAGTTACTCTAGGATTACTTTAATGTATTCAATGTCTCAACCTTCTCTTCTATTACCTTCTTCTAGCATGATACATAAAGGTTGTATATATATAGGCCTAGTCTTAAGAAAACCCAATCACCAACATTCAATACATGTTCACTTGGATGTTGTCCTACTTGGATTTCATCCTATCTTGGGCCAATTTGAGAGTTTTTTTGTTGTTTCATTATCTTCTATGCCAATTTGAGATTTTTTTAGCTTCTTCATTATCCTCAAGGAAATCACTGATAGATGGACTTTAGATGTCTTTAATAGTCCAATTAATCTAAAATGGAGGGTCATGTTCATAACTATAGAGGGATTTAAATGGTGACATTGCAATTGATGTGTTATAGGTTTTAATGTACCAGTTTTCTTCCAAATGCAACCAGTTTACCCAAAAATCTTGTTGGTCTGCAACATGCTTTCTCAAGTACCCCTTTAAACATTGTTAGTGATCTATTCCTATCCATTTATCTAAGGATGATAATTGGTACTTGCAGTTACTCCCCCTTAAAAGAGGGATTCTTTAAATGGAGTCCATAGTAATGGATTCCCACTTTTCATTGGGATTTGACAATGGCTGCAAAATTCCTAAACTCTTCACAATCCCTTTTTTCTTTTGGCAAGTTTCACATGATTCAAAAAATATTTCCACATCTGCTTTAAGCCCCTTCCAAAATAACTTATTCCTTATGCTAGATTGAGTCTTAAAGAATCTAGTGTGACCATCAACCGGTGAACAATGATATCCAGCTAAGACCATCTCTTTAAATTCAGAATTAGGTACAAAGTATTTATATGTTTCTTGTAAAAGATCACATCATTCAAAGGTATCGTTGTTCTCTCATTGCATCTTCTATGGATCTTGAAACATAGTAGTAGCCCTTTAATCCTTGACATAAACAATCACTATTTTTTCCTTTCACTAGTTCCGCTGTTGATATAGCGTTCAACTCCAGTAGGTGTGATAAGTAAATTGCAACAGCATGGTCTATGCCCTTCTTATATTGACCTTCAAATTTAAAACCTTGGAATTTGTTTACTCACTTTGATTTCTTCTCACTCCAATGTTTCTACTTATGCCCTCTATGTTTTTCATTGATAGAGTTCAACAATAGATGCATAGACACAATTGTAGATTACTACATTTTAATGAGAAAATGTTGAGATTCTAATCTACATTATGAAAATATTTTCAATCCTATGCTAAATCCATATTTGATTCTTCTAGGATTTTTCCCTTGACAAACCCATTGATCACTAAACATACAGTATTCACCCATTGATTATATGCAAGGATAAATTCATAAATGAGTCTAAAGGATTCGACCCTGTGACTTGTATGAAAAGGAATATGTTTTTCCAATATTTTCCATTCATCCCTTAGCCCAACAGGATCAAGGGTATAAGTCAAGGCTAATACAATTTCACTTGAAATCCTTCCCATTGAATGATGGAAAATTTGGTGATAAAATCAATAAGATTGGCATGATGAGGGTCAAACTATGGACTTATAGAGCCATAGAGGTAGTCTGATAAATGAAGAGATTATGTTGCTTTACGTTGGTTTTGAGGATGTTGAATTTTTGTAGGGTTATCTTAATATCATAATAAGGAACAAGTATTTCGACTTGCTCGTCGATGAGGTCATCGATCGAACACAAACAAGTTCTATTGACCTGTCGTTGTCGGAAGTAATCTGCAGTGGTCAAATAACATGTGAACGCTCAATAGCTATCTGACAATTTCCTATTTCATCGACCAGTCGATAGTAAGCCGCTCGTAGATTTATTGATGGAGGCTCTGCTGGGTAGATTTATTTATCGAGGGTCCGTTGGAGGTTCCATCCAACCATTTATTTGAATGAACCACGCCGATGATAAGAATCCAGCCAACTATGTTGAAGACGACAAGAAGCCAGCCGACTATGCTGAAATGGGTATTTACATCGACCGATAGTGGAAGAAATCGATCAACCTGTCTTACGGCATATTGACCAGCATAACAATCATCTGTCATTGTCATAAGTCCATCAATAGTTGCTCATGGATGTGGTTGTTGTCAACTTATGGAGCCTATTGACTCAATTATCAACTTGTTTTCTTTTATATCGACCTGCATTATCAAACTTGACTGCCAAACGATATCCGTCGAAGCAATTGTCAATTTTATTTTGTCCAAGTATGCAGCCATCGATCGAGTCTGTCACCGACCAAATATATTCTTCCTTGTTGTAGGAATATGTTGGTAATCAGAAGACCATCGAATCATTGCTTGTGTCGGCTATCGACCAGCAGTAGTTGCTGATCAACGAAAAGTATTGCATGACCATGAAGATCACGCTTCTACCAATTCGTTGAATTCAAAAAATTAACATGGAAGTCGGTCATTGATCCGAGTCTGTCAGGATCCATCCACTTATACATTTTCGACCCCCCCATTGATTTGTTGTATACTAAAGGGAAAGAGAGTACTATCTTGCCTTCGACTCACTAGAGAAACAAACTAACAAAGAGGAGATAACAATCTGTCGAATACCGACTGATGAAGTAGAAGGTCAAGTAGACGCACAATCCGACTGGAGATGTCACCATATGACTACCATCTATACAAATACATTAATGCATTGCTTGGGATGATCGAAAACTATGCTGTTCATGTATACAAGACAACTGATATTCATGAACAATTATACAACAAGAACAAATCAACTCATCCATTAGTATTTCGACCTGCTCATTGGTGAGGCCGTCGATCAAACACGAACAAGTTCTATCGACCTGTCGTTGTCGGAAGTAATCTGTAGTGGTCGAATAACATGTGAACGCTCAATAGCTAAACGACAATTTCCTATTTCATCGACCAGTCAATAGTAAGCCGCTCGTAGATTTATTGCTAGAGCCTCTGTTGGGTATATTTCTTTATCAAGGGTCCGCTGGAGGTTCAGTGTGGCCATTTATTTGAATGAACCACGCCGACGACAAGAAGCTAGCCGACTATGTTGAAGACGACAAGAAGCCAGCCGACTATGCTGAAATGGTTATTTACATCGACCGACAGTGGAAGAAATTGATCAACTAGTCTTACGACATATTGACCAGCATAACAATCATCTATCATTGTCATAAGTCCATCAAAAGTTGCTCATGGATGCGGTTGTTGTCAACTTATGGAGCTTATTGACGACGTCGAAAAAATAAGAAAGGATGTCATTCGAATAAAAGTGGCCGACCAAAGGAAAGATAGCCGACTAATCTGCTCATAGAAGTTTGTCGACAAGGAGAATATGGTAAAAGTATATTATTTTATTTTATGTGGTTTATTTTATTCTTTTGGCCAATAACGCTTTTGTGGTTGGATCGGTGATAAAAGTATGCTCAAATATTCACTTATAGACATATAAAAGTATGGTTGAAAACTTAGTAATGGTGGGTCCACCACTAAAAGCTATGTTGCTAATAATATTGTTTAACCTAGCCGACACTTTTTTTCAATATGGTCAGAATTTAAAGTGGTCGGGTCACTATCATATTAAAAATATAGTCGAAGCTCGACTTGTAAATTTTGGTCGGTTTGTAAAATGGTCGACCATATATGGTCAATATTACTTTTTGGTCGACATATTGCATACGTTGGTCAAGGCTGTCAACAGTTTGGTTGGTTATACAAAACTTTGACTAATGGTCATTTTGTTGCAAAAAGTGTCGGGTCTTTTTGGTCGACATATTGCATACATTGGTCAAGGTTGTATACTAAATTATTAAATAATGTTCATTATAATTTGTTTGTTAAGTGTATTTTAAAATTTATTATGACTGAGATATGTCATGTTTGTGTTCAAAGTTTAAAAATGAAAAAAAGAAAAATAAATATTTAAATATGTTTGTGTGTAATTTTGATGATTATTACTATTTAATTATAGCAACTTTGATTTATTGGACCTTAAAAAAGGATGTTTAATTGGGTTTTTAAGATAATTTGTTTTATATGATGGGGAATATTGAATAGAAAATTTCCTAGCGACTTTTCATTTTCATGAGTTAATAAGTTATGAAAATCATGAGGAGCATTATAAGAGAGTGCTTTTCATTGTGCACTTTTCTTTGCATCACAAAGATTACAAGTTCTTTCTTCACATAGTGTTTTAGATGTTGTTCAATGCCCATTTTTAATTCACCAAATGAAGCTCATGACATATTTTACTTTTATTTTTATTTTAGGAATGCTATTTTTTTTTTATGCTAACATTAGAAGAAAGATCATAACTCTTATAGATGCATTACCTTTCTCTAAGTCTCTATTTCTTCACACGACTGTAATTTCTCTTTCAAAATAGTCTTGATAGTACTTTTTATATTATATATATTTTGAAGAGTGACCTCCCCTTGATTTTTTCATGAGGTTTAGCCAACAAACACATCCTTTTACATATTTCTATCTTAAGTCTCAAGCAACTTTTATTATGATTCAAAGTAACTCTAAGAATCATTTTATCATTCATGTTAATTATCTTATGCATGTACCTTAGAGGCCTAATCATACCCTTACTATCAACAGGGTAAAGCCCAACCTCTACAAGGAGAATGATATAGGTAAATTTGGCAATCATCCACGTTCGGACAGTTCCCCTTCATGCATTTGCATAAGGTGGATAGAATTCTGAATGATATAGGAAGTATTACTACTAATTTTAATGTTATAAACTATAAAATGCATTTGGATTTTATCAATTTTCCTCTAGGATTCTCTAGAAATGTCGCAACACCAAACTTTACAAGCATAAATGATAATTGGAATAACATAGATATAAAAAATGGATTTAGTTTTCTCCCAAAACAAATATATATACTTTTTAAGTGGTTCGTGAGACTAAAATAGGCCTACCTCCATTCATTAATTTCTTCACCCCATAGTTCCAATTGAGTTTGTAACTCCAATATATTTATCTCAATTAGCTCCAAGTTGTTATTGTCATAAGAAAAATTAGGGTAAGTGATTTTCTTGTACTTGATCATCATAACCTTAGTCTTAATATCAATATTCACTGACATACCAATGCTAAAACACAAATATTTGAAAATTATTAGTTACTTTTGAAGGTCATGGGAGATCTTTATTAAAATAACAATATCATGAGTATAAAGAAGATTGGTCAATCTCCCTACTAAGGAAGTGCTACTGTAAGTAGATTATTGCTTCTTCCAAACATGACTCTAATTGTCCATATAAAGTACAAAAAGGCTAGGGGAGAAGGGACAATGTTGCTAACACCTATATTACAATTAATTTTTCTAACCAAATTTTATTATTCGTAAACTTAACAAAAAATTCTTGCACAACTTGATCATTGCAATTCTTGATCCTAAATGAACCTTTACATCTCCCTATCTCTTCCAAAGGTTTTTCTATGGACACTATCAAAATATTTCTCAAAGTAAATGAAGCAATAAAGGGGATCACTTTTATTATATTAACATTAATTTTCAACAACCCTAAAAGTAATTAAGTGCTCCACATTCCTAAAAACCAACTTGACCTTTGGCTCATTTTACATGTAAGTTATTCTTATTTTCAAGAATAACTTCACACAACTTCATTAAAAGACGGTTGGTCATGATGATTTTGTAATTTGAGAGGTTTTTTTTGTCACCCATTTTAAAAACACAAATAATGAGATTGAGATTCAAATATTTCTTTCAATTCTCATAAAAGAAACTTCATTGTGACCATGTTGTGACTATTATTGATTGATTGAGACCCTGTTGTGACTATCATGAAAAAATAAAATGCACAATTAACAATCAATTTGTAAACTCTTGTTAAAAAATACAACTCAACATCCACTTAACACCCAAACATGCGATTTTTTCAATCTTGCCTCTCCCTGGCTCTTACATCATAATATTTAAACTCCCATTCTCTACCCCCACACTCAAAAAAATTCAAAATATGTTATACCTTGTGTCTGCCCCTATTCCCAATTTTGATATGAATAACATTTCAAAAAGGTGACTTTCTTTTCTCCTTTACCACCTCATGCAAATTGTACTTTAATTACTTTTGGAGAAATTTTGACCGTTTTGGTAATAAATTGGAATCAACTATATGCATGTTGTGCCTTTTTCATTCTCTTAACAACATAGTAAAAACAACTTGAAAAACTAGCTAGATCAACCACAATTTGTTGAGACTATGTTGTGATGATCATGGGAAATTAAAGTCTACAGTTAATAATCAATTTATAAACTCTTGTTAAAAAAAACACAATTGGACATCCAACTAAAAAGATTTTTATTTTGTTAGTGCTAGGCTATTTGTTGTTGTCCATGTATAGCTTGTTTATAGGATTCCCCTAATTATTTCAGTGTCTAACACATGTTTTCCTTGTTTCCTTGTTTTATGTTATTTTAATTTTAAATTTCATCAATTGGCTAATGTGAATTACTATTTCATGCTCTATGAAATTAAAGAAACCAGATTTGTGTAAATAAGTGTTCAACGTTGCTCCTTCTTACAACTATCAAAATCATAAATGCAAGTCCATTCATCATCCTTCATGTCAGGCTTTTATGGTTATTCTACAATTGTTTTCTACCAAAGAGTCTTCAAGTGTCTGTAGTACCACGCAACCTGATTATGAATAATATGGAGAGAAAAAAAAATTCTTTTGATAGTTTATCTGACAGTCTCACTACAATGTGTACAAGAGAAAGTAATATTTTTTGTTTCATCCATGTTGTTGCACTCACCATTCAGTGGAAGTGTGTTTCCTTGGGAATTGAAAAGTTCTACTATGGTGAGGGAAAGGTAGGGAAAACTAGTATGATTATGTCTTATGCTATGTAAAATATTTCTTACATAAGTGTGAAAGTGTTGGACATGAGGAAGAGATCATAGAAATGTAACCAAAGTTTAAAATCTAGGTTCTTGCTGCAAAGTAACACCTACGCAATGCTTTGGAATGTAGTTTTCCTTAAGGGTGACCTTGACATTAAATAGTGGTACCATGGATTCCTTTTATTTTTCCGGGGCTTGAGGAATATGCAAAGAACATTAATACTTTTAACACATTGTAGAAAAATATAATTTATTATCAACTTTATAAATCAATTCTTATGTTCGGATTTTTGTCGACATCTTTTGTTGGACTCATTTTGACTATCATTCATTCTAGATGAAGATTTTCTTGCCATCATTGTATGTGTGGAGCATTATTTTCAATTTGCTTATATATTCCAGATATAATAGTAATCTATAGTGTTGAAATTACTATTATAGAGATTGTGAGAAAAACAATTGTAGTTGGCTCACTATGTTGATGAACTTAACCTTATTTTTTGTTATAGATTGAGTGCCTATGTCTTTGTAATTTGAGATTGTTACAAACTTTCTCTTTTCCTACGGGTTCATTTTTGCCCTCAAGCGACAAATGCAAATGCTAGTAAGTATATATATATATATATAATTAATTTTAAAAAACAAACAAAAAAAAAATAATGATTGCCTAAAATCCATTAATGACGTCGTCATCACAACCAACGTGGCATGGCATGTTCTTTGTTCGTAGATAAAATCAATCATGTGCATGACAAATGATACATACGTAGGGATGACAATATTATTCTTCTTTTCACGTGGGTTTCAAAGCGCCAAACTTGACTTGGATCCATCCTATCAAATAACATTATCTACAAAACTTTGGATTTGGGCTATATGTTGACTTCGAGATATAAAAAAAACCTAAGCTAATTCTAATTTAATTAAATTAACAAGGCATTATATTCAAAGCGCCAAACTTGATTTGGATCCATCCCGACTCCCCGAGTCACCGACGGTCGATGAATATCGAATTCCGCCATTGGCTATTCTAATTGTTTAGGTTTCGTGCGTTGCGTGCCTTAGCGGAGCAGCCGCCGCGAAGAGTGGCAAACTACCTAAGCTAATTATGATTTAATTATAGTAATAACAAGGCATTATCATACGGTGAGAATACAAAGACCGTTATCATAGGATGAGAGGATACAAGGATAATAATTAGAGTTCATTGTACAAGATTCAGTAGAAAATAAAATAAGTTGTTTTACCATTTTAGTCTCTGATAAACCTATACCTATATTTCTCTCCGAGAAACGTCCTATGAAACTCGATTCCTCTCTATATATGACTAATCTAAAGAGTTGATTTACGACAATTATTTCTCTTAGTTCTGCACGGTTGCGGGTTGATCTCGTTTGCATCTAATCAGTCTCCATGGATATAACTGCCTGTTTATTATGGTCTTCTCTGCTGGCGACCATCACATACCTTGTCTTGAAGAGGAGCTGGAAAACGTACAGAAGGCTTCCTCCGGGTCCTCCAGGATGGCCCATCGTTGGAAATCTTTTTGAGCTCGGTAACAACCCCTGCGAATCTCTGTTCCACCTTGCTACCAAATACGGGCCTCTCATGTCTCTCTCCCTTGGCATGAAAACCACAGTGGTGGCCTCCTCTCCTGCCATGGCAAAAGAAATTCTGAAAACCCATGACCACCTCCTTGCAGGCCGGCCTGTGACACAAGCAAGCAAGTCTTTAACCCACTCCTCAATGCTTTTTGGCCAAATTGGACCTCGCTGGCGTATGCTCAGACGTATGTCTACTTCTGAACTCTTCACTGTCCAGAAGATAGAAGCTCTGCAACATCTGAGAAGAGATCAAGTATATCAAACTATTCGTCAGATCTTTGTAGTCGCCGTGGAGAGAAAGAGTGTAAATATTGGATACACTGCTTTCAACATTGCAGTTAATCTTCTGTGCAACATGATCTTCGGTACAGACATGTCGGATCCGCATTCTTCTGTTTCTCAGCAGTTGAAAGAGTGTTTTGGCAAGGTGCAGGAACTTCATGCAGTTACAAATCTGGCAGACTATTTCCCCTTTCTTCTCTGGTTGCACTCGGATCCTCAGGGCATTGCTCGTAATGCAGAAATCCATAGGAGAAAGGTACATGCCATTTTTGATAAATTCATACAAGATCGCCTTTCCACCAGAAGCAATACAAGCGACAGTGAAAAGGATCTCTTGGACGTTCTGCTTGACATGAGAAGCGATGAATTTACTCTCACTGATATCAAAAGCTATTTAATTGTAAGTCTCCAAGTCACTCCTAAACTGTCGTTCTAGCATTTACCCATTTGCAGAGGCCGGATGCAAGGGTCCTTTTAGTTTTTTTTTTTTTTTGGTGTTTAATTCGTTGTTTGTTGTAGGAAATTTTCGGTGGAGGAAGTGACACTACCGCAGTCCCAATAGAATGGGCCATGGCAGAACTGATCCGTAATCCGCAGATAATGGAACGAGTCCAAGCGGAGTTGGACGAGGTTGTTGGGCGGAACCGAATGGTAGAAGAAAGTGACATGGACCGTCTCCCTTACCTCCACGCAGTGATGAAAGAAGTGCTGCGATTACACCCGCCCTTTCCTATGCTCTTCCCTCACAGAGCAGATAGTCGTTGTGAGATTGCAGGATTCGTGATACCCAAACACAGCCGAGTACTCATCAACGTGTGGGCAATCGGAAGGGACCCTGCAATCTGGAATCAGCCGTTCAAATTCGCCCCGGAAAGATTTATGGGTGATGATCATAAGATGAGCAGTGTGGAGTACAGGGGACAACACTTCGAGCTGATTCCGTTCGGATCAGGAAGTAGAATGTGCGTGGGGATTCCATTGGCGACTCGGATGATTCATCTGGTAGTAGCTTCTCTTCTCCATTCATTCGACTGGGCATCTCCCCAAGGTACAAGCGCGGAGAACGTGGACATGACCGTCAAATATGGAGTGACACTGAAGAAGGCGGTGCCCTTGGAAGCAATTCCCACGCCACGCCTGCCTTCCGAGGCTTACAATTAGAAGTGGTGTCATGTTTATTTACTTCGTGGCTTGCGAGGCATATAATTAGATCTGGCCTCTTGTCCATTTACTTCGTCGTCCCCTGAAAATAACGCTATTATTGTCTCGGCGTGTCTCTATGGAGAATTAATGCTTCATGAACCGTGCTTCTACTTAGTGTGATTAGGATCATTCCTTACCCTTTTTCTCTGAGATGTTCTTGTGATGTCATTGAAAAGCAATGCATATCCATTTTGCAAATGCAATTTTGAAAGTTTCTCCTCCCAAAAATAGGTGGTATATTGTGTTTGTGATTGTACAAAAGCTCTTAGAATAGGTATAATATTGTACAAAAGCTTTTAGAATGATTGCATTGTATTTATATATGTTAATGTTTATTAAAAAATTATTGTGTGACTAAAATCATGAACTTGGAATATATATTAATATTCATAAATTAAAAAAGTATCTTTGTAGTTTATATTTTTTTTTAATATAAAAAATCATAAAACTTGTGATTCATATTGAAATCAAAGTTATATTGTTAAAAATCATAATAGAAAAAATCATGAAACTTGTGGTTCATATTGAAATCAAAGTTACATTGTTAGACATCATAAAAGAATAAAGAAACAGAAAAAAATTCCTATCCAATTAAAAAAAAAAAAAAATCTAATCAGTCTAAACCTTCATAAAAACATAAACAACTTACAGTCCTCCAGAAAAGCACTCAAAATTTCTGATTGAAACACAAGAGAAGCCAAGCTCTCGCAGGAAGAACATCCCCAAAACTTCAAAGCACATAACAAGATCCAGAATCTGCAAGTTCATCATCAACATATTCGTCAAAGAAAAGGAGTCCATCTTAATAACAATTAATATTTGGAACAACTAATTAATAATAAATAAATATCAATATAATTATTATTATTAATATTAATATAAATTAATATTATTAATTATTAATTATTAATTAAGAAATAATTAATTAAAATTATGAAAACACTCAAAAGACATGTCCTTTATTGAAAAAAAATACAAAATGGCTTATATAAAGCCAAACAAAAGTAATTATAAAATTATCTTTTATATTATAATTTATTCTACTATATTCATTTATAAATTATTTAAATTATTTACAGTGGGTATTTACCTACGTCCCTCTCTTTGCACAGCCCTCGCATTCCATCATCCCTTTGCAGCCACCGCCTTCCACAAGCCAAATAATAATACTCCACCGCCCTCCACAAGCCAAATAATAATAATGATATTATTATATAATTATTATTTTGAAATAATAATTATTTTTTTCGTTGAGAAACAAAATTATATATAGTTTATATAACATATTAATAATATTATTATTATTAATTAATAATATTATTATTATTAATTAATAATTATTATTATCATATTTTCTTGCAAAAATAAAGGTTCTAAATTCTTTATAATAATAATAATAATTTTCTTGAAATAATAATTATTTGGAAAAAAAATGAAGTCTTATGGTGACAAAAGATGAAGATTCCAGAAGACCTACTCAAAGGTAGCCGTTGGCATACTGAAACTTGAAGGGATTATTCAGAGCAAGTCTAGTAACATCGTTATTTGCCCAACCATCAAGGAAAATCAAATTAACGTCAGCTTGGCAAACCAATTATTAATCCCACAATCAAGTATAATAAAAAAGAGATATAATTATGATGAAAAGCAATATGAAATTACGAACGTACAACTAACAATTGATGAGTACAAGTTCACATCCCAATTCAAGGTTACGACTATATATTTAAACGAAGTTGACATCATTCTAGGTTCACCCTGGATGGAAACATTGGGATCAGTCATCTTAAATATGAAAAAACTTTTTTTAACGTTTTCATATAAGAAGAAGCAAGTCAAACTGCAGGATGTTTCAATGAATTCAGATTCAGAGGTTGTGTCATCTGAAGACTTCAAAGACATATCGAAGATGATTTCACAAGAAGATCAAAAATCAAGATAGAAGATGCAGGAAGAATTAGACAAAGTCGTCATGGACAAAAAAGAAGAGATCTCTCGTTTAAGAGATCACAATCAAAAGTTGCTTCTTCAAATCAAGAATGCGAAAGATAAGGCACAATACCATCAAAAGATAGAGGAGGAAAATCGAGATCTTTAGAAGAAACTATTAGAAAACATTGAAGAAAATAGTAACCTTAAGAAGCATAAAAATCTAATGGATCAGATTCAAAAGCATAAAGACGATGTGAAATCGCAAGAAGAAACGATCGGGAATCTTAAGAATGATAAAGATTTGTTAGAAAACAAGTTGGTGAAAATTCAGAAGAGGACATCAAAACTTTTGGCTCAAAAAACCAAGTTGAGGAAAATGAAGCAAATACAAATCCATTCATTGATACAGTTCAAAAAGAAGTCAATCCAGGAAAAAAAGAAACAACAAGAACTCCTTATCGACACTTCAATTATAAACATCATTTTGACAAACGACAAGGTCAAAATGAACATATACAGAAGAGTTATGTTGTTGGACAAGCAAGAACATCAAATCAACATACTAAACAACAAACAAGGAAACACATCCCACAAAGAGATCAAGTAGCTCCGATAAAAATTTATCTCGGATGGACCACATGAAAGACGATGCAACAATTCTCCTTTTGAATTCGTAACTCGTATCGTCTCATTTCATCAAGTGCCGCAAATACTAAAAGAAAAGATCTAGAGATCACTGTTCAAACAAAAAAAATTAGACATTACCTTGCCTTCAATAAATCTTTGAGGAAAAAGCTTCCCTTAAAGGAAAGGCAATATAACAACTAATTAATAATAAATAAATATCAATATAATTATTAATATTCATATAAATTAATTTTAATAATTAGTAAAAGTCAAAGTCATGCCCTTTATTGAAAATGTGCAAAATGGCTTATATAAATCCAAACAAATGTAATTATAAAATCATTTATTATATTATCATTTATTCTATTATATTTATTTATGGATTATTTACATATCAATTAAAATTAAATTATTATATAAACATCATTTAAAATGAAACAAAGGTTAAGAATGATTGAGTTATTTGAAGTAGAGAAATTCCTCCTAACCTCCTAGCATATTAAGCACTAAGTCTAAAACATAAAAATTTGTAATTGAATCTTTATCTTTAACTCAATGTAACTTCAACTATGAAAAATAAAACTAAGCTATAATAAATTATTGGTTTGAATATTAAAGATAAATGGTTTGAATCAATTTAATAATTTATAATATATCTTCTAAACAATTGGCTAACTTATTTTTTTCATTCAATATCTTTGATGGTTAGGCTCATAGGAAAAGACGTGTACATATTAAGAAATTATAATATGTACATCAAAGATATATTATAAATAAGATATCCAATTGTTATTGAATGAAAAAAATAAGTTAGCCAATTGTTTAGAAGATATATATATATATATATCCTTTTGCTTAATTCATAAATTATATATCTACGCTCACATAGAAAGTTATTCTAGATAAGTTAATGTAGAAAGCTATTCTAGATTAAAAGAAGCCATAAGCAAAAGCTCGGCCACAGATTCAGAGCATGAAACCATGGCGCAAAACATCCAACGCTTATTATTATTATTATCCACATATTCAGAGCATGAAACCGCGGTGCAAAACAATCCAACGCTTATTATTATTATTAGCCACAGATTCAGAGCATGAAACCATGGCGCAAAACATCCAACGCTTATTATTATTATTATCCACATATTCAGAGCATGAAACCACGGTGCAAAACAATCTAGCGCTTATTATTATTATTAGCCACATATTCAGAGCATGAAGCCATGACGCAAAACGTCCAACGCTTATTATTATTATTATCCACATATTCAGAGCATGAAACCACGGTGCAAAACAATCCAACGCTTATTATTATTAGTAGCCACAGATTCAGAGCATGAAACCATGCGCAAAACAATCCAACGCTTATTATTATTAGCCACAGATTCACAGCATGAAACCATGGCGCAAAACAATCCAACGCTGCTGTGAGAACGATGAATCCCACTTGTTTTTTCGGTTTCTAAAAAAAAAAGAGGACCATTGAACATTAAAAATTGTGAATCGAGAAGCACTTATCTTAAAGATAACATTAATGAATGAGTAATAATATATAAAATATTACAAATAAAAAACATATTTTTCACCTTTTTAAATATTTCTCAACAATATACAATATTTAAGGTTCACAACGACCTCCAAACATTGCTGGTTTGTTTGTGCAAACACATAAAAAACACATACATTGGCTAACTATATCTACCTATGAATTCTTAGCAAATAGGACAATTTCAAAATCACCAAAAAAACAAACCAATTAAAATATTAATATTGATAGTGTTTCATATTATCATGAATAACTTAAATCCTTAAAGGGGATATAAAAATTGAGATTTATCCCGGTCATCTAAGTAAAAATGTTGCAATGCCATTTTAGTTGATATTCTCTTGGATGGCTCAAAAACCAACAATTTCTGCAAAAAAATCCTGAATTGGAGTCTCTTTAGTCTATTATACTTACAAAAGAGCATAGAAATAAAGATATACAAGGTATGGGACAAGAATACAAATTAAGAACTCTTACATACAACAAGTCCACTATACCTTGAGGTTTCCATAGAATATTCATATTTGAGTCCTTCAATTTAATCACTCTAGGTCAAATTTGTTCATTAAGAATTCCTAGAAACTTGTTGCATGCAAAGAATAAATTGTTAGAGCAAATTGTTGTTTTGCGTCAACGAAAGAAGGCCTGTAAATAAAGATGGAACACATTACCATGACATGGAAATCATCCTATATATTCCTTTCAACCACTTCAATCCTTCTCTATATATGTGATTGTGGATAAGAGCGCCAATGAAGTGGTTCATTGTACATAGCTACCACCAAGTAGTTAACAAGTCAGATGTTCTTTAAGATAAAGGAGTTACAATGCTTTGAATAAAGAAAAAGTTGTTAGTACATGAGCATCTCTACTTCTTCGTTAAAGATCAGTTTAATTAATTTATAATGTATATATACTTATACTTCTTTCACAGTATATCAATTTATTTATAATGTATATATGATATAAGAAGTGAAATCAGACATGAATGTTACAAATCAAATATCACATGGTTTACTAACCACTTAGGGTGGATTACAAGTAGATTGGATGTCCCTTCCCTAGAAGGATCAACTTATCAAACTTATGGAAAATATTACTAGATGATTGGTGAATTGTGGTCACAATGGTTCACCCATGTTGAAACAAAATTTTCCTACATGATGTATATATGTGAGAAGACGTTAAAACAACATCAGAAATCTAAATGGCCCTAAAGAAAATTATCTTCTAAAAATTACATGACTCCTAGATATTCACACACCTCAGCTATGTCCTGTAATAGTTGAACTATACGTAATGCTGTGGTGGAATCCACACTAGAAATTGATTCATCTAGAAATAACAAAGAAGGATCAGTTAGGATTTAATGGCCAATACATACCCTCTTTCTTTTGCCTCCAGAAATTCGTCTAACAAAGGCCCCTCCTATAATTGTGTCTTGGCATTTGCACAAAAAAATTGTATTGTTCAACACTCACTCTCGAAATGTAGACATAAAGAATTAATTTACAAGGTTGGAACTCAGTTAATTTTACGAGAAGTAATTGATCTAGATTGTAAAAAATGCAGAAAATGACCTCTTCCATGCCAAAATGGAATGTGTTGTCTCCTTAGAAAATCAAACTCCATGCAATAACTTATTTTGTTATGTCCCTTAGAGAATCAGATCAGATGAATTTTTGAGGTTTTGGAGGGTCATAATAGTCCTTCTAGCTTTGTGCAATTTAGCCAATTGTCCCCAATCATTGTAGTTCCACTCTAACAGAAGAGATATTAGTATAGTCCTTTTGGCTTGTGTAGTTGAGCCAACTGTTCCTAATTTTTGGAGGGCCCTTGCACGAAGTTGAGGGACCTTTGAGATGCAATCGTGCTTTCTCAAAACGCGTGAAAGTTCGATGAAAGTAAAACGCTCGAGCATTTCTTTGAACTAGGCATGGGCAGGCCCGATCTTGCCATGTCACTTAACACACAGGATAGGAAACCAAAGCGCTCGAGCATTATATAAATTCAAAATGCTCGAGCATTATGAATTCCATAATACTTGAGCATTATAGAAATTCATAATGCTCGAGTGTTATGTATTCTATAACACTCTCAAGCGTTATTGGAATACATAATGCTCGAGCATTCATGTTAATATATTAAAAACCCAAAATAGGCCGCGAAAACCATTCTGTAATTTATGTCTATCGCTCATGACAGCGACAGGCGAGGTCAACCAAAAACGCTCGAGCGTTCAGGGCGTGACTAATTTGGAAGTGGAGGGTGAATTCGAAGAGCAAGGGGGATGGGAAAAGTAGGCATCCAAACTATTCAATGTTTCCTCATTCCCTTAATAAAAATATAAAATTTTATATTTCCCTAAATTATAAATCCAAGTAAATGAAAAATCCAAAACTAAAATTTTCCAAAATTGTTATAACATATGGGAATTCCTCCATAGTATCAATCCCCTTAATGAATTTTGCATCCACCTAACATCCACCTAAACAATAAGGGTTTTTTATCCCAATACCAATTTTTCCTCAATATTTTCTGCACATATATTTCAAATTGGAAAAGAAAATCCATCCACCCTTTGGCTAGGAGGAGGAACTATGGACTATAACCTAGGCTTAGTTTCTAGACTTGACTCAACCAAACCCTATGGTTTTTTCCCACGGATTCTTTTAACCTAAAAATGTCCAACCAGTGATTGTGAATCCAACCCAATGGCTTGATGGATTTTACATCATCCCCCCAAACCCAATGGACTAGGTTCCCCTCCTTGCAAACACACCACTTACTTTGTTGCAAAGATGAACTACCACATCTTTTTTGACCTCCTTCACCACCAAGGCACTCAATCGATGGATTTGGGTCTTCATCCCTATGAACTTATAAGAGCTTTAATTCATGGAACAAGCATAGATCAACCCTCACATTCAAAATATTTCCCCTTCTTAATGACGCAAAGGACTTTACTACCAAATCTTCCTCATCGAACATTATATTTCGAGCAAGGAAAGGGCCATGGACATGATCTGAATTAGATACAAAGGAGAAAGGTAGAGGCTGAAAAATAACATCTTTTCCACTACCTCGACTCTAGAAAGGTGTACATAAAGTGATTTTAAGGCACCCATTGTCTCGATCCTCAGTGTTAATTAAATCAGGATCTCTCCGCCATCGATCATTGTCGATTTACATGTAGTTGATCCTCACCTTCCACTTTAGTTTACATATATTTTTTATTATTGTATATTGAGATGATATTTATGTTTGTAACATATTTGTTCTTGCGCAATGTTTTTACATTTTTCGTTTTTGAGAGATGTCATTATAGCATGTATATGTTTCTAATGATTTGTTTTTTTATATTTTGATTGCAGTGGTGACCATGGATGCACACTTATAAATTCAAAGAGAAATTCAAAGGATCAGAGACATTCGAGCCTCAATTGTTATTGTTGATGATAGGCATCGTATGCTTGCATTCAATTTGGATGCAATGATAGAGACCTTTAGTAGGTAAAATGGTGCACTCCAAGACATTGCCACATACAGAGAGAGAAAGAGGCAAGAATATGATGATGGAATTAGTTACAATAAATTTAAGAAGTTGAAGATAACAAAACAACATATATTTTCCCTTTTTAGAGATCCACGAACGGGTGAAATCCTGGATGTAAACAAAAATCATATTTCATTGAGTAGTGTATATATCAACCATTCATAGATAATTGAATGGACCGATGGTACATGGTATTTGATGTACCACCACATAACAAAAGGGAAATGTCGTTATATTTTCTTATAAATATGTACGCAAAATTTGTTTTGGGGAAGCATGTTAATTATTTTGATATCTTGGAGTACCAGGGTGTTGGGATGGGGATTCCTCAATAACGTCTCAATGCGAGGAACATAGATCCCAATCACCCAATAGCTCCACCTCACAGGAAGCTACCCAGGCCAGATGTGCCACCTGCACATCAACTGGTCCCACAAACGCAAGAGTCATTCATATAGTTGGCACAGGTGGTTGTTCGCCATAGCACGTATCTTAAAGGTATGTACCAGGAAGAGAAATTAGAGCCACCATCTATTGGTGGGGTAGGGCCACCACCTCCTGGTGGGGTAGATACACCAACTGCCAGTGGTCGAGGAGCATCTAGTAGTGGCACTAGACCCTCACATAATGAGCACAATCAAGAGCCCCACCCATGCATAGCATGCGACCATTCCTGCTTTGGTCCTGTCCAGACAGATGATAGATTTACTGGGTATTTTTCTCATGTAAGTCAATGGTTAAAAATTTATTCTTGTTTGAAAAGTATTTTCCTTACTATACACATATATAGATTGCTAATCTTTTTAATGATTTTAAAACTTGTAGTTGCTACAAGAAGAGGACAAGGGGAAAGAATTTTCCACCGACGATGCCCAGGCTAGTCCAGAAGCTCGTGCACCAAAACCCTTTGATGTACAAGATGTTGGAATACCTTCAGCAAAAACAACTCACACTAAGGTAATTATTTCAACATGTCATTATTTTAATATATGTTAGTTTGTTATCACATGTTAGTTAATTAATGCTACATGGTCTAATATTTACAATTTTCTAAATTGCAGGTTGTAGATCCCCCACATAGGGAAATCATTTCATCTAGTGATCTCCCCCCTGGTGGGGAGATAAACGCTACATAGTCCACAAGGCACGAGTATATGGCAGAACATGTCACAGAATTGATTGAAGCATGCCGTACATTGGTATGTATTTTAACATTTTCAGTTTTTTAATACATGCTATTTCATTGATTAATAAATTTTTAACTACGTCAGTAATTGGTGATTGTAGCCATCACCTTCTATATTTAGCAAACATTCAGCAGTTGGCTCTCCTCGTAGTCCAAATGTGCAGAAGGGACAAGTGTATAAGAGAGGCTCCACTCCTAGAAAGGGCGTGGATGTCCTCTATAGTAGACACATGGGAGATCCATCTACACCTCACCTAACAAGGTTCATTGATTATGCAATTAGTCCCGCATTGGTAATAGAAACAAGTCATACAGAGGTAACTATTTCAACAATTACAATGCATAGTATTAAACCATGTTATTATATTGTTTATTCATGCATGTCTAACTATTTCAACATTTGGTTATTGTAGCCATTAGCAGCAGTAGTGCCCAGCCCCTATGCTCAATCCATGGTTGTGATCGAGTCTCAAATGTTCATTCATGACCAAGTATTTTTATTCAATTTACATAGACATTTTGATTATTGTTGAATTAATTGAGATATGATCTTTTATTTGCAGAGCACAATTATAGAGAGGACTTCCATGAGCACACCATAGGCATCTATACCACGACTAGATTTGGTGAGCATTTTTCATAAATAATTTGGCCATAAGTTAATGGTAGGGTATTAGTGCAGTTATTTAATAAAAAAATGATCTTTTATTTGCATACTCATGAGATGCAGAGCGATCCTAGGGAGATGATTGATAGAGAAAAGTCGGGGAAAAACAAGCGAAATATTGATTTTTGATGTGTCCTAGTCTTGGATAAATGTATTTTGACATACCTGTACATTGTTGTACTTAGGGATACATGTACATTGACAGGCCATTTAAGGGTCATCTAATTTTCCATATTTTGTATTACAAATATTTAGATATCAGTGCATGATACAATATATTGCATATTTTCTCTTGAGTTTCCACTTGTTCTTGTGATGATTTATCTCTTCCACAAATTGATAAATTATGCTACTGAAATTATATAATTACATTTTAAGCAATATTTCTTCTCTTACATTTATTGCATTGATCAAGTAACATGTCACCATTGTGTTATGAAAATATTATCTTAATGGAACAAACTAATAATATATTTCAACAGTTCAATGAACTCATTTACATGCATGCTAATTTGATATCTAATTTAAAATTGTGGTTTTTGTCAACTCCAAGATTTCATACCCATTGATCAGGATTATGGTTGCAAGGAAAAAACAAAAGTAAACAAAATAGGTCAAAATATGTTTGAATAACCTCTGTCATATAAAACATGCTACAAATATCATCAATGTAAGTCTATGGCATTTTCACAAACTAAGATGAAGTCTAATAAATGCTACACATTTCATCAATGCTACCATATTTCATCAAACAATAAATACATGAGAATCTATGAAGTTCGGTTGAAGTGTGCCTACTCTAGCATGATAAAAACAATGGAAAAGTAACAAGTAGAATGGAAAGGAATGCATGAACTAAAGTGTAATAAAATCCATTGGGACTTCATGTACATATGGTCAAATATAAAACAATATTCATCCCTAGGGTTTTTAGCACTATTTTATTTTATATCTTCAAAGGATCGTCATGTTTTTTTATTGTTTGAACATTTATTACATCAGTAAAACTGTCATACTTTAAGCCCTAAATATACTACCAAGTGGAATACAAGTGATACTCAAACCATCTCCACGATTCATTGCATAACCCTAGTTTGTAAGGAACTAATTTGTTCCAATATATTTCTAACCAATGGCTTCTCATGAATTCAATTTCGTAAATTGTTGAAGGTCTAAAACCTAGCCTTAAACTAAACCTTAGTTTGTAAGACCCTAGTTTGTTCCAATATTCTAACCAATAGCTGGTCATGAATTCACTTTCATAAAATTGTTGAAGATATAAACCCTAGCCTTACTAAACCCTAGTATGTAATACCCTAGTCTGTGCTTTACCTCTTTCATATGTCCATTTTCCACTTGTCATAATTCTAATTCAGGTTTGAGTGTACATCCTTTCATTATTTAGGGTCCTGGACATGCCTCAAAGAATGTGTCATTGCAAAAAATATCTCAGTGGTGAAACATGGCTCTAAATATGTTGAATGTGCATAAAAAATGTGTAATGCAAAAGTAATCAAATAGGATGGATGGAAAATCAAATCCTTGACTAGTTTAATGATCTTCCTTGATAATTTTGTTTTGATGAAGGAAAATAAGATGGTCATGGTCCTATGTTTGTAAAAAGGATGGATTATCCTCATATGAAAATGTATTTAAAATTGAATGTACTTGATTGATACAAATGGTGATGTAATGGTTGTTCATTGTGATAAGGAAAGTATTTCCTCATAACTTGATGGCAAAGGTTCATGGTAAACCAAAAATCGCTTGTCATGGAAAATAAAAATTGTGTGGTCGGTGGGAAACCACTTGGTGTAATGAATGGGAAAAACCGTTTGAGGAGTGTAATGGTTGAGAGTAACTTAGTGGAACACATAATCACCTTACCCACATAAGAATCTAATGAACATAAATGATGCACATAGTTGATACACCTAAGGGATGCATATGTGTGGCACACATAAATTAAATTGGCATTTGACGTGATGAATTTTATCTAACAAAGATAGCAAGGATCAAAGGGATATCATCGATGAAACATTGCCTCCATTTTTTATCTGGAACTTTGAATTCTTAAAAATGACATTAATTACTCAAAATGAAAATATAGGGGAACACTAAGGGAATGGTAAATGATGTGCCACACTAAGTACATAACAATCTACCAAGGTTGCAATGTGGAAGGTTTGAGTGCCACTTTTTGAATGTCTAGTTCTAGAATCAAAATAATTTTTTTTGCAAAGTTGATCCCTTTGTGCAAAAACTGTACAGACCCTTACTGAGCGAAACCCTAGTTTCCACAATCTTCCTACAAGGAAATCTATGGACCATGGACCAATGGGAGAGGGGACCCCTGGAACTATATTTATGTCATGAATCCAATGGATTCAATGGTTCATCAATCTGATCCATGGTCATCATTCGATGGCATGTTGAAGCTCACCTCCTAGATGCTTTTAGGGACACCTGTTGAATACCTATCGAGGACAAGAATTCCAACCGCACAACAAAACCAGGTTTCGGGAGGTCTTGCAAGTGTGTCTAGGAAGGTTCCACATGGGAACACTATCCATAAGTTCCCAGTCAAGGATTTTGCAGAGATGACCCCTATGTGCAAAAATTGCACAGTCCCTTACTGAGCAAAGCCCTAGTTTCCAAAATCGACCTAAAAGATGACACCTAAGCCATGGACATAGAGGAGAGGGGCACTCCTAACACTATCCTGATGTCCTGAATCCAACAGAGTTGATGGTTTGTCGATTTGAGAAACGGTCATCATTCTCTGGCCCGTTTAAACTCACACCCCAAAGGCTTTCGGGGACACCTGTTGGATACCTACAAGGGGCATAGAATTCCAATTGTGCAACAAAATCGGGTTTTGGTAGGTCTTACAAGTGTTTCTAGGAATGTTCCATGTGGGAACACTATCTAGATGTCTTGAATCCAACAAATTCAATGGTTTGTCAATCCGAGCAACGTTCATCATTCTATGGCCCTTTTAAGCTCGCACCCCAAAGGCTTTCAAGGACACCTGTTGAATACCTACCAGGGGCATAGAATTCCAACCGTGCAACAAAACCGGGTTCTGGGAGGTCCTCTAAGTGTGTCTAGGAAGGTTCCACATGGGAACACTAGACATAAGTTCTTAGTTGATTAGTTTGCAAAGATGACCCCTATGTGCAAAAATTACAAAATCCCTTACTAATCAAAACCCTAGTTTCCAAAATCGACCTAAAAGATGACACTTGGGCCATGGACCCGAAGGAGAGGGGAACCCCTAGTACTATCCTAATGTCCTGAATCTAATGGATTTTTCGGTTTGTTGATCTGAGCCATGGTCATAATTCCATGTCCTGTTCCAACTCGAATCCCAAAGGCTTTCACGGACAGCCGTTGGATACCTACCAGGGGCATAAAATTCCAACCGTGCAACAAAAATGGGTTTTGGAAGGTCCCACAAGTGTTTTTAGGAAGGCTCCATGTGGGAACTCTATCCATAAGCTCTTGGTCGATGATTTTTCAAAGATGACCCTATGTGTAAAACTTGCATAGTCCCTTACTAAGCAAAACCCTATTTTCCAAAATCGACCTAAAAGATGACACCTGGGCCATGGACCCATAGGAGAGAGGCACCCCTATCACTATCCCGATGTCCTAAATACAACAGATTTGATATTTTTTTATCCTAGCAATGATCATCATTCTATGGCCCGTTCCAACTCACACCCCAAAGGCTTTCAGGGACACCTGTTGAATACCTACCGGGGGCATAGAATTCCAATCATGCAACAAAACCAGGTTCTGGGAGGTTCTGCAAGTGTTTCTAGGAAGGTTCCACGTGGGAATTCTAGCCATAAGTTCTCCATCGAGGATTTTGCAAAGATGACCCCTATGTGCAAAAATTGCGCAGTCCCTTACTAAGCGAAATCCTAGTTTCCAAAATCAACCTAAAAGATGACACATGGGGCATGGACCCAGAGGATAGGGGTACCCCTAGCACTATCTCGATGTCCTAAATCCAACAAAGTCCATGGTTTGTCGATCCAAGCCACGTTCATCATTCTATGGCTCATTCCAACTCGCACCCCAAAGGATTTCAGGGACACATATAGATGACTATACAGGAAAAATCCAACAAAATAATAAAGATGACTATACTCATAATTTTGAAGGGTAATTGTTACCATCCCTTCGAGTTCGCATTGAGTTCAAAGGGATATTAAAATTGATGCTCAAATTTTTAGGAACACCAAACTTATATGTTCCCATTACCCTTAGGTTTGTTAATAATAATATAATTAATCTAATACAAGGTTATATTCTAGCTAGATATGAAATATAGGTGTTTGAGACATTAGAGATTTTTTATCTATAGATTTCATTATTATTTTTATATTACTTTTGAACCTAACAACAAGTGATTCCTTCTTAATGACTTTTAAACTATCGATTAACTGTGAAAAATAATTTAGGGTACATACGGTGCAAATACGAAGTAGGAAGAATTATTGAGGATTTCAGTAAGAAGCATTCCTAGTTGGTTCCTGTAGACTCCATCTTGGGGTGTTTTCTAGTTTTTAGTGGGGTAGATGGATTTCATGAAAACATATAATTCTAGCTTATGGAAGGGTTCCATGGGTTGGTTGTTGTGATTCTTCAAAAAATATATAAAGAAAGTGTGTTAACTAATGAGACTGGCTGATGAAATATTTTTTGGATGACGACATTAAGATTGATTAAGTGGTTTTTGATGACGAAATTAATAGGGATGAAGTGGTTATGGAAGGTCATGCATTGGTGATTCATTTCCATGGGAGGAAGCTTGATGAGAGTTCACTTGTTCAACTAAAATGGGTTATTTCCACAGAAGTTGAACACCTTAAGAAATCCCTCACACAAAAAAATCACATATCGATTCACTAATGTATGGTGAAGGTACAATTTGGGAAACAATGACGATGAATAATTTATATTAGCAATTGGTCAACAATAATTAGTGTCTAAAAACTAAGGTTTATAGGATTTTGAACACAAAGTAGGCTCTAGGCTACAAACTAGGGTTTCTAAGGTTTAGAATTCAAATTAGGGTTTAGGCTACAAACTAGGGTTTCTAGACTACAATTTATAGGCTAGGAATTCTAGGCTATGGGTTTAGAATACAAACTATGGTTTCTTGGAATCGTGTGCATATTTGTAGCACAATGGTTTAGACACAAATGGATGCACATGAATATATGAAGTATTTTTGGCATGCATATATAGTTGTAGCACGAATTTTTTTGGACTCTTGTGCATATTTGTGCACAATGGTTTGGATTCACATGGTGATGGAGGTTTATAAGGATAGATTAGGTTTCTAGTGTTATGGATTGGTGTCATGTCCCCAATTTTGGTTCATCCAGTACCATGGGTGAAAGGGGACAAAATCAACCCCTAAGGGAATTAAAAGGTATTAGTTCTATTTGCTTATAATTAATTTTGGCCTAAGTCTCCCAAGTTGGCAAATTTATTTATTAAAGGTAATTTTGATAAATAAAATTAATGGATAATGAGAAAGTGGGCCAAGAGGGCACCCATGTGGAAGATGTTTCCAAATTGGAGTAGGGGTTAGTTTTGAGGCAATTATACCACATGAATTAATTAATTATTAATTAATTGCTTAAATGTTGAATTTGGAATTAATTCTAAGTTGGAATATTTTTATTAATAAATATTGGCAAGTGGTGATAATATGGCTAGGAGGTCGAATTTGGTCATGTGGACCACTCTTTCCTTAGTGGCAAATCTCAGAAAAAACAAGGAGTCCAAAGGAGGAAAGAAGACAAGGCAAACAAATTAGAAACTGGCAAAAGCAAACAGAAAAGCTAGCAAAAGCAGAAAAGTGGAAAGTAAATAAAGTGGAAAGAACAAGAAAAGTTGTAAGTAAAGATTTAGCAACATCTAGAAAGCTAACTAAGGTGCAGTTGCTAATCTGGGTGAAGAGAGACAAAAGTTGGCAAGTTTTTCTAAGACAAAACTTGCTAATTATTCCAAGAAGGTGCCTACATGACTTGGAGTAGGATGGGAAAGTGGTAACCTACTCTCACAAGTCACCAAAGCTAAGTAACTTACTCAACAAGTCATCATAAAGTTTATAAAAGAAGCCAACCAACTCCAATGAAGAACTTTTGATCATTTATGTTTTCTCATGAGAGCTCTGATGCTTCTCTAGTTGAGTGATGTGCCTCAGCTGTGCTTCTTGGGTGATGTGCTCCAAGGCCCATAGTTTCCAGTGATTTTTTTGCAGGTCCATATCAATATATTGCAGCTATTAACATATGCTTCCACCCTCCATTGAAGATCTACAGTCATTCGGGAGAACAAGTTCCTCCAATGGTATTTCTACAGCTAGTTTTAGTGAAGATTCTCCTGTTGAAGAAGTTTGATCCAGTGAATGCGCCCAAGACTTGGTGGAGAGATGGTTCAGCCATTTTTTCAAACATTAGAAGAGCCACATATCAGAAATCAGCTACAGAACTGAACTATCCTTCTCTTCTATCTCATTCTCTCAACCGCAGCTAGATTTGGAGAGGATTTCACTAAAGGAGTGAGACAATGTCATGATGGCGCCCTACTGAAGACCATCAGCCCAGGATGCAGTAATATCAACCATATAATAAGTAGACGTACTGATATTAACATTCCAGAATAGAACCAAAAGTAAGTCCTTCTTCTCTTCTCTATTCTCCCAATATTATAATCAAGAAATTAGCCTATGAGGCACTATCATTTGAAGAGCAAGCAGTTAAATAAAGGAGGAATGTTCTGAATGAAATATATTTTGTTTTATGTATGGAAAATCTCATATAATATCTAAATAATCATTAGAACAGATTTTGGAATTTATAAAAGCAATTTGCCAATTTAAAATTCAAGACTAGCTAGATTGATGCCCATTCTAGACTAGTTTTACCATTTTCACTGCCATTTTCAATCTAAGCAATATTTTTGCATTATGTCTATTGGAGGGGGTTGATAACTCAGTATAATATCCATATCAGTCCCTGTAATAATAATTTGGATGCTTTTACCCTCGTTTTGGAAAGCCTGTAATTTGACTAGCTCAGCAGTCCACCATGTGCAATTAATCCCAAATTACTCCAAACTCTTCCAAGTTCATCCAGTATCTATTCCAGCATATTTTATAAGTTACATGACTGATATATCTCTGTCCTAAAAATTATTAATCCTCACCCAGTCTTGTTGGCATATGCTAGAAGCCCATGAAGCCTCGAAGTAGGCAATAGATTTGTTCTATTGTTGAAAAGTGAATGGCTCTAGTACTTTGTGCCAAGGAATTCTGCTGAAACCATATTTTTCTGCTGCTGCACACCCTCACCTATAATTTCTAGAACCTAATCTCTCTCCTATCATCCCCATTCAGAGTTTCCATCCCCGTCACTTACATCCTGCACAGTCTGAGAGTTTGCCTTAAAACTTGCTAGAAAATTTCCATTAAAATCTGAAGTGGAAGTTAATATTTTGGTCAGATCTTGACTAGGATATTACAGTGGTATCAAATCTCTTTCCTATACTCCTATGGAAAGAAGACTCTTAATTTAACGAATTTGCAATCATGTCAATATTCAGTGAAGAAGACTCTTACTCAGATGATGTTTTTTATG
The DNA here is from genome assembly GCA_027924585.1 of Larix kaempferi. Taxonomy (NCBI): domain Eukaryota; kingdom Viridiplantae; phylum Streptophyta; class Pinopsida; order Pinales; family Pinaceae; genus Larix; species Larix kaempferi. The sequence goes on from BSBM01000118.1 coordinate 466,575, forward strand.
AGCAATATGATGATGAATATGTTGAACCATATGAAGAGGAGTCGACCCCTGTTGGAAATTTCTATTTGCAGAAAGTTGAATATGATTCCCTTGTTGAACATATGTTTGAAGAGGGCATAGGAAAATACCTACCTATGGCTAACTGGGATTATGAAGGAATACTCAAAGGAGGGAAACCTAAGAAATCCTATGAGTACTTCATGAAGTACTCTGCCTTGAAGAAGGAGGTTCAAAAGTCCCTGACCTTTAGAGACTATTGTGATTTAGAGATTTAGAGTTTATTCAAAGACCCCTACAATAGTGATAGCAGAAGAAGGAATGCACATATGGTTGATGGTGTGTGCAAGGAAGTCGAGCCAAGATTTTTACCCCTAGGAGCTAAGATGGATAGGAGGGATAAATATGTGTCCTCATAGCCAGGAAAAATCAAGAGAGGAAACCAAGAGCCACCTAGTTCTTCGGGTGGAGAAGAAGTACGAAAAAACAAAAATGAAGTTGCATCCCTACATATGGATCCATCCCAATCTCAGAAAAAAGGAATCAAGAAGGAAGTTTCATCAAGGCCATTGGAAGGGCCAAGCATTTTGAGACTGTTTGGTTTTTCTTCAGGAAGGAAGTCCAAAGGTTGTGATCTAAGCACCACACAATGTGGAGAGACATTAAGTTTCTTGGAAAGAAATGACCAAGAAGACCCTGCTAGTGCCCCATTACTCCAAGAAGTGGATGAAGAAGGTCAATGCACAGTGGAAGATCCAGCAGTCAAACATTCGATTGTTGGAGATGAGGGAGGTAAAATCACTCTCGATATTTTGATGGTTGATTTCAAAATAAGTGCAGAAGAAATGGGACAGAATGATGAAGGTGAGACATCTTTTGGATCTGATCCAAAAGAGGAACATAATTCAGATTTATAATCACCCCTTGAGCCTCACCAGGAAGCAGAAATTGAGCACATCTCAGTAGAGTGTGAAGCAGAGAAATGGGTGGATGAACAAGCCATCATAATTCCACCACATAAGGAGGAGAACATGACACATGGTGAATTAGTAATTTCTGATTTTTATGTGTCATTAGGTCAAACTGAGATGGCATCCATGTCCATTGAAAATTTCAGAATGTTTGAGCCCCCTAGTGATGAGGTTCATAATTCTAGTGTAAAAAATGAAAGCAGTGTGAAGGCTGAAACTTTGAGAGAAGATATTTCTGTTGCACCAAGGATGAATGGGCACTTATGTTGCAGACCAAATTATGTTTTTGAGGACCTAAAAGATGAATATATTGCAGCAGCAATATATGGATCAGATTTCGAAACCTCAAGTGCACTGCTTGAAATCGATCCGGTGATGGGAACTGAAGAGGAGGAACATCTGCAAGAACCTCATCTTCTTGCAGGGTCATTGAAGATGGATGAACAGAAGATCCAAGAGGCCCTGAAAATTCTCCATGACACTCATTCTTCAGTGTCGAGGTTGTGTTGGGAAGTTGCTTTAAGGGAAGATCAATATTTCTTTGCAGCCATGGAGAATATCCAAAAAGCAATGTCCACAATCAAAGGTAATTTCTCACAGTTGCTTTCATATAAAAATTACATGTGTGAGCTTATTGAATTGTTGCGGGATGCATCATTGCATGATGAAGAAAATATTTGTAGATATGAAGAAGAGAACTACAAGTTCAAAAGTGATTTGTTGGCCACCCAAGATTCTTTGAGATACACTCAAAGTGCTCTCTCAAAATCCCAAATGAAAATAGAACAATTCCAGCGAGAGTGGAAAGAATTGACTGAATCCTCAATTTTGCCTAAGAGTCATCCCTTTTGGGTCAATGACATAAAATATTACATGAAGGAACCTCATGAGTGGGTGGACCATGAGGAGCAGTCTATGCGGTATGTGCTTGAAGAATGTGCAGAAAAAGTGGGTGAAAAGCAAGTGCATGATTTTTTCCATAATGAACATGAGAGGATCATTGAAGAAGGTATTTCTTCCAAGGAAGGTGCAGTTGATTTCATCATAGATGGTTCAGCCATCAATAGAGAGGATACATCCACAACTTCAGTAGATGAAATGTTTAGAAGCATGACTCACCACCCTTCATTCCCCACTTCACATTCAGCCACAAACCTTGGGAATGAAAATTGTGTAAAAGGATTCTATTTTTTTTTGTCACGTGATGAGCAGAAAGATCCTAAATTTGAGTCAGATGACATGTTCCTTAACCTACAGCAGTGGAGGCAGCCCATGTATGTGTGTGCAGCCACTTTTGACAAGGAGGCATCAGAGCCACACTTACTTTCAACATGTGGGTCATGTGATGGAGTTTGGAACCCTTGGATCAATAGCAGAGAGTTGAGCCATTGGATGAAGAGGGGAACACCTATGGAGTTCCGTAGAAACCATGAGTTCTCTTTATCTAAAAAGGACAAACATATGGCTGATCACATTCCATATGATTCAGCAAATAAAGGTGTTTTTCCATCCATTGGTTGGATGGATAGAGGCATCACTGAAAGGGAAAACCTAGAAGGTAAGAATCTTATGTTTGTTAGAAAAATAGGATCGCAGAGCAATAACAATAAACAGAAATGAAAATATAATCACACATACACATTACAAGAGAGACACAGATATATCGTGGTTCACCCAACTTGGGCTACGTCCACACTGAATTTGCCAGTCCTTATTATTACCGTCTAGCAAAGTGAAGGGATACAACCTGCAGCACAACCGCTGCACTTCCTCTTCTCTGTTTCACAGTCTCTCTCCTGATCTCAGAGATCATTACAATGCATAAAACCTAATACATCATCATCCCTAGCCGTATTACAATGTCTTTATTTGTAAGGGAAATACAATGGGAAAATACCACGGGATACCCAAAACCATGGGCCCGCAAAACAGCTGGCGAAAACAACCCCAAAAATTTTCTTCGGGGGCGTTGCCCCCGGACCCCCCAGCCAGGGGGGATGGTCCCCCCTGGAACCCCGTGGGGGGGAGATTCCCCCCCACACCCCCCCGCTGGGGTGAGTGTACAGTCCACCTACATATCATATAAAACTGGGGTACAAACACGGCTTATACAATATCATCTATGAGACTAGAAGATCTGGCTCCACAACCAACAATCTCCCACTTGGAGACTGATCACAGCAACTCCACCGCTGCTGGACTTGGACTTGAAAAATTTCTCCTCTTCACCTTCATGCTAGAAGGCCAACTGAAACCGAGCACGAACTCAGTTTCTCTCTGGTCACTACCTTTGTGAACATGTTTGCAGGATTCTGGCTAATATGTATCTTTTCCAGCTTCAACAGTTCATCTTCCAGAACAGAGAGTATGAAATGGTACTTGAGCTGTATATGTTTAGTCCTGGAATGGAATGCTGAGTTCTTTGCAAGATGAATGGCACTCTGGTTGTCACTATACAATTTGCTATCCTTCTGCTTCTTACCCACTTCCTCCATAAACCTCTGCAACCAAATCATCTCTTTATTAGCCTCTGTAATGGCAACATACTCTGCTTCTGTTGTTGAAAGTGCAACAACCTTCTGTAGTTTCGAAATCCAGCTTACTGCTGTTCCACCTACAGTAAACACATACCCTGTGGTGCTCCTCCTGCTATCCTTGTCACCTGCCATATCTATATCAACATATCCCTATAGAACAGTGTCTGAACCTCCAAAACATAATGCCTCAGTGGTAGTACCTCTCAAATACCTGAGAATCCACTATATTGCCTTCCAATGTTCTTTACCTGGATTGTTCATATATCTGCTCACAACTCCCACTGCATGTGCAATATTTGGTCTTGTGCACACCATGGCATACATCAAGCTGCCAACTGTTGATTGATAGGGAATCTTGGACATGGAATCTGTCTCTTCTTGTGTCTTGGGACACATTTCCTTACTTAGACTGAAATGGCTAGCCAAAGGTGTACTTACAGGTTTTGCATTCTGCATTCTGAACATCTCCAACACCTTTTGTATGTAATCACTTTGAGACAATGTCAATTTGCGATTTTTCCTGTCTCTCGTTATTCTCATACCAAGGATTTGCTTTGCAGCACCCAAATCCTTCATCGCAAATGAATTAGCTAGCTTCCTTTTGAGTAAATTTATATCCTGCATGTCAGACCCTGCAACAAGCATGTCATCCACATACAATAACAAGATAATATATCTTCCATTGTCTAACTTCTTGAAATAAACACAGTGGTCAGAATGACATCTACTATAACCTTGTTCTGTCATAAACCTATCAAACTTTAGATACCACTGCCTTGGAGCTTGCTTCAAGCCATACAAGCTCTTTTTCAACTTGCATACCATATCCTCCTTACCTTTGACCTCATACCCTTGTGGCTGCTGCATATATATTTCTTCCTCCAAATCCCCATGGAGGAAGGTTGTTTTTACATCTAACTGTTTAAGATGCAAATCTTCTACCGCCACTAGACTTAAGATAGTCCTAATTGAAGTCATCTTAACAACAGGAGAAAATATTTCATCAAAATCTATACCTTTCTTCTGTGCAAACCCCTTTACAACAAGTTTGGCCTTGTACCGCTTCTTACCTCCTTCTTCTTCCTTCAACCTATAAATCCATTTTTTTTGCAATGCTCTTTTACCAGCAGGCAACTGAACCAAATCCCAAGTCTGGTTTCCTACCAATGAGTCCATCTCCTCATTCATGCCTTGCTCCCACTTCTTTCTAGTTTCCACCTGCATTGCTTCTTCATAACATTCTGGTTCACCAGAATCAGTCATCAATACATAATACATTGAAGGAGAGTATCGTTCAGGGAGTCTACTTAACTTGGTAGATCTTCTTACAGTTGTAGGAGTTTCAGGTACTTGTTGCTGCTCTTGATTTTCTGGCACCTTCGGAACTTCATTTTCTTTAACTTCATCAAGCACTATGTACTCTGTGTTTTTCTTTTCCTATTTCTTTCCCTGCAACTGATATTTATACATGACCTTTTCATTGAATATCACATCTCTACTCCTGATGATTTTGTTATTTTCATAATCCCATAAACGATACTCAAATTCATCAACCCCATATCCAATAAAGGTACATTTCTTGGATTTAGCTTCAAGCTTTGTTCTATTTTCTTTATCAATATGGACAAATGCTTCACAACCAAACGTTCTCAGAAATGAGTAGTTTATCTTTTTATCTGTCCATGCTTCCTCTGGAATACCACCATCCAAAGAAATTGAAGGTCCTCTGTTTATTAAATAAACAACAGTATTTACAGCATCCGCCCAAAACTGTAAGGGCAACCCTGCATGCAGTCTCATACACCTTGCACGCTCCATGATCGTTCTGTTCATCCTTTCTGACACACCATTTTCCTGTGGTGTTCCTGGGACTGTCTTCTCTCTACAAATCCCATGGTATGAACAGTAACTATCAAACTCCTTGCCGCAGTACTCACCTCCATTATCAAATCTGAGACACTTCAATCTTTTTCCTGTCTCATTCTCAACCAAAGCTTTCCACTTCTTAAAAGTAGAAAACACATCAGATTTCTGTCTAATGCAATAAACCCAAGTTTTTCTAGTTGCATCATCAATAAATGTAACATAGTAATGAGAGCCACCAAGAGATTGTACCTGAGCCGGTCCCCATACATCTGTATGCACAAGCTCTAATTTTTCATTCTTCTTCTGTTTCCCAACCCTGAGAAATCTGTCTCTCTTCTGTTTTCCATAAACACAGTTTTCACAAAATTCCAAACTTACCTGCTTCGAATCCGGCAGCAACTTCCTTGAGTGGAGAATCTGCATCCCCTTCTCACTCATGTAGCCAAGCCGATGATGCCACAATGTTGTATCTGTTCCTGTGAAAGCTAAAGAGATAGAATGGTCAGTATTATGAGGACATAAATACAACGTACCTACTCTGTCTCCTTTTGCTATCACCATTGATCCTTTAGTGATCTTCCACCACTTTTCTCCGAACGTAGATAGACAGCCGCCATCTCCCAACTGCCCTGTTGAGATCAGATTTCTTTTCATAGCAGGAATATGCCTAACTTCTTTCAACAACCAATCAGTTCCATTCTTGACTTTTATCCATACCTTACCCATTCCAACAATTTTACATGGCTCATCATCACCCAATAAAACATGTCCAAAGTCGCCAGGAACATACTCATGAAAGTATTTCCTATGGGGTGTAGCATGACATGAAGCTCCTGAATCTACTACCCAATAATCACTAGTATTATCTAATGCAAGAATCAAAGCATCTTGTAACACATCACCTGCTACATTTGCTTCCTGGGTAGTTTCCTTCTGTGCATCTCCTTTCTTCTTTAGAGATTTGCAGTCTTTCTTCAGATGTCCTTTCTTTCGATAGTTCCTGTTGAGATATTGTAACTTCAAAGAATATTATATTTGTACTTTATTATTCCGGAGATGTTTCATTCCTCCGTGAAGATCTTATTGTATATCCGGAGATGTTTATTCCTCCGTCGGAATGTGGTAACTCGGGTTATTAGACTTCCCTAGTAGGGGTCGGCCCTGTATGTGTTATGTGGGTCTAAGGGTTATTAGACCACCCTAGAGGGGTCGGCCCAGTTAGTTGTAGTGGGGTATTTAACCTATTGGTTAAATACGAGCCTACGTGTACTTGTGTAAAATACATATCAGAGTAGTGTATAAATAGAGGAGGTGTGTTCCTCATTATACTCACTCACTTGAGAAAGGCGCACTTGTGGAGGAGAGGTCTGCTATGGAGAAGAAGGAGCTTATGCTCAGGGTTTGCATCTTTGTATATTGCTGGTCATCTATATTGAGGAAGCTTTGCTGGGTTTTCTACCCCATGAGGGTTTCCCAGGATAAATCTCTGTCTCTTGTGTTTATGCTATGCTTGTTGTTTCTTCAGTGATCCTGTATATGCTATTATTGTGAAATGGAATGTAATGCTGCTATTTTATGTCTTAGCATATTGAATTTTAACATGGTATCAGAGCTGACCTGAAGGAAGACAAGGTATGGCACTAAAAGACACTTGCTTTACTTACGACAATTTGAAGGTTAGGGTTTTACATAGCAAAAACCAGTCATCGTAGAACTTTCGCTATAAATCCGTTTTGGAGAATTTTTCAGATCTGAAATTGTTACAGGACGAAGCTAAACTCTCCAGGTACCTTGTGTCCAAAGGACAACCTCTAATTCGTTGTACTTTGAGATTTATGATCTGTACAATATAGGGTTTCTGCCTCTTCCAGATCTGAGTCAAAATCAGGTGACCTTGGGAAAAAGGTCATATCTTGGGATAGGAAGCTCCAAATGAAATTTCGTAAAAAGTGACAGGTAGTACACAGTCTGCACTATCTCAGAAAACTTTTTCAGAGGCCGAAGTTGAACCAGTGACATGTGGCACTCCGTACAAGTTCGCTCTCCTGTATTATCCCATAAACAGGTCACGTTGCGACACTTGGCATAACTCTCTCTCAGAAAATCCAATTGAGGTCAGACCTGTCAGGATGGAAAGATAACAGGCTGGGATATCTCAGAAAACTTTTTCAGAGGCCGAAGGTCAAAAAGTGACACGTGGCACGCCGTACAAGTTCGCTCTCCTGTATTTTCCCAAAACAGGTCACGTTGCGACATTTGGCATAACTCTCTCTCAGAGAATCCAATTGAGGTCAGACCTGTCAGGATGGAAAGATAACAGGTCAGGCTATCTCAGGAAACGTTTTCAGACCATGTGGATCAAAAATTTCAGAGTTACACCAGAAACAATCAGGTACATATTTCTGTCAAAACAGAATTATTTTTTTGGTACCTTCATTCATGACTTCCGGAATTTAGGGCTTTGGAGAAAGTTGGAATTTTTGTAATCGGAGACCACGGCTGGATGCTACTCATCAAAATAGAAATTTAGAGACCAAGATCAGAATTTTTGGTTGGGCAGAAGGCCGGGCTTGATTAGACCCTAGTTCGGGACTTTGATCAGAAAAGCGGAAAATTAGGGCTTCTGTAAAAATGGGAATTTTTTGAAATCTGTGACCACGGCTGGAAGCTCCTCAGAAAAATAGAAGCTTAGAGCTTTGGATCAAACTTTTTGATGGGGCAAAAGAGTGGGCTTCATCAAACCCAAATTCAGGGTCACGTCCAGTGAATCCGAAAGTTTCAAAGGCAAAATTAAGGAGTAAAACTTTGCAGTTTTCAAATTCTGAATATATCAGTTTGATCAGCTCATCAAGGCGCATATCTCTATCCTTTCGGAAGTTTGAAATTCAAAGTTTGAATTTTTGGGGTTTCTCTGACAAACCCATATCCAGCTCCAGGTCCAGTTCTTGCAAATCAAGTGGATAGGGTTAATCCTAGAAGAAGATGGATTGGTCACCTACATAAGTGAAGGAGTTCATGTTTCAGAGGGAGATGAGGCTAAGGCTTTACATAAGGAGATTACAAGCGATCTCGACAGGTATGACTCATCGAGGTATGTTTTGAGATTTGTTCATGATTAAGTTTATGGTATGTTTGTCTTCATGTTATTACAGTTAGTACAATCTTGATTTTAGATTTGTTGTATCACCTTAACAAAATTATGAATGCATGATAGAAGATATTCATTGGTTAGGGTGTTGACACTTATGATTGTACTAATGCATTATGGTGTTGTGTGAGGTTGAGGTTGTCTGCTAACAAGATACAGGTACATCACAAAAGACAAATCAGGCTCCATGACCATGAAAACATGAAGACAAAGACTCATCCATAATCTTTGTTCTACTTACGAGGTATGTTGTACATAACCAAGTAGGTATACTAATCCAGGTATGTTTCCCATGAATCTTACCTTGTGTTAGGATCCCTTATATAAGTATACTTGGAATGATTGGTTATGCTTATTCATAAAGTTAGTAATCAAGGGATTATGCATATTATATCTTTTATCAATGATATGCATGAGTAAAAGAAGACTTCCCTGAAATCTTGAATACTAATGTTTATTAACTATAATCATGACTATACGTTTTCAAGATTATTTAGTACTATAATGTTTTGATAGCATTTAGAATATACTAATGAGTGTATGTTTGTGTATGAGATCATGAGGATGACTCTTGAGCATGCACAGTGGTACAGAATGAATAGAAGTTCAAAAGACATACAGAAGATCAAGCGGGAGGCAGCCACACAAACATAAAAGATAAGTATTTGAGTTGCTATTTGAAATAGTAATGATATTGCCTGCATGCATATTTGTATTCCTAGAATATATAATGCTGAGTGTAAACATTCATAGAGCATTGAACAGTATACAACTAATGTGCATATGTTTGGACAAACATTCCATTGTTGCTTGTCTAGAATGAAACCTCTTTGCTAACATGCTGAGAGTTGTGCACACTCTCGATAGTATGTTCTGGTAGAGATGGAAGGCATCTAGATAGCCACTGTATGCATACAGGATATGGGAAAGTGTTGTGCCAAAGTATTGGTCAAAATAGTTGCATCACTATGTAAATGATATCTGTATGCATAATGGGTTATCTTTTGATGATTATGAAGTATTACTAATCATGTACTTAATTTTGATTTGTAGGAAAGGTCATGAAGAATGATGGACACCGTACAAGTGGTGGATGTTCAAACAAGAAGATTTACAAATCAAACAAAATATAGAAGGCTCATGGCTAGAAGATTCTCTTAGAAAGGGGAAGAGAATCACGACAAGATGTTTGCTCCAAGTATGGTGTAATTAAAGAAGAAGTATGAATCAGGTTCTGTATAGGTACCTAGGATCGATAATAATTTGATAAGCTTAATGATCACCATGGGTGATGTGGATCTCAACCTTTGCTACAAGGTTGAATATGATACACATATGACATGGATGCAAGAAGGAACTCACCACAGAGTTCGAATGATATTGAGGCTCATATCAGTAGACCCATCTAACGAGAGATGGCACAGATAGATATGCAGAAGATCATTCAATGCAGAAATGAAAAATGAAAGATCTCAATTTGATGCTTTACTTCCTAGGTCTGGAAGTATGGCAAGGCTCAGAAGGAATATTTCTCAACCAGGGAAAGTATGATGAGAAATATGACTTGAGGTGTTGGAATGGCCACTCTTATGGATTCCAACTTGAAGCTGTTAGGGGATAACTCATCAGAGTTAGTGGATATAACTCTGTACAGTCAATTTATTGGGTCTTTGATATATCTAACATATACTAGGTTAGATATATGCTTTGTTATGAACACCTTGAGTTAGTATCTAGTGGAAACTAGATGTGTTTACCTGATAGTTGCAAAGTATGTGATGAGGCACATAAAGGACACGATAGAATTTGATCTATGCTATCTTGAAGATCATGACTTCAGATGGCTATTCAGATTCTGTTTGGGCAGGAAGTGTATCAGACAAGAAGAACACATCGAGAGGATGTTATTGTCTGCGATTAGCCATGATCTCGTGGTTTAGCTGGAAGCAGTCTAGTGTGGCTCTCAGCACAAGCGGAATATATGGCTGCTTGCTCTGCTAGTTGTGAAGAAGTTTGGCTTTAGGATTGTTTGACTTAGAGATAGAACCAACTGAGATCCTATGTGATATTTAGAGTTGTATCAAGATGACATAGAATCTAGTGTTCCATGATAAGTCAAAGAACATAGGGAACTAACAAGATATGACACAGAAAGGAACTCTAAAAGTTTGAATTTTGTAACAGGTTACCATTGTACTAACCAAGCCTCTACGTCAAGTGAAGAAGTTACCAACCAAACCTCTGTCTCGAGTGAAGTTTGAATACTTCCGAGACAAGCTTGGTGTAGTTCAAAAGGACCCTCCTCGAAAGGGGGAGTAGTATAGTCACTACTGATGAGATTGTCTCATCAAACAACAAGGTCGTTGATGAGGTAACCTGTTCTCTACACCCAGTTACTTAGAAATATTTAGATTTAGGACTCTTATACTTAGAATACTTAGCTTTACTTATACATGCTTTTGATGATAGATGTATTGGTGAGAATACATGCTAGATGTATACATGTTTTGGTGTGATGTATACATGTTTTGATGTATTAGTAAGAATACATGCTAGTTGTGATGTATACATGTTTTGATGTTAGATGTATTAGTAAGAATACATGCTAGTTGTGATGTATACATGTTTTGGTGTGATGTATACATGTTTTGGTGTATTAGTAAGAATACATGCTAGTTGTGATGTATACATGTTTTGATGTTAGATGTATTAGTAAGAATACATGCTAGATGTGATGTATACATGTTTTGATGTATTAGTAAGAATACATGCTAATGTGATAACTGCTCTTGTATAGATGAGAATACAGAAAGGGATTGGGATCATCCTTGGACTTTCAGTCCTAAAGAGAGCCGTAGACGTAAGGTCTCCGAGAATGAAGTCCTTAGTGGACAGTTGAGGGGATTGGGATCATCCCTGGACTTTCAGTCCTAAAGAGAGCCGTAGACGTAAGGTCTCCGAGAATGAAGTCCTTAGTGGACAGTTGAGGGGATTGGGATCATCCCTGGACTTTCAGTCCTAAAGAGAGCCGTAGACGTAAGGTCTCCGAGAATGAAGTCCTTAGTGGACAGTTGAGGGGATTGGGATCATCCCTGGACTTTCAGTCCTAAAGAGAGCCGTAGACGTAAGGTCTCTGAGAATGAAGTCCTTAGTGGATAGTTGAGGGGATTGGGATCATCCCTGGACTTTCAGTCCTAAAGAGAGCCGTAGACGTAAGGTCTCTGAGAATGAAGTCCTTAGTGGATAGTTGAGGGGATTGGGATCATCCCTGGACTTTCAGTCCTAAAGAGAGCCGTAGACGTAAGGTCTCCGAGAATGAAGTCCTTAGTGGACAGTTGAGGGGATTGGGATCATCCCTGGACTTTCAGTCCTAAAGAGAGCCGTAGACGTAAGGTCTCCGAGAATGAAGTCCTTAGTGGACAGTTGAGGGGATTGGGATCATCCCTGGACTTTCAGTCCTAAAGAGAGCCGTAGACGTAAGGTCTCCGAGAATGAAGTCCTTAGTGGACAGTTGAGGGGATTGGGATCATCCCTGGACTTTCAGTCCTAAAGAGAGCCGTAGACGTGAGGTCTTCGATAATGAAGGGATTGGGATCATTCCTGGACTTCGGTCCGAAAGAAGAGCCGTAGACGTATGTCTCCGATAATGAAGGGATTGGGATCATTCCTGGACTTCGGTCCGAAAGAAGAGCCGTAGACGTATGTCTCCGATAATGAAGGGATTGGGATCATTCCTGGACTTTGGTCCGAAAGAAGAGTCGTAGACGTATGTCTCCGATAATGAAGGGATTGGGATCATTCCTGGACTTCGGTCCGAAAGAAGAGCCGTAGACGTATGTCTCCGATAATGAAGGGATTGGGATCATTCCTGGACTTTGGTCCGAAAGAAGAGCCGTAGACGTATGTCTCCGATAATGAAGGGATTGGGATCATTCCTGGACTTCGGTCCGAAAGAAGAGCCGTAGACGTATGTCTCCGATAATGAAGGGATTGGGATCATTCCTGGACTTCGGTCCGAAAGAAGAGCCGTAGACGTATGTCTCCGATAATGAAGGGATTGGGATCATTCCTGGACTTCGGTCCGAAAGAAGAGCCGTAGACGTATGTCTCCGATAATGAAGGGATTGGGATCATTCCTGGACTTCAGTCCGAAAGAAGAGCCGTAGACGTATGTCTCCGATAATGAAGGGATTGGGATCATTCCTGGACTTCAGTCCGAAAGAAGAGCCGTAGATGTATGTCTTCGAGAATGAAGGGATTGGATCATTCCTGGACTTAAGTCCGAAAGAAGAGCCGTAGACGTATGTCTTCGATAATGATAGGACTGGATCGTCCCTGGACTTCGGTTCAAAAGGTACATGACTGGTTTACATCATTCCTTGACGATGCCGATGATCGTGTGATGACGATGCTGATGATCGTATGATGACGATGCTGATGATCGTGTGATGACGATGCCGATGATCGTGTGATGACGATGCTGATGATCGTATGATGACGATGCTGATGATCGTATGATGACGATGCTGATGATCGTGCGGTGATGATGCTGATGATCGTATGATGACGATGCTGATCGTGCTGCTGTTGATAGTGTGATGATGATGCTGCTGATCATGTGATTACGATGCTGATGATCGTAATGCTGATATTGATGTTGACATTGATGTACCAATAACTGTTTGAGTTACTGATGAAGACAAATTGAAGAAAGCTTCCAATGATTTATAGATGTATCATGTATGATGTTGATGACTCCTTGCTCGTGCAGATGTTGTTATAATATCCTTCTCGTTAAGGGGGAGTGTTGAGATATTGTAACTTCAAAGAATATTATATTTGTACTTTATTATTCCGGAGATGTTTCATTCCTCCGTGAAGATCTTATTGTATATCCGGAGATGTTTATTCCTCCGTCGGAATGTGGTAACTCGGGTTATTAGACTTCCCTAGTAGGGGTCGGCCCTGTATGTGTTATGTGGGTCAAAGGGTTATTAGACCACCCTAGAGGGGTCGGCCCAGTTAGTTGTAGTGGGGTATTTAACCTATTGGTTAAATACGAGCCTACGTGTACTTGTGTAAAATACATATCAGAGTAGTGTATAAATAGAGGAGGTGTGTTCCTCATTATACTCACTCACTTGAGAAAGGCGCACTTGTGGAGGAGAGGTCTGCTATGGAGAAGAAGGAGCTTATGCTCAGGGTTTGCATCTTTGTATATTGCTGGTCATCTATATTGAGGAAGCTTTGCTGGGTTTTCTACCCCATGAGGGTTTCCCAGGATAAATCTCTGTCTCTTGTGTTTATGCTATGCTTGTTGTTTCTTCAGTGATCCTGTATATGCTATTATTGTGAAATGGAATGTAATGCTGCTATTTTATGTCTTAGCATATTGAATTTTAACAGTTCCAGCACTCTATCTTTCCCAGTCTGGACTTGGATCTGCCCGTTTTAGACTTTCTATGATTACCTTGGCTCTTTCCTCTCTCCTTTTGTCTTCCCCTACTCTCCATGGTCAACGCATTACCTGATGTCTCACCTGTGCTTTTTCTTCGCATTTCCTCGCTAAGAATAACACCAATAACATCATCAAATTTCAAGGTGTTTGAACCAGAGACAAAGTTACTTACAGCCATGACCAAGCTATTCCAGCTTTCTATCAATGAACACAAGATTAGAAGAGCCCTAACCTCATCATCAAAGTTCACACTTACAGAACTTAGCTGATTTGTAACCGTATTAAACTCATTTAAATGATCAGTAATAGATCCACCTTCAGACATCTTCATATTAAATAAATGCTTCATTAGAAATACCTTGTTGGAGGCCGAGGGTTTTTCATACAGCTTACCCAATGCGCTCATCAAACCCTGTGTTGTTGTTTCTTTTGAGATATTGAAAGCCACCGACGAAGCCAGGCTCAACCGTATTGTTCCAAGAGCCTTTCTATCAAGAACCTCCCATTCTTTGTCCTTCATAGCCGTCGGCTGCTTTGCTTTTCCTCCCAATAGTAGGAATAGATCCTTCTGGTACAGATAGTCCTCCATTTGCATCTTCCATAACCCGAAGTTTTGGCCGTTAAACTTCTCGACCTTAAACTTTCCTTCTTCTGCCATTGCTCCCACTCGAACCAGAAACCCTAGCTTCCTACGGGTTTAACTGCCAAATAGACCTTTGGCTCTGATACCAATTGTTAGAAAAACAGGATCGTAGAGCAATAACAATAAATAGAAATGTAAATATAATCACACATACACATTACAAGAAAGACACAGATATATCGTGGTTCACCCAACTTGGGCTACGTCCACACTGAATTTGCCAGTCCTTATTATTACCGTCTAGCAAAGTGAAGGGATACAACCTGCAGCACAACCGCTGCACTTCCTCTTCTCCATTTCACAGTCTCTCTCCTAATCTCAAAGATCTTTACAATTCATAAAACCTAATACATCATCATCCCTAGCTGTATTACAATGTCTTTATTTATAAGGTAAATACAATGGGAAAATACCACGGGATACCCAAAACCATGGGCCCGCAAAACAACTGGTGAAAACAGCTCCAAAAATTTTCTTCAGGGGTGTTGCCCCCGAACCCCTGCCAGGGGACCTCTGGCCCCCGGACCCCCCAGCCAGGGGGGATGGTCCCCCCTAGAACCCCGTGGGGGGGCGATTGCCCCCCACACCCGCCCGCTGGGGTGAGTGTATAGTCCACCTACATATCATATAAAACTGGGGTACAAACACGACTGATACAATATCATCTATGAGACTAGAAGATCTGGCTCCACAACCAACAATGTTTTGTTGCAAGAAAATTGTTTTCATCATTGATGACTTTTATATGATTTGCAAGCAGAAGAAAAGGTATAATTTGCAGCCATCTGATGTCACTCATCCACATATGGATTGGGTGAAAGATTACCTGACATACATGAAATCTCCTTACAAAAATGTTTTTGCTTATGGTTAAAGGAAGGCAACTAAGCAGGAAAGTTACCAAGATAAATTAATGATTACTTGCAGAAGTTGGCCTATGTGGAGGGAATCCACATGCTTGGAGATTGGAAAAATGCAGTTGATACTTTGGGATCCAGGAATTCCTTGGAGTGATAACTTTCTAGAGGTGACAGAAAATTATGGGTCCTTGCGAAGGAAGCAGTGGGATCTGGGAATTCTACTCAGTTATATTAACTGGGTTAAGATTTTTGTTCATGATTTAGTGCAGATAGAGTTTACAGTGCAGTTTAGTCATATTACATTTTACTTAGATTTTTTTGAAGGCCCCAATTTTAATTTTCAGATTGTTCAGTGGACGGGCACAAATAAAATCATAGTGGTGCAGCAGAAGCTTGGTGGAATCCTAACATTGCTTGAGGATAAGCAATCTTGGTAAGGGAGTACTGTCATGTCCCCAATTTTGGTTCATCCAGTACCATGGGTGAAAGGGGACAAAATCAACCCCTAAGGGAATTAAATGGTATTAGTTCTATTTGCTTAGAATTAATTTTGGCCTAAGTCTCCCAAGTTGGGAAATTTATTTATTAAAGGTAATTTTGATAAATAAAATCAATGGATAATGAGCAAGTGGGCTAAGAGGGCACCCATGTGGAAGATGTTTCCAAATTGGAGTAGGGGTTAATTTTGAGGCAATTATACCACATGAATTAATTAATTATTAATTAATTGCTTAAATGTTGAATTTGGAATTAATTCTGAGTTGGAATATTTTTATTGATAAATATTGCTAATAAATATTGGAAAGTGGTGATAATATGGCTAGGAGGTCGAATTTGGTCATGTGGACCACTCTTGCCTTAGTGGAAAATCTCAGGAAAAACAAGGAGTCCAAAGGAGGAAAGAAGACAAGGCAAACAAATTAGAAACTGGCAAAAGCAAACAAAAAAGCTGGCAAAAGCAGAAAAGTGGAAAGTAAATAAAGTGGAAAGAACAAGAAAAACTGTAAGTAAATATTTAGCAACATCTAGAAAACTAACTAAGGCGCAGTTGCTAATCTGGGTGAAGAGAGACAAAAGTTGGCAAGTTTTTCTAAGACAAAACTTGCTAATTATTCCAAGAAGGCGCCTACATGACTTGGAGTAGGATGGGAAAGTGGTAACCTACTCTCACAAGTCACCAAAGCTAAGTAACTTACTTAGCAGGTCATCATAAAGTTTATAAAAGAAGCCAACCAACTCCAATGAAGAACTTTTGATCATTTATGTTTTCTCATGAGAGCTCTGATGCTTCTCTAGTTGAGTGATGTGCCTCAGCTATGCTTCTTGGGTGATGTGCCCCAAGGCCCATAGTTTCTAGTGAGTGTTGTGCAGGTCCATATCAAGATATTGTGGCCATTAACATATGCTTCCAGCCTCCATTGAAGATCTACAGTCATTCGGGAGAACAGGTTCCTCCAACGGTATTTCTATAGCTAGTTTTAGTGAAGATTCTCTTGTTGAAGAAGTTTGATCCAATGAATGCACCCAAGACTTGGTGGAGAGATGGTTCAGACATTTTTGCAGACATTAGAAGAGCCACATATCAGAAATCAGCTACAGAACTGAACTATCCTTCTCTTCTATCTCATTCTCTCAACTGCGACTAGATTTGGAGAGGATTTCACTAAAGGAGTGAGACGGTTTCATGATGGCGACCTACTGAAGACCATCATCCTAGTATGCAGAAAGATAAATAATATAATCAGTAGATAGACTGATATTAACATTCTATAACAGAACCAAAAGTAACTCCTCCTTCTCTTCTCTATTCTCCCAATATTGTAATCAAGAAATTAGCCTGTGAGGCACTATCATTTGAAGAGCAAGCAGTTAAATAAAGGAGGAATTTTCTGAATGAAATATCTTGTGTTTTATGTATGTAACATCTCATATCAGATCTAAATAATCATTAGAACAGATTTTGGAATTTATAAAAGCAGTTTGCCAATTTAAAATTCAAGACTAGCTAGATTGATGCCCATTCTAGACTAGTTTTACCATTTTCATTGCCATTTTCAATCTAAGCAATATTTTTGCATTCTGTCAATTGGAGGGGGTTTATAACTCAGTATAATATCCATATCAGTCCTTGTAATAATAATTTGGATGATTTTACCCTCATTTTGGAAAGCATGTAATTTGACTAGCTCAGCAGTCCACCATGTGCAATTAATCCCAAATTACTCCAAACTCTTCCAAGTTCATCCAGTATCTATTCCAGAATATTTTATGAGTTACATGACTGATATATCTTTTTCCTAAACATTATTAATCCTCACCCAGTCTTGTTGGCATATACTAGAAGTCCAGGAAGCCTCGAAGTAGGCAATAGATTTGTTCTATTGTTGAAAAGTGAATGGCTCTAGTACTTTCTGCCAAGTACTTCTGCTGAAACCATATTTTTCTTCTGCTGCACACTCTCACCTATAATTTATAGAACCTAATCTCTCTCCTATCATCCCCATTCAGAGTTTCCATCCCCATCACTTACATCCTGCATAGTCTAAGAGTTTGCCTTAAAAATTGCCAGAAATTTTCCATTAAAAATCTAAAGTGGAAGTTAATATTTTGGTCAGATCTTAAATAGGATATTACAATTAGGTTTCTAAGGTTATATGTGTGTATCTAGGGTAGACTGTATTTCTAAGGCTAGATTAGGTTTCTATGTTTTTGGTTTGGGTTTCTAGGTTTCTAAATTAGGTATCTAATGGTTATATTTGTGTGGATGATGGATGAGAATCTTATGGTCAAAAAGTGGACGGTGATGGTGACAAAATGGGTAGGAGGAGCATGGTGGTGATGTTCATGGTGGCATGGTGATGGCGATAATGACCATGGTGATAGTGATAATGAGCATGGGGATGGTGGTGGTGATAGTGAGCATGAAAATGGGCATGAGGATGCAGACCTTATGGTGTACTTAGATGAGAGAAAAAAACAAAGAAAACAAATCCATGACGAAGCTTGTGCAATTTATCATGTTGTACCAAGTCCATGCAATTTATCAATATATCAAGCTATCAATGTTCGGCTGCAAACTAGGGTTTCTAAGGTTTAGAATTCAAATTAGGGTTTAGGCTACAAACTTGGGTTTCTAGGCTAGGATTTATAGGCTAGGGGTTTAGAATACAAACTATTGTTTCTTGGACTCTTGTGCATATTTGTGGCACAATGGTTTAGATACGAATGGATGCAAATGAATATATGAATTTTTTTTGGCATGCATATATAGTTGTAGCATGAATTTTTTTTGGCATGCATATATAGTTGTAGCATGAATTTTTTTGGGCATGCATATATAGTTGTAGCATGAATTTTTTTTGGCATGCATATATAGTTGCAGCATGAATTTTTTTGGGCATACATATATAGTTGCAGCATTAATGTTTTTGGACAATTGTGCATATTTGTGCATAATGGTTTGGATTCAAATAGTTGCACATGAATGCAAAAACCAAGTTTTTTTGAAATCTTGTTCATATTTGTAGCGTGTTTGTAGCATAATGGTTTGGATTCAAATGGTGATGGAGGTTTCTAAGGATATATTAGGTTTCTAGTGTTATGGATTAGGTTGCTAACGTTATATTTTTGCTTCTAGGGTAGACTAGATTTCTAAGGCTAGATTAGGTTTATGTGTTTGTGGTTTGGGTTTCTAGGTTTCTAAATTAGGTATCTAACGGTTATATTTGTGTGGATGATGGATGAGAATATTATGGTTAAAAGGGGATGGTGATGGTGACAACATGGGTAGGATGAGCATGGTGGTGATGTTCATGGTGGCATGGTGATGGAAATAATGACCATGGGGATAGTGATAATGAGCATGGGGATGATGATGGTGATAGTGAGTATGAAAATTGGCATGAGGATGTAGATCTTATGGTGTACTTACATGAGATAAAAAAACAAAGAAAACAAATCCATGATGAAGCTTGTGCAATTTATCAAGTTGTACCAAGTCTATGCAATTTATCAATGTCCGGCTGCAGTAGTCAAAATATTAATGTCAATAATCAATAAGACCATTAAACAAAATAATAACATACATGTACACCACACACCTATAACATAGTACACAATATAACATGCAAACCACAAAACAAACTACCTACCTATGGTCATTTGACTAGACCATTAGGATCACCTCGAATACCAAGGGTTTCTTTTAACTTCTCGTTCTCAAAGTAGGGAAATAAGTAACGTGCATTTGATGATTTATTCCTTGGAATTGTTTGTAGATAGAGGTTTATGTCAATAACTAAGTTTGTATAATGATATACAATCTCAGCTTGTCTATAATATTCACATGTATACCCTGCTCTATTTGCTAAGAGGGAAACCTGGTTCAAATACTCTCCTTTGATAACCATCGACCCAATTGGAAAATAATTAGCCTTAGAATCCCATAATGGGACATTGAGGGTTTGCTTCCCCTCCAAGTAATGTGCCAGCCAATAGTTAGTGCGCCATACATTGTGTCTCGGGGCAACCACTGCATATATGTTCCCTGCAGAAAATATAGTGCCAACATTTCAGTAAACTAACTAGACATAACTAGTTGTCAAAAATATCAAAATTATCAAAATATTAGTCAAGCTTGGTTGTACGAGATCTGATATGTAGTCATAGTATAGTGAAATACTTGATTGGTCCTCCTCCAACTGTGATAATTCTGTAACTATGCGTCGACCAATGAGGAGTCATACACGGTTCCAACTATCAACCCAATCCGTGGATTCACATTCGTCCCATTCACCACTAGTGCATGGAGAACAAAAACATGAGATTTTCCTTGTCCGCATTTCAAGTATAGCATTGTCCAACATTCTAATTGAATGAAATGCATGAGTTCCTTGGATGGTATTGCACTCATATAACTATGATCGATCTACATCCACCACCTCCCAAAAATATCTATGTACATGTGCTTTCCTGGTTGACTGATCTTCCTACCTTCTTGCTCCCTCCCCCGTGACTGAAGAACACCATTCAACGATGGTTTTTACATCTTGGATGAGTGATACATTTGTGAACTTCATTTATTTCCTGCATAATGCAGTCTTGATGAACGCACCTGCTCCATCATGTTCACATTTTCTGTGTCTAGTATCTAAATAGTTCCAAATATGTGGCACCTTGTGCCTTTTGTGGAGCATACTTGAAACCATTGGAAGACACATGCATTTTTTAATTTCCCTACACAACCGTCAAACCGAATCCAATGTTGTTCCATCTGTATACTGTTATCCTTCAAGTGATTGTAGAACATTTGAAACATGTGTTGTACAAAATCCAAGTCGTGAAACATGTCATCACTTATGTAGAAGTGATACTCCTTCAATATAACCATGTTTTCTTCAGTACTATCTGCCCCATGTTTATAGGTGATATGGACCATTATGTTGACTTGGTTTGAGTGATAGTATCGACTCTGAATCTCATTTTGCGATTGAAGAGTGTAGTTTTCCACAAAATCAACCACTGACAGGATAGTCCCAATAGGAAATGTATCCCTGCATGTTCTAAACTGCTCATCTTGCCAACGAGCCACATGTACATGCTTCAACCATACATACCATTGTGTCTTTTCAAATAATTCCTCCATGAAGTTGCAAACTCGTACTTGATATATCAACAACAAAGACACATATCAATAGATTGTTACATATGAAATTACAATCTGAAGAAAAAATAGTATTCAAGAACTCATTACCAACCTGAGAAGTGACCAATTGTATTTTTTTTCTTTCATTCCCTCCATCAATATCATACGTGACATATTTGAATGACTACAAGTACACCTCCTACCTCCCAAATTCATGATCACCATTCACATGTATGCATTCTTCCAATAATGCCATTCCACCACACCTTGGGCATGTCCCATCTATGAAAGATTTTTGATCAAATGTGCAACTGTTTGGCCTGCTACACAAAATGCTATGAATAAATTCTCTAGATGGCATTGGTGGTAATGTAGCTGAGCATTCATGTACAAGATTTTTATGCAATACACAAAAAAGTATATGTATATGTGTCATAATAGTAACCATACTCAATGTGGTATCGGAAACTACATGTATTATGAATTGTGTTTATTTTAACTAACCATGGTTTTCATTTTTCAAAGGATCTTTGGCCCAAGTTAAGTTCATTGTGTTCATTCCTAAATATCTCATATAATTATGTTTGTGTCATATCAAGAAAATGTTTAATGTATTTTTCACGATCTCATGAAATCCTTCTCAATTTTAATACATATTTTTGGTTGGAAGAAGGCTTAGTGTCGTCATGCCAAAACGCTTGCACTAATCCCTTTACCAAATCAATGAGCTTCATATCAGCGCGTGGAAACCTGCTAATGAAGGCCCGAACATTTGTTTGACCAATTTCAAGTTTTTCTCTTCTAACATAATACCTATGGAGTGCCTTGACATTCAAATTAATAAGTTTGGAGGTAGGTTTAAGAAAACAAAGGGCTCTAGTGTTTTTTTTCACGATTGATTGTGACAACACAAGACGAGATGCATTGCAATCCTTTGAGCAAGATTTCTTTCCAATTGTACTAACTGAATCTACTAAAATTTTAAAAATATGAGAACCTAGTTCAAACTTTTTTGTCATCTTTATCCTTAACGTTCTTCTAACAACATTCAAAGACCTAGATTTTAACAATGTGTAGCTAGGGTTTTACCCCTAGCTTGTGCAAATGAGCACCTACTAAGGAGAATGGACTCCTTAGTAGCAGTTCAGTAAATGTAAATAATTAAGTTAAAACAGAAATTAAATTACTTCTAAACATGCATGAAACATAAACAACAAATTTAAAGAATGGCTTTTTGTATTGATATTACCTTCAATGTGAAGGTTTGATGAAGCCCTTTGCAGTGTCCAAGAGGATGCTCCAAGATTCAATATGCTCCTTCTCCTTCTCCAATGGTGGGAATGGGCCAAAAGTGGCTCTCAAGGTGAAAGTAGTTCAATGGTGAACTAGGGTTTCGAGAGAGATTTTGGCAGAGTAAGGGTGCTTGTGATTGTGGATATGGAATAATGGATCTCCATCACCTATTTATAGTTTTTTGGTGGTGGAGTGCTGACCCATGGTTTTAGGAAACACATGGTTTTGGGCAGCTGTATAGGGTTTTTTCCTCCTTTTCCTCATTATTTTATATTTTTTATTCCATTTTTAGGGGATTTTTGCTATTTTTGGAGGAAAAGGGGGTTTTTAGCCTTTTTTAGGCTATTTTGATGGTTTTGTGGCCTTTTAGAGGCATTTTAGGCCTTTTGGAGGCTTTTTAGTGGGATTTTTGGGGTTTTTAAGGGAAATATGGTAGGAAAATGGACAAATGAGCCATATAATGTGGTAGATGAGGTAGTGAACACTTTTTGGGTGTTAACAGATTGCCCCCTGATGTGCGAGGGCAGGAGCTCATCGTATGGCCGATGGACATCATAAGTCATGAATGGGTTTCCTGGGTGTGGAGAGAAGAGAAGAAACAAACTGAGGCCCGGAACAACGAGCCCGAACAACTGCAAGAACTAAAAGTACATAACCTCAATAATGGATGAGGAATTATCTGATCATATGGACGAGGCGGGCATTCCCATGCTCGTATCAGGATTTAACATAACAATAACAATGGGGTCCAAAAAATGGGGACCTGAAATATACATGACCTCAAAAACTGAATGAGGAATAATCTCAATATATGGACGAGGCGGGCATACCCATGCTCGTATCAAGATACATAAACAGAACTATGAGGCCCGAAAAGGGGGACCTGTAAGATACATGACCACTGTGTACATCATAAGAGTCCAGAGGGGACACAAAA
This sequence comes from Larix kaempferi, assembly GCA_027924585.1. Lineage (NCBI taxonomy): Eukaryota > Viridiplantae > Streptophyta > Pinopsida > Pinales > Pinaceae > Larix > Larix kaempferi. The sequence continues at coordinate 489,929 of BSBM01000118.1, forward strand.
TCTGGGACATACTGCTGAGCTGATCATGTCTGAGCTGAAAAACTGATACACTGGAACAATCAACAGTGCTATTGAGTGTGGTACCAAAGGGGCTGATGAGCTGCTGGATCAGAGTGACAAGGGGTACACTCACAATGGTACACGGAACTGGAACTGATCTGGATCTGAAACTGGGTACTCAAGGAAGCATGTAACTGGATGGCTTCCGAATACAAACGCCAACGCAGCCCGGACATCCACGGGAACATACAACTGGGCGTGCCGAAATGACTCACCAATGTGCTAGAGTCGGGGGAAATCCGGGGTCTTCGACTAAAAACTGATGGGATATAATCCTACGCGATCCTCAACGATGCGATCAAGGTGCTGAAGTCGAGCATGTGAGGAACAACCACTCGGAGAGGCAATGATGACTCTTCTCGGAATGGTCCGTAGGCACTTACCACAGATGGTGATAAGTCCAAGGCGTAGGGACCTCTGGGCCTATCCTCTGGAATAGAGGAGCTGTCGTCGACAGAGGGAGACCTGCAACTATCAAGGCAATGATGTTTCCTTGACAGGAGCGCGAGGTAAACAGCCGAAATGTGATAATACTGATGACAGGACTGACAGACTGTGGAGGGATAACTGGGCAAGTAGAGTGGGTGGACTCAAACTTCCTTCGTTCAGAGTATGGTAATGGGAATGATCTGGTAGCATATGAAACTGACTGAGGGGAAAGGGATCATAGCTGTAATGGCTCTGGGGAGGTGACTGGGCTGAGGGGGACTCAAGCTGGTATAAAATGGCAGGAGACTGCAGAATACTCTGAACAAAGGCGACCTGATTGGGGGTGCTGCCGAGATGATGGATCGTAGTGCCAGGAGGCACGGGAGGGTACTTCTTCATGGGTTAAGGAACTAGAAGAAGTGTGTGTAAAATGATACTGTCGTGTGGATTTTACGAGCCCAGGACAGTTCATGCTCGTGGTTGCTTTCAATTTTAAGGAGTCTGAAAGCGATAAGAAGACTCTGAAGTGATGGAATGGTACTGTCGTGTGGATTTAACGAGCCCAGGACAGCGCATGCTCGTGGTTGCTTTCAATTTTAGAGAGTCTGAAAGCAAATAAGAAGACTCCAGGGGGTTGCTTTTTCGTAGATTTAGTCTCCAAGGCCCAAAGAAGCATAAAAGGATGCAATGAAGAACTCTTCTAGCCGGTGTGACTAGAGTATTCCTTTTTCGTAATTAGTCTACCAGGTCCGGAAAAGGGTTAAACTTATACCAGATAGACGCCCTTTCAGGTACTTTAACGAGCATGAAAGGAAGCAAGATTGCTCGGCGATATTTTCATTCTTTTAGGAGTCAGAAAAGAGCTTAATGGAAACTCCCTAAGTGCCTTTTTCGTAAAGGACTTGTCCGGCCCGAAAAAGGGATAAAATTATACCGAACAAAAGGAATGGCCAGGCAAGGAGGAAGTGTTCAATCAAGGAACAGTAATGATGACCGAGAACGAGGGTAGTGGGGAACACTGGTGGGCCTCCTTGCGGGGTAGATGAAATGGTGGCAAAATAACGAGACATTTGCAGTGTGACAGGAGTGAATGGCTCATGTTAAAATGTGGAACAATCCGACAGCGGTCGATGTGGCGCGCAAACCGAAGCAGCAAGGTGTTGGGACATAATGTTGAAATTGTACCAAGTGAGAGCGAGAAATGATCTCAAGCATCATCACGAGCTCGGAAAAATGAATCCGGCGATATAAAGGATGTCAAAAACGGGTAATGGCCGATGTGGCACGCAAACCGAGGTGACGGGGGCATTTTGAAAAATGCCCGGAAAATATGGAGGTGAGAGCGAGAAATGATCTCAAGCATCATCACCAGCTTGGAAAAATGAATCCGATGATATAAAACATGTGAAAAATGGAGAACGGCCGATGTGGCACGCAAACCGAGGCGACTAGTGGCGTCTGAAAAAATGGGCAAAAAATGATGGGACACAAATAATGCAACGAGGTGACCATCATGACGGTCTCGTCGTGCTGATTCCAGTGGTGCAAACGGTTTGTAAAACGGACTCCGTATGGGGCCAGAATGACCAAAACAAGAAAAAGTCAACGGACTATAAATAGTGGTGGGTCCGACATGACATGTGTCATTTGTACTTGTTGACTTTGACTTGTGATTAGAGTGGACCAGAGCTTAGGTGGCATTTTTGGACGATCCGTCTGGCTGATTTCAGATCCGTGAGATACAGGTATTTCACCAAACTCATACCTGCATGGTTTTTAGGGTCGGGGGTTGGGTAGTGGGTCCCAAGGTGTATTTGTACGGTCCACGTGGGGTGGACCGCGGGTTAGGGGGTCAAAACCGCGGTTGGAGGCCGCGAGTTTCGGGGTGAACCACGCGGTTGGAGACCGCGTGTTTCGGGTTGAACCACGCGGTTGGAGACCGCGTGTTTCCTGGATGGAACCGCGGTCGAGTACCGTGAGTTCCAAGGAGGAACACGCGGTTCCCAACCGCGGGTTTAGGGCTGACAGGCGCGGTGAGGAACCGCGACCATATGCCGAACAGCCGCAGTCGGAAACCGCGGCAGGAAGTCCGAAAGCCGCGGTTTTGGGCCGAGCTATTAGGGTCTTCTGGGAGAGGGAAAAGTACTTACTTTAGTTGACATGAGTCTGATGAGTTTTCTTTGTGTGATTGACAGGATGCCGCAGGTGCTCTGGAGAGAGCGGGAGATCCCTGATGAGACCATGGGTTTCATTCGAGAGAATCGCCATGTGCGATCTGTGCTGGGACTGTGCAGACTACTGAAGTCCGTACAGATACCCATGATACGGTCAGCAGCATTGCTGCTGAACCGTCTGATCAGCTTCTGGGAGCCGGACATACAGGCTTTCCGGGTACAGGGTGAGAGGGTGGACCTCACCCTGACCGATGTATATTTTCTGACGGGGTTGCCCTGCCTGGGCAGGGTGGCAGACACACAGCCGCGGGTTGCCGCGGACGTCGACATGGAGGACATGTTGGAGAGGTACTGCGGTCCGGACGCGAGGGTGCATAGGAATGCACTCCTGGTGAGGGACCTACAGGAGCCGGCAGTGCAGGCCATGGCGGTGTGTGTGGTGCGGGTATTGGGTTCCCAGTCACCTGAGAAGGTGTCTGGGGGTCAGATGCAGATGGTAGAGCGCGTACTGGATGGGGTGTACTACGCGTGGGGCCAGATGTTCCTGACCTGTGTTCAGCGACAGCTGACGGCAGCGAAGGAAGATGGCAAGGGCTTTTGTTTTGGGTCCTTCTTATGTGCCTTCTTTATGGAGAGGGTACCCACACTGCGGCCACGGGTGCCGATCAGGCCAGGAGGGATGAGGGAGCCGCGGATGGTGCGGTGGGGCGAGATGATGCGCCGCCGTGGTGGCGGCGACGTGGGCAGGTACTTCACGCAGGAGTTGTACCTGCAGTGGCTCCAGATACCACTGACACTGGACGACTTCCCGTATCGGGACATGGACTTCACGGGAGATCCAGAGGCGCCATGAGCACGAGGACAGGCATGGGGTCCCGACGGTACGTATGTGTTTTGGTTGGATGTTATGTATGTCAATTTTTGATTTATATGATAGTAGATGGATATATTGTAACTGACATATGGTTGATCTTGCAGATGTGGGCCCGAGGCCACCTCCAGGACATGTGGCATGGCGGGGTATTGTGGCCGTTCCAGCTCTGCCTGGACGAGGAGAGGTGCGGCGCCGGGATCCAGAGGTGACCCTAGAGTCTGTACGGGAACTACTGGATCGTTTGTTGATAGGAGTGACTGACGAGGGATGGCGGGATGTCGATCCTGATGTGGTACGGGATTGCATGGGGGCACCCCGAGAGTTCAAATCCATCGCGATCCGGGGTGGCGATCTTAGTGGACCAGGTCTGGGCACAGGAGGCCAGAGGAGATGAGGACTTGCCGGAGGAGGAGCGAGGGGAGGACTCAGAGGCAGCCGATGCAGGCAGTGATGCAGGATATGACTCTCATTAGGGAGTGCAGGGGACTCCCCCCGAGTTTTGTAGCTACGGCATGTATGTTGATGAGGCTGTTAGGGATGTATAGCCATTTTTTGTATAGCTGAGTACAGGGGTACTCAGGACATGTATAGCTTTGAACATGTATATTTTTTGATATATATATATATATATGCACGTGGATGCACCTTTTTGTATGATGTTGTTGTATTTGTACGCATGTGGATGCGCTTTATGTGTTGTGATATGTTTACATTGCACGTGGATGCAAGTAGGTTAGGATGTTAGGCACGTGGATGCCCCTTGTGTATTTTATGTGATGCAACATGATATATGTATGTTTAGGCACGTGGATGCCCCTATGGATATGCATGTGGTTTCTGTACATGGATGCAAATGTGGATGCGATCCAATCTTTTTGGGTTTTCATATGTATTTTTATGAGATGCTATGGGATGATGATGCATGATGTTACATGGTGTGATTGATGTGCCAATTTAGGATGTTGTTGGCCATTTGGTCTGCGACACTATTTTGGGCTCTGGGGACATGTGTGAATGTGATGGATTCAAATTGTCGGCTGAGTTGTTTTGTGCGCAGGAATTTTCTAAAAAGGCAGGGATCACGCACCTGGTAGCAGTTGTTGAGCTGGGAGACAAGTAGCTGGGAGTCAAGGAACACATGAAGGTGACTTATGCCCATTTGGAGGGCGGCAGTCAGGAGACCGGTCACAGCATCATACTCCGCCTGGTTATTGGTAGCGGCGCCTATACATATTCCGTCAAGGTGAATCATCTCGTTGGAAGGGGAGTACAAGACCCATGCTGCAGAAGCCAGGTTGGGAGACCAGCGACTTGCGCCGTCAACGAAGCCAGTGTAACAAGGTGGAAGATGGTCCATCTGTAATCATGCAGAAATGATGAATGTAAGATGATGGTAAAAAATGTGAAAAACAAAAAGAGAGCAAACTGTACAAATGCAGACCAAATGGGGCCGCGAGTTATTCTAGGGATAGAGACTCCTTAGGATACAACCCATCATGGGGGTTGCGCAAAGGAAGGCCTTCAGAGTCGGTTTCAGTACGAACAGGAAGTTCCTCTGGCCGTGTGTCCATGTGACGTTTGAGAATGGCGGGGTCGGACCCAGGCATTCCGGGAGAGGGCCAAGCAAAGATATCACGGAACTCTTGGAAGAGTTGTTGATAATCCTCAATCTCCTGCTCGTTGCAGGAGGCTCCTAAAGTGATGAGTTCAGGGGCACATCCTGGGAACTTTGAGGGAGGAAGAGGACGCTGTTTCTGACGGACGGGGGGTACATCAGGCCATGTGTCAATGTGGTGGTCTATAATGGCAGGGTTGAGACCAGGCATTTCGGTATAGGACCATGCAAAGACATCACGAAATTCTCTGAAAAGGTTTATGTAGCCCTCAATCTCTTGTTTACTGAAGAATGCTCCTAAAGTGATGAGTTCAGGGGCACGCCCTGGGGCAGCGATATCAACTTGGATGACAGGTGAGATGTTGGCCATGTTACCTTCCTCGAAGGCATCTCGAGCAGGAATAGGGTCCTTGAACCAGTCGACCTTGGTGGGGAGGAAGTCTTTGGATTCAACCGCGTATTGGGTAGCGGTGCTAGAGGAGAATTCTTCTGGGATGAAATAGGAACGGTGGTGCATGTCATTCCAGGGATACTCCGGGGCAGTTAAGGCCTCAAGAATCTCCTCATCAGTACGGAAAGTCTGCGTCGTCAAATCGGTTGACGAGGGGGTAGTGGTTGAAGTAGTGGTGGAAGAGATCATATAGATGATATTAACCTCTTCGGAAGGGGGAGAGACCGAGGGGTAAATCTCCTCAATGGTGGGTGGTGTCGTCTCAAGATCCAGATTGTTCATCTCATAGAGAGCCGCTCTGTAATCCGGGAGATCGGGACAATGATGTGAATAGTGCCCGTAAATACCGCATATGGCGCAGGAGTGGTTGGTACGTAGGGACTTATCTTTAGGCTTAGGAGTGGGGTTTAGTTCGACAGTTGGGATGTTGGGGTCATCGTCGAGCATTTGCATGTGCTTCTGCAATGCTGGTAACTGTGGGCATTGGTGGGTCGCATGGCCCAATTCGTCGCACAGCGAGCATTTGGGAGGAGCACGAAATACTGGAGGGTTTTTTACTGTCTTTGGAGGTGGTACAGCAGTGTAAGGTTGTGGACCTCTGCCCCCAGTGGGTTTGGGAGTAGGAGGGGGTGTCGTGGAGGACGAAGGGGTAGAGACACCGGGAGGTGGCTGAGTGGTAGTAGCCATGGGTTGCACCGGTTGGAGGACGACATCTGGTGTCGACGGGCGAATGGGAGGCGAAAGATACCATACAGGTAATCCCAAAGTTAACCCAGGGAGGCTAAGGGTAGCCATGACCGGGGCGCTTACTACTCCCGATGGAGGGACTAGGAAGGGGATCGTATGGATCGGTGTAACACCAATGTGGCTAGGTACCAATGGTGGTTTTGGAAACAAGGGTGGTTGAGTATTAGGTGGTAGGTTGTCGTGGGACAAGGTACATAAGTCAGACATTTCGGGCGTAGATGACGGCGGAGGAATGGATTGAAAGGTGGAGGTCATCGGCGCGTCTGAGTAGACTCCAGGCCCCATAGAGGAAACAAACGAGGTGGTGGCAGGAGAAACAGGTTGTTCAACCATGGGGAGAACATTTTCAGGTGCCGCAGGAGCACTGGGATCATAGTAGGTGAGCTGGTCAACCTTAACCACGCGTCCCTCATGGGGGAACATCATGGTGCGAAAGACAGAAGAGGCAACCGCCTGCATGGCATACATGTAGCTGCGGCCCAGTAAAAGGTTATAATCCAATTGGGAATTGATTACCTCAATGTCAATGAGTACAGTTTTGCCACCTAACTGAACGGGGACATTGGCTAGGAGGCCTTGGGGCTGAGCCGAACGACCGTCGTAGGCGCGTAATGTAGTGGTGGACTGCTGGAGAGGAGGGGACCCCAGCTTCTGCCATACAAATGTAGACATAACGCATGTGGAGGCACCCTCATCGATGATGCACCGATGGATGACAAGATTCCTAACGGAGACAGTAACTTGGAATGCTAAGCTGGAAGGTAGGCGTGGTTCAGACTGGTCTAAATCAAATGCCATCAAATGTGAATCATTTGGGTCAATCCCCCCAATGGCGGAGAGTAAAGTCTTGCGCTGGGAAGGGCAGTTCTTCAAGACTTCTAACGCAGACATGGCTGCGGGAGATTGGGCTAGGTCGTCTACAATGCTGTAGTTTGACGCAGCGCGCGCATTGGGGTTATTGTTGAGACGACGAAGTGGGAAACGAGGGGCTTTTGCAGCGCCGTCTATGGGAGGGGTAGGTATACGTAACGCCTGATCGGTGGGATGGGCGTTAGTAGTTTTATCCGTGGGAGTGGCTTCAGAGGTGGAGCCATATTGGTTCCGACGGGTCTGGAGGTTGACGTCAGCGGATGACATCATCAGCAAATGGTGGGTACCTGAGTCAAACATGGGTTGATCAGGAGCAGCGTAAGTGATTTGTTGTTGTTGGGGCGCGTTGGCTTGAGGGGGAGCCAACGGCTGAGTGTTCACTACGCCTTGGGTTGGTAAGGGGTTTTGCAGCACCAAAGGGGGTTGTTGAGGTTCGGGGGGGTTGGGCGGTGCTTGGGGAGCCGCATGCCCTTGGCGATGGGCCTCATCAACCCAGAGTTGCCGAGCTCGCTCCAAGTGTGGGAAAGCGTGTGTGTAATGTCCATAGACCCCGCAAATAGAACAAGGGTGGTTCGTTCGCAAATTAGGGTTTTTAGCCTGCTTGGGCGGGCGATCAGGGTTTTGATTAACGGGGGCCGCATTGTTGTTGTCGGGGGGATTAGCCGGTTGACCAGCTTGGTCGACAGGTTGGTTGTTCCCACGATTACGGCCTTTGCCTCGGTTCTGTTGGCCCTGGTTACGTTGGTTGTTCTGGTTTTGCTGCGGGTTTTGCTGGGCGTAAACTTGCCCTTGGGCAGCATGTGGATTTTGAGGTTGCGCAGGTGCTGGAGCAGGCTGCGGAGGATGATATGTAGGTTGAGGCTGAGCAGCTGCAGCAATTTGAGGGGGTTGCTGATATGGCTGCGGAGCAGGTTGTGGGTTTTCCGCAGGGGCTGCCTGAGGCGTATAATAAGCGGGTTGGGCTTGTGGAGGCGCAGGAGCTGGGGCAGCCTGCTGATGGTAGTAAGGCTGAGGGGCGACTGGGGGAGCATAAGCAGGGGTCGCATACCCGAAGCACTGAGGTGGACATGAGGGTCCATGGGAATGGTGATGTGTCATGTGAGCATACGAGTTAGTTGCTCCAGACTGTGAGGTAGCCCGCGACAGGTCGGGGCCAGGGGTAGGACGTGCTATAGAAAATGGTTGGGGATGCGAAGAAACACGGCCAATGATACCATCTGCAGCGTGGGATGCCCCCGGCGCATCATGCTGGGAGGACTCGCCGCGAGGGGCGTCAGGTATAATGGTATAAAGGTAACCCGATTGGGCGTAAATGAGGTCGAACTGTTGGGCCTTGAGGATGGCTTCTTCTTCAGACTGGGGTCTTTCTGAGGCCACATCCTTAGCAATAACAGGGAGAAGGGATTTGAGGAACCAATCTAGGAAGATACGGTCGTCAAGTTTGATCTTGCATAAGCTACGGCGTCGACGCCACTCATGGATGTGGTCCGTGATATGGGTAGCCGTGTTTTGTCTACAAGATAGGAGGATCTCAACGCCCGCGTCATAGCGGACAGGCAACTGGAAGAACTGCAGGAAGGTCGAGGCGAGGGAAGCAAAGGTGGCGTGGGTCCCATGTGGTTGCTCAATATACCATTTGGCTGCAAAGCCAGTGAAGGTGTGCTGTAAGAGACGGAGGCGAACAGAGTCATCTACTATGGAGTTAGAGGAACACCATAGGTGGAAAGACATGATATGGTTTTGTGGGTCCTCACCGGCCTTACCCTCGAACTTAGGGATGTCCGAGGGGAGCTTGGTAGGCATATGAGGCCATGTAGGGTCGTGTCGAATAGGATCATTGGTCAATCTGGCCAGGTCAGGTAGGTTGAGGCTATCCATGAATGGCAAACTGGAAGAAGGATGTGACACAGTAGTGGGTTGGACCAAGTTGGGGCCAGTGCCCCCAAGTGGAGGGACAAGATTTGGGGTGGTGCCCCCAAGTGGGGGAACTGAGGTAGTGGAGGATGGTCCAGCACCACCATGGGTAGTGTGAGCCACTGATGTAGTGGGGATAGGTATTCCCGCTGCGGGAATAGGTACCGTGAGGGGAACGGTAGATGAGGGTCCCATGGAGGGCATCCCCAAAACAGGTGTAGTAACTGGTGTAGTGGTGGATGTGCCACCAATGGTCCCTATAACAAAAGGAGTGGAAGTCGTGCCAGCCATGGGGCTAGTAGGGGCAGTGTAAATAGGGTTCTCAGACTCTTCGTCAGAATCGGAGGTAAAGTAAGGGGCGTCACTATCTGGTGACGGAGTCCTACGTCGCTGACGAGTGGAGTCAAGTGACAAGGCTCTAGATCTGTGATGAGTGGTATCAACGGACAATGATCGGAATCTATGACGGGTGGTGTCGAGAGAACCGTGATGTGGGGGTTCGCCCCTGAGGCGCCGAGAATGTCTCGGGGACTCAATGGTGACAGATGGTGTCAAATCTATGTGGGTTGAGGTGAGTATAAAAACAGCTCAAAAAATCCTAATGCAACCGAGTGTGCAGAAGGAGAGCTCAAAAACAAGGCACTCAGGCCAACAACCAACTCAAAACACCCACTGCAACAGCTGTGCTACAATAGGTGGAGTAACAACAAAGATGGTCAGAATACCAACAAGCAGCAGGTTTCCTAAAAAAGAAAAATGGTGGACTCACTAGACCAAAGGGAGGTAAAGGAGCATGCAAACACCTAACTAAAAGTATTCTGACTCAACTAAACATATCCTCTGCAAGGTGATGAAATCCCAGTCAGACAATATGAGTAGGAAAGCCAAGTGGCTATGATATCCCCCTACCAGGAGGGACACCGGGTAGTCAATCCTAGAGGAATGGCAACTAAGATACCCCGTTCATGACACGTCCAGAAAGGTGAATCTGCCGTTTAGTTCGTTGACCGCAATACCCCTATACAGGGATATCCCGCGAACCGCGAAAGGTAGCCCTTCGGTTACTGAATGGATTGCGGTATTCCACTCAGGCCTCCGGAACCAGTCTCCCGACTTCAACCCTCCTAAGGGAGAGGCCCTCTGATAAACTGGTCGTGACCGTGCCAAAAAGTACTAGGGGATTTTGGTTCCCTATTTGGACAACAACTATGTCTCAAGTGAAAGTAACCAAGGGGTTTTATTGGAAGCCTATCCCCCTGATCCTACCTAACTACAATGATTCTTTTGTGTTCCCCAAGTGGGGTTAGAATGTTGGTTTAGTTAGGTACTTTTTAAGGCTCACTTGATTTATGTGATAGAGTGTGTGCTCATGAGGTGATGCACCCAAAAATAGAAGTGCCACAAGGGGGGCAACTTCCAATCTATCAATAATACTGAAATTGAAAGTTTAACTTGCAAAATTTTCTGATTTAAAAATAACGAAATTTTAAAAGAATTTTGTAAAGGGAACAGAAATTTTGTTGCAGAAAGGCTGTAAGGAAGTGAGGCTGCAGGTGGGACAGAGGGCTGTTTGGATGCAGAAAATATTGCAGCAAAAGGGGCTGGGCTCAAAATAGGAAAAAAGCAGAAATCAGACCGCGGGTCTGTGGCGAATCGGAACAGGCAGACCGCGGGTTTGAGGAAAACAGACGCGGTCAGGTCGCGGCTTTTGGGTCAACAGACGCAGTCGGGACGCAGGAAATAGGGAAAAAGACGCAGTCGGGTCGCGGCAAAAGGGCTAACAGACGCAGTTGGGACACCGGAAAGAGGCTGAGAGCCGCAGTCGGGACGCGGGAAAATGGCCGACAGGCGCAGTCAGATCGCGGCAAACAGGCTGATTAGCCACGGTCGGATCGCAGGTAACAGACTTGAATCCGCCGGCGGGGCGTCGGAAGCAGTCTGAGAGCCGCGGTCGGATCGCAGGTAAAGGCCTGAAAGGCGCGGTCGGGACGCGACTGCAGAGGGAAAAAACGCGGTATGCGGCGGCCGAAAGGGACAGCCGAAAGGAAAAAATTCAAAACGGAAACCAGAAATTCAAAATCTAGGGGAGTCGCCAAAACTGTAGCTAGGGTTTTACCCCTAGCTTGTGCAAATGAGCACCTACTAAGGAGAATGGACTCCTTAGTAGCAGTTCAGTAAATGTAAATAATTAAGTTAAAACAGAAATTAAATTACTTCTAAACATGCATGAAACATAAACAACAAATTTAAAGAATGGCTTTTTGTATTGATATTACCTTCAATGTGAAGGTTTGATGAAGCCCTTTGCAGTGTCCAAGAGGATGCTCCAAGCTTCAATATGCTCCTTCTCCTTCTCCAATGGTGGGAATGGGCCAAAAGTGGCTCTCAAGGTGAAAGTAGTTCAATGGTGAACTAGGGTTTCGAGAGAGATTTTGGCAGAGTAAGGGTGCTTGTGATTGTGGATATGGAATAATGGATCTCCATCACCTATTTATAGTTTTTTGGTGGTGGAGTGCTGACCCATGGTTTTGGGCAGCTGTATAGGGTTTTTTCCTCCTTTTCCTCATTATTTTATATTTTTTATTCCATTTTTAGGGGATTTTTGCTATTTTTGGAGGAAAAGGGGGTTTTTTAGCCTTTTTTAGGCTATTTTGATGGTTTTGTGGCCTTTTAGAGGCATTTTAGGCCTTTTGGAGGCTTTTTAGTGGGATTTTTGGGGTTTTTAAGGGAAATATGGTAGGAAAATGGACAAATGAGCCATATAATGTGGTAGATGAGGTAGTGAACACTTTTTGGGTGTTAACACAATGATAAAAAATAATTTTCACTTGTACCCATCACATTTAGAATAAAAGAAGTTATCAAGTATTTGTCGAGTTTGATAAGAAATATCACGTTTAGACAATGTACCTTCAAGCGAGATAATGAGACTTTCATCAACCTGTATACGTTTTAGATTTCTTCGATGTGTAGTTGCTAATGGAGGTAAGGGTGTTGGAATTGGACCATGTACAACATCACGAGGATGCTCTGGAATTTCAATAGGAGCCTCTTGTATTTAATTCTCTTGTTGTAAACTGGATGTGGGAAATTCGACTTTCTCTTGGACATCCTCCATGAATTGTGAAACAGGAGACCTACGTAGATTTTTTGAGCCAACATTTCGGACTTCATATATTTGAGTCCATCCTCAAGGCGATCACTCAATCCAGGAGATTGGGATGATGATTAAAAATATATGTCTTTTAAAGCATAAATACAAATTAGTCACCCGTCATTAAAGAGAGTATGGTCGGCCCTCTTATGGGGAGACAATAATCTATTTTTAGATCTATGATTCCTCTTGATCTGGTTAATCGTAGGTTTCCACAACTCACTAAATTTGAGCCCAGCATCCTTGTTTAGGGTTTTATCCCTTTTTTCAATCTCAAGGGCTTCCCTTGCTCTTCTTTTGTAATAATGATCTTCTCTGGCTATCAGCGAGGATTTCTCCATGCAAATGTGATGGGACGTGTTGTATGAATGTTCGGCTAAAGCTGATTTCTTTGTGCGATTATGGATTATGTCGGCTGAGTGTTCTTTGAGACGGGTTTGCAATGATCGTCCTATTTCTCCTATGTAGGCACTCTCACAGGAACAAGGGATTTCATATACTCCTTTGAGTTGTTTGGGATCCAATGGGTCCTTTGCTGAGTCAATGAATCTTCTAATTGTGTTTGGGGGAGAAAATGCCACATTGATGTTTTTTCTTTTTAAAATTTTGGCAATATGATCTATTGTTCCTTTTATAAATGGGAGAGTGACTTTGGGAATGATGAAATCTTGTCTCTTAGGTTTGCTTTGGGCCTTCTCTATTGCTTTTTTGATGTGTTCCTCTCTATATCCATTACCTTTTAAGACCTATTTTAGGTGTTCTAATTCCATCCTCTCGTGATTCGTGTCTAATATTCTAGATGCCTTGACTGCAAGTGTGTGTATGATACCAATCTTTTGAGATGGGTGGTGGTGGGATTCTACGTGCAAGTATTTATCTGTGTGCGTCTTCTTCCTATAAACTTGGTACCCTAGTTTCCCATTCCTTTGTTTGGAGAATAGCACATCCAAGAAAGGTATTTTTCCATCATCCTCAATTTCCATGGTGAATTTTATATGTTGTGATAGGTTATTTAGATCTTTAAGGAATTTTTCTATCCTTTCCATGCCATGGCTCCATTTGGCCAATACATCATCAACATACCTTTTCCAAAAACTTGGGGTGTATGGAAAATAGTTTATGGCCATTGCCTCGAATGTTTCCATGTAAACGTTAGCCACGACCGGGGATAATGGGGAGCCCATAGCAACCCCATGGATTTTTTCATATATATTTCCTTTGTAAGAGAAATATGTTGAGTTTAGGCATATTTTAACCAGGTTGGCAGTTTGGTTATCCATGATGTTTTCGATGATTGTTACCCGCCTCATCCACCGGTATGTTAGTGTGTAGGGATTCTGTTGAGACCCATAGTGAACACTATAGGTTCGCCAACTTATCTTCTAGCAAAACTCCTTACCAAAACACTTCTACCCCTATCTGATCATTCGTCTTCCTTCATAAAAAACTCTTCCTCTCTTGTTTAGTGGATAAAAGATCAAGACATAAAAGAGGATGATTAGTGAGTTTCAACATTGTATCCCTATACACTAACATACCGGTGGATGAGGTGGTAACAATCATCGAAAACATCATGGATAACCAAACCACCAACCTGGTTAAAATATGCCTAAAGTCAACATATTTCTCTTACAAAGGAAATATATATGAACAAATCCATGGGGTTGCTATGGGATCCCCATTATCCCCGGTCGTGGCTGACATTTACATGGAAAAATTCGATTCAATGGCCATAAACTCTTTTCCATCCACCCCAAGTTTTTGGAAAATGTATGTTGATGATGTATTGGCCAAATGGAGCCATGGCATGGAAAGACTAGAAGAATTCCTTAAACATCTAAATAACCTCTCACAACATATAAAATTCACCATGGAAATTGAGGATGATGGAAAAATACCTTTCTTGGATGTGCTATTCTCAAAACAAAGGAATGGGAAACTAGGGTACCAAGTTTACAGGAAGAAGATGCACACAGATAAATACTTGCACGCAGAATCCCACCACCACCCATCTCAAAATATTGGTATCATACACACACTTGCAGTCAGGGCATCCGGAATATCAGACACGAATCACGAGATGATGGAATTAGAAAACCTAAAAGTGGTCTTCAAAGGTAATGGATATAGATAGGAACACATCACAAAAGCAATAGAGAAGTCCCAAAGCAAACCTAAGAGACGAGATTTCATCATTCCCAAAGTCACTCTCCCATTTATAAAAGGAACAATGGATCGTATCACCAAAATTTTAAAAAGAAAAAACATCAATGTGGAATTTGCTCCCCCAAACACAATTAGAGGATTCATTGACTCAGCAAAGGACCCATTGGATCCCAAACAACTCAAGAGAGTATATGAAATCCCTTGTTCCTGTGAGAGTGCCTACATAGGAGAAACAGGACGATCATTGCAAACCCATCTCAAAGAACACTCAACTGACATAATCCATAATCGCACAAAGAAATCAACTTTAGCCAAACATTCACACAGCACGTCCCATCACATTTGCATGGAGAAATCCTCGCTGATAGCCAGAGAAGATCATTATTACAAAAGAAGAGTAAGGGAAGCCCTTGAGATTGAAAAAAGGGATAAAACCCTAAACAAGGATGATGGGATCAAACTTAGTGAGTTGTGGAAACCTACGATTAACCAGATCAAGAGGAATCATAGATCTAAAAATAGATTATTGTATCCCCATAATAGGGTCATCCATAGTCTCTTTAATGACGGGTGACTAATCTGTATTTATGCTTTAAAAGACATATATTTTTAATCATCATCCCAATCTCCTGGATTGAGTGATCAACTTGAGGATGGACTCAAATATATGAAGTCCAAAATGTTGGCTCAAAAAACCTACGCAGGTATCCTGTTTCACAAATCAATCACCTGTGATGGACTCTCTTGTCGCTACAATCCTCCATGACATTTGCTTCTTCCATCGTAAATCCTGCATTCACTGCCTCCCTAACTTCGTCGCTTGTATAACAACTACCCAACAAGTCATTCGCTGCCATAGTCTGAGGTTGAAGTCATGTGGGAATTGAAACATCCCCCGATGAGCACCTACATTTTGCTTCTTGAATAGTGCCATGGGGTGCTTGTTCATCAAATGTTGTTGAAATTGAGGGCCCCTCTAGTGAATTCTTTCGTTTTTCTTGTCGTGGATGGGTAGGAATGATCGTGGAATCATCTACAATTGGAATTGGATGAGTATCCATAGAATGCCTTTGATTCCACATGTTCAATATTTTATTTTATCTAATTTATTCCATGGTTTATTCAAGCTTCTCTTTCCTTGTTGATTTCCTTTTTCGTTTGCATGAATTCCCCATGGCCACAATGAGCAATACTATGAAAATATATTCTAGAGGTGTGCTCAAATATGAATATGGTTTCTTTCTCAATTATGAATATAGGTTCTTGAAGCTTGCTCAATTGTGAATATTATACTTCCTCAAATGTGAAAATGATTCATTTGTGAATATAGGTTCTTCAAGCTTCCTCAATAGTGTACGTAGATTCTTCTTCAATTGTGTTCATATAGATTCCTCAATCTCGCTTGAAAGTGTGAATATATAGATACTTAATCAATTGTGGATGGAAATTCCTCAACCTTGCTTTTGATTGTGGATATAGATTCTTCCTCAAACCTAAATTTAGATTCTTCAAGCTTGCTCAATTCTCAATGTAGGTTCCTCTTCAATTCTGAACATAGATTATTTAAGTTTGTTTGATTGTGAATGTAGAATCCTCTTCAAGCTCACTAATTGTGAATGTAGAATACTCAATTCTCAATGATAATTGTAGAATCCTATTCATGCTTGTTGATTGTGAACATGTGTAATTATGAACATAGAGTATTCAATCTTCCTCAATTGTTGTTAAAACTCTTCAATTGTGCGGGTTTCTTTGCAGTGATGTTAGGAGACAAAACACGGAATTCAGGGATGAAATAGGTAGAGTATTCGGTTGAATTATGCAAAGCCAAAATGCTCTAGCATAAACTTGGGTTAGGAGGTTAAACATGGATTTGGTGTTAGGGGTTAAGGGGTCAAGGGGTTTGGGATCAAGGGACTTAGGGGTTAAGGGATTTAGTTATTAAAAGGGATTTTGGGCTCCAAGTTTAGGGGGTTAGGGTTTTAGAGGTTAGACATTAAGGGATTAAGTGTTTGTGGATAAACCAGGGCTTCTAAAGGTGTTTGGTGTTAAGTGCTTAGAGATAAAGGGATTTAGGGGTTAGTGTATTTAGGGGTTAGAGGATTTATGGGTTAAGGGATTGAGGGCACCAATGTTAGGGGGTTAAGGTTCAATAGGTTGAGCGTTAAGGGCCACGGGTTTGGGGGAAAGGGGATTAGGGGTTAAGGGATTTACATGATAAGGGATTTAGGGCTCTAAGTTTAGGATGTTACGGTTGAGTTAGTTAAGGGTTAAGTGTCAAGGGGTTTAAGGGCTTAATGGCTTCTAGGAGATGAGGGATTGGTTTCTAGGGATTTATGGGTTTTGGACTTTAGGGATTATGGGTTAGGGGTTTTAGGGTTAGGGGTTTAACTAGAACTTAGGGGTTAGGGGTTAAGAGTTTAGAGGTGAAGGCATAAATTGGTTAACAGGTTTAAATATTTATGGGTTAGGGAATTGGGATTTAAGTATTATGGGTTAGGTTGTTGAGGGGTTAGGGATGGACTAGGGGTTAGGGGTTAGGGGTTGTGGGATTAGAGGTAAAGTGTTTAATGGGTTAGGTTTTAAGAGGTTAAGGGCTCTGGAGTTAGGGGGTTGGGTTTTAATAGGTTAGGCATTAAGGGCTTAGGTGTTAAAGTGTTAAGGGCTTATAAGGGGTTAAAGGCTTAGGGTGTTAGAGGATAAGGACTACAAGGATGGGAGATAAGGGGTTAATTAAGGTACTAGGGATTTATGTATTAGGAACTTTATAGGTTAATGGATTTATGGATCGATTGTTAGTGGGGTATGGCATAAACATTTAGGATTAAGTGTCAAGGGGTTAAAGTGGTAAAGGATTATATGTTAAGGCCATAGGTGCTTATGGGATTAGGGATTTAGGGGGTTTGGGACAAGTAGGAATTATGGGTTTAGGCCTTTAATTTCCTCCATCCTCATTCCTCTCTCCACCTCCCTAATTTTATTACCCTTCCCCCCCCCTCTCGTATCCCCTCTCCCTCTCTCACCCCCCCTTATCTCCATTAAACTCTTAACACATAGTTTATGTGGTTTATAACGCTAGAGTATTTTGTAATCCAAGAGAGATAGAGTTTTATGTCATTCATATAAGAAATGGATTGTTTCCATAATGCTTGAGCTTTATGTAATGCTATAATGCTCGAGCGTTATATAAATACATAAAATATAATGGAAAGATGCGGCGCTTCCAACTCAGAGCACCAACTAACATCCAACCATCGAAGCTTTGTCGCCTGCTCCAACCTCCATATGCTCTTCAGCTTCATGCATCTCTCTGTGAGCAACTCCTCCAAATATTGCAATGTTTCCATACTTGGTAGTGCTTCCAAATCAGAGCACCCACTAACATCAAAGTATTTAAGCATTCTCGCCTGCTCCATCCCCCACATGCTCTTCAGCTGATGACATCCACGTACACACAAGTCCTCCAAACATACTGGCAATTGCAAAATGTTAACGTGTTTTACCTATAAGAATGATATTTATATAATTCGTTCTATACATTCTTGTGATGTTAATAGCCACTAAACACACACTTATACCTGTGATTCTTGTTCACACAATGTTTCTAATTTGTTCCAAGACACTTCAAGAACCCTTACATTCTTCATTGGAATCCAGGAAGGCAAGGAAGAGTATGGACACTCTTTCCAGCGAAGCCATATGAGATCTGGGGAGTTGACCCTCTTCAGTATGCATTCCAAGAGAGAACCTTCAGTATCAACAAGTTTCAACTTCCTCATTTGAATACCGTCAAATTCTTCATCTTCATGATATTCGCTAAGAACCATTCTAATTGCCCGCACATTTATTACATGTCCATTCATAGTTATTTATTTTGACTATTGCAAAATGATGAAAATATAAAAATTGAAATCTCATTTTAATTGGATAATATATAATGGATGGAATGATTGACTACTTACATCTGATTTCTGCAACAAATTATCATCGATCACATTCTCTCTCCAATGCCAAAGACGACACGACAATAAAGAGCAGGCAATGTGTCTTCCCAAATCTCTTATATGATCATGCATATTAATTTTAATATCCTTATCTCAGGTATCCCCACTATCGTCCAATTCCACTTCCACTTCCACTAGGACCTTTTTTTATATATTTTGAAACCCCGACCGACCTTTCCAGCGTGAGGCATCCCATATTCTCATGGCTTTATTCATATCATGTCCTATCAGAAAACATGCAATGTCCAAGAATATCTCTTTTTCCTCACTATCTAGGGACTCGTAACTAATTTTTAGCCTTTCTTGTATTTCATCTGGAAGTATATTTTCAAGATTAGCCAATTGGCCATGCCAATAAGACATGTCACTCTTTCCATATATATGTGCCTGATCACTTTTAGAGATAGAGGCAATCCATGAAAAAATTTTAAGAACTCTTGTGTCAAAACTTCAAATCCTAGGAGTGGATCCGACCTCTTGAAGGCATGCCAACAAAAGAGCTCTAGGGAATGTTGTTTACTAAGCCCATCTAACTTATAAATTGATGATTCTCCAACTCTAGACATTGTGAGAACATCCTTATTTAGAGATGTAATCAATATGAATCTGTTTGAGTGAACATGAGTTTGATCCAACAAAATTGCATCCACATGATCCACTTTATCTACATCATCTAAAATTAATAAAATATCAAAAAAGGACAGATGAATTTTTAGCTTCTCTATGCCTTCATCCTTATTGTCTATTTGAGCTGATCTAGTCAATTATTTGAGAATTTTTCTTTGCAATAAATTTAAAGATCCTTTACCTACATTTTCTCTTACATCTGATAAAAAACAAGATTTCTTGTAATCTGAACGCTTTCGATTGAAGATTTCTTTTTCTAGCATTGTCTTTCCTACACCACCTGACCCAACAATCCCCACTACCTGACCTTTTATTCCACTCTGTTGATGCCTCAATAAAACTTTATTTTTTAAATCTACCACCTTTTCATCCAAACCAGTTGGATATTTGGCTACATTCAATGGCATTTTCTTTACCTTTCTCAACACACTGTTAACCCTGTCAACCACTTTCTATAGAAACTCCCCCTCGTCACTGGTTATCCAGAAGGAAATAAATATAACTAGTAAGAAAGAGAAGTCTATGTACATCTATCTAACATAAGGTAATCCAAATACTGAGAGGGAATATTGAGAGCTCACCCGTTACACGCCTCTAGTTCGAAACCGCTTATTCCGGCCACATAAGAAAGAGCATCTTTCCATTGTTTAACAATCGATGAGTCATGCCGCTTCTGTTTAAAATATTTGAATTTAAACATAATGTGTGAGTGTTCCTTAGCATATAAAACACGCCTCATCATGCTCCCACGTGTCCTCCACAATCCTATGTGGTTGGTTCGGACTTACCAAACCTATGCTATGGAATGTGCTAAACCAAAGATAATTGGGCATTTCCACCATTTTTCTCAACATGCCTGTCTTTCACCACTCTTTACAGCATGACATACACAACCATTTTTTACGAAATTTTAGGGATATATAACATTTTTTATGCAGATTCCAAATATGTACTTTTTATTAAATATTGATTTTTTCTAATTTTTTTCCTAATTTTCTTGTGTCATCACTCACTAAGTCAAAAAACATGTTGTTAGCGTTTCTTCCGTAACGTTTTGATTTCACAACCATTTAAAAAAAAAATGTATGTTGCACTAGTAGACACTGACCTATAGATGCTATAAAAAATCCAAGTCGAAATGATTGCATTAAGACCTTCAAATGTTGCACCCACCTTTGACATATCGTTCTCGAGGCTTGATCACTTAGATAATTTTTATAAAAAATTAAACATTTAATTTTGGAAAAGTAGTGTTGCACTAGTGCTATGTGTTCTCTACCTGTCTACAAATTTTTGTATCTTGAAACCATCATTTAAGCACTCAAAGGCTACACCCACAAAATCATATACCTTATCATTTGCCAAAAAAATAAAAAGTGAATGTTAGAAAAGATGAAATTTGACATAGTTATGTAAATTTTCAATACATAAAACTTATATATTCGGAAACGTGATTCAATTTCCTACATTTCATATTTTTTAATCAATGCAAGATATCTTGTGTAAGTATCTCAAAAAAACCAAGTAAGTTGATGGATGCCCAATTTTTCAGTTTTCTATTGCATCTAACGTGACAAAAATTACCGTCATTAGCTTGCACTCACCATGGAGCGCCACTACGATAAATGACATGATAGTATTTTTGGTTTTAAATTTTGTATAGTTGGATTCTTTGGCATTGTGGATCTTATGAGGCTATTGATAGTAGGATCAAAAAGTATTTTGAGGATGGAGTGCTTGAACTAGGTGCAGAATGGGTTATCATGTTATAGAGGTTCAAATAGAAAGTTGTTGGATGTCCTTGCAAAAGAATATAGAAGGAATTTCATAAACAATGAAGAAGACCCAGCTGCTTTGAACCAGTGGAAGAAAAATCCAATCTAGATAAATTACTTTAGGTGCAATAAGAATATTCCAAACTTTGTGAGCAAACAAAATATGTCGATACCTTTTGTACAGGTTAAATACGAAGAGTTCAAGGTAAGTAGTATTCTTAATTTATTAAAGAAGAGTTCAAGGTAAGAGTGGGTATTGGTGTCTCTAGTAGGTTTGTTCCTGCGAAGATTCGTAAGAGTAGGTTGGTTCCTATAAGGAATTATATTAGTGGGGACTGTTGTCTCCACTAGGTTGTTTCCTATGAATATTTATAATAGTGGGTTGATTCCTATGAAGAATTATAAATAATTTTTTTATGGTTTTCTCTCGAAACGATTTCCACATAAATATTGTGCTCTATGTTCTATAATTGATAGATCTTATGTGTCATTGTTTTATTGTAGCAATTTAATTTAAATAAGTGAAAATATTGTACTAGATTTATTCACCCCCCTCTCAGTATAAGTGTGTGTTGTGAATATTTAATTAATATTGTAATTTATAAATTAATAGATTATTAGGTTACTAGTCAAAGGGCATAACCCTTCATTATGACTACTCAAGCCCTATAAAGGCGAGCCTATTGTAATTTTATAGTCATCTATCAATATAATATTATCATTTTATCTCAAATATGGAAGACGGATTCGCTTCTTAACTTAGTGAACAGATACATTCATTGCATTTGGTATCAGAGCGGTCTCGCTCCTCACCTGAGCTCGGATTCGGCTCTTCATTCCACTCTTCTGCCATCTCTCTTCACCCATTTCACTGCACTCTCAGATTCACTATTCATTCCTCACATGTCATCTCTCTCTCATGCTGTTCATGGACTCCCCTCTCTTCCCACACTAACGCAGCTCTTGCCACCCTCACACCGTGACTCCCAATCACTTCTCCCTCACATTCCAGTTCACTCACAATCTCACGCCCTCGAACCTGCACACTCATATTCCTACATCTCCCTATCTCCACATTCTCCCCACGCCGACTTCCCTCCCCGCACACTCCCATCCTCCCTACCTCCCCGCGTTCTCACTGTGTTCGCCATCCCTCCTACACACACTATCCCCCTTATTCCTTCACACCTCCGCTCCACCACTCCACACCACCTTCCTCCGGCTCACTTCTACGCTCCACAATACCTGCAAAACCCTTTTCCACCTCCCACACTCCCTACATGCGCTCCTCACATCACCCTGAGCCTGCTCTACACACCCACACCAATCAGCACTCTCCCTCCACACCTACTCACACCATCCTACGCCCACATTCTCTGCTCCCACAGCCTCTTGCCAGCCTTCCCGCACATCCTCCCTCCTCCTCCCGTGCCTGCAAATTCCATCATTGTCACACCAACTTCTATCACCTGCTTCCACCGAACGCCCTCCCTCTGCGTGCTCTTCTGCACCCACGCTCCACATCTCCCTTCATCCATTGCACTCCATCTCCGGCCTACTCACCTCCCCCACAGCTTCCATTCAGCGCCTGCTCACCCCGCCAGTCGGCCCTCCTTCCTTCTCTCTTCCACCTGCTCGCCCTGCCAACCATGCTTCTTCCCAAGACCCTCCACACACAAACCCTAAATTTCATACAAAAATAAATATTATATAATTATCATTATTGTATCAATATTTGTTTATTGAAATTTTAAAATTAAAAATAAAATATTTAAATATAGCTATTATTATATTTATTATTTTATTTAATCATATTCAATAATTATAATAATTATTATTAATTAAGTCAAGTTTACTAAGAAGCATGACGATGGAGTTAAAAGCTCAAATTGCGAAAATAGAGAAGGATTTCCAAACTTTCAAGGAAATGACCACCAAGAGCCAAGAAGCACTTAAGAAACACATTAAAGAGGAAGTCATTCAAGTAATGGAGCAGAAAATGGACAAGTTCGACATTATGAGCAAGGAACAAAAAATGTTAGACCAAAAAATGATGCAAAACCATAATACATTAATGGAGGTGTTACAAAGACTAATGCAAAAAAAAACCAAGTTAGCAGTCCAGACATGCTAGATGCCTCATTTCATATTTCTATACAGGAATCACTTGCTAAGAATTAAGAAGAATTGCAAAAATAAATAAAGATTAACAATACTACGCTTAAGCAAGAGATAGAAACAAATGTACTACCAGATATGGAGGCACGATTAAACAACAAAATAGACGCTATCAGTAAGATAGTCAAGAATAAAAAAAAAGCTAAAAATCACCAACAACGAAGCAGTTCAAATATGTCACTTGCATCGTCCAGTAGTTCCGAGCCACCATCAAACCATAAAGCTAAAGGAAATCAATATCATCCTTACAAAGTGTACCCATCTAAGGCAAAAATAGAGTTGTCGAAATACAATGGAAGTGAAGACCAATGCGTTGCATGGCTAAACCAAGCGGAAGAATACTTTGACATTTACAATATTCAATCTGATGAGGAGAAGGTGAAATATGCGTCAATGCATATAGAAGGGTATGCCTATAATTGGTACTTATGGTGGAAGGGAGACAATTTTTCCTACACCTGGAACTTGTTCAAAATTGATTTTTTTAATAGGTTTCAAGGTATCAAAGAAGATGAATTTTTCAGTAAACTTACCAGATTACAACAGGTTGGAAGCATTGAGGAATTCACACATCAGTGGGAATCCTTATCGACACGAGTATTTGGGTTGTCGGACAAACAAAGACTCAAAACCTATTTAGGAGGTCTTAAACTGTACCTCCAAAAAGAGTAAAATGAGGATTTAGGTCCGACGAATTATAATTTGGGAAAGTACTAAATATCTACATTCATAATCGACCATGAACTTCATGTATTAAGAGAATGAGTCTGCCGAAGTGATATGACATAATGCGTTGTTGAAATGATAGCTTTGATATTCATGCTGATTTCACAGCACTCAATGGTTTGGTAGTGGGGCTGATTCAGTAGCACCATTTGGCATTTCCGTAGCGTCACTTAAACTGGCATTGATTAACTTCCATATTATATTTAGCAAGGGTTAAATAACTTCATCAAAAGTTATTCCTATAAATTAGAATATAAAAAATACTTGTGCCACGTCATTGCATCACACGCTAGTGACTGGAATCAAAGGTAAAAATCTGAACATCACTATGTCATAACATACATCAAACAAACATTCGAACTTAATTAGGATCAAGGAAACCATGAGGGAAAAGGCATTAGATGTAAAGGTTTAGGGTCAGGAAGTAGACAATCTGAAATGCAGACCCTAGTGCTAACAGTATCCATATAGGACAGGAATCTTAGTTTGTCCAATAATGATGCATATGGTTATGCACTGCATTGAGGTTTTATCTTTTAATATTTTCAAATTTTAGGTTTTCAGAAGGTTTTGGAAGTTGTTTCCATGCAACATCCCAAAAAAGGGTTGATTCGTCGTCGAAATTTCCCAGAAGTAGTGGTATTTTATGACATCCTTTTAATTACATGCAGAGTTCCATATGAGCGAACCCATTATAGTCCCCTATATACAAACTCAATTTGTTTGAGTTACAACAAGATTGTACTTTTTCCTCCACAAAGTTTTCCAAGTGCAATTAGAATTTTCCAGAAATTGCCATCGATTATTATCCCCAAGGATTGAGTTAAGGATTTTTAGGTCTCTAATACCAAGTCCTCCTTGTATTTTTGGAGTACAAACATTTTCCCATGCCACAAGAGCCCATTTCCCATCCATATTTTCTCTACTCAATAAGAAGGTGCATTTGATATTTTTGATTTCTTCAGGACATACTTTAGGGCTTGGCATGACCATTAAAAGATAAGTGGGAATTGATTGAATAACTTATTTAACAAAGATTAGATGTCATGGGAAATTAAGAGCCTGAAAAATCCAATTATATAACTTTTCCCATAGTTTTGCAAGCAGGTCTACCCAAGAAGAGTTCCTGAGGTAAATTTCAACAAGAGGGGCACCCACATATTTGGATGCGAGGGATCTTCTTTGGAATCCAAGGAGTCTTGTGATACAAGATTGAGATGCAATAAGAGTATTGAAAAGGAATATTTAGGATTTGAGGAGATTAATGGAAGTACCCAAGGCATCCATGAAATATTTGTTAATTTTTCGATAATTGCATTCAAACATTATCTAGTATCATACTAAGAGAATAACAAGCACAACATAACAATCATAAGAGACAATGGACACAAAGCATTTCACCGGGGGAAACCAAGAAGGTTAAAAACCCCGCAACTTCCTCAAAGATAGAATAAGCCCCAATACAAAGATCACAAAGATCAATCCCCAAAAGATAGATGACTCCAGCAGCTACTCCTCCTCCACTTGTGCACAGTCCTCTCTCAACTAATGCAAGTTGGATGAGTGAGTGGATGAATAGAATGAGACAGACTCACTCTCTATTTATACACAACTTAACCTGCCTTTAACTCTAGCTGGGCCGACCTCCTAAGGAATTCTAATAAGCCACTCACATAATACAATCAGGGCCGACCCCACATTGGTGGTCTAATAACCCATCAAATATAAGTTGCAACACTTGCGACACTTACAAGTACAAATGATGACACTTCTGATTGGAGGAATAATACATCTCCATCATGAATATAATAAAGTACAAGTGTAATACATAGAAGAATATCTTCTAAAGTTACAAATACATCAACGCTCCCTCTTAACTAGGAATTTATTCTCTAGACACAGGTCATCAATACATATCGCCACAAGTCTTCAATTATGGAGCTGGATCATCGTCACTGGATCACGAAGCATCATTGTCACTGCTGTTGTACTCGTCATCTCGATCACTGGGCTATCTCTCAATTCTTCTCGTCATAGGAATTTTTACAGATCCATCCCTTTTTCATGCGGGTTGTAGGCCTAGCCTCCTGTAGGTATTCATCGTCTCTACAAGCTAGCCATACTATGGATCCCAAGACTAATTACGTGCATCAACAAAACCTCGAAAGAGCATCCCAGGCATTTTATGAGCACACAGCTCAACCTATAAGATCTCCTAGGACCTTTTACATGTGACCTTTACAAAACCTTAAAAGAGTGTCTTGGTCAACAAGAACTCTAAAGAGCATCTGAGGCCTTTTACATGACTAGCACAACCTGTCCGGACCTCCAAGACTGATTACATGTAATCTCCACAAAACCTTAAAAGGGTGTCTTTCCCAGCAAGAGCCCTAAAGAGCATCTAAGGCATTTTACGTGACTAGCACAACCTGTCCGAATCTCCAGTACGTATTACATGTGGTCCCCACAAAACCTTAAAAGGGTGTCTTTCCAAACAAGAACCCTAAAGAGCATCTGAGGCCTTTTACGTGACTAGCACAACCTGTCCGGATCTCCAGGACGTATTACATGTGGTCTAGAAAAACCTTAAAAGGGTGTCTTTCCCAACAAGAACCCTAAAGAGCATCTGAGGCCTTTTACGTGACTAGCACAACCTATCCGGATCTCCAAGACATATTACATGCTACCCTTGCACAACTTGTCCATGGCCACAGAGTACCATCCCGATACTCAAGATCAACCTGATCATCCTCGCACAAAGCATCATCCTGATGCTCATCATCATTGCATGATCATCCTCATCATCGCCACAACATCTTATTGATGCATATCATCATCGCATGATCATCCTGATCATCGCCACTGCATCGTCCCGATGCATATCATCTGGAGAATCTTCGTGATTCTAATCACACATAATCATCCTGATCATCATACATAGCAGTAACCGGAGCATCGTCCTGATGCTCATCACACAACTCTTACACCCACATCCATGGGAAGGATCCTCCTACCACCATGCTTGGAATGGCTCCTGCAAATGTGTCCCATCACTTCTTCCTCGAAGTATCTTCTATTTGAACAACACCAAGCCTGTCTCTAAAGTACTCGAACTTCACTCTGGCTAGTGCTTTGATCTACACATCTGCAATCAGCTCATCTGTCACAACATACTGGAGCTTCACTGCTCCTCTCTGCACCATATCCCTGATATAGTGATATTTGATCTTGATGTGCTTCGATCTGTCAT
The DNA here is from genome assembly GCA_027924585.1 of Larix kaempferi. Lineage (NCBI taxonomy): Eukaryota > Viridiplantae > Streptophyta > Pinopsida > Pinales > Pinaceae > Larix > Larix kaempferi. Next base: position 516,943 of record BSBM01000118.1, read on the forward strand.
GGAACACCAGGTTCTCTGATAACTTCACACAACTCTGGTTGTCACAATAGATACAAGTAGCATCCAATTGGAGATCAAATAAATCAGAAAAGGTTGGAATCCACTTTACTCTTGGTAAAGCCCAAACTGGACAAGAAGTTGTCTATCATTTCGTACCATGTCCTAGGTGCTTGATTCAAGCCATACAAGGCTTTCTTCAAATGGCACACATATGAGTCCCTGTCATTTGTCTCAAAACCAAGTGGCTGCTCCACATACACTTCCTCTTCGACTACACCATTCAAGAAAGTTGTCTTGACATCCATCTGGTGTATCTTCCACTTCATCACTGTAGCTAGGGCAAGTACTGTTCTATTAGAAGTGTATCTGGCTACAGGAGAAAAGGTCTCTTCATAATCTATCCCCTCTTTTTGGGAGAAGCCACGAGCTACAAATCTCGCCTTGTATTCCTCTATGCTACCATCTGTAGCATGCTTGATCTTATAGAACCACTTGGAAGTCACAACAGACTTCCCTTCTGGCCATCTTGGGACCACATCCCAAACATCATTCTTCATGATCGACTGGTATTCCTCGACCATGGCGTCCTTCCATTCTTTCTTTTCCGCTACTTCTTCATAATTGGAAGGTTCTTTGTTCATAATGTCACAGAGCAAGGCAACATAGCTGGTGTGTGATGTTGTCCTTTTCCTTTCTCTGTGTTTCTCCTCTAAAATACCATACCTTTCTGCATCTTGGATGAGCTCTCTATCCCATGCAAGTTTCCTCTTGTGAGAGTTCTTCTCACGGGGTGGATCTATAGGCTCTTTTGGATCTTCTATTTCACAATCCACTTCTGGTATTGCTTCATTCATGGTGGAGTCTTATGTTCTGGGTAACCTTGGTTCTTCATATTCTTCAACAGGTGTCTTCCTTGATTTGATGTGTGTTGATTTTTCATCAAAATTCACATCCCTGTTGATGTCAATCTTCTTAAACCTTGGAAAGTAGATTCTGTAAGCCTTCGAGCTTTCACTGTACCCCACAAATATACCCTTCTTTCCTGAATGATCTAACTTTGTCCTCTTTTCTTTTGGAACATGTGTATATACTGGACAACCAAATATTCTAAGATGGCTAACTTCTGGTTTCTTACCGGAGAAAACTTCTTCAGGTGTTTTGTTGTCAAGTATCTTGTGTGGTGTTTTATTTTGTACATATACAGTTGTCCTAGCTGCTTCTACCCATAGGTGCATGGGAAGATCTTGGTCATGCAGCATTGCTCGTGCTACTTCATGATTGTTCTATTCTTCCTTTTTGCAACCCCATTTTCTTGTGGATTGTAAGGAGTGTTCAACTCCCTCTTAATCCCTAAATCACTGCATAACTTCTTGAAGTCCCCTGAAGTGAATTCTCCACCATAGTCGGATCTAAATATCTTGATCTTCTTATCAGTTTGATTTTCTATCAAGGCTTTGAATTCCTTGAACTTATCAAACACTTCATCTTTGTTCTTCAAGAAATAAGCCCAAGTCTTCATAGAGAAATCATCAATGAAAGAAACATAATATACATACCCACTTAGAGAACTGGATGACATTGGTCTGCATACATCGGAGTGGACAATCTCCAAGATTCCTTTTTCTTTGCTTTCACTACTTGGAAATGTCTTTCTTATGTTCTTTCCTTTTGCAAATCTTTTGCAAACACCTTCCTGCTTTGGCTGGATTTCAGTAAGACCTTCTACTACTTTGCTTGCAATTGGTAGTGCTCTATAGTGCACATGAGCAAGCCTTATGCCAAAGTTCACTTGGATCCATGGATTCATGTACCATGGCATGTTCAAGTTGTTCCTTTAATTTGTACAATCCTCCCTCTTACTTTCCAATCACTACTGCATCATCTATGGTCTTACCTTTAGTCCACATAAGTACTTGGCCATCTACAAATTCAACTCTCATCCCTTTTGCATCCAAGGATGATATGGAGAGAAGATTCTTCTTGAGTCCAGGTACATATAGAACATCTTTCATTTTTATAGACTTTCCAAAGTCTAACTTGTAGGAAGCTTCACCACTTCCTTTTATAGGGTATTTATAGTCATCCCCAAGTTTCACCTTGTGAGGTCACTCATGTTCAGATAGATCCATAAGAGATTCTTTGAATCCCGTCATATGTTTAGAAGCCTCACTATCAATAAGCCAATCATTACACCCATGTGTAACAGTACTTGTGAGGCCATAGATTAGAACATATTCATTGTCACTTGAAGAGTCTTCACTTTCTATCTTATTCTTCTTCCTGGGAGGTTCATCATCCTCAGCAGCATGAGCATGATATATCTTCTTGTTGTGGTTGGAGCACTTTTTGTTCTTGGGACAATCTACAACAAAGTGTCTCTTCTCATTACATGTGAAGCATCTCAGATATTTCTTATCTCTTTGATGGTGGTGAAAAGATTTGTTGTGATGAGATTGCTCCCTCTTAGGATTACTTCTCTTGGTGTGAGTTGTGAGGGCTTGGTCTTCACTTCCCATCTTTTCTTCTCGGGCCACCATCCTAGCTTCTTCTTGTGAGCATTCCTCCCATAGCCTACTGAAGGAGATCAACTTCTTTCTTGCACAGATACCTTGGATGAAGGAGTCCCATGACCTAGGTAGGCCATTCAAAGTGGTCATGATAATTTCTCCATTTTCCACTACTTCATCCACAGCTTCAAGTTGTTCCTTGATTTGAGAGACCTTAGTAAAGTAGGATTGGATGGTCTCTCCACTCTGGAAATTTACCCCTTTCAATTGATTCCACAGAGTCATCTTCCAATTTATATTCTTTCCTTCAAATAGCTTGGTCAAAGAGTCAAACATATCCTTTGGTGTCTTTAGAGAAGACACATGGGGTATGAGATGGTCTTTTATAGAATCAGCAATGATTCTCTTGGCTTTGACCAAGTTCTTCCTATGTAAGGCCTTAGCCTCATCTCCCTCTCGAACTGGAACCTCTTCACTTATGTAGGTGTCCAATTCATTCTCTTCTAGGATTAACCCAATCCTATACTTCCATTATCGGAAGTTTCCAACTCCTTCAAGTTTATCCTCAAGCTTGGTGTGGTGAGACATCTTAATGAGAAACTCAAATGGAAATAAAATATTTAAGTCTTACCACTTGATTTGCTGAAAACTGGATCTGGAGCTGGATTAGGGTTTGTTAGAGAAACCCTAAAAATTCAAACTTTGAATTCCAAACTTCTGGAAGGATGGAAAGATGCACCTTGCTGAGCTGATCAAGATGGTATACTTCAATTTTGAAATCTGCAAAATTTGACCCCTCAAAATTGCCTTTGAAACTTCCAGATCTTCTGGACATAATCCCGAACTAGGGTTTGATAATGCCCGGGGTTCTACCCAGCCAAAAAGTTCGATCTTGTGCTCTAAACTTCGATTTTTCTAAGGACCATCCAGCTGTGGTCACAAATTCCAAAAATTTCAATTTTTGCAGAAACCCTAATTTTCCACCTTTCCGATCAAAATCCCGAACTAGGGTTTGATGAAGTCCGGCCTTCTGCCCAACCAAAAAGTTTGATCTTGGTCTCTAAAATTCACTTTTCTTAAGGGGCATCTAGTCATGGTCTCGGATTCCAAAAATTCCAACTTTCTCTGAAACCCTAATTTCCCGCAGCAGTGACGAGCCAAAAGCTGAAAATGCTCATAATTGAATTCTATCTCGATAGAAAGATGCGCCCTTCGAAGGAGAGTCAGCATAGCCTTCTTCCTTTGATGATATGAGGAGAGAAACCAAAAGATTAAGAATCCCTAACTTCCATAGCTGCATAGTGTCTTCTTCTTAGCATGGCTCTGATACCATGTTAATTTTTCGATAATTGCATTCAAACATTATCTAGGATCATACTAAGAGAATAATGAGCACAACATAACAATCATAAGAGACAATGGACACAAAGCATTTCATCGAGGAAAGCCAAGAAGGTGAAAAACCCTGCAACTTACTCAGATATAGAATAAGCCCCAATACAAAGATCACAAAGATCAATCCCCAAAATATAGATGACTCCAATAGCTACTTCTCCTCCACTTGTGTGCACTCATCTCTCAACTAATGTGAGTTGGATGAGTGAGTGAATGAATAGAATGAGACACACTCACTCTCTATTTATACACAACTTAACCTGCCTTTAACTCTATCTGGGTCGACCTCCTAAGGAATTCTAATAACCCACTCACCTAATACAATCAAGGCCGACCCCACACTGGTGGTCTAATAACCCATCAAATATAAGTTGCGACACTTATCAAGTTCAATCATCACACCAATTTTCTTAATAATTTTGAGAGTGTAAAATTTCATGATCTTGAATTATGCCATCCACAATTTGGCGGCCCTCAATGTAACCCGATTTCTTAATATATATACGATTAGGAATCAATGGTTTAAGCGTGTTAGCTATGAATTTAGTGATAATTTTGTAAATAACATTGCTTAAAGAGATATGAAGGAACTTGTTGGGGTCAAGTGCGTCCACCTACTTGAGAATGAGGGTGAGGAAAGTGGCATTTAGAGATTTTAGAACAGATTCCTTCCTTGCATCTTCCACTACTTTCCAGACACTATTTGATGATTGATCATAATGCATGGAAGAAATATGTTGTAAAGCCATATAGACCTAGATATTTTCTATCTGGCATACTAACTTGGGAATCTATTGGGTGAATCTCTGATTTGGTGCAAACATGACTCTAACTAGTTCCTTTAGGAGAGAACTGAAGTATTGGACAAGTCCTCTCTCCCTATCTACATGAGTGACCAACATTTCTAATTGAGCATTATGAAGAGAAAAAATTATGTTCTGCCTCCTTCATTGAATAGTAGTTTGATAAAAAAAATGTTATTGTCCCCATATTTAAGAAAATTGATTATGGTATTTTTCCTCCAATATGTTTCCTCATGCTTGCTTTGAGTCTCCAGTTGGATTTTTAAACCCTCCTCTTGCTTAGAGAAATGTTCAGTATATCCCTCCTAAATGATTTGTTATTGGATGGCTTCCATGATTCCCTCTCGGTCTCTTTTAGCAGCAAAGATATTTCCAAATGTTTCCTTGTTCTGGGTCTTGAGATAGATATTTAGGTTTTTTAATGAGTTTGTTGGAATCGATACATATAAGAGTCCTACATTGAATCCACTTCTTTCCACTATTTTGCAATATTTTTTTGAAGATCAGAGTGCTCAAGCCATACTTTTTCAAACCTAAAAGGATTAATATGGGGAGTACTAGTGTTTTCCAATTACAGGCTAATAAGCTAGTGATATGATCATGACGCTGGAAGAATATGAGATTTAGTAGCCACTCCCATCATGATAATGGATTTAGAGACTAAGAATATGTCAAGATGGGATGCTACTTACCTCTCCCCCCCTTGAAAATTATTCTAGGTACATATCTCATTTTCATTTTCCATGTCTACCAGCTTTAGGTCTTGTATAAGAGAAACAAAAGCTTCACTAGCTCTGTTTCTTATGTGGAAATCCCCCTTCATTTCTGAGACGTTTGTGATAATATTAAAATCTCTACCCAAAATCCATTTTTGATATTGTAAGTGCGATCCAAGATCCCTTAGATGATGGAGAAAAAAAAGTTTCCGGTCCAAACCATGTGAACCATACACATTGATGATGACACCTTTGAGTGAGGCAATAAGTCGAAAACTGGCTAAAATGCTAAATGAGGAGGTGGAAAAGTTGTCCAAAAAGACCTTTCATTAGAGAAATTTTGAGGTTTAAAATTGTCCTCCTAAGGAAAATTATAAAATAATAGTGGAAATGATAAAATAATATTAGCATACCTCATAAAATTTTGGAGGAAAATAGAAGAAACCTACTTTTTTCAAGTTATATTTTCAACTTATCTCCCTGCAAATTCAATCAAATTTAGAGCAGGAGCACTTGTTGGATGGGGAATTCAATTCCTCATCCAACAAGTACTCACACGGCATACTTTTGATAGACCTCGCTCCATGAAAAACAAGAAATTCATGAAAAAACATGATGATGATGTCATCATCACATGTTTTCATGAATTTCTTGTTATTTTGGGAGCAGGGTCCATCAAAAGTATGTTGTGTGGGTACTCGTTGGATGCAGAATTTAATTCTCCATCTAATGAGTGCTCCTGCTCAAAATTTTAGTGAATATGCAGGGAGAAAATTTTAAAAAGTAGTTTTCTCACTTTTCTCACGTTTTTACCTTTTCACCTTTTACCCAAAAAATGGTGATTCATCCCCCATGGTTGACATCATCATCTTGAATCCTATTGGTGATTTTTGTTGTACAATATTATGGTTTGGAGGCCCATTTTTTACCTCAAATTTTCTCTAATGGGGTGGTTCCAAACAATTTCCATCCCTCATGTTGCTCCCGCAGTCTTTACAACATGAGAATTACTTCCTTTCCAACAAGAGTTGATTATCTTGCTCAGAGTTTCTATTGTACACTTAGTATCCTGCAACATAAGAATAGTTGGATTTTCTCTCTTGAATTTATTTATGATTAACCTTTGCTTGGAATAATTATTGAGACCTCGAATGTTTCAAGAGATGAATTTCTTGGTTAACCAGGATTGGGAGGGGAGATATATGTGATGGGCACACACTACCTTGATCCAATTAGGGTGTTTCCTAATTCCCTTATCAATTGAATTTTAGATTTCCTACCTATATGTTTTTCTCCTTTTGAGGCTTTTCACTAATCTTTGAGTGTGATCTACCTAATCCCCGAGGATGATCCCAGGTGTCCCGTGGAGGCTGTGTTTCTCTTTTTTTATTGACTTGAAGAAGGGATTCTTGCAGAAGTTGCAACTGTCTATCTGAGATGGATTTCATGTCATTCCTTTTACAATCTTCTACAATCCCTAATAGATCGAGCTCACATAGATCCACATATTCCATATCATCATAGTCAATATCCATTTCTCCAACAAGGATAATATCTTGAGTTTCTACAGGAACAAAATATTTTGGGGGTGGAACAACTTTTCACTTTTTTTACTCTTCCTAGTGAGTAGTAGAGCGGTTTTGTGAAGCTTCTGAAGGATCCTCAGCGGAAACCTATGGATTGCATGGGGTAACTATTTTGGCTTGGTTATCTTCTGGGCTAAGACCTCTAAATTGTTATTGGTACCAACGTTATTTCTAGTATTCAACTGTTTAGCATGTCGAGGGTTTCGTTTTTAGAGGAAACCTTGGTGAATCAATCTTTATCTTTAGATTCACTAAGTTTTTGTTTTTTTTCTACTAGGATATTCAAGGGGTAGTCATGAAATAAATGACCATGCTCATTGTGTTTGCAACAACGGAAGGGGACATGTTCATAATCAATGGATTGAACCCATTCAGAGTCCTGGGGTGAGAGGCATATGGCTTCAGGTAGGTATTTTGAGATATTCATGTAAATGCATATACTAGCGTAGGCCATGTAACGACCAACTCTGGTAGCATCAAACATTTTGACAAATGATCCTAAGGTATTTCCAATACCTTCAGGGTTGATGCACATTCATGAGCTCCTTTAAAGACACTTTAGTTGCCACATAAAATTGAAAAAACAGGAACCTATGACTTCAAGAGGCAATTAGAGGTACTTGCATAACGAATTTTAAGATGATGTTAAAAGACAAAATATAGGAAATCAAATAAGATTTCATAATATATGAATTTTACTTTTAGAAATTTGTTGTAGTTATTTCTAAAATTTGTTTTCAAAATTTTCAACACAATATAACATATATGTATGTCTACGTCACACTATATGAACTAATTGATAGTATTTATGAATAAAATTTTGTACATATGTAAATGATATCTTGCACTGGTGCAACACTATATTTCCAAAATTATTCATGATGTTTTCATTTTTTATGATTTATTGAAGTCAGAAAACCATGAAAAAATGAGGTTGTGTACGCGTGCAACACTTTAGGGGCATAACTTAATGAAATTTAGATTTTTTTTATATGAGTGTATAGAGATCTCTTTCTTCTAATGCACCATCTAATTTGTTTGAGAAATAGTGAATACAACCAAAAGTTAGAGCAGAAACAACAGAGCATTGTATTTTGGAATCATGACATCTGGTGGCACAAAAAAGTGGAGCCAACTTCGTGCACCCACCCTTCAAAGGTCTCAAGTGCCCAATATTCTAAAGGTAAAGAATATAATTGAATCCAAATAAGAGCATAGGTGAAATCTTCTTTTTCAAGGAAAACGTCTTTATCCAAAAGTAGAGATAAAGACATGTGGAGTTGAAAAAGTAAGGACCATTGTACAAAACTCGATTGTGGTCCTCTAGGTAATGGAAAATAACATTAGAAAAACCTTTGGATCCAAGATGAAGTTCATAGTGTTCCTTCGACTTCCACCCGGTGTTGGTCCACCAGATTAGAGCTTTCTGAAGGCCAAATTCCCATGAATTTTCCTATGACCACATGGTCACTCATGAACTTGATAGTTTGATTTAGCTTGGGGGATGTTATCTCATACCTAGGCATTTGGTCATATTTCAGAATGGATTTACCTGGTTCATGCCCTTGCTTGTTAACCATGAGGATTAATGGATCAGTGTCTGCCATGCCTTTTCCATGGTCACTCTTGCTTGTGCCTCCCTCTCCAATGGCGGGGATACAATCAAAGAGTGGATTGGAAGAAATTGGGCCTCCTTTGGATTTGTAAGGAGTTGATCTTCGTGATATGACATCACTAAAGGAGGGGGTCTCCCCCCCTCCTTCTATTGCGACCATGGTAGAGAGCTACAGACAACTAAGGAAAGGTGAACACAAAAACCCTTCAATCACCCTAGGAATGAAGTGAAGAGGGGAACACTAAGAGAAATCATTTTAGGTTCATAGCCACCCTCAACATTCAATAATATGGTATTTATACTATGCATATATAATTCTAGTGAGTAATGTTCACGTTACATGTGCATTAATGGAGATAACAATAAATTATAAAATGATTGGTACAATAATTTCAACAATAATATACTTCAAAATGATTTGGTGAATAAATTTCAACTTTATATTGAACACACGTTGATTTATTAATTATAACAATGATATAGTGCAAAATGATATATATAATTAATAAATCAAAGTGTGTTCAATATAAAGTTGAAATTTATTCACCAAAATGAAGACCCGCGGGGTATAGCAATTGGTAATGAGTAATTGAGATGAGAAGTTATAAATGGAAGGTCACAAGTTCAATTCCTCGTGAGTACAATAAAAAGTGAAGACCCGCGGGGTATAGCAATTGGTAATGAGTAATTGAGATGAGAAGTTATAAATGGAAGGTCACAAGTTCAATTCCTCGTGAGTACTTAGTTACAAAGAAAAGAGAATAAAAAATGAAAGGTCCCTTCATAATTTTTTCCATGGAAATTTGATTGTTAGATTCACATGATGCATTTATGAAGTAAGAACATGTTAAAGCTACATACATCTATTAAATTATAGGTTGACTCTTCCTCGAGTCAATGAATATTAAAGCTACATGCATCCATTCAAATTTTTTTAACATAAACGTGAAATATATTTATATATATGAATAGAGAGTACATGGAACATACATGCCTCCAAAAAAGAACATGCCAAAATCCCAGGAATAAGTCATCGAGGAGGAAAAAGTCTCCAAAGGCTTAGGCAGACATTCGTAATTTCTTAACAGTCCTAAATTTCTGACTTTTACATTATAGATTCTAACGAATTGACTACATCGAAACTTGCAAAAAAACATAAAGATCTACTTCAAAAAGATAAATTTGAGGGTGGCACTTCATTCCTGATTCGGGGTCCTTGTTGTTTCCAATTGTAGAGCTACTTCTTCTTCCATCTAGGCATTCCCTACTTGTTATTCCTAGTTACACTAGTTATCCTTGAGTCCTTCCACACTCTTCTGAACTTTAGGCTGAATCTCCTTTAGTTGGATGAAGCGGTCCTCATTCTGTTCATTGCCATGCATGAAAGCTTCTTGGTGCTGAAAATTCATGCCCGCCAAGCCTCTATTGATAACCTCGAGCCATTCCAATTGAACCTTATCCATTTTGCTCACCGTCTTCCTCAAATCCTCCAATTCGCCTATATGTGCACTTGAGAGTGGGTCTCAATGTCCTCCACACGAGAATCCAGGCAAATAAGGTCTTGTGCAGTTCTCCGACCTTCCTCTAGTGCGACACACCATCTTTCTTGTATCTGTCAAGATGTTTTTAATATCCCTGACGTCGCCCAAGAGCTTCTCCATTTCTCTGCTCATGGCAGCAAGGTTCCTCTTCCTTAAACCCCAACTATCTTCATAGACGCTCAACGCTAAAATTGTGAGACTGCACTCTGGATTATGCGAAATGATACAGATATTATCCATTTTAATGAGGTTGTCTGTCAGAGGAGGATGCAAAGTAAAGGCCCGATCCTTTCCTTGCCAAAAATTAAAACCATTTTCCTGATCGTAGCTCTCCATCAAATTGTCGAGGGGATCGCCATTAAAGGGAAATTACATGTTGTCAACTCGTGTCTAGCAGTTGTCATCCAACCTGCATTGCTCCACCGCTTACCTTTGATTCTCCCTTTTGAGAGATGGGACATAGAGCTAAAGGAGCCACCCTCTCTCCCAAGGTGCTGAACTAAAGAGGGGTAACCTCTTTCCATAATTAGCATGATAACCAAAAGAACTATTTTCTATGATTTCCCCTTGGCCAAGCATGTATCCCAATTTTGTATTCTAATTTCTATTATCTTACATTTTTTCGCCAACGAATATCTTTTGTATTTGGTTTCCCATAAGAACCTTATATTGAAAAACCCACCATCACAATTATGCATTGTTCGCATTAAAAAACATGGTAGTAATATGCATTTTTTCCCTCGTATTGTATCTTTAATGGTTATGGGCATTAAAAAATGTTAGTAATAGAACAGAGACGTCCGTTCACGATACAATGTTAAACTAAAATACATCCCGCAAATTTAGCGGGAAAATTTGAAGCGAGAAAATGACGTTTGACCCGGTAAGGACAAAATAATGGTAAAACATGTTAGCTGCAGTTTGTTTTTTAATGATTTTTTTATGGATATGTGGTGATTATAGTTTTCATTCTTTTAATAAATTTGTTAGAACGTAAAAATAATAATTTTACAATGTGTTTCAATAATTTATTATTAATTTATTTATTTTTTAATTAATTATTTCTATAATTAAGTAAAAAAGTCAATGTTGTTACGTATTTTATTATTAAAATTTAAAAATTCAAAAAATATAATGTATAATTTTTGCATTTTTGTTAAGTTGTTTAATAAATTTGAGATCAAGATAACTATATCTTTTTAGAATATGATTTTACAATATAAAAAGAATTATGCATGTTATTAATTTTAATTGGTTAAGATAAGTATACATGTGAAACATTTAATTGTTCAATAAAGTTGATATGAAGATTCTTAACTATAGATCATATATTATAAAATTTAATTGGCAAAACATTAAATCACAATTAAATATTATTATTTATTGATTAATTTAAAATTGTTTATGGAGACATCATGTCTGAGATGTTTGTGGTCTTGGTAGTGCTTTGTTATTTTATTAGTAATTATTATTTAGCATTTTAATATTTTCTTAAATATTTTTTTATAAAAAATACTTAGTATAATGATTAAACTTATTTTAATGCATGTTAAGTTTCCTTTGTAGTTGTTTTTCATTCTTAAGAATATATTGATATTTTAAGACTTTTTCCATCCTTAATAAGAATATATTGATATTTTAAGACTTTAGAAAAAAGAAAAGATAAGATATTATTAAGGAGCTTTACTCATATCTAAAATTAACTTTTATGGTCTTTCATATACTTCTTTAGTAAGGGTATCCTCTTGTAAGAGAGTGCCTCTTTTAATAAGTTTATTGTTAGTGTATTAAGGAGCTTTACTCATAACTAAAATTAACTTTTATGGTATTTCATATACTTGTTTAGTAAGGGTATCCTTCTGTAAGAGAGTGCCTCTTTTAATAAGTTTATGGTTTGTGTTGTATTATGTAAAAATATGTGTAGAAGATATGATCTACATGGATATCGATGGCTATGGACCTTGGACCTAGTTTAGGCCAAACCTTTTTGACAAGATAAATAAGGGAGTCATGTCACTAACAAAATTGAACTTGGGTGGGGACCAACCACCCTAACTACAACCAATGGACTAAGTCTTCTCTTTATATATTTTAGTATTTGTAGTATACCTAGATATCTAGATTTATTTAAGCTTTTATTATTTTTATAAAACTTAATTTGAAAAGAAATAATCGCTTTAAACATAAATATCTGACAAATATATGAATGAGTGAATCATCACTTTGTTTTAAAAAAAACTTAGTTTAAAAAAAAAAATCATCACTTTAAACATAAATACTAGACAAATATATGAATGAGTGAATCATCACTTTGTTTTAAAACACTTATTTGGTACTGTTCACTTTCTTTTGAATCCATTATCCTCACCAATCCCTTTTTAAATTTAAAAAAAAATAATAAACAAATATGTGAATGAGTGATTCATCACTATTTTTCCTAAAAACACTTGTTTACTTCTATTCACTTTATTTTTTAGCCATTATCCCAACCATCCCTTTTATATTTAAAAATATATCGAGGTTTACTTATTAAAATTATACTTTAGAATTTTGATATCCATTGAATTTAATACACATATAAGTTATATAAAGTTTTTTATTTAATAATAAAATAATATAAAATATTTTATTTATTTAAAAAATAGATAATTCAAAATAAATTTTAATTAATGGTAATTATTATTATATAGTTAATTTAAATTTTTAATATTTATATAAAATAATGATTATATAAATAAATATTTTCTAAATATTTCAATTTTTTTTAATTTAGTGATAAATATAAATAAAACAAATGCAAATTAAATATAATATTAAATTCAGTCACCTTGGAATTTAACTCCAAAATTTTCTACTTAAGATTACAACACTTAATCATTTAAGCTAATCCAAAAAACTTAATAAACATTAATATATATATATATAATTTTTAAAAACAAACAAAATTATGAATACCTAAAATCCATTAATGACGTCGTCATCACAACCAATGTGACATGTGGGGGCATGGCATGTCGTTTGCTCGTAGATAAAATCAATTGTGTGCAGGGCTTAAAATTGACGCCCATATGGACGTTTTTCGCTGTTTTACCCGTAAAATACAGGTGGAAGTAAAATAAACACGTCAGCGGTGAAGGTCAAGTAATTTAGAAAATTGTCAATTTGACGGGCAAACTTAAAATTTAATCGTATTTAATATTTTTATTTTGTCGGGGATGGAAAGTTGTTTGGATTTCCATTAAGGGGTGATCTTTGGCTGCTGAGCTAGTTAAATGAACATTAATGAGCATTGAAACATTCTGCCCACAACAGATTTTCGAAATCTCAAGTTGACTGTCCAAACAGATTTCCGAAATCTCTAGTTGACTATCCAAACAGATTTCCGAAATCTCCATTGACTGTCCAAACATCTAATCGCATGTGGCTTTTGTGTATGGAAGTCTATAACGTGGTCTACCACTCTGCATGACGGAGTCACTTTATTGTCATTGTTTTTCGGTCGGCCTTTGGCAAGTTGCCAGTACCACTTAACCTCGCAGGCGTCACCTTTCAAAATTTCAAATGCCAATTGCCCCCTTCCCCTGCTGCTTCGTCTAAGGCTATTTGAGGCTATCACTCCGGGCCTGGAAAGATTACAGGCAAGGAATGAAAAAAGAGGCGGCTTTGGAAGCTCTTAAGAATACAATAAATCTTGAAGGTTCAGCCATACATGTGCGGGGTGTGCGTGAATTTTATTTAGTGTGGTCTTCAATCAATCAGAAAGGCTTTCGATAATGCCAGACGAAACAATAAGTGGGTTTTCAAAATTAAAGCTGGACATGTGTGTGAAGAACAAAGAAAAGTCCAATAATAGTTTGATTATTCAGGAAGGATAAAACTGCCTCGAGTTAACTGATTCTAGTGGCAGCAGAATTGACTCATAGTACAGTCTCGCAGTCTCCGACAGTTTTGCCTATTACCAACGCCATGCAACTCAAATGGAAATACTGAGTGGTGCGAACTGATGTAAATAATATGATTCCATCAGTTTCACTTATTTGGGCCTTATTCTGTTGGTTTCTTCTCCTCCCGTGGTAGACTGGGCCAAGGCAGCTATCCGCAATGGGCTCTGAGTGGGTTGAATTCTTGAGAGGAAAGGTGAAGCCATTGGCTGCTTTGGCAGTGCCAGCAGTTGCCGTCTTTCTCTCATTTCAGCAGAAACTGGGGCTGGAATGGGAAATGCCATACTCCACAGTTGCTCCATAGCAAGGGGTTTTCTTCAGCTCTCTGTTATTGGCTTCGTATTGCAATTTATCTTCCACCAACAAAATGTGGGTTGGATTTTGGTGGCCTATCTTTTCATGGTACTCTCTTTTCCTTGTGTCAATTTAGCTCTGTTTCTCCATGGTTGCTCTGTGTAATACAAAATGTTAATTAAGTCGTTTAATTTCTTTTCCTTTGAAAACATTTGTGTGTGTGCTGGTGCTCTATTTATTTTTTCCATGTCTTATTATGGTTATTGGTTCTATGGATTAGGCAAATAATATATAGTGGACCTGGAATAGTGGATAACTTGAATGTATATAGTGACCAGAGATTTCTGCATCTTTTTGTTTTAGAAATGCAAATGACTTTGACAGTGCATATTTTTGTTTTAGAAATGCAAATAACTTTCATGGCACAAAACTGGTCGTATAAATCCAAATCAAAGTTTAGTTCATAAATTGTTAAAACAACAGTGCTGGCCCATCAAAGCAATTGACGGTAGAGATGCTTAACCTTCTAGATGTTAGCAGAGTCCCATAAAATAGCAAAACTGCATATAGGCTTTCTCGCATTCTCATTTCTCGCATGAAATGTTAGAATAATTTTCTTAATTAATCTATAATTTGGGCCACACATGTAAATAATTAAAATGTGTGTGCTATCATTTAATTAAGCCTAAATATAGTGATCTAATTAATAACTAATTAGTTGGCTTAAGGGTATAATTGTCATGAGATTATTGTGTAGATACCATTAGATAATTATTATTTCTATGAGAGGCGGAAATATAATTATGATGAAGTTAAAACTGCCCTAGCGGTTATTGTGAACTGCCCTAGCAGTTTATAAATAAGGTTATGGTCCCCATTCTACCACGACGCATTCCAATTTCTGAAAATCCTCTCAAGAGAAGTTGACGCGAATCTAGTGGCTAGAATTGGAAGATCATCTCAAAGGGTTCTCTTCCTGTAAGGTTTCTACTTCAATGGATTCAGGTATGCTTCCGCTATTAATTTTCTACTCATTGTTTTAATCAGAAGATTCCAGTATATATTAACAAGTGGTATCAGAGCTTACTTCTTGATTAATTCTTTGAGTTATTAATTTAATATTTATATATTTGTCAATGGATTCTCTTCAGAAATTTTTTTTTAGAGTCTCAGAGAAAGTAAAATATTATTAGTGCTTTGAATAGCGATCCGTTTTTTTATTTTATTTTATTAAATATATCTGCACAGCAACTGTATTTGCATCTCCTGCAAGACCAAATCTGAGACATCTGAATCCATTTTATAGAATAATCTGGGCCTACATCTAAACGTTTTTTCTCCCATGCTAAAAGATGCCCAATTCATTCTAAAAAAAACTTGTTCAGTGCTGTACGAACTCTATAACTGTCCAGTATACTTATTACGGCCGCTGAGGATTTCTGAGATCGGGCTCCTCTAATCTCTTCTCTTTGTAGAACTTTATATCTACAGGATATATGAATCTTTTCTTGACCACTATGCATTCCCAGCGATCCTTCTCTGTGCAAACTAGCCACCAGAATGTACGAATCCCAACCACCTTGCATTTGTATTCACCCTTCTCGGTACAAGTAGTCTCTCTCAATTTATGGTCAACTATTCTACAGTTCAACCCTTTCAAGCTAAATATCAGAATTATAAAATACCTGCCATCTTCGAGTAAGACCTGTAGTCGAACAATCCGCCTTGACTATACCAACTACTCGATGCCAGTTGAGCAAATTCTTTTAGCTATCTTCGTGCATTTATAGAATAGACATTATATATGGTTTTGTTGCGTTATTTAATAAAATATTGTATAATGTATGATACGAAAAGAGTTGGCATCGTAAAGGAATGAGTTCGTAGTGAATCAGTGCGGGTAGGAATAAATATATGATGTTAATTGTATAGGATATCATGTTAGTGAACATTCGCAACAGAACTATTTATATCATGTGATTTAATGAATATATATATTAGAATTAAATGTGTAACGTTAATATTCAGGTGCAAAAGAATTAAATATGTTATATGAGTTGCATTGGTTATCATGTTCCGCATTACCAATTTGTTTCCTAGAATTTCATGTTTAGCATTACCTATTTGTTCCGCATTATCTATTTGATTCAGGGAATTTCATGTTTCGCATGACCTATTTGCTCCGCAATTTTTTTTTTTTTTTCGCATTTCTTGTGTGGATATAATGTGAGAGACAGAGCATAAGTAATTTGAAATTTAATAGCATTTTATGATATTAATATTTAAGTTATTGATCTAGCATTTTGAATAAGCTAATTAAAGCGGAAAATCACCAAAGTGACATCTTTCGTGTAGATTAGTCTGTTCAAGGTGTTAGATTTTTTGTGTGTATGTGATTCATGCGGGTATTGACTGGCCCAAAGGAAAGTTAATATTTGGTCAAATTGCATACATACCTGTGGTGATAAATATGTGACGGTTATAAAGGTAACTTAATGTGAATAATAACTCAATCCAAAGATAGATTTATTATTTGACATAACTTATCATCAATGTTTGATCACTACAACAAGAGTACCACTTACAGTTAATATTACTATCCAAAGACTTGATATTAATGTTGTGCCAGGTATCTTGAAATGTCATAATTTGTTTTTAAAGATTATGCGTTTAATTGCTTATTTTATGTGAACATGATGGTTTATTTAATTCATTTTATTTTGTTCTCTATTTTCAGCTTTTATATCAACTACTTCTATATCTGCCAACATCAATAATGTCCCTATGTTAAATGGGACTAATTTTAAGGACTAGAAAGAGAATATGATGATTCTCTTAGGCTGCATGGATATAGATTTAGCCTTGAGAATGCCCAAACCCGATGTACTCAATGAGGATAGTACTCAAGAGGATGAGGTTTATTGGGATAAGTGGGAACGTTCAAATAGGCTAAGTCTTATGATTATGAAGCGCGGCATTCCAGAAGCTTTCAGAGGTGCGGTAACCAATGAGGTTACTAATGCCAGTGACTTCCTTGCAGAAATTCAGAAACGTTTTGCCAAAAACGATAAGGCTGAAACAAGCACGCTTTTAGCAAGCTTGATTTCAATGAAGTACAAAAGCAAGGGTAATGTTCGGGAGTACATCATGGAGATGTCTCATCTTGCTTCAAAACTTAAGGCTTTGAAACTCGAGTTATCTGATGATTTCCTCGTGCATTTGGTTCTCATCTCTCTTCCTTCACAATTTAATCAATTCAAGGTCAGTTATAACTGTCAAA
This sequence comes from Larix kaempferi, assembly GCA_027924585.1. Taxonomy (NCBI): domain Eukaryota; kingdom Viridiplantae; phylum Streptophyta; class Pinopsida; order Pinales; family Pinaceae; genus Larix; species Larix kaempferi. The sequence goes on from BSBM01000118.1 coordinate 534,621, forward strand.
AGGATAAATGGACTCTTAATGAGCTCATTTCATTTTGTGTGCAAGAGGAAGAGAGATTGAAGCAAGACAAGACCGAAAGTGCTCATCTGGCTAGCACTTCCAAGGATAAGGGCAAACGAAAGTATAAGGATAATAAAGTTGCTGCTTATAAGGGTCCAGAACAAAAGAAACAGAAAGTTGAGATAACATGTTTCTTCTGTAATAAGCCTGGACATACTAAGAAGGAATGTACCAAGTATGCTGCTTGGCGTGTTAAGAAAGGTATATTTCTTATTTTGGTCTGTTCTGAAGTTAATTTAGCTTCAGTATCTAGAAATACATGGTGGTTAGACTCTGGTGCTACTACTCACATTTGTGTTTCTATGCAGGGTTGCCTGAGTTACCGAAAACCAAGTGATGCTGAAAGATGCATCTATGTCGGAGATGGTCAGTCGGTAGAAGTAGAGGCAATAGGGCACTTTAGATTATTATTGAAATCCGGTTATTTTTTGGACTTAATAGATACTTTTGTTGTACCGTCTTTCAGACGGAATTTAATTTCAGTTTCTGTTTTGGACAAATCAGGTTATTGTTGTTCATTTGGAAACAATAAATTTACATTATCTATTAATTCAAATGCTGTTGGAACCGGTTTACTTAATGTTTATGATAATCTATATTTGTTGGAAACTGTTCCGTCCTATAATGAAACCTTGCATGTGGAATCACGAGGTACAAAGCGTAAATTGAATAAAGATAATTCGGCCTCATTGTGGCACAAACGGCTAGGTCATATCTCTAAATCTAGAGTTGAGCGACTTGTGTCCGATGGGATTTTGGAATCACTTGACTTTTCAGATTTTGATATTTGTGTTGAGTGTATTAAAGGAAAACAGACCAAAATAAAGAAATTAGGTGCCAATAGAGCTACAGACGTCTTAGAATTAATTCATACAGATATCTGTGGACCATACCCTACGGCATCTTGGAATGGTCAACAGTACTTTATAACATTCATAGATGACTATTCAAGATATGGCTACATATTTCTTATACATGAGAAATCACAATCATTGGACGTGTTCAAAACATTTAAAGCAGAAGTTGAGTTACAACTCAACAAAAGAATAAAGATCGTCAGATCTGACCGTGGTGGTGAATACTATGGTAGATATGACGGATCAGGTGAACAACGTCCAGGACCATTTGCTAAATACCTAGAGGAATGTGGGATCGTCCCTCAATACACCATGCCAGGATCACCTAGCATGAATGGTGTAGCAGAAAGACGAAACCGAACTCTTAAGGACATGGTAAGGAGTATGATTAGTCATTCTACTTTACCCGAAAAAATCTGGGGTGAAGCACTCAAAACGGCAGCTTATATCCTAAATCGGGTGCCAACTAAAGTGGCTGCTAAAACGCCTTATGAGCTTTGGACAGGTCGAAAGCCCAGTTTAAAGCATTTTCATATTTGGGGATGTCCAGCTGAAGCGAGACCTTATAAGCCTCATGAAAAGAAACTGGACTCTAAAACAGTTAGCAGCTACTTTATTGGCTATGCAGAACGATCAAGGGGTTTTAAATTTTATGATCCTACTATTAGGTCAATTTTTGAGACGGGAACTGCAACATTTTTTGAGGATGTTGAGTTTGGGGGGAGAAATCGGGCTAGGAATATTGTCTTTGAGGAGGAAGAGGGATCTACTATTGCTTTTGATAATGTACAGGTTTCACTACCTATCATTGATCAAGAAGTAAACTTGGATCCTCAACCAACAGACAATATTGTTCAACCCTTAATTGTTCAACCCATTGCAAATGAGGACATTGCTCCTGAAGAACAAACTCAACAACCTCAAGAAAATATGCCATTAAGGAGATCCACTAGAGAGAGGAGAAGTGCAATTTCGGACGATTATATCGTATATCTCCAGGAACATGAGGTAGAAAGTGGAATGATGGAAGATGATCCAATCAACTTCCAGCAAGCCATGAAAAGTTCCAACTCTCAGAAATGGATTGAAGCCATGAATGAAGAGTACAAATCTATGCAAGACAATAAAGTTTGGGAACTTGTCCCATTACCAGTTGGTACGAAGCCCATTGGTTGTAAATGGATATTTAAAACCAAGCGGGATTCAAATGGTAATGTAGAAAGATATAAAGCACGTCTTGTAGCTAAAGGCTTTACTCAAAAAGAAGGAATTGACTTCAAAGAGACCTTCTCTCCAGTTTCTACGAAGGACTCTTTCAGGATAATCATGGCACTAGTTGCACATTATGATCTTGAGTTACATCAAATGGATGTTAAAACAACGTTTCTCAATGGTGACATTGATGAAACAATTTATATGGTACAACCAGAAAATTTTGTGTCTGAAGACTCAAAGAATATGGTTTGTAAATTAACTAAATCCATTTATGGGCTCAAGCAAGCTTCTCGTCAGTGGTACTTCAAGTTTCATCAAATTATTGTCTCATGTGGTTTTGAGGCAAATCTTATGGATGAATGTGTGTATCACAAATTCAGTGGGAGTAAGTATATTTTCCTGGTTTTATATGTCGATGACATATTGCTAGCCACAAATGATAGTAGCATATTGCACGACACCAAGAGATTTTTATCAAAACATTTTGAGATGAAAGATCTTGGTGATGCCTCCTTTGTCTTAGGAATCCAGATACTCCGAGATCGTTCTAGGGGTATTTTAGGATTGTCACAAAGGACCTATATTGATAAAGTTCTCAAAAGGTATGGCATGCAAAATAGCAAACCAGGTGATACCCCTGTCGCTAAAGGAGACAAATTCAGTCTTAATCAATGCCCTAAAAATAGTTTAGAAAGTCAAGAAATGCAGAAGATTCCTTACGCTTTGGCTGTGGGGAGTCTAATGTATGCTCAGGTATGTACACGTCCGGATATTGCGTACATTGTTGGTATGTTAGGCAGATATCTAAGTAACCCTGGAATGGATCATTGGAGAGCAGCCAAGAGGGTTATGAGATATTTACAGAGAACAAAAGAGTACATGCTTACATATAGGAGATCGGATCAGTTAGAGATCATTGGGTATTCCGACTCCGACTTTGCTGGATGCCAAGACAGCAGAAGATCCACATCAGGCTATATTTATCTGTTGGTTGGTGGAGCAATTTCATGGAGGTCTGCCAAACAGACACTCATAACTTCATCCACCATGGAAGCAGAGTTTGTAGCATGTTATGGGGCATCCAATCAAGGAATATGGCTACGAAATTTTGTCACTGGGCTGCGTGTTCTGGATGGTATTGAAAGACCACTGAAGATATTTTGTGACAATAAATCAGCAGTTTTATATTCCAATAACAACAGGAGTTCTACAAAATCAAAATACATTGATATCAAGTTCCTAGTTGTAAAAGAAAAAGTACAGAGTGGACAGATATCCATAGAGCATATTGGAACAAACTCCATGATAGCGGATCCGCTTACAAAGGGATTACCACCCAAGGTCTTTCATGAGCACACTGCTCATATGGGTGTTGTCTCATTTGAGGATATTCAGATTTAGTGGGAGTTTATATATTATTCATTGTATATTGCTCTATGTTATGTTTAGACTTTATCTATACATTTGGATTGTGTTCTGCAGAAATAAAGTATTCATTTTATTGCACTCTGTTAAATTATGATAAAAATTTGATCTTAATAAAGTTAAGTAGGACCAGTTGGAAATAGGCATGAATAGATCACATTGCATGTAATTTCCATGCTATGCACTCATGATTGATCTATGTCATTTAGCTATGCAGATATATGTGACCATTGATTGGTCTAGTAATGATTGATGTAACAAAGGCCACCTTGATCCTATATCAGTATAGTTAATGGACCAGATTGTTTGGATATACCCTAAGGACATGATAACAAATTTTGAGCTCATAAGGTTAAGCACATTTATTTGATTACATATGCATGTGACCCAGTGGGAGATTGTTAGAATAATTTTCTTAATTAATCTATAATTTGGGCCACACATGTAAATAATTAAAATGTGTGTGCTATCATTTAATTAAGCCTAAATATAGTGATCTAATTAATAACTAATTAGTTGGCTTAAGGGTATAATTGTCATGAGATTATTGTGTAGATACCATTAGATAATTATTATTTCTATGAGAGGCGGAAATATAATTATGATGAAGTTAAAACTGCCCTAGCGGTTATTGTGAACTGCCCTAGCAGTTTATAAATAAGGTTATGGTCCCCATTCTACCACGACGCATTCCAATTTCTGAAAATCCTCTCAAGAGAAGTTGACGCGAATCTAGTGGCTAGAATTGGAAGATCATCTCAAAGGGTTCTCTTCCTGTAAGGTTTCTACTTCAATGGATTCAGGTATGCTTCCGCTATTAATTTTCTACTCATTGTTTTAATCAGAAGATTCCAGTATATATTAACATGAAACACCGAAGCATCAAGGTCTTTTAAAGAGCATATGAAAGAACATGCTGATATGAAAGAAATGAGAATACGAAAATGCCGATATTAAAGACCATTTTAGAGGCTTTTTCAAAAATATATATAAAGATAAAAATATTTATTAAACGTTATATGAAGGGTAGTTTTACGGACCAAACCTTAAAAAAAAATTGCATGATGGGTAAGGGTGCCCGTCAAATTTAACCCCTTTCGTGTGTATGTCAACTAATACATACGTAGGGATGACAAGATTATTCTTCTCTTCACGTGGGTTTCAAAGCGCCAAACTTGACTTGGATCCATCATATCAAATAACAATATATACAAAACTTTGGATTTGAATAAAAAATTGTTTGTACGACACAGATTAATAGAATTGCATGGATGCTATATGTTGACTTCGAGAGAGATGTAAAAAAATGTTGACTTCGAGATAGATGTAAAAAAATGTTGACTTCGAGATATACAAAAATCGAAGCTAATTCTGATTTAAATATATTAACAAGGCAACCCCTTTCGTGTGTATGTCAACTAATACATACGTAGGGATGACAAGATTATTCTTCTCTTCACGTGGGTTTTAAAGCGCCAAACTTGACTTGGATCCATCATATCAAATAACAATATATACAAAACTTTGGATTTGAATTAAAAATTGTTTGTACGACACAGATTAATAGAATTGCATGGATGCTATGTGTTGACTTCAAGAGAGATGTAAAAAAAATGTTGACTTCGCGATATACAAAAATCGAAGCTAATTCTGATTTAAGTATATTAACAAGGCATTATCATACGGTGAGAATACTGCAAAGACCGTTATCATAGGATGAGAGGGTACAAGGATAATTATTAGAGTTCATTGTAGATTCAGGAGAAAATAAAATAAGTTATTTTACCATTTTAGTCTCTGATAAACCTATACCTATATTCCTCTCCGAGAAACGTCCTATGAAACTAGATTCCTCTCTATATATATGACTAATCCAGTGAGTTGATTTACATGCGACAATATGAATAATTATTTCTCTCTAGTGTTCTGCACGGTTGCGGATTGATCTCGTTCAAGCATCTAATCAGTCTCCATGGATATAACTGGCTGTTTATTATGGTCTTCTCTGCTGGTGACCATCTCATACCTTGTCTTGAAGAGGAGGAAAACGTACAGAAGGCTTCCTCCGGGTCCTCCAGGATGGCCCATCGTTGGAAATCTGTTTGAGCTCGGTAACAACCCCTGCGAATCTCTGTTCCACCTTGCTACCAAATACGGGCCTCTCATGTCTCTCTCCCTCGGCATGAAAACCGCAGTGGTGGCCTCCTCTCTTGCCATGGCAAAGGAAATTCTGAAGACCCATGACCACCTCCTTGCAGGCCGGCCTGTGACACAAGCAAGCAAGTCTTTAACCCGCTCCTCAATGGTTTTTGGCCAAATTGGACCTCGCTGGCGTATGCTCAGACGTATATCTACTTCTGAACTCTTCTCTGTCAAGAAGATAGAAGCTCTGCAACATCTTAGAAGAGATCAAGTTTATCAAACTATTCGTCAGATCTTTGTAGAAGCCGTTGAGAGAAGGCCAGTAAATATTGGATGCACTGCTTTCAACACCGCAGTACAGACATGTCGGATCCGAATTCTTCTGTTTGTCAGCAGTTGAAAGAGTGTTTTGGAAAGTTGCAGGAACTTCATGCAGTTACAAATCTGGCGGAATATTTCCCCTTCCTTCAGTGGTTGCACTTGGATCCTCGGGGCATTACCCGTAATGCAGGAATCCATAGGAGGAAGGTACATGCCATTTTTGATAAATTCATACAAGATCGCCTTTCCACCAGAAGCAATAGAAGCGACAGAGGCGATAGTGAAAGGGATCTCTTGGACGTTCTGCTTGACATGAGAGGCGATGAATTTACTCTTACTGATATCAAAAGCTACTTAATTGTAAGTCTCTAAGTAACTTTTAAACTATACTTGTTCTAGCATTACCCATTTGAAGAGGCCGGATGCAAGGGTTCTTTTAGTTTTTTTATGTTTAATTCGTTGTTTGTTGTAGGAAATTTTCGGTGGAGGAAGTGACACTACCGCAGTCCCAATAGAATGGGCGATGGCAGAACTGATCCGTAATCCGCAGATAATGGAACAAGTCCAAGCGGAATTGGACGAGGTTGTTGGGCGGAACAGAATGGTGGAAGAAAGTGACATGGAGCGCCTCCCTTACCTCTGTGCAGTGATGAAAGAAGTGCTGCGATTACACCCGCCCATTCCCATGCTCCTCCCGCACAGAGCAGATAGTCGTTGTGAGATTGCTGGATTCGTGATACCCAAACACAGCCGAGTACTCATCAACGTGTGGGCAATCGGAAGGGACCCTGCAATCTGGAATCAGCCGTTGAAATTTGCCCCGGGAAGATTTATGGGTGATGATAAGATGAGCAGCGTGGATTACAGGGGACAACACTTCGAGTTGATTCCGTTCGGATCAGGAAGAAGAATGTGCGTGGGGATTCCATTGGCGACTCGGATGATTAATCTGGTAGTAGCTTCTCTACTCCATTCATTCGAGTGGGCACCTCCCCAAGGCACAAGCGCGGAGAACGTGGACATGACCGTCAAATATGGAGTGACACTGAAGAAGGCGGTGCCCTTGGAAGCCATTCCCACGCCACGTCTGACTTTAGAGGTTTACAATTAGAACTAGTTACATCAGTGGGAAATTGGGAAATGTCATGCCGTAAATAATAGTGTATTTTGTGATGGTCGTGTTTTTTATATTGTTATTTTAACTTTATATATTTATATAATATGGAAATTTTAATTTTGTTATGGTTTTGTTTTCTCTTCTTTTTTTAAGAGTTTTTTGGGCCATTGTATTCAGTCGACCATGGTAATGGCACATTGTATTAATTATGAAATATTTATTTAAAAGTTTTGAGGATAAACCTCTTTTGTCATTGTGTATGTGTTTGGCTTAATCATTATGTATGTGCTTGGTTTAATCATTATGTTTATTATGTATTTGTAAATTTTTTATTTTTGTATCATATAAAATAAGATATGAGAATTCAATGTTTCATATAGTTATTATGTTCCCCGAGGGAACTATATCTTTTTTTGTCAGTCTTATTAATAACTAATACATGGTAGAAATATCAATGTTTTCTTAATATTATGCAAAATCAATGTTTTCTTAATATTATGCAAAAGTTACAATTTATAATATTAAATATATTTTTTTGAAAAACATTTATCTCAATGCTCATTGGCCGTTGCTCACTGACGTTGGCCTCGATATTTGGTGCCCGGGTCTCTGTGGCTAGCGAACGTCAGCAGAGAGCATTCTCGTGCTGCATGCAGAGTGGAATGAGTTGAATCCGCATTTGTGGATCTGCTTATTTCAAGGAATTTATTTTAAATGAGATAGGACGTGCCCATGCTCGGTCGGCCAACGTCTATTATACCAGCGTCTGTTGTACTGTACAATGTACAATATATCAGCGTGAATTTCCTTTACTTGAGAAAGGCTTGTTCACCGACTCAAACTATAAGAAATGGCCCAACGTGTAGCATTGTTTTGACTCTACTACGATAATACAGAATTCATATCAGTTTCCATGTCATTTTGTACACCTTTTGCACGTTCCGGATCAGATAAATTCTTATTAGATTACAACCGTATGAAATGGCAAGGCTCATAGTGTTATTATGTATAGTATGGAATATAGAGGGAGTACACAACAATGATACAATTCCCCTTACAATGACCATTACAAATTACGTAGATGAGGATCCAACCAGGCCTAGAATTTGACGGCTTGTGGAACGTTTTTTTCTTATTGGAACGTATTTGACAGTTAATTATAAAATTGAAACGTCAATTGTGATGGGCATGAAAAGATCCAAACTGTAGATTTGATGTTTACCACTTTGTATCTGCCGTCATAAATTATAATACGTGTTTGAGGGTGTAAGGTCTAGGTTGTAGCCTATAGGGTGTAGGTTGTACATTGTAGCCTATACTAGTTGTAGCATGTCCATAACTACATACCATTAACTATTTGATACATATCATAATAATAATAACTATTCTTACCTTCTCCTTCCATTTCGGTTGTTGGTAATGGTTTGAAGATTGTAATGCACGCCAACATGTAATGTTAGTGTCTCATCTCTTTCTCTCTTGGTGAGACATGTTTTCCTGGGATCGAACCCCACGCCCACCGAATCCTATCTCAACGGCAGGTACCCACTACCCATTACCCACCATTCCATTTAATTCTTGTTTCTCTTCATTGAGGCCAATTGGCTGTGTGTTTTAACAATAGGGTTTTCGCTCTAGTCTTCCGGGAGATAACAAGTTCAAAGTTGTGTGCACTGAGGGTGGCCATAGAAGTTGTTGGAGAAGCACGCTGCATGGAGACCCAAAGGTTGGAGTCCAGTGGAAGGAGGTCTTGTTGTTTTGGTTCTACTGGAGGACATTCAAGTTCTACCAGTTGCCACCGAGGATAAGCAGGTAAGCATTCGAAGCCATTCCATGACCCCTCACTATTCCAACAACTAAAAGCATTTGAAGTTTGAGATATTCCCATTATCATATGATTCGATTTTGGTTATCACTGTTCGAGGATACATATCTAAAATCGTCTCATTTTTGGCAAGTATGATTGGAAATTGGTAGTGTTGTATATTGTTTCCACAAACAACTAATAGGCATAGATGATATTTTTAGTGGCGTCTACATCAAAGTAGCCTAAAATATTTGACCTACACACTATCTAAAGTTCAAACACAGCACATCTATATTGAAGTACAGTCATAATCGATCAACCATGACAAATCCACGATACAAGCCATTCAAGCATAAAGTTTCGTAAATTGCACTAGGTGAATTATTTAAGAATGATGATACTTAAGTATACTCAAACTGGTGTTGCCAAAATAATCGGCGATTCAAGGGCGAGGTTGAGTCCCCACTTTGTAGGAGAACATGCCCCATTGCAAGATGTCAATCGAGAGCTCAAGCTGGATAACACTATCCACCTTCCAAATATTGAAATAGGTTAGTATGTCTCAGTTTATCCAACTTTAAAGTACTCATGTACTAAATCTCTTCAAATTGCATAATGTTTGACAAATTCCTTGTTCTAAGCAATGTTGGTTCTAGTTGGAGTATTAATTAATGAACTGGTTCTGTTGGAATTCTTCGAGTAATTTCTTTTAAATCGTTTAAAATTTGGTTAAAGCGATTTGATTATGTTGAAAGTTGTTTCTAAAGTTTCATAATAAAAAAATACACTCTTTAAACTACTCATTTCTACTTATTTATGTAGTAATACAGTCGCATAAACAAATTTCTCATCCATATATTATATTTAGTTCCTATCCATACATTTATGTCTTTTTATAGAGATTTGTGGAGATGGCCGGTTAAGTTAGTTTTATTTATCAAGATTTGTGGATAGAGCCTCTGCTCGATTTTTTTGTTTGTTTTAGAATAATATAGTCATGTATTATGTAAAATCATTTTGGTTTTGTGTTTATTTTAGAATAATATAGTCATATACTTTGTAAAATCATTTTAAGAGATTTTTTTTCTATTAAGTATTTGACAATCATTTTTAACATATGGAAATAATGTTTTTTAATTATTTGACAGTTCTGAATTTACATAAAATGTAAAAGGAAAGGCATGAAAAATCCAAAACCGTCATCAAATTTCAATTTGACATGTAAAGTAGGTTTGAAATTCCAGCCCTGGATCCAACGACCATGTATCACACAATTTAGACTAACCACGTGCAGGGAGGATGAGCTGGCATTCTTTGGTCATTTCGTATGTTTAGGGTTTGATATTTCTAGTAATAGGCTATGTGGGGATACTTAGGAAGAGTGAAAACTTTCAAAGGAGACTTATACCCCACGGTGGCCCCGTAAACTTACATATGGTCACACAAGATGGGGGACCAGGTGGAAAGACCTGGACCTGGGCCTGCGGGAATGCAAAGCTGACTTCAATCCCATTCATTTTCATTTGGATGAGCGGTGGTCCTTAAAATAGGGGTTGTAATCTGAACTTGGGTTGTGCATCTAAACTAGGAATCGGCACTAGGGTTTGGTATTTGGATTTTTATGACCTACTTGAGTCGGTGAGATCAACTTGCAAGTCAGATGGACACACTGGTTTGTATCCACAGATTCATCAAAAAATATTCGCTGTATCTCTCGATAAACCTTACCTAAGTGATTACAGCCCCACAATGCAGCTAGTACGTTTGAATCAACGGTAAGTAGAAGCTCCCAGGCTCAGTTTCTATGCTCTACTATTTCTCAATATTTTTTTCTTTCTGTTCAATTTCACATTTATGTCTCCCGAGCAGCTAGTACGCTTTTAGTCACCAAGCAGTAACAGCTCCGAAGCAAATTATGTGGGATCAATTTGGATTAGGTCAATTATTTTTCAATAATTTAAATAACCTTACTTAGTTGGATAACCCTGTTGACAAAACCACTAATCACACGGCCTAGCTAGTCTTATTTAGCTACGGGCCTCGTTAGATCGATCACCTTACCCACCCTTAGCTTATCTACAGATCAGAACAACTCGATGTTCACTTATATTTTTATACCCCTACCATCACTGGTTTGATAGCCCTTTACCATTGCAATCATCAGCGAAAATAAATAATATCATCACGAAATAAAAGTTAAGTTATATATTTACTGCTCTTACCCTTTATTACTTTACAAAGAGACGGCTGTCACTCCAAGATATGGCACTCACTGCAGTTTCTTATGTCTTGCTATCCTTTTACGATGGAAAGGAGCTCACAAATACAAAGGAGCTCGCCAAGATAATCATACTGCTAAGTCACTCATGTTTTACTAGTTACTTTAGCGACTTATTTGAACTGCTCGCCTTCTAATTAAGATAATTAGTTTTATACTGATATTCATGCTATAAAATTAGGAGTCAATATTCATTCATGCGTTTACCTTACACAACCATAGCATATAGACTTTGATCCTTGTGTGAAGAAACCCAAGCTAATGAATGATGGCACCTAATAAAATCTTCATTGTCGATTGGAAGGAACTACCCTGAGCGGAGCTCAGGATCCCAGACCAATGATCCTTCTATTACGATGCATGTCATTGAGAGCACGATGCTTGGCATTGAGAGATTTTCATTGCATATTCACTTGTAGACCTCCAGAACTTATATTCCTTGCTTCGGGCTCGGGGGAAGTCGTTGGCCATTCCAAATCCCAAAAGACCGGCAGGAGCTTAGCACATTGACCTAATCTCTTTCTATTATACAATAATTAATAACATTATTGAGTTATCTCCATCATTATTAAAACAAAGATATCTCAAAAACTTAATCATTATTAGCATAAAGACAATAGATATTTAATTAATGATCAAAGTTAGATATTTAATAAAAGATGGACATTTTATTAGTAGTCGAAATTAGATATTGAATTTGAAGTATTAAAAAAAATTAAAAGTATATGTAAAAAATGATTATTATTTTTAATAAATTTAAATATTTTTTATTAAATTTAAAATAATCAAAGAATGAAATTAAAAAAGGGATTTTGTTTTTAAGACATTGATGTCATGGTTGTTGATGACTTTGTTATTAGCTTATGACATTGATGTATTAAGTTTAATTTATAGAAAGATACATACATAATAGGTATAATGTGAGTACACATTATAAGTCCATATAATATATATATATATATATATATATATATGGCAAGAATGGAAGTGAATTTTGCATATAAAATTTTATTTCATGAAAATTTAAGATCAATGTAACCATGTTTAAATTTCTTTTTATTTATTTTGATTAGATCTTGTCCAACATGACAATACCCCTCAAACCATTGACATGACAATATCCCTCAAACCACATCTCCTCATTGAGAAGAACTCCACAAATTCTAAGTGAACAATCATAGAAAATGCAATAATTTAAATTACATCTTTCAAATTTCTATGCCTCTCTTAAATTACAATATAGGTGAATAATTCAATGTTAATAAATATTTTAATTATTAATTTTATTTTTATAAATTTGTTAACAGTTTGATGATGATTCTTTAAATCACAAAAATTTCATACACCAATTCACATTTTTTCACACTTTAGTTATGATCATTCAATGGTTGGTAAATTAATCGGATTTCAATTCAATCCACAAAAATATGGTATAAATATCCCAAAAATAAAGTGTGTTTGGATAGGTTAAGTGCAAATTTTATGTTTTAACAAAATTATAGTTTAACAAATTGATTTGAAAGAAGCAAAAATTACATAATATATCAAATTATGATAAATTTTAAGTTTCATCATCTTATTCATTATAGGAAAGTTGAGGTTCCATGGTTAAGTAGTTTTGTGGTAAAAAAAAAATTTTCCTATTACAATTTTGTGGCAAGAGTTTCATATTTTTATAGCTTTTGTCTTAGAACAATAGTTGTTATTGCTATTAACAACTGCGGGGACATTGCCACCTTGTGGATCTTGTTATAAATGTAATTTCAAAAAGAAATCAACTATTATTATGGGTAAAATTAAGATTCAATTTTTTTTATTAGTTTCATGTTTATTTACTTCATTCTTTGTCAAGTATATAATTTCCAATCATTTTTTTCTTTCAAATTCAATGAAAAAGTAACCAAAGAATAGAAAAAAAAACTAAACATTTTAGTTAATATTTATCCTACGCGCTCTTGTTCATTTACTCTTTTTCATAAAGAAAAAACCAACTTTATATTAACCCACAAAGTTGTGTCAAATGATACAATCAGAATAGATATATGAGTAGCGAGATGCTAATACAAGATGATGTCTTACAAAAACATTTACTGATCTAACATCCTCCTAAATACATCTGCCAAACTAAACATAGTCACAATAGATTTGCTAGCCAAAAAGTCTCAATGATACCGAAGGACTAGAAAATTAAAAAACATGAAAATGTTTGCTTCCAATCGAAGTATTTCCCACAAACTCCTCAGCATGCAGTTCACCATCCAACCTGTCCAGTGCTTGCTTAGAAATATCATATGCCACAGAGTTGGAAGACCTGTAGATATGCTGAAATGTAATATTCTCAAAGGAAGCAATCAAACTTTATGTACGGAAAACCCAGTGTTTAAGTGTGATAGATCTAAGTTCAGATTTTCCAGAATCCCAATCCACAATATAAAAAGAGTCCCCACATACTTGCAAAGTACTAATATTCATCTACCTAGAAAACCACAACAATGTCCACAGCGCCAGTAGCTCATCCCTCGTATTAGTGCCAACTCCCACCTGTAAGGATAAATGAAAGAAATGATTATGGATGAGTTTTAAGATAGCTCTAGCCCCATAAACACCACGTTGCGCTGCACCATCAAAGTATCCCAAAGGGAAATGAAAATCATTTTACTGGAAATTTTCCAAAGTCAAAGCTTTAGTTTTTGTGGGGTGGAAATACACCCACTAGCTAGCACAAATTCTCAAAGAAGTAGTGGCAACCTACTGCTTTTTATCTTGAAACAACAAAGTATTGCGATGTAATACCCATATTTCGACCCTTAGGGTTTAGTGTCTTCAACGTAAATATTGTATACATGCAATGTGTGTTTTCGCTAGTGTGGAGCTCAAGGACAAGGCCCCACTAGAGGATGTCCAGGTTTTACTTAAAAAGGAAAGTATTTGAAATTTTGATTACCCATGTGCTATTAAGCCATGAGATATTGTAAATGACGTAAATATTAAATATTGCAATAAAATACCAAGGAAACTGGCTAAGGAGGAAACCAATGAAAATGGGCCATGTGTATCCACTAGGGAGAGGTGAGGGGGTTGTGGGATTGGAACCCATGCTACCACATGCCAATTTGTGAACCCATTTGACTCCCCATGCTGACATTTAATTTTGTTGTAAGAAGGTGGTTGAGAAAACCAGTCCATGAGGTCGATGGAGTATGGAGCGGCCCTGCAATTCGTATGGCAGGGTATGGCTCTGTTTTTCTTGACCCTTAAGCCACTCCACCTCTTGGCAATTTTCTTACCCTAATCCCTATCCCATTGTTGACCAAGGAACAATAGGAACCATGCATTACAGAGCCGAGCCGTAAAGGAAGAAAGAGGAAAATCGCGACTCTGTGTAGGCACAAATTTGTAGAGCCGAAAGCACATAAAAACCCTGCATAGGATGCAACTTGCTTGGGATATCCATGGATTAGAACCTGGGGGTGAATTACAAGGCATGAGAATCTTAGAAAACCATTGAGAAGACCTTGATTAGATAGCAGAAGAACCGAGTTGTGGGACAGGGTTTTGGACACAAACCTGAGAAGATTCTAGCTAGAATAACAAAGAAGAGGATTAGACAGAGGTTGAACTTGCTTGATAAACCTAGTGAAGGCTAAAATATCATGAAACCGACAGTTTGGACCTTTCTATGCCCACCCTGAATAGCAATGGAGGGAAGGGGCTCTGAGGGACTGTGTAGCAGATAAAGGGGCCTTCCTTGAGTTGGGTGAGGTAGGTATTGTGGGTGCCATGTTTACTGAGTAGTCTGAGATACCTGTAGCTCTCGGGTTGAGCTCACTAGATTAGCATCATCCTCCCTATTCCCGTGTATGCTTGATAAACCTAACTGTAGTTTGGCTTAGCAGTGGGATGGAACATTGACTGTGAGAGAGCCTATTTAGCCTTCTTTAGTGGATACACAACCTAGCTCGGGGGTGGTCTCTCAACTAACAGAGTATAGGCTGAATAGAGACCTATGGTTGGTTGGAACATTGCTCTCACTTGGCTAGTTGCTTGGGAAGCTTCATTCCAAATATAAGTACTTTCTGTGGTGTAAAATGATGTTACTTTTCCCTATGTTATGTTATGCTTGTTATGCTCAAGTTATTGAATGAATGATTACATGAAATTGATCAATAGGGAGCTATGTATAAGCCTAAGTATGAGGATGAGTTCATGTTGAATGCTTCATCATTTGCATGAATTTAATGTACTGCTAACCTTACAGGTTGTAGATGCATTGACTAGTTTAGTTTCATAATATGTGTTTAATTATGCATTGCATTCACATTTATGAGGGACTGCTTGACTTCATCTGGGCTTGGGGAATGAAGTAGATAGCCCCTGTTGTGTTTCATGACCCTTTGTGGGTCAGGTGAAGGGAGAAGCCATGGAAAAGGGAAGACATAACTCCTTATAGAAGGGTTATGATGCATTGAGGGAATTTAGACAAGACTTCAGTTGGAATTTTGGCCAAGTCAGAGTACTTAGATGTGGTGGAGGTTCACACCAGTGTATATTTCTCTCCAAGAGACTTCCAATGGTACCAGACTTGTCCACTTTGGTCTAAGGATGGAGGATTTATCACCCTAAGAAAGTTGCAGGTGCAGGGGTATGTGGTCCCAACCTTCCGCATCCACAATGGGGATTGCGGATTGCGGAGGTCTGAAGTTTTTATTTCAATTGCACATGTTCACCATTCACCGGATGGTAATTACATCATTGGTTCATATATTTATACAAAATGTTTATAACTAGTAATGCTATAATCATGGCTAAGATTGGGGATAACATCCCCCTATTATCTCCAATATCTTCGAGCTCATTCTCTAGATCCATGAAAATAGGCCAAATCCACGCGAAATCAGAACTTCCATGTTTTTATGCTAAATGGTAGTGCAGGTGGATTTCTTTGACCAGTGTTGACCCGACACCTGCAAAACTTGTTTCGTGAAGATGATGACAATTAATCCATCCTTGGACATCAAGGATTCCTCTGAGTACTTTAGATTGCACCAAGTTGTCCTACAAATATCCAAAGCTAGGAGCATTTACGGGAAGTTGGACAATCCTGTGATTTTAATTAGAATTTTAATTTTAATGCTTTTAAAAATCACATAATTCAATTCATTAAGAGAAGCAACAATTATACCTTAGATAATCAAATTTTGAGGTCTTATGGATGAAACATGAGGGTTTATGGATGAAATGTAAAGGATTATGGAGATAACTAAAGGATTATAGGGTAAGATAGGCATCAAAAATAGTGTCCAACATCTCTCCCAAGAAGAAGATGTTGCATGTCCTCATGCACAAAAAGTGTTTTCAAAATTGAACCTGCATATCCTTATGCACAAAATTGTTGTTACACTGCTGCTACTGATTCTCTGCCACCTCTTATGTCTGTTATGATGCATCCATACTAGCCTGAGTTGTATGAAGGACCTTTAATATCTGATATTTTTCTTTGAGTGTTCTCTTTTGCTGATACCATTTGTATGCTTGTTTAGATATTTGAATATTTTGAATTCGAAGCCTTCTATTTTTCTTCCTCAATTTCTCATTTTCCTCTCTAAAATTCTCCTTAACCAATTCCAATTCCTTCATTTCTAATTTTAACTTTTCAATTTTTTTGTTGTTCTTTGAAGAACTCTTCTTTTTCATCCTTTTTGTATTCTGATCTATTGTATGCTATCCAGAAATAGTGTCCATTCCAATTTCTTCATTTTTGTGCTTGACTTCTTCATTTTCCTATTTTGAATACTTTTTCTTCTTCTTTTTTGTGGTTTGCTGCTCATAAATAGAAAAAGTAGTGGCTATCTCCTCATTGATTTGTTCTTTTCTATCAGTTGGAATTTTTTCAATTGTCTGAATGTTTATTTCCATCATATCTTTTGTAGCTTGCTATTCAAAAATGGAGAAGATGGTATTCACTTCCTCGTTACTTTGCCCAATCTCACCTGTTAGATTCTTTTCTTCTTGGTTTTCCAAAGATTGAATGTATGCATAATGCATTTGTTGTGTTTCATCATCATTTTCTGGTACTTGCCTCTTTTGAACTTGCTGGCGTTTCCTTGATTTTATTTCATAGGCGGTGAAGATTTTATCTTTTTCCTTTTCTACCTTTACCATGTTTCTTGTTCTTATCCTTCTCATAAGCTGTTTTGAGCTTGTTTCCTTAGAGTTATGTGTTTCATCTTCATTGTTTGTTATCATCAATACTTCCTTTTCCTTCAATCCTTCTTCTGGTATTTCAAATTCATTATGAACTAAACATTGCTGCGATGACAAGTCTTTTTTTTGTAATTCAAATGTGATGATCATCTTGATGAAACCACAATGGTAAATGCTTGTTGCAGTATCCTTCTCATGTTTTTGAATAGTTTTAGCCATCTTAGAAAGTCTTTGTAACAGAAAATAAGGCATATTGATCTCATAGTCATCCCTTAAGTGTTGTGTTAAGGCTGAAATTGTTCTCATTTTTATCTGTTTCTTTTTGGATTGTTTGAACTTCATTTTCCTTTTATTTATCCATGATTTTGATTATTTTGTTTTCAATTTTTATTTATTTCTGATTGGTTTTAATTTCCTTAGTTCAAAAACATTTAAATGGATTATTCAACATGTTATTTATCTCAAAGTCCTCAATTATATCTATTTAGCTTTATTATAAAGCTTATAACCAAGATCTAACCTTTATCCAAATTGTATTTGTTAAAATGGCTATGTGAAAATATTCTTGTAGCGCAAAGTTCAAAACAAACCCCTAATACGCTACAAGAATCCGATATGATAAAAAGATCATGGTTATGCATGCTGAATGGTGGCTCGTTGTGAGTTATGATGACTTGAGATGCTAAAACACATGTTGAACAATGATGGTAGTTGCAAGCTCTATTACATTCCATCATTGATAGGGATCGGGGTTTTGAAGTGCCACGAGTCCATGTAGGGATCGCAAAATGAAAAGCTGAAGACATTTGTAGCTGAACGTGGTTAATTCTAGATCTTTGAACATTTGTCACCTCTGTTTTTTCCTCAGAAGCTTAATTAACAAACTTGCAGTTATAAGATGGGAAGAAGTGGCGACATTAACAGGGTAGAACCGATGGACATGAAGTGGCTACACAATTTTTGAAATGTGCAGACTAGTTTAAAGCAACTGGATGGTTCAATTTATTCAAGAAAGTAACTGGGTTTAATGAAGTAACTTTGCAAAGAATTTGACTGGTGACGTTATTAAATTCAAAACCTTAAGATTTCAGGTCACGGAAGTCTTAATTTCTGAAGCTACTAGCCTTGCCATGGATGGGGAATTGTGGTTCAAAAAAGTTCCTTTCAAGTTTGACCCAAATCCTTTCTTGCTACCAGGTAATGAAACCCTCAATTGGAGCAATGGAGTTCATATAACAAAGTTCCAGCCAGAATGTAGGGAGGTGCTCACCATTATACAAGCCTACGTTACATGTGAGGGCAGGTTCTCAATGGTTTTTAAATACCATGTTACATTTTTTATGCATCTTAAATTGCACTGTAAAATAAATTTGCCCTACTTATTGTACAAGAGCATCCAAAAAATGTCAAATAAGGTGAAAGTGCATCCTGAGCATACAAGGCAATCCTTATTTCATCATGGACTTATAAAGCTAATCATTCAAACAGTATTACAGAAGGAAAAGAAAACCTGGGAGCATTTTATATTCTGGTCTGGATTTATGGCTGAACAGGATGAGCATATAAATAAGAATAGGTCTAAAAAGAAAGGTAAAAAGGGTAAGAAGGGAGTTCTGATACAAGAAACTTATGAAAAGCCTCTGTTATAGGAAAAATCTAAAAGTACCGAAAAGGAGGATCAGGTTAATGTAGTCAAAGAAAAACAAGAACACTACCAAGAAAATCAAGAACTGGAGAAGATAATTAATCTTACTGCTGAACAGGTTCAAAGTCCAATTACATCAGAACAGGGTATAATTAAGGACCTAGTTTTACAATCTTCTGCAGATAATACAGAAGACAAAAATTTGCAGGATATAGACTTTTAAGTAGATGCAAATATCCTCATGTAGTTAAGAGAATCAAGTTGGAAGTTTAGAAAAAGATCAGGTACGAAGAATAATATGGAAAAAGGTTCAAGTTCTAATCAGAAGACAAAAGAGATAACTTTAATTCAAAGTTCTTCAAGTGATGAAGGTGAAGAAGAGATAATTAAATCAAGTTCTTGGCAGAACCAGATGAACATACAACAGGATTGTACAATGGTAGAAGAAACATATGAAGAAGTTAATAAAATTGAAGAAGAAGAAACTATTCTCAAGATGGAACAAAATGAATTTAAAATTGCAGAAAGAATGGCCAAGGATAAATATGAAGAAGATTTAATCTTCAGAAAACTAGATATTCCATCTTTCACATCTCAAGACACTACTTTGCCAGGAGAGGTAAACATATGCTCAGAGGTTGAAAGTCTCAGAAAGGTTTAGGAGCAACATCAAGCAAAAATATTGTTTCTCAATGAGTCAAATGATAGGCTTACAAAGACTAATAAATGTTTAAGGGAAGACTTAGGAGAAGCTAATGCTCGTTATCAAGAGTTGATCATTGTGGCCAAAAAAGCTCTGAAGAGGAAAAGAGAAGCAGAGGCTCAAGCTAATGTTTTAAACAGGCATGTGCAGAATGAGAAAGAGAAGAACCAGCTTTTGTTGAAGAAAATCAAAGATTTAGAAGCAGAACAGCCTCAACATAACAAAACGACTCATGCACTCGAAGGAATTGCCATGTTAGTGGAAGCTACTAGAAAGACTTCTTAGTGCCTAGTGTATTAATGCATTCTCATTTTTGTATTAAATATGTAATTGTTAATAGTTAAGTTTTTAGAAAAGACTCGAAGTTATCTTAACTACTTTATGTAACTGTTTTTGAGACCTAAACCTAAAGTAGTTACAAACTACTCTTTTTGTAAATGGATAAAAGGCAGTAAAGGAGGATGTAAGGGGGTTCGATCTTTTGGTTTCAAGAAGCTATATTCAGTGATGATATTAAAGCTTGCAAGACTCTCATGTAAGTCCTGAGGACTAAGATTAATATATATGTTATAAGCCATTTTATCTTGTTTATTTGAGTTTTTTTTATATTTTTGATCAGTTTGATCATACAGCATATGATTTCATTTTCTGTTTTAATGTTTTAATCCAGTGAATGCTTATGTGTTGTAGATAAAAACTTATTTGTATGGTTATGAATGTGATGGTTTATATTTACCTTGTTTAAATTTATGATCTTAGCTCTTCAATGAATTACATGATTCAATAACTTGTTTCAGTTTGATTTCCCTTTATTTTCTTGAAATTGAAACCTTCAAACCAACAAACTACAAAAACAAATCCCTATTTCATGCTTGTATTGTTGAGATTGTGTTAGCTTGCTCATTTGTAGTCTAGGATCAATTTCTAGCCCAAACATATTTGGTGCCGTTGCCGACGACGGAAGTGAAGTTTCATCTTCCCTGGGATATCTTTATTGTTTTGGTTTTGAGGTGAATAGGACCAGAGGTTTCTATTTCAGACTACAGTTTCACCAAAGTAGTGTTCCACAGTGGCTTCCAGTAGGTCTGGGACTAGAGGGAAGCCCACTTCACCTTTACACTTAGGGGTGTCAGATCCAGAAAACATTTTGAATAAATCTAAACAAGAGTTACATATACTTCTTTTGCAAGATCCCAATCTTCCCCATCTTTACTTTCTCTTGGTCAACCACAGTCTTTGTCTTCATTTATGTATTCTGAACCAAAGTTAGAAGAGGCAGAAATTCAGGTTTTTACCAGTCCATTATCTCCTAAAAATATCAAAACTGAGTTATTTCCCTTGTTACAGTCTAAAGCTAATATTCCTACCATTCAGCTCAGTTCAGTTAAAACCAATAAACCTTTGTCCTCAATCAGTCAGACTACTTCAAAAATGGCAGGTCAGCAATTGGATATGATGGATAGAATGATAACTGCTAGGTATGCTCCTTTAGTTTAAATGCTCTTCCAGTAGGTGATTATCAAAAATATTTACTTAGGTTTAATGGGATGGGAGAAACAACCACAGAGGAATGCTGGAATGCATTCCTTAGTTATGTTGATAACCAAAATATAGAAGCAAAGGATGTCTGGATGCGAATTTTTGTGCAAAGTTTGGATGGTGATGTTAGAAAATGGTTTAGGGAGCTACCAGAAAACTCAATAACCCTTATAGAAGAATTACAAGGAATTTTCATGAGACAATGGGGAGATACTAAGGATCATACATACTATATTACTGAGTTTGCAGCTTTAAAGAGGAAAAATGATGAAACAATAGTTGACTTTTCAAAATGCTTTAACAAAATGTTTGGCAAAATTCCAGTGGAAATTAAGCCTTCAGAAATCCTGGCTAAACTGACATATGTAAATGCATTTGATCATGATTTTTCTTTGCACCTGAGAGAAAGGAGACCTATAACATTATTGAATATGCAATAATCTACCCTAGAGGTTGAATCCAAGATTTTGGCTTCTAATAGACTTAAGGATCAGTCAGATCATCAAGTTCATGACCGAAAGGGTAAGAATGTAGTAATGCCTACAACCACTACATCTAAGAAGGAAGAAAGTCAAATAGATGAAATAAATAAGATAATTAAAACCTTGACTGCAAAAGTGAGTAGATTGGAGTTGGAGAAGAATTCGAATAAACCTTTTCAAGATGGAGAAAGAAATCCTAATCAAAACCCTAATCAGTTCAGAAGACAATTTGTACCAAGATTCATCCCTTGGGAAAGGAGAAACAATGATATTTAGAGGGAGAGAAGAGAAAATGAAGATCAGAGAGTTCCTCCCCCTTTCCAAAATAATTTTATAGAAGAAGTTGAACAGGTGGAAGATGTGCAGTATGAGGATGATTCAAATCAGAATTTAAACTATTTTGGTGAGTTATCATCTGAAGGTTTTACAACTGAATGCAGTTATCAGAATTCTGAATATTATGATGTATATGATTATTAGGAAGGAAGTGATCATCATCCTCAGGTTTAAGCTAGTACATGTCATACTGTTCCAAAAAAGTCTTCTAATCTGAGATCAGGCCCTAAACAAGTTGTTCAAATTCCAAAAAAGAAAATAGTTCCACCTGTTAGACAATTGCCTAATCAAACACAGGGTAAGAAACAAGACCATAGTGTTCAGACCAAAGCAGCATAAATTGAAGAAACCAACAAAAATACACAAGTTTTTAACTTTGAGAATGAATTGTGCAAAATCAAGGTTCCGGTGCCATTGAATGAGTTAATGAAGACTCATTGTTTTAGAGATTCAACATGTAAGTTGTTGAATGTTCCAGTTAATTCTTCTCCTTTAGATACAGTAAATTTACAAGAAGAACATCCAACAATAATCCTTGGGTCTGCTTCACCTGAAAAGCCTGAAGGTGTTTCAACTTTTTCTCCACCTTTTTATATAACCTTGACTATTCATGACCAATTGATTCACAACTACCTTCTAGATTCTGGAGCCTCACATAATATGATGCCTAAAGGAGTCATGGAGGCCCTTGGTTTGAGTGTCACTAAGCCATACCATTATTTATTTGCATTTGATTCTAGAGCTGTGAAATGTCTAGGGGTGATAGAGGATCTGGTGGTTAATCTTTCTCAATTAGCAATGAAGAGTGTTATAATGGATGTAGTAGTTGCTGACATATCCCCTAAGTTTGGCATGCTGCTCTCAAGGTCCTGGGCAAAGAAAGTAGGTGATACATTACAAATGGATTTGGCTTATGCAACAATTCCAGTGTTTGGTGGAGAGAATCAAAGATTGTACAGGGAATTACAGTATGCTTTCATAGTTACAGATTATAAGAATCCACCTAATCATCCCCTTTATTCAGTAGATAAAGAATTGGGTTCTTGTATGATTCATTTTAGTAATGAAAGTACGGCGGGGGTACTGCAGGTAGAAAAAGAAGAATCAGTCAAACCTAATATTGAAGAAAAAGATGATTTGTGGCAGATGTATTTTGATGGTTCTTCATGTAAAGAAGGAGTAGGAGCTGGCATTGTTTTGATTTCTCCTGGTGGAGAGGTAATTAGTTTGATGTATAAATTGGAATTTGTCACTACCAACAACACAGCGGAATATGAAGCATTGATACTTGGTTTAAGGGCTGCGAAGGATGTTAAATTTTGAGCATTAATTCACAATACTCTAGGATCTTCACTGAGAGAATAACATATACAGTATATCAATGCATGACAATCACAATAAGCATGACAAGCATCACAAGAATCAAAAGCATGAGAGACAAGAGACACAGAGTTTTCGTGGGGAAAACCCTAAGGTGAAAAACCCCACAACTTCCTCAGAGATAGAGAGAGCAATGGCTCAACCAAAGTACAACCAAAATACACTAAGATAGTCTCCTAGTAGCAGATGATCCTCCTCCTCACTAGTGCGCCACTTTCTGAGTGAGAGAAGTGTGAGTTTCCGAGTGATCCAAATAGAGATCTCCCGATCTCTATTTATACTAGTCTGTTTTCCCAGTGACCTTATGGGGCCGACTTGTCTAGCTAAGTACATCCACAATATAATATATATTTCAGGGTCGACCCCACAAATGGGGGTCTAATAACCCATCGCCAAGTACACACACTTACGACACTTGTCAATACACATGACGACACTTCCTTATAGAGGAATAACCCATCTCTTATAAGGGTACAATAAATATATATGAAATACATAGATGAAATACATTCCGAAGTTACATATACATCAACACTCCCTCTTAACTAGGAAGGTATTTCTCAACACAGTTCTGCTAGACAAGTCTTCTTCTCGGGATCATCACCATCGATGCATCATCATCATCATCGTCACTGCTGCTGCTATCTCAACCAATCTCTGACTCTACTCGTCATAGGAAGTTCTACATAGCTAGTCCTTTTTCATACTAGATGTAGGCCCACCACCTGCAGGTCTTCATCATCACTGGCCATACTGTGGAATCCTCAGGACTAATTACGTGAGTCAACAAAACCTCGAAAGAGCATCCCAGGACTGATTACGAGCACACAGCTCAACCTATCGAATCTCCCAGGATCTTTTACATGTTACTGCACAACCTGTCCATGGCCACAAAGTATCACAAAGCACAACCCAGATGCACACACACAGCACTTACACTCAACAGCATGGGAGGACCAACTTACCACCATCCGTGAAGGGCTCACAGCACTTACATCAACGAACATGGGAGAACACATCTGCCACCATGTCGGAAAGGCCCTGCACTTACATCAATGCACATGGGAGAACACATCTACCACCATGTCGGAAAGGCTCTGCACTTACATCAATGCACATGGGAGAATTCATCTACCACCATGTCGGAAAGGCACTTCATCAACGCACATGGGAGAGCGCTTCTACCACCATGTCGAAAAGGCACTGCACTTACATAAACGCACATGGGAGAACGCATTGACCACCATGTTGTAAAGGCACTGCACTTACATCAACGCACATGGGAGAACACATCTACCACCATGTCGGAAAGGCACTGTGCAACTGTGTCTTCAAAACTCATCACACATAATCCAATTGATTATGTACTATATCCACCTGATACATATGATCATCCTGATCATCATCACTGTACCATCCTGGTACATATCATCTGGAGCAACATCTTGAAACTCGTCATCATGATCATCCTGATCATACAATGCATCTACCTGATGCATACCAAGTATCTACCTGATACATATCATCATACATGATCCACCTGATCATACAGTGTATCCACCTGATACAAATACAAATACATGATACATATCACCATACATGATCCACCTGATCATACAATGTATCCACCTGATACATATACAGATACATGGTCCAAGCATCCAACATGATGCATATACAAAATACATACAAATGATCCAACTAATCATATCCAGCATCCAACATGATGCGTACATACATATACATATAAATTATCCAACTGATCATATCCAGCATCCAACATGATGCGTACATACATCTATAAATGATCCAATTGATCATACAAAGCAAAAACTAGAACATCATCCTGATGCTCATCATCCAGCGCTTACATCCACAGCCATGTGAAGGATCCTCCTTCCAACATGTTTGGAATGGCTTCAGCAAATGTGTCCATCACTTCTTCCTCGAAGTGTCCTCGATCTGAAGAACACCCAGCCTATCCCCGAAGTACTCGAACTTCACCCTAGCTAGTGGCTTCGTCAGCACATCTGCAATCTGCTCATCCGTCGCAACATGCAGGAGCTTCACAGCTCCTCTCTGCACCATATCCCTGATATAGTGATATTTGATCTCTATGTGTTTCGACCTGTCATGAAACACTGGGTTCTCAAACAGCTTCACACAACTCTAGTTATCACAGAAGATACCAGTAGCATCCAATGGGAGATCAAATAACTCAGACAGTAGCTTCCGTAGCCATACTGCCTCATAACTAGCTGAACAGGCTGCAACATACTATGCCTCAGCTGTACTGAATGCTACGCAGGACTGCTTCCTGCTAAACCAAGAGAACACACCTGATCCCATACTGAAGCAACACCCAGATGTGCTCTTCCTATCTGTAGCACTGCCAGCCCAATCTGAATCAACATAACCCTGCAGGTTAAACTTTTGATTCGCTTCATACTTGAGACCATAATCCACTGTACCCTTCAGGTACCTCAGAACATGCTTTACAGCAACCAGGTGAACACTCCTCGGATCTGTCAGGAACTGACTCAATGTGTTCACAGCAAAGCAAATATCTGGTCTCATGTTCGTCAGGTACATCAAGGACCCAATCATCTGACGATACATAGAGACATCAGCCGACTCAAATGAAGCATCACATAGAAGCTTCAGATTCGATGCCATGGGTGTGGCCATGGCCTTGCAATCCATCATCCCGAATCTCTTCAGGATAACTACTGTGTACTTCCCTTAACCAAGGAAGATCCCACCTGCATTCTGCCACACCTCCATACCTAGGAAATAATGCATCATTCCCAAATCTTTCATATCGAACTCAGCAGCAAGCTTCCTCTTAGTATCTGCAATCAATCTGTCATCTCCTGTTACAAATAAGTCATCCACGTACAGAAGTAGAATTACAGGATTTCCTTCCTCAACCTTGTAGTAAAGGTTGGAATCCGCTTTACTTTTGGTAAAGCCCAAACTAGATAGGAAACTGTCCATCCTACCATACCAAGTTCTGGGAGCTTGCTTCAAGCCATACAAGGCTTTCTTCAATCTGCACACATATGACTCCCTGTCATGTATTTCAAAATCGAGTGGCTGCTCCACATATACTTCCTCTTCAACTACACCATTCAAGAAAGCAGTCTTGACATCCATCTGGTGTATTTTCCATTTCATTGCTACAGCCAGGGCAAGTACTATTCTTATGGAAGTATACCTGGCTACAGGTGCAAAAGTTTCTTCATAATCTATTCCCTCTTTCTGAGAGAAGCCACGAGCTACAAATCTTGCCTTGTATTTCTCTACACTGCCATCTGTAGCATGCTTGATTTTGTAGATCCATTTGGAAGTCACAACAGACTTCCCTTTAGGTCTTGGGACAACATCCCAAACATCATTCTTCATTATTGATTGGTATTCCTCAACCATGGCATCCTTCCATTTTTTCTTTTCCGCTGCTTCTTCATAACTGGAAGGTTCTTTGTTCATAATGTCACAGAGTAAAGCAACATAGCTGGTATGTGATCTGGTTCTCCTCTTTGCTATGTGTTCTTCTTCTGGAATGCCAAATCTTTCTGCATCTTGAATGAGCTCTCTAGCCCATGCAGGTTTCCTTGTGAGAGTTATCCTCACGGGGTGGATCTACAGGTTCTTGCGGATCTTCAAACTCATGAACAACTTCTGGAATTGCTTCAGTCATGGTAGTGTCTTGAAATCTAGTTTCCTTAGGTTCTTCATAAACTTCAATAGGTGCCTTCCTTGATTTGATGAATGCTGAGTTTTCATCAAATGTTACATCCCTGCTGACATCAATCTTCTTGAACCCTGGAAAGTATATTCTGTAAGCCTTCGAGCTTTCACTGTAACCCACAAAGCTACCCTTCTTTCCTGAAGGATCTAGCTTGGTCCTCTTTTCCTTTGGGACATGTGTGTATACTGGACAACCGAATATTCTGAGATGGATGACTTCATGTTTCTTACCAGAAAATACCTCTTCTGGTGTCTTGTTGTCCAATATCTTGTGGGGTGTTCTGTTTTGAACATATACAGTTGTTCTAGCTGCTTTTGCCCATAGATGCATAGGTAGATCCCGGTCATGCAGCATTGCCCTTGTTGCTTCCATGATTGTTATGTTCTTCATTTCTGCAACTCCATTCTATTGAGGATTATAAGGATCAGTTAACTCCCTCTTAATCCCTGAATCACTGCAAAGCTTCTTGAAGTCACCCAAGGTGAATTCTCCACCATTGTCGGATCTAAATGTTTTGATCTTCTTGTCAGTTTGATTCTCCATTAAGGTTTTGAATTCCTTGAACTTATCAAACACCTCATCTTTGTTCTTCAAGAAGTATACCCAAGTCTTCCTGGAGAAGTCATCAATATATGAGACATAGTAAACATACCCACTTAGAGAACTGGATGACATAGGACCACATACATCTGAGGGGATGATTTTCAGGATATCCTTTGCCTTGCTTTCACTGCTTGGGAAATCCTTCTTAATGTTCTTACCTTTTGCACATCCTTTGCAAACACCTTCATGTTTGGTCTTGATTTCAGGAATACCCTCTACAACCTTGCTTGCAATTGGAAGTGCCCTATAGTTCATATGAGCAAGTCTTCTATGCCAAAGTTCACTTGGCTCCATGGATTCATGCACCATGGCATATTTAGGTTGTCCCTTCAATTTATACACCTCCCTCTTGCTCTCCAATCACTACTGCATCATCTATGGTCTTTCCCTTTGGCCACATTAGGACTTGGCCATCCACAAATGCAACCCTCATACCTTTTGCATCCAATGCAGAGATGGACAGTAAGTTCTTCTTGAGCCCAGGTACATAAAGGACTTCTTTCATCTTCAAAGATTTTCCAGAATATAGGTTGTAGGAAGCTTCACCACTTCCTTTGATTGGGTATTGATAATCATCCCCAAGTTTCACCTTATGGGGTGATTCATGTTCAGATAGATTCACAAAAGATGCCTTAAATCTAGTCATGTGTTTGGAAGCCCCACTGTCAATTAACCAATCATTACAACCATCGGAGATAGTACCTGTGAGAGCAGAGATTAGAACATATTCTTCTTCACTTGATGAGTCATCATCACTATCATCACTTTCTGTCCTAGCCTTCTTCTTGGGTGGTTCATCATCTTCAGTAGCATGAGCATGATATCTTTTCCTACTGCCCTTCTTCTCCTTGGTGTTGTTGTTCCTTTTGTTCTTGGGACATTCTGAAGCAAAATGACCTTTCTCATTACATGTGAAGCATCTAAGATCTTTCTTATCTTTATGTTGATGATAGTGTGAAAATTTCTTGGTATGAGAATGTTCTCTCTTTGACCTTCCTTTCTTGGTGTGTACTGTGAGAGCTTGATCTTCACTTCCCATCTTTTCTTCTCTGGCCACAAGCCTTGCTTCTTCTTGAGAACATTCTTCCCGCAATCTGTTGAAGGATATCAACTTCTTCCTTGCACAAATTCCTTGAATAAAGGAATCCCATGACCTGGGTAGGCCATTTAGAGTGGTCATCACAACTTCACCATTCTCCACCATTTCATCTACCGCTTCCAGTTGTTCCTTAATCTGGGAGACCCTAGAAAAATAAGATTGAATGGTTTCTCCATTCTGAAACTTTACTCCTTTCAATTGGTTATGCAGGGTCATCTTCTGATTTATGTTCTTCCCTTCAAATAGCTTGGTCAAAGAGTCAAAAATCTCCTTGGGTGTCTTTAGAGAAGACACATGGGGTATGAGATGGTCTTTGATAAAATCAACAATGATTCTCTTTGCCTTGACCAAGTTCTTCTTATGCAATGCTTTAGCCTCTTCATCCTCTGGGATAGGGATGTCTTCTTTTACATATGAGTCCAACTCATTCTCTTCCAGGATTAACCCAATCCTATACTTCCAAGCTCAGAAGTTATTAGCCCCTTCAAGCTTATCCTCAAGCTTGGTGTGGTGAGACATCTTAAAGAGTACTTCAAATGGAAATAGAAAAGATTTAGGTCTTACCACTTGAAATGCTAAAAACTGGATCTGGTCCCAGATTAGGGTTTGTCGAAAAAACCCTAAAAATTCAAAATATGAATTTCAACTTTCTGAAAGGATAGAAAGATGCGCCTTGATGCACTGATCATCCTGGTGTATTTAGAATTTGAGATCAGCAAAGCTTTACCCTTCAGAATTGTCGTTTTGTCCTCCCGAGTTCACTAGGGAGAGCCCTGAATTAGGGTTTTCGTTTCTTAGAGATCTACCCTGCCAAAAATCTCGATCCAAAGCTCTAAACTTCGTTTTTTGTAAGGAGCTTCCAGCTATGTCTTTAGATTTCAGAAATTCCTATTTTTGTGGAAACCCTAATTTTTAGGGCCAAATCTGAAAATGCTCAGAATTGAATTCTGATTGGATAGATAGATTCTCCTTGATGAGTAGAGTCAATCTACTATACTGCTTTTCCAAAAACTATGGAGAGAAACGCAATAAACAAGAAACTCAAGTTTCCATCACTGCAAAATGCTTCTTCTCAGGTTAGCTCTGATACCATGTTAAATTTTGAGCATTAATTCACAATACTCTAGGATCTTCACTGAGAGAATAACATATACAGTATATCAATGCATGACAATCACAATAAGCATGACAAGCATCACAAGAATCAAAAGCATGAGAGACAAGAGACACAGAGTTTCCATGGGGAAAACCCTAAGGTGAAAAACCCCACAACTTCCTCAGAGATAGAGAGAGCAATGGCTCAACCAAAGTACAACCAAAATACACTAAGATAGTCTCCTAGTAGCAAATGATCCTCCTCCTCACTAGTGCGCCACTTTCTGAGTGAGAGAAGTGTGAGTTTCCGAGTGATCCAAATAGAGATCTCCCGATCTCTATTTATACTAGTCTGTTTGCCCAGTGACCTTATGGGGCTGACTTGTCTAGCTAGGTACATCCACAATATAATATATATTTTAGGGTCGACCCCACACATGGTGGTCTAATAACCCGTCGCCAAGTACACACACTTACGACACTTGTCAATACACATGGCGACACTTCCTTATAGAGGAATAACACATATCTTATAAGGGTACAATAAATATATATGAAATACATAGATGAAATACATTCCGAAGTTACATATACATCAACAAAGGATTTGGGAATTCAACAACTTTCTATTTATGGCGACTCCGAATTAGTTGTCCAACAGGTGAAGGGAAAATATCAGGTAAAGCAGGATTTGTTGAAGGTTTATAGAAATGAGGTTTGGGATATGATTGACAACTTTTTCATAGCATTCAATATTTCTTTTATTCCCAGAGATCATAATCAGACAGCTGATTCATTAGCATTGGCAGCCACACATTTTAAGATTCCAAAGCATACTCAGCTGAAATATCCAATTGAAGTTAAATATAGACCCTCGGTGCTAGACAATATAAAACAATCGAGAGTTTTTGAGGATGATGTGGAGATTAAAAAATTCTTGGAATTGGTTGGAGACTTTTCCAATTCTCTAATCGATCGGGATCAAGATGAGGAGATTGATGACACTACTGTATACACAGAAAATACAATTGCTGATCACAGAATTATTGAATTAAAGGGGAATTTTATTCCTAAGGGTTTGGTCCCCCTTGAGAGAATTTTTTCCAAAGATGACACTCTGATGAAACCTTCAATGCAATCTTCAGAAGAGAATATCTTGAGCTGTAACATTGGTATAGAGGAGTAGCCCAGAATGGTGAAAATTTCTAAGTCTCTTTTAGTTGAGCAAAGAAACAGGTACAATGCATTGTTAAAGAGGTTTGTTGATATTTTTGCTTGGTGCTATGAAGATTTAAGAACTTATGACACTAGTATTATTCAGCATAAGGTGCCTTTACAACCCAATGTGAAACGCTTTAGACAAAAATTGAGGAGAATTAACCTAGCTCTGCTGCTAGTCATAGAGAAGGAAGTCAAGAAGTTACTAGATGCAAATATAATTGTTCCACTCAGATATTCATTATGGGTTGCAAATTTGGTTCCAGTTTGAAAAAAGAACGGGGAGATTAGATTATGTGTGGACTTCTGGAATCTTAACAGAGCTTCATTGAAGGACAATTATCCATTGCCAAAAATTGAGCAATTTTTGCAAAAGGTAGTGGGAGCTCAGAGAATCTCCATGGTTAATGGATTCTCAAGGTACAATCAGATAGTTGTACAACCGGATGGCAAAGAGAAAACAACTATCACTTCCTCATGGGGCACATTCATGTATGATAAGATGCCATTCGGCCATTCGGTTTGATGAATGCGGGTGCAACATTTCAAAGAGCTATGGATATAGCCTTTGTAGGAGAAAAGGAAAAATTTGTTGTAATCCACTTGGATGATATTACTGTCTTCTCTCAATCCGAAGATGAGGACTTGAAGCATCTTGAGAAAACATTTATGAAGTGTAGGAAATTTGGGCTGTCATTAAACCCCAAAATGTCACATTTTGTTGTACAGGTGGGAAAACTTTTGGGACACCTTGTTTCAGCTGATGGTATTAGAATAGACCTTGAGAGAGTCAAAGCAATTCTAAACATTACTATCCCAAGAAGTAAAAAAGACATTCAATCATTTATTGGAAAAATCAATTTTTTGAGATGGTTCATCCCGAATTTTGCTGAGACAATCAAACACATCACATCTATGTTGAGGAAGGATCAAGAGGTGAAATGGACAGCTGAAGCTAAAGATTCATTTGAGAAGATTAAGCAAGCTTTAATAGAAGCTCCAGTCTTGGTAAGTCCATATTTTTCGAAAGATTTTCTCACTTTTTCCTTTGCATCCCAAGACATTATAGCTGTTGTTCTACTTCATAAGAATGCAGAAGGTTTAGAGCAGCCTATCTATTTTTTTAGTAAGACTCTCGTAGACTCAGAATTAATGTACAGTACACTTGAGAAACAAGCATATGCACTTGTTAAGGCATTAAAGTTTTTTCAGAATCTATGTTTTGCATTCAAAGATAATTTCCTATGTACCTAATGCTGCCATTAAAGAAATCTTAACTCAGCCAGATAGTGAAGGTAAAAGAGGTAGGTGGATTGCAAAAATTATGGAATACGAGGTTGAAATCAGGCCTACAAAGTTAGTGAAGGGACATAGTTTAGCTAAACTGTTAGCTGATTCAAATTGTGAGGCTTTGGATATCCATTTGGTGGCAAATCAGCCAACTTAGGAAGAATTGCAACTAAAGGAAAATGAAGAGCAGATTACAAAGAAATATGCAGAATCAGAATGGTATGTTGATATTGTTTATTTCTTATTGCATTTGAAATTTCCAAATCATTTTGACAAAAAGGCACCCAAATCATTGAAGTTAAAGGCCACAAAATATTGCTTGCTAAATCAGCAGTTGTTCTGGAAGGATCCAGGTGGAATTTTACTCAGATGTTTAGAAAAATCACAAGTGAAAGAGGTTATTTCAGAAATGCATGAGGGTGCTTGTGGCGGTCACAAGTATTGGAAATATACTGCATACAAAATTCTTAGGTCTGGGTATTACTGGCCCTCTTTATTTTCAAATGTGTATCAACAGGTGCGAACATGTGTTCAATGTCAAAAGTTTGCTGGGAGGAAGGAGCTCATTTCTCTTCCATTAAAGCCTATTGCAGTGATGTCCCCTTTCAACAATGGGGATTAGATTTTATAGGAGAGATAAATCCTGCATCTAGTGGACAACACAGGTGGATACTTACAGCTACTGATTTTTTCACTAAATGGGTGGAGGCAGTTCCAACACGTAAAGCAACTGAAGCAGTTATCATGAATTTTATACAGGAAAATATCTTGAGTAGATTTGGTTGTCCACAGAAGTTGTTGACTGATAATGCCCCAGATTTCAAGTCAAAATCCATGGTAATTTTTTGTGAGCAGAATGGAATTGATCTGAGACATTCCACACCCTATTACCCCCAGGGTAATGGATTAGCAGAGTCCTCAAACAAAAACATTATTCAGAGTATTAGAAAGTTGTTAAATCAAAATAAGAGGGCATGGGATTGAATGCTTAAGTATGCATTGTGGGCAGATAGGATAACTACCAAGAAAGCAATAGGTCTGTCTCCTTTCCAATTGGTGTATGGTACTGATGCAGTTTTTCCCATTCCGTTAGGCATTCTAGTAATGAAGTTTTTCCAAGATAGTCAAGAAGAACCTAATGATCTTCAAAGAAGGATTTTCTCATTGGTTGAATTGTAGCAAGAACATGAAGCTATAGCAGAAAGAGTTGATGCATACAGAAGGAAGATTAAAGCATGGTTTGATAAAAAGGTAAAAGAAAATACTTTTTCTCTTGGTGATTTGGTGCTAAGATGGGATGCGAGGAGAGACCAGAAGGGTCAGCATGGTAAGTATGATAATCTTTGGTTAGGTCCCTTCATGATTTTAAATATTTTAGAAAATAATACTTTCATACTACAAACTTTGGAAGGTGAGGAATTGTTTACTCCAGTTAATGGACGGTTCCTCAAACATTTTTATAGTTCTTGAAAGTAAGTGATGTCACACTCATTGTATATACCGGTGTGAAATAAGACTCCATACCCAATGGATGTTTGCAGAATAAAGCAGCAGTTTCAGGTGGTAGAAAGGCACTGGTCTACAAGTTCTTGAAACCTCACAAGGAGGTCTTCATCCCGCAGCAAGAGCCAGATGCTAAGGCTGAAATTGTTCTCATTTTTATCTGTTTCATTTTGGATTGTTTGAACTTCATTTTCCTTTTATTTATCCATGATTTTGATTATTTTGTTTTCAATTTTTATTTATTTCTGATTGCTTTTAATTTCCTTAGTTCAAAAACCTTTAAATGGCTTATTCAACATGTTATTTATCTCAAAGTCCTCAATTATATATATTTAGCTTTATTATAAATCTTATAACCAAGACCTAACCTTTATCCAAAGTGTATTTGTTAAATTGGCTATGTGAAAAGATTCTTGCAGCGCAAAGTTCAAAACAGACCCCTAATGCGCTACAGGAATCTGATATGATGAAAAGATCGTGGTTATTCATGCTGAATGGTGGCTCGTTGTGAGTTATAATGACTTGAGATGCTAAAACACATGTTGAACAATGATGATAGTTGCAAGCTCTATTACATTCCATCATTGAGAGGGATCGGGGCTTTGAAGTGCCAAGAGTCCATTTAGGGATCACAAAATGAAAAGCTGAAGACATTTGTAGCTGAACATGGTTAGTTCTAGATCTTTGAACATTTGTCACCTCTATTTTTCCTCAGAAGCTTAATTAACAAACTTGCAGTTATAAGATGGGAAGAAGTGGCGATATTAACAGGGTAGAACCGATGGACACGAAGTGGGCTACGCAATTTCGGAAATGTGCAGACTTGTTTAAAGCAGATGGATGGTTCAATTTCTTCGAGAAAGTAAATGGGTTTAATGAAGAGGTTTCGATTTACTTTGCAAAGAATTTGACTGATGACGTTATTAAATTCAAAACCTTAAGATTTCAGCTCGTGGAAGTCTTAATTTATGAAGCTACTAGCCTCACCATGGATGGGGAATTGTGGTTCAAAAAAGTTCCTTTCAAGTTTGACCCAAATCCTTTCTTGCTACCAGGTAATGAAACCCTCAATTGGAGCAATGGAGTTCATATAACAAAGTTTCAACCAGAATGGAGGGAGGTGTTTAGCATTATACAAGCCTACATTACATGTGAGGGCAGGTTCTCAATGGTTTTTAAAATACCATGTTAGATTATTGATGCATCTTAAATTGCACTATAAAATAAATTTTCCCTACTTCTTGTACAAGAGCATCCAAAAAATGTCAAATAACGTGAAAGTGCATCCTGAGCATACAAGGCAATCCTTATTTCATCATGGAAATATAAAGCTGATCATTCAAATAGTATTACAAAAGGAAAAGAAAACCTGGGAGCATTTTATATTATGGTCTAGATTTATGGCTGAACAGGATGAGCGTATAAATAAGAATAGGTATAAAAAGAAAGGTTAAAAGGGTAAGAGGGGAGTTCTGATACAAGAAACTTCTGAAAAGCCTCTGTTACAGGAAAAATCTAAAAGTCCTGAAAAGGAGGAGTAGGTTAATGTAGTCGAAGAAAAACAAGAACACTGTCAAGAAAATCAAGAACTGCAGAAGATAATTAATCTTACTGCTGAACAAGTTCAAAGTCCAATTACATCAAAACATGGTATAATTAAGGACCTAGTTTTACAATCTTCTGCAAATAATACAGAAGACAAAAAATTGCAGGATATAGACTTTCAAGCAGATGTAAATCTCCTCATGCAGTTAAGAGAATCAAGTTGGAAGTTTAGAGCAAGATCAGCTATGAATAATAATATGGAAAAAGGTTCAAGTTCTAATCATAAGACAAAAGAGATAACTTTAATTCAAAGTTCTTCAAGTGATGAAGGTGAAGAAGAGATAATTAAATCAAGTTCTCAGCAGAACCAGATGAACATACAGCAGGATTGTACAATGGTAGAAGAAACATATGAAGAAGTTAATAAAATTGAAGAAGAAGAAACTATTCTCAAGTTGGAACAAGATGAATTTAAAATTGCAGAAAGAATGGCGAAGGATAAATATGAAGAAGATTTAATCTTCAGAAAACTAGATATTCCATCTTTCACATCTCAAGACACTACTTTGCTAGGAGAGGTAAACATATGCTCAGAGGTTGAAAGTATCAGAAAGGTTCAGGAGCAACATCAAGCAGAAATATTGTTTCTCAATGAGTCAAATGACAGGCCTACAAAGACTAATAAACATTTAAGGGAAGACTTAGGAGAAGCTAATGCTCGTTATCAAGAGTTGATCATTGTGGCCAAAAAAGATCTGAAGAGGAAAAGAGAATCAGAGGCTCAAGCTAATGTTTTAAACAGGAATGTGCAGAATGAGAAAGAGAAGAACCAGCTTTTGTTGAAGAAAATCAAAGATTTAGAAGCAGAACAGCCTCAACATAACAAAACGACTCATGCACTCGAAGGAATTGCCATGTTAGTGGAAGCTACTAGAAAGACTTCTTAGTGCCTAGTTTATTAATGCATTCTCATTTTTGTATTAAATATGTAATTGTTAATAGTTAAGTTTTTAGAAAAGACTCGAAGATATCTTAGCTACTTTATGTAACTGTTTTTGAGACCTAAACCTAAAGTAGTTACAAACTACTCTTTTTGTAAATGGATAAAAGGCAGTAAAGGAGGATGTAAGGGGGTTCGATATTTTGGGTTCAAGAAGCTATATTCAGTGATGATATTAAAGCTTGCAAGACTCTCGTGTAAGTCCTGAAGACTAAGATTAATATATATGTTATAAGCCATTTTATCTTGTTTATTCGAGTTTTTTTATTATTTCTGATCAGTTTGATCATACAACATATGATTTCATTTTCTGTTTTAATGTTTTAATCCAGTGAATTCTTATGTGTTGTAGCTAAAAACTTATTTGTATGGTTATGAATGTGATGGTTTATATTTACCTTGTTTAAATTTATGATCTTAGCTCTTCAATGAATTACATGATTCAGTAACTTGTTTCAGTTTGATTTCCCTTTATTTTCTTGAAATTGAAACCTTCAAACCAACAAACTACAAAAACAAATCCCTATTTCATGCTTGTATTGTTGAGATTGTGTTAGCTTTCTCCTTTGTAGTCTAAGATCAATTTCTAGCTCAAACATGCTGCATCAACTTAATGTGATAGAGATATATGATACTGAATCTCCCTTCACAAGTAACAAATTTTTTAATGACATATGCTATTTCATCCCAAGGATGAATCAACCAACTTCTTGGTATTCCCTTTTTCCAATTTACTGAGCCTACCCTTGATATGGATAAGAAAGGTTTCCATGCCTTGTCCTTGAACTGTTTTGTTTTAAAAAACCTTTCTCCTTGTTGAGGTAATCCAGTGATTTGTGCCATAATATCTTCAAACAATCTAATGCTAAGGTCACCTACTGTAGCCCTCTCACCATCAAATCAATAAGCGAATTCTAGACTAAATTTTTCATTATGTCCATCAAATTTTTCAAAGAAAGGAATCCATTGTTTCTTCTCAAAAATTTCCAAACACTTTTGATGAATGGTAGAGGGATCAAAGTTTTATGGCTCTAACCTAGAAACCATTCTTTCTAATTTCTTGAAAAGAAAAATTTTTACTGTCTACACAGAGAAGGGTCGGCCTTGATATTCTTCTATGTCTACCTTGCAATGAGAGTTTAAGAAAACACTACTTCTCTATTTCAGTTTTTTCCGCTCCTTAACTCAAACAACTCTTGCATGGACGTCTTCTGAATGATATACACACTCTATGCCTGCGTTCTTCTTTAGCAATTCACCTCTGTAGAATACCACGTGATTTTTTTTTTTTGCTGGCAATGAAAAATCTTTGAGTTCTAGGTTAAAAGGATGCGTTTCCTCCTCTGATTCCTTATGTAATGAAACCATTGTTGATGGTTAGAAAGGGAATATGTCCTTATCCTTGCTTACTCAACATACATTCACCCTTTCAATCAATGTGAGAGTGAAGTCTGTAACTGAGCGGAATGTCTGAGATGAAAACACCTGCTTTAACAATACAACTATGCAAC
Organism: Larix kaempferi; assembly: GCA_027924585.1. Taxonomy (NCBI): domain Eukaryota; kingdom Viridiplantae; phylum Streptophyta; class Pinopsida; order Pinales; family Pinaceae; genus Larix; species Larix kaempferi. The sequence continues at coordinate 572,747 of BSBM01000118.1, forward strand.
CATCACTGCATTTTTTTAGAGGTGTTTCTGATCTTGAATTTCGAAATCAGAGTCTGCCTCCCTATGCATGAGCAGAGCTTGTGGAGGTAAGGGATTGTACAATTGTTAATTATGATCCATCACTCCTCTTTGTAATCATATTTTGAACTTGTCAATAATCCTTGACCTTTGTTTATGCTCCATATATACTCTTTTATCATTTTTTACTTAATGCATAATATGCAATAGTGACTTTTTAGAGTATATAAAAAAACATAAAAAATTTAAGATTTTCTAGGTTAAAGAATCCCTCCTTATGACTCCTCTTTGGGATAAAAATGAAATCGCAGCTTTCCTGAAGGATGCAGTTTAGTCATGAGATCCAAGGATATAAAATACCTCTGGCATTCTTATTTACCACTATTTTTTATGCCTAGGGTACTGGAATGAATAGGTAATAATCAAGGTTATTAGAGCAATAGGTATTTTGTCACCACTCAAAATGAAGAATCACGCAAAATTTTAAAACATTAAAATAAAATTCTTACAGACTTGCTTGCCGCTTCTTTGTGCTTTCCCTATGCTTTGATGTAGTTGGCTTGGATTGCTGCTGCTGATGCAAAATATTTGAATGTCTTCACATGTACCTCTGATGAAATTCTTTTCCAGTTCCTTTAGCTTGATGTATCCTTCTGTTGAAAAGTATGATGGCTTGATGTACTTCAGGTCCCTCTGCTTTGATGATAATTTGATGTCCTTTTAGATCACTCTGCTTGAGATCTTCCCCTCTGCTTTGATGATAATTTCCCTTTGCTTGAGATCTTCTGTAAAAAAATTATAAAGGTGAACAGAAACTCAAAGTAAAGGTGAACAGAAACTCAGAGTTACTAAGTTCTTTTCCCCTTCAACCTTATTGATTGACTTGTCCTCAAGGATTTATTATTATTATTATTGGAATTCTTATTGGCCAAGATGAGTTGGTTTTCCAATGAGAATTCTTGCTTATGTTGTGCCAGTATCCTGGATTTTCACAACTAAACTTTTTTTTTTCTTTTTTTTTATGGAGCATGATAAGAAGAATATGAAGGATACATAGAAATGTTTTTATCAAACATTACCATCTCTGGCGGCTGAGATATCTGTTGCAAAAAATATTCCTTGTTGATAGGCTTATTGTAAAGCTTTAGCCTATGTCCATTGACTATAAATGATTTGGTTTCATCATCTATTGTTTGGAGTTCGACTGAGACATTATCATACACCTCTGCAATCTCATATGGACCAAGCTAATGAGTTGTAAATTTTGCTTTGAAATTTTTGAATCTTGAATCAAATAATAATGCCCAATCTCCCTCTTTGAAATGTTTCTTTTTGATGAATTTATCATGCCATTATGCTCTTTGTTGTTGTACCAAAATAGTTTGCTCTATTGCTGCTTGTCTTATTTCATCCAATTGATTCAGCTACATCACTCTTTCATTTTGTGCCTCAGATAGATCCATTCCTAAATCAGATGCCAATTTGAAAGTATGAATTTGAAATTCAAGAGGTAACAGTACTTGCTTACCATAGACCAGCTGATAAGGAGTGAAACCAATAGTGTTTTCCAAGTAATACTATATTCCCATAAAGCGTCCGTAAGCTTATCTGACCAATCCTTTCTATGCATTTGAACTGTTTTGGTCATTATTGCTTCTAAAGTTTTATCAGTGTATTCTACGTGTCCATTGGCTTGAGGATGATAGGGTGTTCATTTCCGATGTTTGATTTTGTATTTGTCAGCTATGTCTTGCACCAGTTTAGAAGTAAATTGTGCTCCTTGATCAGTAACAATTTATCTTGGGACTCCAAATCTCACAAATATTTCCTCAAAGAGAAAATTGACTACTATTTGTTCTGTTTCCCTAGGCAATGCTTTTGCTTCCATCCATTTTGTAACATAATCAGTACAAACCAAGATGCACCGTTTTCCTTCGGATGGTGGATTAATAGGACCAATTTAATCAAGAGCCCATTTTTTAAATGGCTCTATTAGAACTTGTGGCTGAAGTTGCATCTCATCAAATGGTACTGGTCGTCCCATGCTTTGACAACTATCGCAGCTTTTAACATATTTCTTGGAGTCTTGAAGATAGATGGCCAGTAGTACCCCAAGCTAAGTATTTTGTATGTTGTTCGTTTATCTTCAAAATGGCCACCACAAGGTTCATCATGAAAAGATTTTAAAATTTCTAATATCTCATCTTGTCTTACACATCTTCTAATGATAAGATCATATCCTGTATAGAAAATATCTCCATTCACCCATGTGTGTATAGCACTTTGCTTAATGATTCTTTTTTTTCTTTTGATGAAAAAGATGGGGGTATCTTTCTTGATGATAAGTAGTTAGCTATATCAGCATACCAAGGGGTTATAACAGAAATAGCAAATAAATTTTCATCAGGAAAATTGTCTGAAACAAGAACAACCTCACCAGAATTATTTAATCGAGATAGAAAATATGCCACTTGATTTTCCCTTCCAGGTCTATATAGGATAGTAATGTTGAATTCATGCATCAATAATAGCCATCTGGTTATCATGCCATTAGTAATAGGTTTTTTCATTAAATATATTAAGGCAAAGTGATCTGTATGGATAAAGATTTCATAACCAGTAATATAATGACAAAATTTATTCATAGCATGTACTACTGCCAACATTTCCTTCTCAGTGAATGTGTAATTCAATTCAGCAGGGGTCAGATTTTTGCTAATAAAGTATATAGCATAAGTCATGAGATTTTCTTTTTGACCCAAAGAGGCCCCTATGGCAGTATCTGATGCATTTGTAGAGATGTGAAATGGCAATGTCCAATTACGCCCTCTTAAGATAGGTGTTGTTGATAGCTTTTCTTTGAGTTTCTGAAAGGGAATTTGACAATTAGTATCCCAATGAAAATGTACATCTTTGGAAAGCAATTTGAATAATTGAAAATCTATTTTACTAAAATTTTCAATAAACCTTCAGTAATAGCCTGCTTAACCAAGAAAACTTCTCACATATTTTTGATTTATTGGTTCTGATAAATTCGCAATGATTCGTATGTTTGCAGGATCCACATTTATTCCAGATGATGAAATATGATGACCTAACACTATTCCTTTAGTTAACATCCTGAAACATTTTTCATTGCTAAGAGACAGATTTGTTTCTATGCATATTTTTAGAATTTTCTCCAAATTTTTCAAGGAATCATCAAAAGTATTTCCATACATAGAAAAATCATCCATATATACCTCGACACATTCATGAATTAAATCAACAAAAATAGTCAGGACTGTTCTCTGAAAAGTAGTTGGAGCATTACATAGACCAAAACATAAAATTTATAGGCATATGTACCCCAGGGGCATGTAAAAGTAGTTTTTTCCTGGTCTTCTAATGCAATTCTGATTTGATTGTATCCACTGAATCCATCTAAGAAGGAAAAATACCTTTTTCCAGCTAGTGCATCCAATACTTGATCAATGAATGGTAATGGAAAATAATATTTAAGTGTTGCTTTGTTTAACTCCCTATAATCGACACAGATCCCCCACTTTCCATTCTTCTTAGGTACAACAACTAACGGGAAAACCCATTCACTGTCAAAGATAGGGTAGATAAATCATTCCTTTAATAATTTTCGCAATTCGTCTTTAACTATCTCTCTCAGTATTGGGTTCATTCTTCATTGAGGTTGCCTTAGAGGCCTTATATTATCATCTATGTAGGTATGATGAGTACATGTTTCATGATGAATTCCTAGCATGTCAGTATATTTCCAACCAAATGATTTGTGATATTTATTCAATAGTGCAGTCAATTGTTCTTCTTGCGATAAGTCAAGATTTACACCAATATTCAAGTATTTTCCAGGACTGATTTCAATGGTTTTACTTTGAGCATTTGTTATTGAATGAATAGAAAAAGACCATTAAATGATGATTCCAAATAATTAATTGTGCAATTTTCCTTAAATTTTTGGCCAAAGACCTGATCTGCAACAATATATTGCATGTTCCTTAATTGTTCAGAGATATCTGGTTCAGAAATAAAATAATCTAGCAAATATTCATTATTTTCCTCTTGAAAATAAAAAACGTGATTAATAATTAAGATAGACTGAATTACTTCTTCCTATTGCTCTTTTGTTTCATCGAGCCAGAATAACTGATCTATCATAGAAGGTTTTTTAGCAGAAGGATAAAGTGTAATCTGTTTCCTTTCTATTCCATGTGAAATGATCATATTTCCTGTTCTACAACCAATAAAAGCATTTTTTGTGGCCAACCAGAGCCTTCCAAGAATCAATGGATGTCCTCCTAAATTAGATTTTGGTTGAAGAACTAATAAATCCATTAGATACTCCCAGGAATCCAAAGAAACTATGATATCTTCAAGTATTCCTTCTAGTGTTATTTTAGATCTATCAACTAGCTCTAAGACTGTAGTGGTTCGTCTAAGATTTTGCAAATCCAGATATTTCATTGTTTCCAGTGTCATTACATTAATAGCTGCACCCAATTCAATTAATGTTTTCGAAATTGAAAAGTTGTTGATAGTTATTGTTACCATTGGAATTCCTGGATCAACATATTTTTCAACAAAAATAGTATTCGACATTAAGCCTACTAAATTTCCAATTACATGGATTGTTGGTGGATCCTTCTTTCTTTTGCCAGTCTTGTTTAGACATAACTCCTTAATTTCCTTTATATAGATTGGAATATATTTAATAGATTGCAATAAAGGAATTTTTACACAGACATTTGTTAATTGATATAAGACATCAAATTCAGTAAGAGAAATTGGTAATTTTTCCTTAACTAACCTTTCCGGAAAAGGAGGTGTTTGAGGAATTAATGTTTTACCCTTCTGATTTTGTTTGTCTAACTGCAAATTTTATGTGTTATATTTTTGGGGAATTTTCTCTTTTTCTATTTATTCTTCTATAATAACAGGAGACTCTTCTTCCAAAAAATTTCCAGACCTCAAGTGAAGTTTTGAATAGGAAGGATTGAATATGAAAATGTTGTTCCTTCATCAATACTGTACATGGGTTTCTCCACTTTATCATTAGGATTTTCCACTAGTTGGGATGGTAACTGAGTTGGTCAAGGTGGAGTTTGGTTAGATGGTAACTGAATTTGTTGAGGTTGGGTTAGTTGGGGAGCAGGGTTTAGTTGTTGAGGAAATGAAGACTGATTCTGTTGGAATTGTTGGTAAGGGAAAGATTGTTGGTAAGGCTGTGGATAGGGTTGTTGGTATGTTTGATTTCCATATCCTCGCCAACCTTGAGTGGGTTGGTTTTGGTTTTGTTGAGGAAGCCAAGTTTGCCAAGGCATAGGAGCATTCCATGAATTTTGAACAGGATATTGATAACTCGGAGAAAATTGTTGCATAGGATCTTGAGACATTCCTGGAAAACGTGGCTGCCATGGTCTTTTTTGTTCCAAAAGATAAAGAGATTCCATGCTTTGGCTTTCTTCCACTCGAGCTGCCTGTAATTCTTTCAACTTAGGACAACCATTAGTGTTATGATTTTCTGTACATAATCCACAAATATGAACATTATTTAGAGGACATGCTTTCAATGGATGTTTCTTCCTACATTTAGGACAAAAAATTGATAAAGTTTGATCTTGTTCTTCTTGTCTCTTCTTAGTTTTTGATATCTCAGCTTGTATTCTTAGTTTTTGATATCTCAACTTGTATCCCTAAAGTACTCAAAAAATCAGTTTTGAAATCCTCTAATAAGTTTCCAAGCTCAGCTCTTGTTATACTCCCTGTTGCTGATTTGATTACTTTAGAAGTTACATCCCTCTTTCCATTTCTTGTTCTACCTCTTGAATACTTTTGACATAACTCTACAATTTCATCAAATGGTAAGTAGGAAATATCTCCTTTCCCCATTACATTAAGAATATCAAGATACTCATCTCATATATCTTTCAAAAAGGTTGTTCGGGTGATATCAGAAGTCAAAGAATTATATTTGTATTTTTGTAAGTTATATAGAAACCTTTCAAGATATTCTTCTAAACTTTCATCTTCTTGCTGAAACATCCTAAAAATATCATCCTTCAAATATTTATATCTATAGTTTGCTTGATACTTCTTAAGAAAGAAATTTCTCATGTCATCCCAATTGGTTATAGTATGTTCTCCTAGTCCCATGAACCATTTTAATGCAACAGCTTTAAGAGTAGCAGGAAAGAGACGAAGTTTATGTGTATCATCAGTATACCCATAGGTACGACATAAAATATCAAACTCAAATAAAAATCAATCTAGATCTTCAAAAGTCATACCATAAAAGTTAGGTGAAACAGATAGTGGAATGTTTTTCATTTTTACCTCTTCTCCTAGGATGATACTAGTATCTAAGATTGGAAATTTAAAAGTACTCTCTTGTTCTTCTTCTACTCTTTCATTTCTTCTATCTTCTCGTCATTTGTTTTCATTTTCCATCCTTCTTTCATACTCTCTACGTTTTTTTTCTGGGGTTGGTCCTCCTCTTGACATGTTATATGCTTCTTTCTCTCGTCATTTGTTTTCAATTTCCATCCTTCTTTCATACTCTCTACACTGTTCTAGGGTTAGTCCTCCTCTTATCATTTTAGATGTTTCTCCCTCAACCATCTTCAAAGTATCTTGTAAGTTTCTTTCAGCAGTTGTTGTAATGAATTCTTTCCTCTTAGATGAAGAAGTTCTTGTTCCCTCTATTTGTTGATTAAATTTTGGGGGGGGTTTTAGAAATCTCCCTTTTTCGTCTCTCTACCTATGCATAAATAATAATAATAAAAAAGTACAAAATAAAAAAAAACTAAATATGCTCTGTGTTTTTGTGTTTTTAATGAAAAACTAAACTTCCTAAGTCTATCTCTAAATATGCTTCCCCGACAATGGCGCCAAAATGTTGGTTCAAAATCTACTGCTAGAAATAGAACAACTATTGTAATTGTCAACCCGGGGTTACAACACTTAGAAGCATATCCAAAATAAATGGATTCAGATATAAACTTAGTTAAGATAGAATTGGATTGATCATTCACTGTTTAAGAAGGACTAAAACCCCTTTACAGAAAGTTTTCTCATTACCTGTCCTCACATATAAGTATTCTAATCCATCTATTCCTACTCCAAATATTGAAAACAATCTTAAATCTAATGCTTAACAAATCTAGTGTTTGTAAATAACACACATTGAATTCTCTTACAAGAAACTTGCTCGCAATGAATTTCAAGATAATTATAGTTAGATGGTTTAAGCATGCATCCTACGAATCAGAAAATTAAATGGATACTAACAACACTTAAACATCTACTTCAACCAATGATTGCATAACACATAAACTGAATACTTAATCATACCACTGTGTAATACTGAAATAGATGAGTGCACAGGCTTGGTAAAGGGGGACCTCCAATGCTTCGCACACACACTTAGGAAAAATCACAAGACTCTTATCACATAAACCAATTCCATAGCATATGAAATGAATGCACAATTATTTCAAGTCTGAAGTTTTCATTTCAATCGCATAGGTTCACCATTCACCAGATGGTAATTACATCATTGGTTCATATATTTATACAAAATGTTTATAAATGATAATGCTATAATCCTGGCTAAGCTTGAGGATAACATCCCCCTATTATCTCCAGTATCTTCGAGCTCATTCTCCAGATTCACAAAAATAGGCCAAATCCACGTGAAATCAGAACTGCCCTATTTTTATGCTAAATGGTAGTGTAGGTGGATTGCTTTTACCAGCACTGACACGACACCTGCAAAACTTGTTTCGTGGAGATGATGACAATTAATCCATCCTTGGACATCAAGGATTCGTCTGAGTGCTTTAGATTGGGCCAAGCTATCCTACAAATATCCAAAGCTAGGAGCATTTACGGGAAGTTAGACAATCCTGTGATTTTAATTAGAATTTTAATTTTAATGCTTTTAAAAATCACATAATTCAATTCATTAAGAAAAGCAACAATTATACCTTAGATAATCAAATTTTGAGGTCTTATGGATGAAACATGAGGGTTTATGGATGAAATGTAAAGGATTATGGAGATAATTGAAGGAGTATAGGGTAAGATAAGCATAAAAAATAGTGTTTGTAATACCCCCGTTTTGAGCCTTAGGATATTTTGGGATATAATGTAAATATTGTATGCATATTATGTATGATTCCTAGCATGGAGTGCAAGGCCAAGGCCCCGCTAGTGAATGCTCAACCTTGAAGAGGCAAGTATATGGTATTATGTTACCCATGTGTTAGTGAGCCATGGAAATTGTAAATATGCATTTTAATAGAAATTCCCACAACTAGCTATGAAATGCAACAAGATATGGGGGCATGATGTTTACAAGGAATTGGGAGGGAAATATTCAAACCCTTGAGCCAATCAAGTCAAGCCTAGTGTCAATGAGAGAACCCATGAACCCTCAACTACCCATGTTGACTTTTGTGCCCAATCATTCATTTCTCCCAAGAGTTGGTTGAGGAAGTTAATGCCTTGGGGAATGGAGAGGTATGGCTGTCCAAATTCAGGTATGGGAAAGCCACCCTTCATAGGAATTCATGTTTGGATTCCTTGGCAAGAAGGGAACCACGAAATTGCTCCCCAAGCCATTGTTCACCCATCAGTTTTTCTCTCTCACGAGTTTGGAGCTTCCTGGGACTTTTCCTCCATGGTTTTGTTGTGTTTTCCTTCATTTTTCTAGCTGGGGAGGGCGTTTTTGTTTTGGTTAACATTGGGGAAGAGAATAAATCGATTTGGGGGTTTCATAGAGGCTGTTTTGGCCCACTGAATGTTAAAAAGTCAGCCAAGATATTTTCCACGAGGCCAACAAACAAGAAGTGGATTAAAGCCATTTGTGGCAGAATATAAAGCACCAAAAGGACCACTTCAATGTTGGGGATGTGGAGGAAACCATGTGCTTAGAGAATGTCCAGATCGGAGGGAGAACCCCAAAAGCTTGCACAATCTAGAAGAAGCAACTACAATGGAATATATGGAAAGGGAAACACCTCGAATTTATGCATCATTGGATGATCATCAGCCAGACCATCAATCAGCAGTGGTGGAAGTTGAAGGTAAGATTGCTAAGCAATCTATTTATGTTTTGATTGATCCAGGATCTACTCATAGTTATGTGTCTCTTAAGGTGGTTGAAGTTTGTTCTCTTAGTAAAGTAAATCATAGTAAGTCTTGGCTAGTTCAATTAGCCACAGGGACCAAGAGAAAGGTGTGTGAAATAATGATGGAGTGCCCCATAGAGTTGAATGGACTCCTCACACATATAAATTTAAATGTCCTACCATTAGGATCTTATGATGCCCTAAAAGGTATGGATTGGTTGGAAATACATAGAGCCAAGATAGAATTATATGAGAAAGTACTTGAATGAATTGATGAAGAGGGAAGGTCAAGGTTGCTAAGAGGAATTCCCAAGAAAATTTCAGTAAGGCAAATTTCAGCCCTGCAGTTGAGAAAGTTTTATAAGAAGGGTTTCCAATTATATTCAGTTCACACATCAGATTCATTAGAGGATAAGGGACCAAGGATAGAATACTTTCAGCTGCTGCAAGAGTTACAAGATGTATTTCCAGATGAAGTGCCAGGACTACCACCAAAGAGAGATATTGATTTTTCCATCAATCTTGTTCCATGGGGAGCACCAGTTTCCAAAGCTCCTTATAGAATGAGCATAGCAAAATTGGTAGAATTGAAGATGCAGATGCAATAATTAATGGACATTTAGTATATTAGACCTAGTGTATCTCCTTGGGTAGCACCTGTGTTATTTTTCAAGAAAAAGGATGGGAATTCAAGGCTGTGTATTGATTATAGTCATCTCAATAAAGTGACAATCAAGAATAAGTATCCATTGCCAAGAATTGATGACTTGTTTGATCAAATGAAGGAAGCTAGAGTGTTTTCAAAGGTTGACTTGAGGTCGGGATACCATCAAGTGAGGATTAAGGAAGAAGGCATTCACAAGACAGCTTTCAAGACAAGATATGGTCATTATGATTGCATAGTGGTGCCATTCATCCTTACCAATGCACCTGCTACATTCATGTGTCTCATGAACAGTGTCTTCAACAAGTATCTGGATAAGTTTGCGATTTTTTTCTTGGATGACATTCTTGTTTACTCAAAGAATGAAGAAGAGAATAGTGAACATCTAAGAATGGTGTTGCAAGTCCTTAGAGAACATCAAATGTATGCAAAGTTGAGCAAGTGTGATTTCTATCAGCAAAAGGTACAATATTTGGGTCATGTCATCTCAGAAGAAGGAATTGCAGTGGATCGAGAAAAGATTGAAGCCATAATGGATTGGCCTACTCCAAAGACTGTTTAAGATGTTAGATATTTTATGGGTCTTGCAGGCTATTACAAAAGATTCATTGAAGGGTTCTCTAAAATAGCTCATCCAATTACATCATTGCAGAGGAAGAATATCAAGTTTTTATGGTCTGAAAAATGTGAGAAAAGATTTCAGTAGCTAAAGGAATTGCTTACCAGTGCTTCTATTTTGAAGATTGCAGATCCAAAGAAATATTTTGTAGTTTGCACAGATGCTTGCATTGAAGCACTGGGTGGAGTGCTCATGCAAAAGGGATTTATAATTTTCTATGAGTCAAGAAATTTAAAGGAGCATGAAAAGAAGTATGCCACACATGAATTAGATCTAGTAGCCATAGTTCATACTCTCAAGAGATGGAGAAATTATCTCTTGGGGAGAATATTTGATCTCAGGACAGACCACGTGAGCTTGAAATATTTGTTTGACCAACGAAATATGAATGCTAGGAAAACTAGATGGATGGAATCTCTTTGTGAATTTTATTTTCAAATTAAGCATGTCAAAGGTAAGGAGAATAAGGTTGCAGATGCTCTTAGAAGAAAATTCCATGTTGTAGCAGTAAATATGTGTAATCAGATTTGAAGGAAATAATTCTTGAAGCTCAAACTAGCGATGAAGCTTACCTTCAAGTCAAAGAAAAATTGCAGCAGGAAAATGTGGATGAAAAGTGTGCAGGATATCAACTTGGTGAAGATGATGATCTCATTTATCAAGGTACCAGAGTGTACATTCCAAATAGTACATATTTGAAGAGGCTAGTGATGGATGAGATACATCAAATGCCATATTCTAGACACCCAAGATATCAAAAGACTATAACAGTAGCAAGAAGGCAGTACTTTTGGCATGGGATGAAGAAGGACATAGCTGAGTACATTTCTAGGTGTCAAAAGTGCCAACAAGTCAAGGTAGAAAAACAACATCCAGCAGGATTGTTGCATCCTTTTCCCATTCCAGAATGGAAGTGGGAAGTAATTTCTATGGATTTTATAACAGGTCTGCCAATGAAAGTGAGGAAGCATGATTCAATCATGGTAGTGGTGGAAAAGATATCAAAGGTAGCTCAATTTATTCCATTCAAGTCCACTCATAAGACCAATGACATAGAAAATATATTCATGAAGGATATATTCAGATTGAATGGATTTCCCAAGGCAATAATTTTAGAACGTGATACAAAGTTCACATCCAATTTTTGGAAAAGGTCATTCTAGGAATTGGGGACTCGACTAAAGTTTAGTACAACATATCATAGTCAAACAGATGGTCAGACTGAGAGGGTGAATCAGATTATTGAAGACATGCTAAGGATGTATGTGATAGATAAACCATCCAAGTGGGAAGACTACCTACACTTGGTATAATTTGCATACAATAATGGACATCATGCAACATTGGGGATGAGTCCTTTTGAAGTATTGTATGGAAAAGGATGCAAAACCCCAGTGAATTGGGACAGCCCAGTGAATAGTGTAGTGCTTGGACCAGAGATGATCAAGGAGATGGAACAAGAGATTGTTAAGATCGGGCAGAATTTGAAGGCAGCACAGGACATGCAGAAGAGTTATGCAGCTCTGAAAAGAGTACATAAGGATTTTTAGATTGGGGATCATGTTTACTTGAGAGTGAAGCCAAGGGAGAGTTCCCTGAATTTGGGGAGTTGTGCCAAGTTGGCACCAAGATATTGTGGGCCATTTGAAGTCTGTGATAGGATAGGACTAGTTGTATATAGAATTGCATTTCCTGCTAACATGAGAGCTCATAATGTTTTCCATGTCTCTTTGCTTAAGAAATATGTACATGATCATAATCACATAATTAATTGGAATGTGATACAGGTGGAACCAGAGGAGAGTTCCAAGTGGAGCCTATGCGCATCCTCAACAAGAAGGTCACTTTGCTTTTGAACAAAACCATTGGATAGGTGAAGGTGCAATGGAAGCACCTCAGACCCGATGAGGTTACATGGGAGTTAGAGGATGCCATGAGAGAGGCATTCCCATTTTTTTTAGTTTGAGAACACCGAGGATGGTGTTGTTCTAAGGGGGAGGGAATTGTAATACCCCTATTTCGACCCTTAGGGTTTATTGGCTTCAATGTAAATATTGTATACATGCAATGTGTGTTTTCCCTAGTCTAGAGCTCAAGGCCAAGGCCCCACTAGAGGATGTCCAAGTTTTATTTAAAAAGGAAAGTATTTGACATTTTGATTACCCATGTGCTATTAAGCCATGAGATATTGTAAATGATGTAAATATTAAATATTGCAATAAAATACCAAGGAAAATGGCTAAGGAGGAAACCAATGAGAAGGGACCATGTGTATCCACTAGGGAGAGGTGATGGGGTTGTGGGATTGGAACCCATGCTGCCACATGCCAATTTGTGAACCCATTTGACTCCCCATTCTGACATTTAATTCTATTGTAAGAAGGTGGTTGAGAAAACCGGTCCATGAGGTCGATGGAGTATGGAGTAGCCTTGCAATCTGTATGGCAGGGTATGGCTATGTTTTGCTCGAACCTTAAGACACTCCACCTCCTGGGAATTTTCTCACCATAATCCCTATCCCATTGTTGACCAAGGAACAACATGAATCGCTCATTGCAGAGATGAGCCGTAAAGGAAGAAAGAGGAAAATCATGACTCTATGTAAGCGTGAATTTGCAGAGATGAAAGTACATAGAAACCTTGCATAAGAGGAAAATCGGTTGGGATATCCATGGATCAGACCCCGGGGGTGAATTACAGAGCGTGATCAACTTAGAAAACCCTTGATAAGACCTTGATTAGATAGAAGAAGAACTGAGTTGCGGGACAGATTTTCGGCCACAACGCTAAGAAGATTCCAACTAGAATAACATAGAAGAGGATTAGATAGAGGTTGGATTTGCTTGATAAACCCAGTGAAGGATGAAATCTCATGAAATTATTAGTTTGAACCTTTCTATGCTCACCCTGAAGAGAACTGGAGGGAAGGGGCGCTAAGGGACTATGCAGCAGAGAAATGGGCCTTCCTTGTGTTGGGTGAGGTAGGTATTGTGGGTGCCATGTTTGTTGAGTAGTCTGAGATTCCTGTAGCTCTGTGGTTGAGATCACTAGCTTAGCATCATCCTCCATGTTCCCTTGCATGCTTGATAAACCCAACTGTAGGTTGGCTTATCATTGGGATGGAACATTGATTGTGAGAGAGCCTATTTATCCCTCCTTAGTGGATACACATCCCAGCTCGGGAGTGGTCTCTCAGCTGAAAGAGTATAGGCTGGACAGAGACCTATGGTTGGGTGGAACGTTACTCTCACTTAGCCATTTGCTTGGGAAGCTTCATTCCAAATATAAGTGCTTTATGTGGTGTAAAATGATGTTAGTTTTCCCTATGTTATGTTATGCTTGTTATGCTCAATTTATTGAATGAATGATTACATGAAATTGATCAATAGGGAGCTATGTATAAGCCTAAGTATGAGGCTGATTTCATGTTGAAAGCTTCATCATTTGCATGAATTTAATGCATTGCTAACCTTAGAATTTCTAGATGCATTGACTAGTTTTAGTTTCATAATATGTGTTTAATTATGCATTGCATTCACCTCAATGAGGGACAACTTGACTTCATTTGGACTTGGGGAAGGAAGTAGACAGCCCCATTTGTGTTTCATGACCCTTTGTGGGTTAGGTGAAGGGAGAATCCATGGCAAAGTGCAGACATAGCTCCTTGTAGAAGGGTTGTGATGCATTGAGGGAGTTTAGACAAGAATTTAGTTGGAATTTTGGCCAAGTCAAAGTACTCAAATGTGGTGGAGGTTCACACCAGTGTATATATCTCTCCAATAGATTTCCAATGGTACTAGACTTGTCCAATTCGGTATAAGGATGGAGGATTTATCACCCTAAGAAGTTTGCGGGTGCAGGGGTATGTGGTCCCGACCTTCCGCATCCGCAATGCGGATTGCGGATTGCAGAGGTCGGGGACCGACCTTTGGAATTGCGTGCTTAGAATTCCAGCTTTCCGCATCCACAAAGAGGATTCCAGATTGCGGAACTCGGAAGGGATATTTCTACAGGGTTGGTGCGTTATACTTCTGGATTTCCGCATCCGCAAAGCAGATTGCGGAATTCGGAAGGGCGATTTCCACGGGGTTGGGGCGTTGGATTTTCGACTTTCTGCATCCCCAAAGTGGATTTCAGATTGTGGAAATCGGAAGGTGGTTTTTCCTGGGTTACAAAATGGAGTTTCTGATTTCTGACTTCTGCAATGCAGATTGCAGATTGCGGAAATCAAAGGAGTAAATTCTCCACGATGACGATTTGAGGATTCCGACCTACGAGTTCCGCATGCGGATTGCAGAAGTTGTATGAGAAAATTTTTGAGGTTATGAATTGACTCCGGCTTCCGACTTCTGCATTGCGGATTGCGTAAGTTGGGGGCACGATTCTTCGGAAGGTTAAATTTGGAAATCTGACTTCTGAATTCTGACTGCGGATTGCGGGAAGGAGATTGCGGATTGTAGATCAGAAGCCATTGTGGCTGTGTTTAAAAAAAATGATAATTATTGAAAAAAAATGTATCAGGTTGTCTCCCATCACCTCTGAAGGTCACCTTGGAAACCAGGGACATGACATGTGAGATCTCCACACCTCCCACAGCATAAAGAAGATTAAGTAAGGGAAATCATGTTGTGTTGAAAACCTTTGTTGAATATCTTCCTCGGTGGAGACTGAACTCCACTTATCCACCACATTAAATAATGAGGATATCTCATCCCATACCATACAGAAGAAGGAGCAACTTCCAAACAAGTGCAAATATCATCAGATGCTGCCCGATGGAGTAAACAGATGCCAAGACCTGAAAAGCCCCTACGCTGGAAGTTTTTGCACGTGAGAATCTTGTTGTGAATACATATCCAATTAAAACAAGTAATTTTTATTAGGAAATGCACCATCCAAAGTTTCTTAGCCCACCAAGCATTACAAAAGCCATCCTCCACTTCCAAAATACTGGAATAATCCAAAGGAGCAGTCACCACCCCATTCTGAGCATTAAAATCCCAAGTTAATAAGTCTTCCTCCTGATTTAACATAATCCCAGCAAAATAAAGAGATTTAAGAAAAACATTCCACTCAACAGAAAGAGGACCGTGAAGATCCAAATCTTCTGCTGAGAGCCAATAACCTCACCCATAATCCAGAAATGTCCAAGCATGTTTTAGAACTAGGATACCTGATTTATGTAATGCATTGATAAAAGCCTCTGATAATTTATAACCTCCACCCAATCCTAAAATTGGATCAATCCCCAAATATAACTGAGTGCCACATCCTATAGCCCAACAAATCGAATGGTTAATAATGGGCAAGGATTTGATTAGGCTCCTCCACACAAAAGAACCTCCGGGACACACCTTTTTCCCCGACCACAACCAATATGCCAGAGGAAATATGTTATGGTATTTGGCCTTCACAACTTTTCCCCAGAGACCAATATCAAATAAGCTACGCCACAGACTTTTGGCGCATAGAGGAGAGTTGAAACAAGACAAGTTTTGGATACCCCAATCACCTTGTAGTTTTATATTAGCAAGGATCTCCCTGGAAGCCAGATGCCATTTGTGATGTGTTAAAATACCAACCCATATAAACTGAAACATCATCCTTCTCAAAGGTGTGATAATCAAACTAGACACCAAAAATAAGGAGAACCAATACACAGTGACACACTATAAAACAAAGAAAATTAAAGTGAATCGGCCACCCAAAGATAGCCATCGATATGAACAGGATCCAATCTTACGTTGGAATTTATTAATGAGCCAATTCCAATCTCATACTTTATAGTTATAAGGTCTCAGGAATAAGCCAAGATACATAAGTCCCTTTTCGAGATCCCCCTGAGGATAAGGCAGAAGGTTCGAAATATGATCCAATACCAAAGTATCAAGCTTATGACATAGTAGACTGGACTTTCTAATACTAAACTTCATACCTAACACTCGGAAAAAAAGAGAAATGATGCTATGAAATTGTTTCCATTCAGAGATAGTACCCATCCCAAAGAGAAGTACGTCATCGATGAACAGGAGGTGTGTAATGTGGAGCGAGTTTGCAAATTTAATCCCATAGATATGACCATCCAGATTCGCTCTCTTAATCAACAGACTAAGGCCTTCATAACCACGATAAATAAATAAGGCGACAAAGGACACCCCTGGAACAGCCCTCGGTTTCCCTTAAAGAACTGAATAGGTGACCCATTGACAGGCACTGCAAACCTTGTCGAACAAATGCATGGCATAATCCAGTTGAAAATATCCACCAAAAGACCAATTTGTAAAACACTAAACCAGATATAGACCTAATAAACCCTGTCATAGGCCTTTTCTAGATCCATCTTCATGATAACAGAACTGATGTCTTTTCTCTTCACCGAATGCAATCCCCCTTGTGCTACCCGCACTGCATCTAGAATCTGACGATCTTGTAAAAAGAAAAATTGCTCATCTGAAATAAATATAGCCAAAAAGGGCTTGATCCTCTCAACAATAGTTTTGGATATTATCTTGTAAAGGATATTACATAATGATATCGGTCTGAAGTCATTGAACCCTTCTAGCTTATCTTTCTTGGGGATGAGAGTAAGGTACGTCAAATTAAGTGTATCTGGAACATTCCCCCTACACTTGGACTCATTGACAACAGCAGCGATCTCCTCCCCCATAATATCAAATAAATGAAGATAGAGTTCAACCATCCACCCGTCAGGACCCGGGCTTTTATTTGCTGCAAATAAATTCAGAACATTGTGTACTTCCTCCTTAGAGACTGCCTTGCCAACCTCCCGTCAGTCTTCTTCATAAAAGTAGCGGGGAATTTTTTTATGGTGGCTAGCTGACTTTCTAGGCAGGTGGTAGAATCGGTAGTGTAGAAATTTTTAAAATGATCCACAGCTACATTTTTTAGTGAGGATGACTCGGTCATCAACTCATTCTTCACATCACAAATGTTCTAAATAGAGTTCACCAAGTGCTGATGATTAGAAAATCTATGAAAGAAACGTGTATTATTGTCCCCAGTTTTTATCCAGATGGCCCTACTTTTCTGTCTCTAGGATTCTTCCATCTAGATAAGAATATTATGTCGCTTAGATTTCAATTTCGTAATATAGACCTTGCATTCCTCTGAGAAGAAATCATTATCCATAGCTCCTGTAATAGCTTAAATTTTATATTCAATGACGGCCAATAGTTTAAAATTCACCTTTTTCTTTATTTTTCCCACTTGACCACCACATCCCGAAGCTTTGTTAGTTTCATACCTAACTTATGCAGAGTAGAAGGACCTTCAATACGTGACGAGGAAGTCCAATGTTCCTACACCAACTCGTAGAAGGAACTGTTGACCAACCAACCTGGATTGAACTTAAAGGGGTAAAAATTGTGACTTGGAAGTCTAAATCAAGGATGATGGCTTTGTGGCCCAATATGCCAACAGAGTAAGCCCAAGTCTAAAATCCACCCAAAACATCCGCCAAATACTCAGCAATGAAGAAGCGATCAAGTCTCTTGGCGATACCAGCCTATCCACACCATCCATTTGACCACGTAGGACATAACTAGATAGTAACCACATCAATCAAACCTGCTGCATCAAATTTCAAGTTAAGAAAATCCTCTAAAGGATCAATAATATTTCCTGAGCCCCACCTCTCATTGGTTGACAGAGTAAATTTTAAGTCACTGCCAGGATCAAACAAGGATCCTGTAGACAACCATTATCCCTCAACTACTCCCAAAAAACCCTTTTGTTTCTATAAGGCCCATACATGTTAATAATTTGTATGGGAGAATGAAGGTGATGCAGGGGCATCAGGGCCTAGGCAGAGTTTTCGAAGTTGATCGACATGACAGGGACCGACCAGAGGGAGTGTCGACGACCACTTGTGTGGAAGAGCAGATTGACTCGTTGAAGTCAATAAGTCGAGCAGGAAGCAGTCGGATATGCAACCGACAGATGTAGTAAAGTCGAGAGTCGACATGTTGGGTCGACAGACGATGGGAGGAGCGGAGTGTCGATGGTCGACATGCGTCGAACCACAACTCTGACGGGTTTGGGCATGAGCCAAGTGAGGAGGAAGGGGCGGATTGGTGAAGCCTTGGGTTGTGAAAGGAAGCTGACAAGTGAGTCGAAGCTGATAGATAGTATGGCCGATGTGATGGTTTACCATAGTATGTCAGAAGGACGCGTAGAAGTCAAGGAGAGTACTTGGCAACAATTCAGGGTTGCTAAGGAAGTTAATGACAGTTATTGCAGGTGGGTGAAGACATGAAAGATGTCATCACAGGAAGAGGCTGTGCAGCATGGTTGGGGCGCTGACAGTTGCAGGTCTACAGTATCTGAGGAGATCGACAGGCAGAGGATGCGTGTCTCGAGGACTGCAGTGGTATCGGGAACAGCAGCAGTAGAGTAGAAGTCCGAGGAGGAAGATCAATTGGATCATTCCGCAGTTGAGAGAGTTCGGGGAGAAGTTTTGGAAAACAGGGATTTACAAAATCAGACTATTCTAATCATATCATCGTAGAGAGTGGTTCATACAAAATATTTCACAAAATTTTGAAAAAATGCTCATCACATAATTTCGGGGAAATATCCCGCAACAAACTATGTAGGTTGACCACATTCTACTAGTTGTCTATGACAGATCGTAAGTGAGCTGAAAATTTTCTTTTAGAAGATTTATGATGATCAACAACGTCCTTGAAAACTGAAAAGTCGACCACTTGTCCCTCCTTCAAAGGAATTAATGGAGGGATAGGTACTTCATTGATTATAAAATCCTGGATAATGATATTGTCTCGATCAACTAACTTTTCTATGATCTTCCTTCTCTTCTTCTGAGGGAGTTGTATGCAAATGGATTGAATATCAGGTTCTTCTTCACTACTGCTGCTTTCATCAGGAACACCTACATCAAAAGGTGGCGATAGCGATTCTTGATATAGAAGAGGCTGAAGTTCTTTCTCTTCACAAAATTTGATTGAAGATCTGTGAATTTCCTGCATCTTGCTCATAATATGGAATAGTTAGAAGGAAAACTTCTTAAAATTAACTACCAAGACCTTTCAATTGCAATATGACAACCAACCAATTGCCCATGTTGACGTCTGTATTTAAAAGAGAACAATAAAGATTCCAGGAATGGCCAAGCGTAATGAATTGCCATGATTAAAACCTTACATTCTGGAACCTGCACTTATCATGCCTGTATTGAAATAATGCAGAGCATGCATCGACAAGGATTGGATTAAGACAGGATAAGATTTCAATAATTCACGTATGATTAATGTCAAATCTTAACACTCGATCAATTTCAAATTAGTTGAATCAATGATTATCAGTCATATGTGGTCACAGATGAAAATCGCAGTTTAAAATCTGATTGTAAATCAAACATGGTGAAGAAAAACGGAGAACCGAAATGATTAATCAAAACAAAAACATTCCAATGTCAACCGCAGGATCGAGGCAAATCAACGGTTAAGATTAAACATGAAAGTTGCGGAAGAAAAATGCGGAAGGTTTATTTTGCAATTATATACATTGTTTCCGCAATCCGCAATTGCAGCTTGCGGGTTGCGGAAACACAAACCACACAATATAATTTAAAAATGACCTTTCCACACTCTGCAATCTGCAATTGCGGGTTGTGGGTTGCGGAAATGCAAAAGCACAAAACCAAAATTAAAGGTCTTCCCACAATCCATATTGTGGGTTGCGGGTACAAACAACTATGATTATTTAAACAAGATTCTGCATCCGCAATCTGCATTGTGGGTTGCGGGTTGCGGAACGAAAAAGTTGCAAACTGAAAGCAAAGTTTCTGCAATCTGCAATTGCGGGTTGCGGAAGGAATGACTTTAAGGAAAAACCTATGCTTTCCGCAACTCTCAAAAACACACAAAATCAAGGGATTTTTCAAAAGGAAAAATTGCTAACTTAATCAAATCAAAGCAAAGCAATGAAATCATGATGAAAACCCCAAAATGACCATGGAATATGATCATTAGCTTTGCATATAAAAAATTTGGGGCTCCCATGTTTTATTAAAACATGGGACCTATTGTACCGACAACACAACCTTAGGGGTTAATTGATTTAGTGCTCTAGGGTTAGAGTGTTAGGGTTTATGAGATTAGGAATTAATGGTGAAGGGGTTAAAGGCTTAAAGGCTTATAAGGGGTAAATTAGAGCTTAAGGATACTAATGCACAAGCCCAAGCAAGAATTACAAAGCTGAGAGAGGAGCGATCAATCTAGAGGGAGAGAGGTCAAGCAAACATAGAGCTCTCATGAAAACAAAGAGAACACATGCAAATGTAGAGCATAAAAGCAAATGTAGGGAACGCTAGCAAAAGGGACATTGCACATGTAAATGTAGTGTAGAGGTAAAGAATTATTTTACATGTATAGGGTAAACTAGAGCTTAGAGGGATAATGATTAAAGGATTACAGGTAAAAAATTAAAGGGCTTAAGGGGTTTAGCAGTTTGGGAATTTAGGGGTAAAGGGATTAAGGACTCTGGGGTTAGGGGGTTAGGTTTTAAGAGGTTAGGAATTGAGTTCTAAGGTGTTATAGTGTTAAAGTCTTAGGGAATTAGAGGATAAGGAAAACAGTGAGGGGATATAAAGGGTTAATTAAGGGACTAGGGATTTAAGGATTTGTTACAACCCAACGGCTTATGCAATTTTGTTTGTACTTTCCAACGAAGTCTATTACAAAAAAACAATCATACTGAATACTACTGACATCTATGACTGCAACTGGAGGTCATTCAGCTAGTGAAGTACATCCGACTGAATGGAAAAATCCCTGCTAATGTGTGGCGGCCTCGTATTATTTGCAGTGATTTTTACAGGGATGTTCTGAGTTTGATAACCGTCGGACCATTTTTGGCGTCATGGAGATGCTGATGCAGCCACTTCACCATCATGTGTTGCTTACAAAAACTTCATCATATATCCCTTCTACCCCATTCAAGCCTTTTGCTCTCGAACCTTGTTTTCGATGGGGTGAAAGTTCATTGACATCACCTAGTTGTGAAACAGGACCTGATCTTTCTCTTAATAATCTAAACCGTTCAAGTACCACTGCTTCATAATTTTATCATCCTTTGATGGGACCGGCATGCCCCTTCTTTACATGCTTCTACATTCAGAAGGCTTATTTCCTTTTCAACCGCTGAAATTACTGAAGTTTCCCTAGACATCTCAGGTGAGACCTCAATATTTTCCCACTTGAATATCTATGAATGTGCATCTACGGGTTGCTCATGAACGTTGGTCGTTCAATTCCTTAATGCTCCTTGTGCACCTCCACTGGAGATGAAATGTGCCATTGAGACCACTTATCTTCCCTGCTTAATCTAGACAAATCTAGTAGAATCATGCATTAAGCTTTGCATACTGGACCAATGAGGCTCAGGAACTCCGTGATTTAAACTTATACAACTGCTAGACTATTTGTAGCCTCACCTGCTTGCTCCCTGAAAATCGTGATGTCCTTGGGTAATGATTACCCAGCTACTCTTTGGGATTTTGAGTGTTGGGAGAATACTGCACTTTGTACAGCGGCGGTGACAGTAATGAGTGTTGAGAGACATTGCTTAAAATCGATGGCAGAGGTTGACAAGACCATTCAAAGGAGTCTCTTTTGGACCATGCGAAGAATAAAGTACATTGAGGAGTTGTATGCCATAAACCACCAGCGGTTTCAGGACCCCCAAAAAGTAGTTTATGGAGACCACTTTTAGGCCCCTGAACAATCCTGGGGCTACCGCGTGGAAGTAGCGGTTTTGTTCAAGGGAGGTACCGGGAATGTTAAACTCCGTACAACTTCATCATCCTGACACTTGGGCGATCGTCGATCCTCTGCTAAGTCCCTCTCGAGATCTATGCGAAGTGGGTGCAGCTTTTAAGAATGGGTCCCTCTCTTCATATGGCCCATTCGCCTGGCACATCATGATATGTAAAACCACTATGGTGATATTAGTGGTTTCAGGGCCTTGGAAAAGTTGTTTGGAGAAACCACTTTAAGGCCCCTGAACGATCCTAGGACTGCCACCTATTTGTGGCATTTTTTGTCAGGGGCAATCGGAGCTGAATAAACATCCGGCGCTTAAGGGTCCTGACCACACTATCCTTAGCTGGTATGTGACTAACCACTATTATGAGCTTCGACTGCATATTCCTGTCGCCACGGTGTGATTGTCTTCCACTTCACCTGGGCCATTTATTTTCCTAGACTCTGATGAGATCTTTCTCATCTTGGCAACGCTATATCTTCCTTCAGCTGATCATAGTACTAACATCAGCTTCAGCAGGGACAACCTCTTCCCTCGGAAGGGGTTGAGAACAGTAGACTAGTGCCTTTTAGTCCATTGGGTTGTGGAGTCGTACCTGTCCCTTATTTTTCAAATGAAGCGACAGAAAATAATAAGAGAATATGTAACAAAATTGATCATAACTTTTGAAAACAGAAAGAAGGAGAAACATATGTTACAGATATGGTACACTGGATCCACTTATAGAGTAGGATGAAAACTAGTAATGAAAAAAATGCTTCAAGAATCTCCCATTTACAGGGTTCCCAAATCTCTCATCATTGAGTTGAGCCAATTCAAATGTGTTGTTGTCATGGACTGTAATGACCTTGAAAGGGCCCAACCATAGGCTGTCAAATTTCCCATGTTCAGCTCTTTCTTCTCTTCTAGCATTCCACTTCAGAACAATATCTCCATGATGAAAGTCTCGGGCAATGGCCCTCTGATCAAAGGTTTCTTTAATCTTGTCCCAGTGGATCTTAGTGGATTCATCCAGCTGATCCCTGACCTGTTGAACCTCTATTAACTGATGAATTCTTCTCTCCATGTCATTCGGTTCTTTGATTTCTAGCTGTAATAGTTTCATCACTGGGAGACCCAACTAGATTGGGAGAACTGCCTCTTTTCCATAGACCAATTGAAATGGCGATGTTCCTATAGCTATCTTGACACTAATCCTATCTTCCCACAATGCAAATTTTAGATGGGAGTCCTAGGCCCTTTTGTTTGTATTGAGCATTTTCTTGATAATAATTACCAATCTCTTGTTTGAGGACTCAGCCAGGCCATTTCCTTGCAGATAGTATGTTGTTGAATGAATCAACTCAATGTTGTAATTCTGAAAAAAGGCCATCATTTTGTAGGATTTGAAAGCTTGAGCATTGTCAGTAATGATTTTCCTTGGGAAACCAAATCTTGCCAGAATGTTTTCTTCTAGGAAGTCTATTATGACCATGTCACTGGCATTCCTTGTGGATATTGCTTCCACCCACTTTGTGAATTAATCGGTGGCCATAAGAATCCATTTGTGCTGGCCACTGGAATGAGGGTTTATTTCTCCAATAAAATCAAGGTCCCACTGTTGGAAGGGTGATTCTACCCTGATGGGCTTAAGGGGTAAAGGTTTAAGATTTTGCTTCCCAGTGAATAGTTGACATTCTTTGCATGATCTGACAATCTTGTTAGCATCAGTGAATAATGTAGGCTATAAGTACCCAACTCGTAGGACTTTATAAGGAGTTTCGCTCCAAGCATGATGTACTCTGCACATTCCTTTGTGAAAATATATCATTATGCCTTTTGTCTCTTCTTCAACAATGCAATTTAGAAGAACACCAAATGGATTCTTCCAGAAGAGATATCCATCCATAATATAGTACTTGAAAGCTTTGAGTTTAAGAGACCTCACTTTAGACTTATCTAGATCCGGCGGGCATGTGAGGTGTTGTAGATAATATACTATGTCCTTGTACCAGTTAGACCCAATAAAATTCTCAGCAACATTGTCAGGAAGGTTTTGTTGACCATCTCCCTACTCTTGGGTAGGAAGTTGATCAATCAAATTAATTTCAAGAGCTTGGTAATTCAACTCATCCACGAGTTGGGATAAACCCTGTCCCTTCACCAATTCGGCAGGATTGATTTCCATTTCATACTCCTGGATTTTGAAGATCCACTTCCCCCTCCTTCCTTCGATGTAGGGTTGACACAAGATGTCCTGATGGTACTTCTTGGGACATATGCGATGATCTTGGAATTAAACACATAATTCCTAAATGACTTGAGGGCTTTGACGAGCACGTAAGACTGCTTTTCCATCGTGTTGTATTTCAACTCTGTGTCCCTCAATGCTCGGCTAAAAAAAGCAATGGGTTGCTTGTGCCCTTCATGGTTTTTGTGTAAGAGGACCACTGCAATAGTGACCTCAAAGGCAAAGGAGAATATAAGAAACTCTCTCATATAATCAGGGCTAGTTGAGACAGATGCTTCTCCTAGGGAATATTTTATTTGTTTAAAGGAGTCTCTAGCAGTTGTGGTCCATTTTATTTCAGCATCCTTTCTTAACATGTCAGTAATTTCTTTCATTATATCAGCGAAGTTAGGAATAATTCTTCGTAGAAAATTTATTTTACCAATAAAATATTGTACCTCCTTTTTATTCCTTAGGAGTTCAATAAGTTTGATAGTGGCTACTCTATCCAGGTCTATTCTCACACCATCTTTGGAGACAATGTGACCTAGCAGCTTTCCCTTTGTCATTGCAAAAAAGGATTTTTTAGGGTTGAGAGACAAGCCAAATTTTATGCATTTTTTGAAGGTTTGCTTTAGATGTTGAAGGTGGTCCTCATTAGACTTTGAAAATGTTGTCATGTCATCTATATATATCACAATAAATGTGTCCTTCTCTCCTATGAATTATATTTCCATATCCCTTTTGAATGTTGCACTGGCATTAATGAGACCAAAAGGAATTTTATCATACATAAAATTTCCCCATGGTGTAGTGAAAGCTGTCTTTTCCCTGTCATCTAGGTGCATGGTGATCTGGTTATAGCCTGAGAATCCGTCCATCATTGACACTATGGTTGACCCAACTAATTTTTGTTAAATATGATCCATTTTGGGCAAAGGATAATTATCCTTCAATGAGCACTTATTCATGTTCCTGAAATCAACACATAGCCGGATTTCTCCATTTTTCTTTCTTACTGGAACCAAGTTTGCCATCCATTCTGAATATATTAGAGGAATGATGATTTGTGTGTCAATAATTTTCCTTACTTCCTTTTCGATCACCGGCAGCAGGATCAGATTTACCTGTCTCAACTTTTGTTTCACTGGTTTAGCATCTAGCTTCAAGGGGATTCTATGTTGTATGATAGTGCTATCATAGGTCTTGAGTTATTCATACTTCCATGCAAAAACATCTATGCAATATTTAAACAAGTCCTCACACCTTTTCTTTTGCTTGGTTGTAAGGGACTGAAAAATATTTACAAACTTGGGTTCTTCCACAGTACCAATATTCACCTCCCGCACAGCCTCAGTAGTTGGATGTATTGTTGGTTTTACTCGGATCTCATTCTTATCGAACAATTGCTCTAATAGAACCAAACCTTTAGGAATAAAGTTTTTCTTCAGTTGCAAAATTTTGTGGCCAGCAATATGTTGTGCCAACCTGGAGGATTTTCCACCTTCTGCTTGTAGCATGTTTTCTTCTGTATCCCCGGAATTACCATCTATATCAGTATTTGAAAATTCATCTCCCGGCTGTAAAAAGCGTTTGATTTGTTGGTCATCTTCAAAGACCTGCCAACTTTTTACGTTATCAGGGATGGAAGGATGATACCGCATTTCGACCTCATACTTTAGCTTCGACTTCTTGGGAGGCTTAAAAGAGATTTCCATGAAGGCCAACGCATCTTCTTGTTGATTTACTTCTCGGGGAACAAAAGTAATGTTGAAAGCATCAAAGAAATTATCGATAAGGTCTCAGGAAAGATTTCGATATGCTCTGAGTCTTGGATGTTTGGTTTGATAAATGATTTTAATATGATTTACCACCAGTTCTGAATCTCCAAAGACTGCCATTTTGGTGATTTTTAAGTCCTTAGCAGCTCGGAGGCCAAGGATAAGAGACTCATAGTCAGCAACATTGTTTGTGGTATCAAAGTCTAACTTGTAAGATAAATTGATCTCGTCTCCTGCTGGTGATGATAATACTGCACCAGCTCCAAACTCTTCTTTGGAAAAGGATCCATAAAAATAGAGTTTCCATATCTGATTCCTGTTATCTTTGGCAAAGGGTTCCGCCGCTTGTGTTTGTACAATTTATTATTCAGTAGGGCTTGCCAATGATAACCTGTAACAACCCATGTCTTCACCAGCTACATATATGGGGTAATTCAAAGGATTGTATTGATCACTTATCACATAGGCGAACATAGCTTCTCTATATAATCGTCTAGTCTCTCCAGCAAAAACAGGTATCGTACGTATTTCATATCCATCTGCATGGTGCCCCCCAGCTTTTTATCCCAACTCCTTGATAGAAGCATGCCATACTTTTCTGGGACATCTGCTACCACTACATCCATCATTACACTTTTAGCTGGTATTTGAGCAAGAGTGACTACCAAATATTTTATCATGCCTATGCATTTCAACTTTTTGGAGTCAAAACTATAGAGATCATGATATGGCATGGTGATATCCAGTCCCAGTTGTTCCATGATTACCTTGGGCATCAAATCGTGGGATAATCCAGAGTCCAGCATACAGTTGTGAAGTAGTTTCTCATGTACATTCAAGATAACATAAAATCGAGCAGTGGGATCTTCTTTATTATCAATGTGCGGGCCGCATTGGAAAGTAGGGGCTTCATCATTTAGATTTATGGAATCTTGTTGATCAATGCTTTCAGATCTGTGCAACATTTTATCAAAATGCTTCTAGTACATTGGGTTTCTTATCAATTTGGTCAAAGGAACAGATACTCTTAGTTTGTTCAACTCCTATTCCAGGCTGAAAGACGAGGACCCTTCCTTGGTATTTGTATCTATTCTCTTATGGGGGCTTATGCCTAGCTTAATTGGGTTATCTGGAGCTACGGCCTCGTTTTCTTTATTTTTTGGTAGGCCTTTGCGTTTTCCTAGGGGGGTGTTTGTGGGAATTTGGCTTGAGCTGACTTCTGTGGGGATTTATTAGGGGGAATTCCATTATGTTTGTATGCCATTCCTGGCCTTGGTGTCAAGTCATACTTCCTTTGTGGCTTATCTGGCTGGGTAGTGTGGAAAAGAGGATAATCAGGGGGCTGATCAATTTCTTGGGAGTTCAAAAGATCTGAGCCAGTTTGCTTATACAAGAGTGAGCTCTCATAATCATATCTAGTGAGGTGCATAAGAGAGGAATCTTCTTCCATCCAGTTCAATTATTCATCAAATTCTTCATAGACTTATTATGTCGAAATTTTGATCAAATTATTTTCATTCTCGCAGATAGGTGGCCTTAATGATTGTTCATCATTCCTCCTTTCTTTGTATTCCATTTGGGGATTGTAGGGTCTTCTGAACTGCATAGGAGGTCGAGCAGGTGATTGTTTGTTAGGACTGATACTCTCTAACTCCATTCTGGTGACTTTATTTGACAGATTCTTGATAATGCGAGTCATCTCGTCAATCTTTGCGTCTTGAGAGTCTTTTATTTCTGAAGAGCCACCCTCCTCTTTGGTATTTCCTTTGTCATTTGTTTTGACCTTATTGGTCATTTTTATCTTGCCTCCTGCCCTCATGTTTCCTTCGACGTCTATGGCATCATCTTGCATTTCACTGAGTGAGAGTGGTATGCTTTCTCTCAATGTGATGGAAAAATTCGAGGGGAAGGATGCCGCATATGTGACTCGAGCTACTGCCTCAGTGGATCGGATATCTTTAAGGATTCTAAAATATATTTTGTTGAATCTGGCAGTAAAGTCCACCACATTTTCAGAGTTGCTCTTCTTCAAGTCAGAGAATTCCGTTAAATAATAAATACTATCTCGTTTAACTCCCCACTTCTTCACAAAGGTGGTTTCCAGGATCTCCATAGTGCTAATGGAGGAATTGGGTAGTGATCTGAACCATTTTCTGGCTTCTCCTTCTAGCGACTGAGCAAAAAATCGCATGAACACATCATCATGTTCGATCAGGATATTGTCAGTGAAATCTTGGAATCGGTCTACATGATCTTCAACAGACGTTCCCTTACTCCCATCATACTTTGGTAGTAATTTCAAATAATGGGTAGGCATATCATTCAAGGGTGTGGTTAATTACAGAGGCCCATGTCGGCTAGGTACCCATTTGGGTGTTCTGGGTGGTGGTGGTGGTGGTCCTCCGCCTCTTCCTCCTAACATGAGGTGATTTGCGATTAGCTTCTTGTCCTGCGAAGAAATGAAAGATTTGGGTGGATTCGTGTGAGATGGAAATTCTTAGTTTATAGTAGGAATCTTTTGAAAGATGGGAAAATCACAAGGAGTGTGAGGGTTCAGGGGAGAAGGTTCTCTTTAAGGGGTTTGGACAATGAATTCATATTCAGGGAATTGAGGGCCAAACAGAGTTGGGGAGAAACTTCGCCGATGGCCTGGTGAAGTAGACTGATATTTGCCACATCTATGTCTCCAGGAGACTGAATCTTGTAAAGCCACAAATTCTTTGTGGCTGGGGTTCTGGCGGTTATGTCTTCATCCAGATGCCAGGTTTTCCAATGTGGAGTCGCCAAGAGGATTACAGCCTGCAACCTAGTTTCATTCACTACGAAATTAGGTGCATAAAATTTTGTCATTGTCCCAGGGAAGATTTATCTTCTTGCTTGCATCCCCAGCAATGGCGCCAAAAAAGATGTTAGTCCCAAAGACGTTCTAAGGCTGCTTTTAGAATTGTTCCTGGGCATCAATTAAATCTTTTGTGTTATTTTGCTTGATCAGAATCACATTCATCATAAAAATAATACAAACAGCCAAATATTGGAATAATATGGGAAGTACTTCGATATGCCAATGATAAAATCTTGAATGAATTGATGGTAGTGAAGTGGTACGCAACAAAGGTACTTCAGAGAGAGTAAGTCTTTGTTCTGTGTTTGAGAATAACGTATTGAGCCTAAGGGAGGAATTCAGTAGTTCTAACAAAATGATCATAAAACTAAATATGAACAATATGAGGATATTATTTTTTCACAGCCCAACATGAATACTTCACGCCATGAAAAGCTTAGAAGCAATACTTTAAGGTTGCAGCACTCACATTAAAATCAAAACTAGATTCATAGATCATGAACAATATGAAAGAAATGAATTAACAGAAGGAAAAATACTAACTGGACACATCAAAGCTTTGAATCCGTGAAATCCCAAGATCGGGCAGAAACATGTTCTTCTTTATATATTTGATCAGACTTCAAAATATTAGAAGTTACGCTTCTTACAAAAAGAGCCGACCATTGGCCATTTCCTATTCTACTATATATAGCCTTCACAGGATTTACAAAATAAGTTATTACAAAGGATTTTTTACATCCCAACATCTTATGCAATTCTGTTTGTACTTTCCAATGAAGTCTGTTACACAAAAATAGTCATATTGAATACTACTGACATCTATGACTACGACTGGAGGTCATTCAGCTGGTGAAGTACATCCGACCAAATGGAAAAACGCCTACTAATGCGCGGCAACCTCATATTATTTGCAGTGCTTTTTACTTTTAGGGATGTTTTGAGTTTGATAACCGTCGGACTGTTTTTGGCATCACAGAGATGTTGATGCAGCCACTTCACCATCATGTGTTGCTTACAAAACCTTCATCATCTATCCCTTCTACCCCATCCAAGCCTTTTTCTCTTGAACCTTGTTTTCGACGAGGAGAAAGTTCATCGATGTCACCGATTTGTGAAACAGGACCTAATATTTCTCTTAATAATATGAACCGTTCAGGTACCACCGCTTCACAATTTGATCATCCTTTGCTGGGACCGGCATGCCCCTGCCTTCCGTGCTTTTGCATTCATAAGGCTTATTTCCTTTTCAACCGCTAAAATTACTGAAGTTTCCTTAGACATCTCGGGTGAGACCTCAAGCTTTTTCTGCCTAAATATATACGAATGTGCATCTGCGGGCTGCTCATGAACATTGGTCATTCGAGTCCTTAATGCTCCTTGTGCGCCTCCACTAGATATGAAATGTTCCATTGAGACCACTTATCTTCCCTGCTTAATCTAGATAGCTCTAGTAAACTCATGCATTAAGCTTTGCATACTGGACCAATGAGGCTCAGGAATTCCATGATTTAAACTTATACAACCGCTGGACTATTTGTAGCCTCAACTGCATGCTCCTCGAAAATTGTGTTGTCCTTGGGAAATGATTACCCAGCTACTCTTTGGGCTTTTTCCTGTTGGGATAAGACTGCACTTTGTATAGCGGCAGTGACAATAATGAGTGTTGAGAGACGTTGCTTCAAACCAGCAACGGAGGCTGACAAGACCATTTAAAGGTGTCTCTTTTGAACCATGCGGAGAATAAAGTACATTGAGGAGTTGTATGTCATAAACCACCAGTGGTTTCAGGACCCCCAAAAAGTAGTTTATGGAGACCACTTTTAGGCCCCTGAACAATCCTGGGGCTGCCGCGTGGAAGTAGCGGTTTTGTTCTAGGAAGGTACCGGCAGTGTTAAACTCTGCGCAACTTCATCATCCTGGCACTTGGGTGATCGTCGATCCTCTACTAAGTCCCTCTCGAGATCTATGTGAAGTGGGAACATATTTTAATAATGGGTCCCTCTCTTCATATGGCCCATTCACCTGGCGCTTCGTGATATGAAAAATCACTATGGTGATATTATTGGTTTCAGGGACTTGGAAAAGTGGTTTGGAGAAACCACTTTGAGGCCCCTGAACGATCCTGGGACTACCACCTGTCTGTGGTGGTTTTTTTCAGGGGCGATCGGATCTGAATAAACACCCAGCGCTTAAGGGTCCTGACCACACTATCCTCAGCTGGTATGTGAATAACCACTCCTCTGAGCTTCGACTGCATCTTCCTGCCGCCACGGTGTGACTCTCTTCTACTTCACCTGTGCCATTTATTTTCCTAGACTTTGATTCTGAGATCTTTCTCAGCTTGGCGACGCTAGATCTTCCTTCGGCCAATCATAGTACTAACAGGAGTAATACCTTTATAGGTTAAGGGATTTAGGAATTAACTATTAATGGGGTAAGGGATTATGTGTTAAGGGTTTAGGTGCTTAGGGGTGTAGGGATTTAGGAGGTTTGGGAATTAGGACTTATGGGTTTAGGCCTTTAATTTCCCTCCCTTATCATTACTCTTCCCAACTCCTTAAATTTATGTCCCTTGCCCCCCCTCTCGTATCTCTCTTCTCTCTCTCACCCCCTTTATCTCCATTCAACACTTAAAAACATAATTTGTGAAGTTCATAACACTCACGCGTTATGTGAAGCGAGCGTTATGTGAATAACAATGCTCAAGCATTTTGGATATACAAAAACGCGCAAGCGTTTCTTCTAACACCAAGCGCACGAACCAAATATTTGAATTTAAACAGAACGCGCATGCGTTCCTGAGCACCTAATAACCCCCTCCGCACACGCCCGCGTGTCATCCACAGTCCTATGTGGTTGGTTCGGACTTACCAAACCTGTGCTATGGAATTTACTAAACCATAGCTAAACCATAGCTAATTGGGCATTTCTACCATTTTTCTCAATATGCATGTCTTTTACAGCTCTCTACAGCATGACATACATGACCATTTTTTACGAAAGTTTAGGCAT
This sequence comes from Larix kaempferi, assembly GCA_027924585.1. Classification (NCBI taxonomy): domain Eukaryota; kingdom Viridiplantae; phylum Streptophyta; class Pinopsida; order Pinales; family Pinaceae; genus Larix; species Larix kaempferi. The sequence continues at coordinate 604,843 of BSBM01000118.1, forward strand.
AGATAGCATTTTTTATGTAGATTCCAAATATGTAATTTTCTAAAAAAAATATTGATTTTTTCTATTTGTTTCCTAATTTTCTTGTGTCATCACTCCTTAAGTCAAAAAACATGTTGTTAGTGTTTATTCCGTAACTTTTTCATTTCACAACCATTTAAAAAAAAATTGTATGCTTCACTAGTAGACACCGACCTCTACATGCTATAAAATATCCAAGTCGAAATAACTGCATTAAGACCTTCAAATGCTGCACCCACATTTGACGTACCGTTCTTGAGGTTTGATCACTTACATAATTAAAAAAAAATTAAACATTTAATTTTGGAAAAATAGTGTTGCACTAGTGCTACGAGTTCTATACATGTCTACCAATTTTTGTAACCCGAAACCATCATTTAGGAACTCAAAAGCTGCACCCACAAAAACATATACCTTATCATTTGCCAAAAAAATAAAAAGTGACTATTAGAAAAGATGAAATTTTACATAGTTATGTAAATTTTCAATGCTTAAAACTTATATATTCGGAAATGCAATTCAATTTCCTACATTTCATCTTTTTTACTCAATGCAAGATATCTTGTGTAAGTATCTCAAAAAAATGAAGTAAGTGGAGGGATGCCTGATTTTTCAGTTTTCTATTGCATCTAACGGGCCAAAAGTGACCCTCACTAGCTTGCACATGCCCAAATAAGAGATCCAACTAGGTGATCAAAGATAAGGTTATTCAAATCCTTTCTTTCTTCAATGACTATAGAAACATGTTTCCATCTTGGTGTTAGAGAACTCAAAACCTTTATCAATAGTTTCTCCTAGAGTAGCCAATTTATTGGCAACATCATTTACTCTTACAGAATAATCACTCACCTTCTCAACTTCTTGCATCTTCAAATTTTCGAATTGTTTCCTCAATATTTGCAACTTGACAACTTTAACTTGATCACTGCCTTGGTAAACTTCATGTAGAGTTTCCAAGCATTTTGAGATGACTTTGCTCTTGCAATTCTCAGAAATAAGCTCTTATCTAGATCTATTTGAATATGAAATAAAGATTGGGCATTCTTCTTCTTAGCTTCTCTCTTAGTTGTTCTATCATTGGCTGTAAAGGTGTTCCAATCATCTGACTCTTCATAACCTGATTCTACAATCTCCCACAAATCTTTTCATGTCAAAAAGGTTTCATGTTGATGCACCAATAATCATAATCACTTCCATCAAATTCTAGAATGGGAAAAGAGTTAGAATTTGACATTATGAACTTAATCCAAAAACAAATACCTGCTTTGATACCAAATGAAGATTATGAAAGAGCCAAACTTACAATAGCATAAGGAAAACAACACAAAAAACAAGAGAGACAATTTTATTCAACACAGGAAAAGAAAACATTTTATTATTTATCTCTCGTTTTTCAATAGGTTGCAAAGCTACATACTTATGTGTTGATTACATTACATAGAAAAGTATTAATTTTTACATGCCGTGAAGTTAGCTGTAGATTTATGTAGAATTCTGCAAATTTATTTTATTCTTCACATGCATTAGCATGCAGTGAAGTTTGCTGCTAATTATTTAACAAACACATGCAACCTAAAAATAAAATAGACACTATCAATAATTCTGCACAGCATCAGTTATCAACACCAAACGGCTATGTGCCACCAAGCAAGGTTTGTTGGCTTTGCATGAAATAAGACCTCATAGGTGAGTTTTGCAGTCAATATGCCTATGTGTGTGTTCCACAGCCACACAAGGATATCACATACTTAGATAATCTGACATTTCCGCGGTATTAGGTCTTGAACATATGAATGCCATTCCTTAGCCATACCTCCCTAGAGGCCAATCTGTTCAGCGCTCATCCAGTTTTGACAAGAATATATAACAGGAACAACCGAGGGTAGCGTGTTGTAATGCAAAAATACCACGTGAATGCAGCATATATAATAATTACTTTGAGATCCTAAAGCATCGCGGGCCACCAACAATGGGATCTCTCCCCAGTAGAATAGATCTCACATTTCCAGGATTCCATGCAATCCAATATTCCATCACCGAAAATGTCGTTAACATGCCCGCCCAAATATTGGATATGTTCTTTGTATGTCTTTGAGAAGAGCATATCCATTGTGGAACATAGAGCCCCCAGAGATACTTATCTTTTATGATATCTCCCCATAAACCATCCACCATGAGTGCTCTCCAGAGGCTTTTAGCCAGAAGAGCAGTTGAGAAGTCATAAATGTTCTTTACTGACTAGCCACCATTAATGAATTGACTAGCAATCTTACGCTACTCCACTAAATGAATTGTGTGGAGATCATTGCCGGACCAAATGAAATTATGGATTCTCCTTCTGATACCTGAGAGTATATTTTTTGGTAGCTTACTCATGGACATCCAGTATACTCCCAAGTTCTGCAAAACTGATTTGTCTAAGGTAACTCTGCCTCCAATGGATAACCAGTGCCAGCACCATTAATGAAGTAACCCAGGTAATTGGTACCCTTTACCAATGCTTTTATTTCAAATGGCATAAGACCCAGGATGTCCCACCTTCAATGCCAATTCCACCTTATGTTCCAAGAAAATAGATTTTCTACCATTGATATCCATACCTGATATCCATACCTGTGAAGATGCAGATTAAATCCAATATTTTTTTAATACATTCCCATTCAGTTTTTTTGGCTGCCCCAAATAGCATCACATTATTTTTTGGTTGCATCTACCAAATATCTAGGCCAACCCGTCCTCAAGCATGGCGGATGAATCCACTAGACCATTCTAAATGTTTTAAAACCCCCTTTTTTTCCTACATATTCTAATCCATTGCCCAACATTGATATTCTTAAAATACTAACCAATAATAACCCTATGCCATAGGCTATCCACAAATAAGTCTCTTCATAAACTTTTTGCTGCTGCTAGCGCTTTGGCAAAAATATATAATTTTTTTATACCCATCCGCCATACTCTATGGGCCTGGCCACTCTATCCCATCGATCAAATGATACTTCATTTTGTCACTAACTCCAAAGACCACATAAAGTTGTATATCCTCCATTTTGTCAAATCAAGTTTAACTTTATCAAAAGGAAAAATTAAAGTATTACATAATAAATATATGGTAGCAAACCAATGTACAATACGCCCAAACCTTTAGAAAAGGAATATAGTTAATAATTTAATGTAGGAATGATATTAATGTCTTATAAGTTAAGTTGATAAGTGTATATTAAAAAAACAAAAAAATTAATATAAGATGATCTAAATTATTACAAAAGTATTTATATATTATTATGAAAATAATTTAATTTTTTATTTGGGTTATTAAATTAGTATGTCCATGACATTTAGGGAACATTTTTGGGCACTTTTCTACCCGTAAGGGGTTGAATTTTGGCAAGTTTTGAAGTTTTGGTAAGTTGTAATATTGATATTAATTTATTAGTCTTTGTGAAGGCATGGACTATAGTGATTACTTAGTCATTATGTTTTTCAAAGTTTTGTAATATTTATTTAAACTTAATATTTTGAAAATATAAACTTTTTCCAGCAAAAAAAAACTATTATTGATATTCAAAAATGAATCAAATAGTACAAAGATGTTCATGATTCAGCTGTCGAATCAAGTACAATATGATCTACACATAAAAAATGATCAAGATCTCTTCATCGATCTCAAGCCACCTTTATGTCACGAAAGCTACAAAACATCACTACATATAAGCAAAAAGCAAAAGCATGTACCCAGCAAATCAGAAAAGTCACTGAGATATACACCAGCTTGATTCAATCAAAAAAATATGTGGAGCCACAGTCCTGGAAACAGTTATCACACCATTCCTCCCATATCAGCTGCCCTTCCAAACTGGACAATGCTTGCTTTGAAAGCTTGTCAGCAAGTGAGTTATGTTCTCTAAAGATATGCTCGAATATGATGTTCTGATGCTTTGAAATTTCAAAGTGAGTCCAGAGGGCCCAGTGTCTCAAATTCATAACATTAAGCTTGAATTCACCCGCAGCCCATTTAATGGTAACCCTGGAGTCACCATATACCTTGATATTGACCAAACCAAAGCTATTAGCAACTTTAAGGATGCACCAGAGAGCCATTAACTCTGCTTTCATATTTGATCCTGATCCACAATTGAGTCTAACAGTATAATAATGAGACTCGTTCAGGTAGATGACACCTCCAACAACACATAAACCATATTGTGAAGCTCCATCAAAGAAGAGTACGGGCTGATCCACTTTGAAATTAAAATAACTAACTCTGTCAGTCTTCATCTTGAGTTCATCTTCCTTACATGAAGCAAACATATTTAAAGCAGTCATGCTACATTGCAAAGTATCAGGAGTGACGTTCCGAAAGATGGCGCAGTTCCTAGAGTACCAAATTGCCCATGGGATACATATAGCAATATAAAAATGATGCTTACAGTGTCTGAACCAATTTAGTAAGCACTTGTTAAAGTCACCCACATCCTAGCACTGTGTAATATTCAAACTAGAAGAAATCACATCCCAGATTTTATTAGTGAAACTGCATTTGACAAAGAGATGTTGTTTAGTTTCAGCTTCTTTTTTACAAAGAACACATAAACTAGGTCCAATCCAACCCCGTTTACACAGATTTTCCCAAGTCTTCAATTTATCTTGCAATAATAACCAACCAAAACATTTCAGTTTTAACGGAATAGACCAGTGCCAAAGCCTCTTATACCACCAATCCTGAGGATAGATGTACTTATCTTGAACAATTCTAGAGTAGGTAGTTTGAGCTGTAACATAACCAGAAGCAGGATTCCCGCCCCAAACAAGATGATCTATATCTTGGTTCAATTTGACACCTACTGAATTTAAGTTCGAGATGTAGGCATCCCAAGAACGAGCTAAATAGCCAGATAAACCAAGGTCACTTGCAGACATCCACTTAGCAATATTCTCTTCCCCATTTCTGAGCAGATAAATTTTGTTCAAGGTAGACAACCCTAATATTTGAAGATATCGAGAGATGGAAGGAGGCAGAGTATAATTTTCCTCCATTCCAATGATGGGATCTATCCCAACACGTATCAGTTCTCCTGTCCCCACCTACCAGATAAGATCATTTTTTATCCAATGAAAGATCTTCATAAAACCCTGCCACATAGGAGAGAAGTTCCAACTTACCAATTTAGGATTTCTAATCCAGCAAAAAACATCCATTTTTATATATTTGCTATAAATGAGACTAGACCAAAGTGTTTTTCCAAAAAGACTTCTCCAAATACTTTTTAGTCTGAGAGCAATGTTGAAGATCCCTAGATCTTTAATACCCCAGCCACCAAATCTATAAGGTCTAGAAATAGAGTCTGCAACAACCATAGTAATCTTTTCACTGTTTGCAGACCCGAACCAAAGAAAGTTGTAGAAATATTTTTTGATGGTCTTGATAATGGACGATGGAACTTCAAGCAAAGAAAACCAATAAACCGGTATACTGGAAAGCACAGAATTCAGTAAAATGAGCTTACCCCCAATGGACAATAACCTATAAGACCAATGAGAAATGTGAGCCTCAATTTTTCTCAACAACCAATACCAATTCTTCGTTTGATAATTATTCGGCTTGAGATAAAAGCCCAGATATTTAAAACCTTGATCCAAGTGACAGCAGTTAAATGGCAGGATCGAAAGAATGTCACTAAGATGCCCATCATTTAAAGATAAATGATAGAAGTTGGATTTAGCTGAGCTGACTTTCATACCTGATGCACTACAGAAAGTCTGAATGATTTCATTATATATAGTCCACTCCTCAACAGTGTCCACTCCAACCACTAAAACATCATCAGCAAATAGTATGTGTGTAATCACACAATCCTTTGCTATCTTTATACCTTTTATCTGCCCTCTCATTAAAGCTTGATTAACCAATCTGCTGAACCCGTCCATGACCAAAATAAATAGAAGAGGATATAAGGGACACCCTTATCTGATCCCCCTGGAGCAGCTGAAAAAATCAGACATACTACCATTTACAAGCACAGAGATGTTCGTGGAGGAGATATAGGCCATTATCCACTTAATGATCGAAGGAGGCACCCCAATTCTGATGAGGATCAATCTGAGAAAGGACCAGTTTACCCTGTCATATGCTTTTTCCAAGTCCATTTTAAGTAACAGGGCTTTTTTCTTATAAATCTTAATACTATGCAGCAGCTCCTGAGAAATGCCGATGGCATCATGTATCTGTCTACCAGCTAAAAAACCAAATTGCTCAATAGAGATATGCTGGGATAGCACAAACTTTAGTCTATCAGCAATAATTTTTGAAATAAGTTTGTAAAGCAAATTACAGAGAGCAATCAGACGATAATCACCAAAAGACCTGGGCTTGTCTTTTTTGGGGATTAGGGTAACAAAAGTGGAATTTAGACCTCCCGAGATGTAACCATTGATCCTGGAGAAATTCACCATATCTTTAAGTTCTTTCCCCATCAGATCAAAAAAATGCAGATATAGTTCCACCGGCCACCCATCAGGCCCAGGGATTTTCTCTTTAGCAAAAATTTTCATGGTCTGTTCAATTTCTTCCAGAGAGACCTCTTGTTGGATACAGTCAGCTTCTTGCTCATTAAAGAAGCGTGAATAAAGAGCAGCAACTTTAATCTTCTCTGTCAAACAACAATCACCAGGGTCGCTATAGATATGACCAAAAAAGGAGACAGCTTCATATTTAATGTTATCAAGCCTAGAATGTTGATACCCTCTGTCATCCTCAATTTCCCATATGAATTTCGAGTTCCTTCTAGCTGATGCAAAAGAGTGAAAGAATTTTGTATTTTTATCACCATGAGAAATCCAAATGGCTCGACTTTTAAGTCGCCATTCTTTTTCAGCCTGAATAAGTAACTCATCTTTCTTCTTCTCAATCTGTCTCATAACCTCAAAAGCATCGAATGATAGGGAATTATAAATATTTGCAGAGATAGATACCTGGAGCTTTTTTTCTAACAGAGATAACTCCATTTTGTCTGCCTTCTTTTTGTCCCTAATCCATTTGGAAACTGTCTCTTTTAAACCTTTTAATTTATGACAGAAGTTCTGAATTGGATTTGAATCAGAAACATCACAGCTTAACCAAAAATATCTAACCATACTGCAGAAGGAATCATCACCGAGCCAGGAGGAGTTGATCTTGAAAGGCAAAGCTTGATTGTGTCCCAAATCATCAAGTTGAAGGATAATGGGCCAGTGATCCAAAATTTTGTAATAAAAAACCCAAGACCTATGCTTCTGGAAGATACCCAACAACTCCGATTTGACAAGGAATCTATCCAGTCGCTTATGAACTCCATCATTTCCAAATCTACCATTAGTCCAAGTAGGGACCAATTTATGTGGCTGGACATCCACCAAATCTGAGTCCACGATTAGCTGAGCAAAGAAATCTGCTAAATCATCCAACCTAGCAGAGGCTCCCCAAATTTCAGAAGCATGACAAGTGAAGTTTAAATCACCTGCAATGATCAAGTCACCTAAGTTCATAAGCCTAGAACCTTGGAGAGATGCCCAAAAACTCTATCTCTCCCTATAGGGAACATAGCAATTGAGAATGGAAAGTGAGTGATGGTTCCCACAGAAAGACCCTTTTAAAAGAATACCCCAGGGGGTTGAGAAAACCTTGAAAGCAAAAAAGTTTGGATCCCATGCAACTGCTAGTCCCCCAGATAAGCCACAAGAACTAACTGCAGCCACCTCCCAATAAGGAAGAGGCTTACAAAGTTTATGGATAGTAAGAGTTTCATCACACATAGTCTCTTGAAGTAAAATAACAGCAGGAACAGTAGATTTAATAAGATTGGTTAAAGGCTGTGCCCTAGACACCTTAACCAATCCACGCACATTCAGGGACAAAATAGACATCAAGAAACAATCAAATTGGGGGACGCCGCTCTAAGCCCCAGAGAAGCTACTAGATCAACCCTTTCCACCTCCTCTAATCTCTGAGAAATAGGAGTGTATGTATCTGAAGAAAGTTGAACATTTTTATCAAGATTCTTTTTCTTCTTGCCCCTTCTAATAGTGACGTTTTGGAAATTCAGGGATTGAACAGGTTTAGCCAAAGACCCACTCCACGGGTTCTTAGTGTAGGAAGGTAAAGGAGGAAATTCTTCCCCATTCACCGAAATAAGATAACCGCTATCTGCTAAAATAGCATTGTCTCCCGAATTGGAAGTGTCAGCAAAGTTATCTAAAGGCTTATGGCCAACCAAACTATGCCCAGCTTCACAGCCCAGATTCAATGATGTAATTGTAGAAACACCAACAAGGGAATTCAGACCCAATCCCAAATTTTTAGAATGCCGAGGTTGTGACTCCGAATTATTAGGGAGAGGAGACCTAACATGTAAAGAGTTTGAAAAATCATCCTCTGCAAGGCGAGACGAAGAGTTCCCTAAAACAGAAAAATCATCCTCCAAAACATTAAAAAGCTTATGACCAACTTTTAGACAGGGGATTTTATTCATCGGACTAACTAATGGAAGCCCCGTCACAAGATCATGGCGCATCTTAATTTCTCCTTTGGAAATGCGACTAGAAAGCATTTTTTCAGAGTTTTCAATAAAAACAAGTTCATCCTTTGATAACTCTGGATAGTTAATAGGGGTTTGACATAATAACTTACCCGAATGATCCGTAGATGACTTAGGAGATCCAACCCTAGGAGAGGAGAGCTCCGAAGCAGGCATACCCACCATATGCTTGCAGCTGAAGGGACAGGAAGCCCGAACATGTCCAATCCTTCTGCAAGCGAAGCATCGAAATGGAATCTTGAAGAAATCAAGAGTCTGTTTCCAAACCCTAGCTCCCCAAGCTATTTCAATTTCAGCCGGTAAGCCACCCCGCGTATCGATTTCAACCATAACTTTAGCATAACGGCGGTCCATACCAAAGAAGTTCTGTTTGTAGATACGCACAAATCTCCCAACTAAATTGGAAAGTCCCATAATGACGTCTTCAGTCCAGAGCTCGATAGGGAGGCCTGGAATAATCATCCAGAGATGCCGAAGGGATTGATATTCATAAAGGGGATTAAAATTTAAATGCCAACGCTTTAAGAACATCGAACCCTGCTTAAACTCCCAGAAGCATGACAAAATCTTGTCAAGATGTGCCGCTTCAGAGAAAGTAAATAAAATCCACCTATTGATCAGGAGATTGATCCGGGGAGCCATGCCAGTAAGCGGAACCCACAACTTGTTAACCCACTCCGAAATTTCAAGCTTATTTCCCAAAGTAAACTCCAACCTACCCACCAACGCTCATTCAGCAAGGATTCCAATGTTGTCAAGGTTGTAATCCCCGTCGATGTCAAATCGAGTGATATCAGCCCTTGCCTTATAAGTTTTCAACAATCTTCTGGATTTGGCCTTCGGACCACGAAGCTTACCACAAAGAGAAGCACCATCCCCAGCCCTACCAAGGAGGTCGCCCAAAGCAGGAGTAGAATGCGGCAGAGTAGGGTTTGGGGAATGAGAAGACTCCAACCTAGTGGAATCCACTGCTGGATAAAGGAGTGAAAAACCCCAGCTGTCGGTATCTTGTCAGAAAAAAGGAGACAGCTGCCAGAGCACGAGATAACAGCTCCGAGGCCTAGTAAGGCCAAAAGGGCCCCCACACAAACCTTTAAAATAAGAAAAAACTAAATTTGGAGGTGGTCCAAAATCAACCAAAAATCGAAGCCAAATATAGAAATCAGACTTTATGCAGGAAAACCGAAAAATCAGGTTGAAAAGAAGAAAGGTAACCTACGACTAGCAAATCTAGTTCCCACTTTTTTTAACCTTGGCTGGTACTAGGCTGATTCTGCGAATCAACTTGACTCCAATTCGTCACAGGCCACACAATCGACCAATCAACCATCATGATCAGTAATTCCTGCAGAATCGCTGAAAAACCCTAAAAACCCTCGCCAAATCTCCATATTGAGCTTATTTTGTAGAATTATTAAAAATTTGTTATTTATATTTTATGATTAGCTAAAATCCATGAAGTGACAAATTACACCTCATGCAAGGTGAAATTGTTTAAACAAAATATTAATTTAAATTTTAAAAATTCAAAAAAAATTCATAGGTTTGCATGTGGTCTTTGTACTAGAGGTTTAATTAATGATAATGAATATTATCATTTTTGTACAATGTGTTATTGATAATAAATACACAAGTGTCCCTCATTATTACACGTCCTCTCATTTTTTAAATGCAATGTACTTTGGCTTTCTTGTATAGACCTTAAATGCATCTACTAATTACTAATAGACCTTAAATGCATTTACTAATTACTAATATTTAAAACTTAAAAACTAAAACTAATTCCTTTTATTAATATCTCAAAAAATATCAATGTAAGATTACAACAAGCCATTATTAAAAAATAAAAAACTAATTTTAAAATTTAAAACAACTAAAACTTTAAAAAATCCAAGCAGGCAATTACTAATTCTTAAAGATATTTCAAAACATAAAAATTAAAAACTTATTTTTAAAACTTAAAAATAAACTAAAACAACTAATAAACAATTATTAATTAATTACAAAAAAAATTTAATTATTAATTATTAAAAAAAAATTATTCATTATTTATTATTAAAAAAAATAAAACCATGAAAAAGATTTAAATTTAATTTTTAATGTAATATCATCATCAATTATACAAAATAATTTATATAATCTTATTTATAAAAAACATAACATAATTTTATGGCAGCTGCTAACTAACTCTTGTTTTTAAATTAGCTATTTAAACTGTCATGTATAGTTTTCAGAATTTTCGAAATTTGTAGACCGGGTTTGGCGTGGGTTGGAGTTGGGTTTAAGGTTTAACCAATGTATGCATCTCTGTAAACATATCATCTCGTTTACTACTGCATCCTAAATCTCAAATATCTAGAGGCCAAGTAAATGCCAACTTCACCACCAGGATTTCATCAGTTTTGCCATTGCCATGAGATGAGACGGTTTACAGCTTTACAGCTTTTGTCGTCTGTGTAAGAAATAACAGTGTTTTTTAGTGACTTTGAGCTCCGCTTTGGTGCAAAAGTGGTTGATTGAAACGTGTGCTTCAGTTGTATCAACAGAAACCGTTGATATTGTCAAATTCTATTTGTTTCGGGTTTAATAGTAATGTCGACCTCTACTGTATGCATTAGTTGAAAGTTTAAGTCGACAGAGCTTACTTGCCACTGCATGCATTTATTTATGGTCACAGATAGAACTGATTACAGACAGAACATAGAACACACCAAAAACATGCTGAAGCAATGGAACAGTCAACAGAGTTTCTAGATACAATGCATGCCTTTGACAGCCGGACCTGCAAAACTTGAAAAAATCCTTTTGGCTTCATGGTATCTCCTTTTCATGGTATCCATTGCTAGGGCCACTGCCACCTAGTGGTTGTCTCTTGTTATAATGTTATAATAATAATATAAAATAATTAATTACATTATGAGTATTTTCATCGAGACATTTTGAAGAGTTTATATTTTTATTGAGACACTTTTACATGTATTTTTAATGGGTATTTTCAAGTTTTGAAATTAGATGTACAAGTTACAACATAGATAAATAACATTTTTATTTAAGTGGCTAATTTATTCCTTAGCTAAGGATTACATCCTTAATTAATAACTTAGGTATCAATTCAAAATATATATGTATTATAAAACATTTTTTAATAATTGGATAATGCAATAGTAAAGGTACACTCAAGGAGGCAAATTGGCCATATAAGGACTAAAAAAGGGAACTCAAACAGGCAGACTCCAAGAGTGACACAATGCAAGATGCTTTAGACAAAGGCTATAAGAGATGTTGGCATAAAGAGATCATGTAATGTAAGCATGTTAGATGAGCCATTTTATGGTTTCCCAAAAGAATAAATGAATTGGGGTAAAGTAAAAATAATTATTTCAATTTTGGTTATAATTTATTTCGTCTTTATTTTATTTTTTCAAAGTTGTTTTATTTTTTATATTTGCATTTTTATATGTTATTTTGATTAAAAAAAAATCACAAGGTATTATCACTATCATTTTAACAGTTTACTTTTAAATGTTTTTTCTTACATTAATAAATTATTTCTTCTTTATTTCTTTCTTCTAATATAAAAAGTCATTGCATTTAGTAAAAACATTTTAAAAGGGGAGACCTAGCAAGGTAATCCTAGATCGCCTTTGCTAATATATAGAATCTTCAGATAAATCTAGCGAAGAAAGTGAATCCAAACTTCAAATAGAGTTAGGAGAAATGCTTGATAATAAGTTTGTGTCATTTGAAGACACAATTCAAAAATAGATATACACTAAAATATTTGGGTTGAAGAATAAGTTGAGAAATTGAAGATGTGATCACAAGAAATAGAAAATAAAAGACGGGTGGTAGGTGCGGGAGAGGTCTTGTTTGACCCTCGGGAACAACCGTGAACACCTTTTCCTGGGGCCTAAGAATAACAAAAAATAACCAGGTGGAATGTTAGCTTTGATGATGGGAAAAAAAATCCTCACAACACATCAGTTGGGAAAAGTGTTTGTTTTTGGGTACTCTTTATTTATCATCTGCATTACTAGGAAAGGTATTGACAAAGATGAAACCTCCCAAGGATGAACACAAAATCATGTCTTTCGGTACCTCGACGAGATAAAGGACTTGCATTTCTTCCATGAGCAAAGACATAACATTTCAATAGTGGATGCCTTGGAAAACCAAGGAGCCATCTTGGATAAATTGGTATGTGTTAAAAGGGATGGTTTAGCACTGCATAAATGGATTTTGTAACTTAAATGCCTCAATGAACTAAGACTTGGATCAAATGAATCAAAGTTTGAATTAATGGAAATAAATTTCACCACCTTTGGCATGGGAAGTCTAGGCCACCTATCCCACGCAAACGCCCCAAGGTAAATCTTTTGGTTTATATTGTAGGGTCTCCTAAGGAGTCCCTAACTATTGTAAATCATTCTAGGAATATATAAATAGATTTCAACTATTGATTCATGTTTTGTTTGTTTTCTGTTCTCTACATAAACATTCATTGTTTTGTTTGTTTCATGTTAAATGCAAAACATTCAATATTAAGTAATGGAATACCAATCTCTATAATTTGTTGTGTTATGCAGGAAAAATACTCTTTTTCTTTCAATTATGCAACAAGATATTTAATTTAAATACTAGATTATCATAAATTAAATAATTCAACAGAATATTAAATGTTCTCCCATCCAATAAGTCCTTGTATCCTGAAAGCAACAACAAGCTATAGAATAACCAGGAACAAAATAGTTGAATCCCTAGCCAAGATAACTCACAGAGTCTTTGTCCCCTATGCCCAAACTCTCAAACAGAATAGTGCAGCCCCACAATTTTTGTTTCTCCACTCCTATTTATTTCTCATATAAAATTTTACCAGAATTTCTTCAGACCTTCCAAAACCAAATCCCCCCTTCCATCTCGAGGAATCCTCCTCATATCACCTTCCTCCACCAACTCTTAATTTCCCATCTCCCCATAAGCATTTAATTTTTCCTTCTACCTTCCACATGGATATCCATTAATGTGCAATAAATAACAAGGTTTTCCATTAAAAGCAATTAATGAGTATCCAAAATATCCTACCATAACTCATGAGAAGTCACATTCTCGAGAAGGTGCATGAATAAAATAAAAAATAATCATATCTTTTCAATTCAATCTCTTACCTAAATTTAAGTTACCATTCATAATACACTATTTAACCTAACCACAATTTCCATTACTAATTTAACCACACACACATATATATATTAACACGGTATCAACACATACATTATAAACTTAACATGCTAAATTTGCATATATCCATATCACGTACAACATATAATGGAAGCATAGTGTGGGGTGTTACATATATTCCCACTATGTGAGAGTTATTCATCGTACTCCTTCTCATGTGCTAGCATGTAGAGTTTAATGGAGGATATTACTCCCCATCAGGAGGGGGGAATTTCTCATTATGTTTGGAATCTCCCTCTTTTGTTTAGTCCTTGTCGTGGTTTTGTCTCTGTGCTTGTTCCTAGATTTGTTTTGGGTGACTTTTGGTTTCAAAGGTTTCTTACATGGCTAATTATTTTTCCTGGGATCTTTCTAAGCATATGCTCAGTAGCACCTTTGGGTGCTCATTGTCTAGTTTTCTTCTCCAGTGAATTGTTATGTGAGGTTAGGATTATCAGTTGGATGAAGCTTTGTTCAATCCCTAGTGAAAGGTCTCTTTTTGGGTTGAAATTTCTACAAATTTCTTCAAAGTTATACCTTGTCAAGTGCCGAGAAGTATGGGTCATTGGAAAAACAAGTCCAAGAAGGGAGGAAATTGCAAAGCTCAAAATGTTGTCGTGGAAAGCAGAACTGTGATCTGTTTGGGATGAGATTAGTGACATAAATTCCATGCTTCGAATCAAACAGTCTCATTGGGATGGATTATTAGACACCACACACCAAATATCTTACATATCTCTCTTTTGGATACACGAATGGATGAGGTAAAGGGCCACGTTCACATAGAGGGTGGGTAGGTTGAAAAGTTAATGGAGGACATGGATAAGTTGTTGAAACTTGCACAAGAAATCCACTATTAGGCCAACTCCTTTGCAATTATTCACATTCAAGATGAAGATTCGGTTCGCCAACCATCCAAGCCTAATATATTGACTTGGACTCTTCCAATAAAATCGATGGTGGTTAATTGTTGATGTTGTAATCTGTTTCTTTCCTTATGATGTTGTTATGTTCCACTGCTTCACAGTTTTTTTAGGCTCGTTTATACGCATATACAGTATGAAGGGTTACATAGTATCAAGAGTAATTTTGTTGTAACCTCCAGGGACATGGTTTTTTGGACTGTCTGTTTGGAATTATATACACTTTTTGTTCATCAGCATCATCATCAACCTTGATATCAACTTCATTAGATCTATCATTAGAATCATCGAATTCTTTCTCTTGTCTATTTTTAGCATAGTCTAGATCATCATCCACGTGATCATCTTCAGCAGTGTTCTGAAGAAAAGAAACAATCCATATTAAATTCTATTATTAATTTCATTCCATAATGCATATTTCTGTTACATTTCTAATAGTGTTATATTTCATGCATTCTCATGAGTTTTCTAACCATGATTATAGATAGCATATCATCATCATATATTAATCACACATAACATGTATGCACATGTCCACAAACACACACATACACATACACATATAAATCTAAGAAAAATAAGACATCACATTTACTCCAATATCCTCACACAATATTGGCATGAATTTGTTATGTAAACACAAGATACTTCTTATATACATATCAACATAGTTTGAAATTTATAAGCATTATAATATACCTTCAAAGTAAAGTCCTTGGATTCACCTTGTTTTGACTCTAGGATTTTGTTTACAACTGGTTCCAAACACCTCCAAATGATTTAAAATTTGGGGAGGAATGTATTTATGGGGAATAGGACATATTAACACACCTATAATACATCCAAACAACTGATATACCAATCAATGGTCTTCAAATTGCATGGGAATAAATTTCGGAACAAGACTAGTTAATTTGAGAAGTGGAGATCCCCCCTAGGTCTACCATTAGATGCTCTTCCAAACAGTATACAACCTTCACTAATTCCTGGTATGATACTTGGATCTATTAGAATACATTAGGAACAATATATTTTCAGCATTATATTTGGTTTTAGGGTCAAATAGGCATCCTAATGAACAACATATTCTAGAGTCTAGTTTTTGAGGTGAAATTGGTGGGCAAGGAGTCTCGAATTTACTCATAAACCATAGTAACACTTCATAGGTATGCACACATCATTTGTGCCATCAAAGTAAAATTATATGCAGCTCATAACATGATAAATAACTCAGCAAAATCTGGGATAAAACAGGTACAATATCATTCCAAAATCACTATCCAAAAGCTATGGGGAAAATGGCTCGAATCTCTTCCTTGAATGTAAATATCACTTGAAATACATAATGTTTCGAGTTGTGGCTCTGATGATATGATTATTACAGATATATATAGCAGCTAACATTTCCATGAAGTCGAAATAAAATTCATTCACTAACTATATTCAACAACAAGTGCGCCCTTGCACATTTACATGACATTGAGAGAAAGATAGTAGAATAGACATAGAGAAGAATGAGAGAAGATGAACTCGAAATTAGTTAGGGTTTGAACTTGCGTAAAAAATATCCATTAAGCTCTATTGATAGGTCTGAATGGCCTCTCCATCAACCAACTAGGATGGGAATCTTGTAGCCTTGAAATTTGTTCCAAGGCAAGAAGGATAAGCATCCACCTTGCAAGGACAAGCTAAGCTCTCCAATTTTTTCCAAATGATAAATCATCAAAAGCTTCTCTCCTTATTTATTCTTGTCTTGTATTAACCTCCCAAGGCCTCCATGGATCTAATTCCCTCCAAGATATTCATCCAAACTTGAATTAGGGAGAGATTCCCATGAGTGCCACTTGTCCAAAATTTCCTAGCCTTCCTCTTCCATCAATTCGAATGGGGGGAATATTGGATGCCATAAATCCCTTGTGCACCCTCTTGGAGGATATGTTTATCCCCGACATGTCATATAGGTCATATTTCAGCAATCAGGTCTGATCCTTGTCATAAGTGTCATAGAATCTTCATCATTGTTGTCATAGAAGCTAGGGAATCTAGCCCAAGTGTCACAATACCTCTAAGATGCGTCTTCCTCTTCCATGGGAGTTACTCTTCCACTAAAATTTGACCCTCATTGATTCATGCCAAGTATAATGCCTCTCCAACTCGCCCAAGAATGTTAGAATCCACCTTGGATTCGAATGGGTGAGAATAGGATGCCATGTGGCATGGAGAATCTTGCCTTGTGTGGGTCCCACACCACCTATGCGCCCTCATGACCAAGTGCCACCTTATTTTCTTATTATTAATATTTATTTATCCCCTTTTAATATAGATTTTTCAATATAATGTCCATTTGAGTCTTATAGCTCCCTTATTACAAGTCTAAATGTTTCCACCCCAACCTAGGGAACTAGTAGATTGGTGGAATTTTCCCTTCATGTGATTTATTTGGATGGGGACATTATAGTCCTCCCCACCCAATATTGATTTCCCTCAATAAAATCCAAATTGGGATGCTGCAAAATTTGTTCCTCTTCCCATGTGGCATCCTCACTTGGAAAATCTTTCCATTGTACCAAATATTCTCTTATGGTTTTTCTCCTCAATTTTCTTTCTCTTGTCTTCAAATTTTTTTCTGGAATGAGTATGAGTTGTCCTTCATCATCTAATGGAGGGAGTGTTTTTGAAATAGAATTTTGCTGACCAATAGTCTTCTTAAGGCATGAAACATGAAATACATTGTGTATTTTGCTACCTTCTGGAAGTTCTATCTCATAAGCTACCTCCCCAACCTTTCGAACTATCTTGTCTGGACCATAAAACCTTGGTTTCATATTTTTTTATCCTTTCCATTTTAAGGTGGTTTGCTTATAGGGTTGCAGCCTCAAATTAACCAAATCATTCACTTGAAAAGTTATTTACTTCATATGTTGATCCACATATTGTTTTTGTTGATTTTGGGCAACCTGCAAATTGTCTTTTAAAAGATTCAAAATATTTTGACTTTACTCAACCCAATATTTAGCTTTTGGAGCTCTACTATTACCAAAAATGTGATCAAAAAAGGTGATTTCTCCATAACCATAAAGTGCTTTGAAAGGAGACATTCCAATGAACATATGGAAAGTAGTATTGTAGCAAAACTCACCCAAATGTAGCCATTTAACCCATGCTTTATGTTGCTCACCAACATAGTTTCTCAAGTACCCCTCCAACCATTGGTTCACCCTTTCTATTTGGCCATCAATTTGAGGATGATAGCTTTTGCTAGGAGTCAATTTATTGCCCACCAACTTGAAGAGTTCTTTCCAAAAAGCACTCATAAATCTACTATCCCTGTCACTCACAATGTTTTTTGGAAGTCCATGCAATCTGAAAATATCTCTAAAGAATAGCTCAGCTACTTGTGTAGTAGTAAAAGATGATGTAATAGAAAATAAATGATCAAATTTGGTGAGTCTATCCACCACAACATAAACACAATCCTTACCAAAAGCCTTGCGCAAACCTGTGATGAAATCCATTGAGATGCTTTCCCATTTTTGTTATGGAATGGGAAATGGTTGTAAGAGACCAGCAGGATGGGTGTGTTCAACTTTGTTTTGCTGACATATCTTTCATTCATTCACATACTTTAAAACATATTCCTTCAATCCTTTCCAAGAGAACCTTTGTCTTAATTGCCTATATGTTTTAAATAAACCAGGATGGCCTGCTAAAGGAGAATCATGAGCTTCCTTCAAGATGTTGTGCGTTAAGTTCGAACCATGAACTAAGTATATTTGGTCTTTATAGTAGATTAGTCCATTCAATATATTGTATCTATCATCTCCTTTGACCGCATCTAACAAATCACAAGCAAATCTATCTTTGGCATACTCTACTATTAGCACATCTTTCCAATATTTTGAAATGTCCATAAGCGAAAATGAAGGTCTCCTAGACAATGCATTTGCTACAATATTATTATTCCCTTTTACATATTCAATGTCAAAATAAAAATCTTGGACCTTACTTACCCATTTTTGTTTCCTTGCATTGAGATATTTTTGTGTGAGGAAGTGCTTTAAATTGTTATGATCTGTTTTGACCACAAACTTGTTCCCTGCCAGATATTGTCTAAACTTAGCCAAGGCATGCATGATGGCTAACATTTATTTGTCATATATGGAGTAGAGCCTCTCATGTGGCTGCAATTTTCTGCTCTCAAAAGATATGGGGTGTTGATTTTGCTTTAGGACCGCCCCTATTCCTTCCCCTGATGCATCACATTCCAAAACAAATGGTTTAGAAAAATCTAGTAATGCAAGTACTAGACAACTACTCATTACCTCTTTCATTATTTGGAATTCCTTTTCATCCTCTTCATCCCATTTTAAATCATCCTTATTGGTCAAATCAGTAAGGGGAGCAGTTAGTTTGGAAAACCCCTTCACAAACTTCCTATAGTAAGTGCATATCCCAATAAAGCCTCTCAATTCAGTGATGTTCTTGGGTGATGGCCATTCAAGAATAGCCTTTATTTTCTCCAAGTACACCTTCACCCCATCTTTCCCAATGATGTGCCCAAGATACAAAATTTATTTCAACCCAAACTCACACTTGGACAGCTTAGCAAACAAACATTGTTCATGCAATATTTTCAATACAACTTCTAAATGGTGCAAATCTTCCTCCCATGTCTTACTGTAAATCAAAATATCATCAAATAAAACCAAAACAAACTTACGGAGGTGCTTGCAAAATATTTTTTTCATGCATGATTGGAAGGTTGTTGGAGCATTGGTCAAACCAAAAGGCATGACAAGAAATTCGAAATGACCATAGTGACATCTGAAAGCAGTTTTCTGCACATCCTCCTCCTTCATTCGAATCTGATGGTAACCAGATCTAAGATCAATTTTGGAAAAGAAATTTGCTCCAAATAGCTCATCCATGAGCTCATCTATCTGAGGGATGGGATATATATTCTTTATTGTCTTCTTGTTTAAATCTCTAAAATAAATGCACATCCTTAAGGTTCCATCCTTTTTCTTCACCAAGACAACTGAAGAATCATAGGGACTTGAGCTTAGTCTAATGAGCCTCTATTCCAAGAGCTCTTGAATAGCCTTCTCAATCTCATCTATGGACCTTTTTGGGTGCCTATATGGGGGTATTTGTATAGGTGAAGTACCCACCTCCAAAACAATGGTATGCTCAACTCCTCTGTCAGGTGGCCTTCCAGGAGGAAGGTCTCCAAAAACCCTTTCATACTTGTGTAGTAGTTTCCTTATCTCCATTGGATGTTCTGCAATATTTATGTTTGGATTGGGGGAAGTGATGAAACATTCAGCATCCCATTCAATGTCCCCATTTCTCAATATGGACCTCATACTGTGGGAAGACACCACTTGGTTTGGATAGGTGTGCATTCCTCTCACTACCCTTTGTTTCCCTTCCGAATCCTTGAACTTAATTTCAATCATTTGGTAGTTCATTTTATGTTCTCCTATAGAGTACAACCATTGTACTCCCAAAACCAAATTTGTATCAACAACATCCACCACATAGAAGCTATCATAAAATGTGTAATTTCCTATGGTAAGTTGTAGCTTTGGAATCCATGTGTTGCATTCCATAGAATTGTTACCTGGAATGATGATTGTGAACCCTTCGAATGATTCAGTGGGTAACTTTCTCCTCTCCACCAAGGCTACATCAATGAAGTTATGAGTTGCTCCTCCATCTACCAATACCAAAACTCTCTGCCTTTGTACCACTTCTTGCATCGAATGGTGTGAAAACGAGGCACTCCTGAAAGCACTGCCATTCTCCCTTTTTCGGGTGATGGATGATCTTATTCTGCTGTGTCATATCTCTCTTCTTGGGCTGAAATTTTTTCTTCTTCCTCCATGTCCCCTTCATCATCAGAAAATACTTCAATGAATTGTGCTTTCCCCTTAGCACATGTATGCCCTGGTAACCATGGTTGAAAGCATTTGTAACATGGTTTCTTTCTTCTGAGTTCTTCCTTACTTGGCCCCTCTTTCTTATCCTTCCCAAATGAATCTTTTTGCCATGATTTCTTGTCAAATATGAACTTGGAAGGAAAATTGGGCTTGGAAGGATACTTTGTCTTGGGTAGCACATTTTGCAAATCTCTTTCCAAGTTCATGGCATATTTCAATGAAGTAGATTTGTGAGATTTAACTAAACCTTTCAAATGTTCAACCAATCCTTCAGTAAAGAGGAATAGAAATCGAACCATAGATACATCAACCACCTTAACTGATATTTTTTGGAATTCCAACATGTACTATCAGGGGTTCCAGTTTGCTTCAACTGTGCTAGTTCCTTGAAAGGCATTTCGGGGTCTTTTTGCTCAAATATTTCCAATAACCTATTAACAAACTCTTCATATGATGTGACCTGATCATGTCCCAAGGTTTTAATTCCATGGAACCACCAATCATTTGCTTCTCCCTCAAGATGCAGAATATCCATTTGTAGAGCATCCTCTTCAACCATTGGATTCAGCTGAAAATATACATCTAAATTTTGTATCGAAGTATTTGCAAAACTTTTGAGATGAGCCATCAAAGGTAGGAAGGGGAATTTTACCTATGGCATACTTCAATTCTTTATTTTGGAAAGGATTTCTATTGCCTCCCCTCGTCTTGAGCTTGTTTGAGGTAGTAAAGAATTCATCAAATGGTAAGGTCCTCCTACAATCTTCACTCAACTGCTGCCATTCTGCTAGAACTTCTTGAATTCCATATTGGGTGTCAAGATCCTCTTTGGTCTCAAGAAACTTGGGTGTGGTGAATCTTGTTGAGATCTAGAATTAATTGGGTCGATTGTGAGGCGTTGTCTTTGAGAAAATGCTTCCACCAAATGCCTTATTTTCCTCGAAAGGGGAACTATTGCTGCCTCATATTGCCAATTTGCTTCTAATTTGACTAGCCATCAATTCGAACCCTTGCATTATCTTCCTTTTCATGTCTTCAAAAATTGGCTTCATGAATTTATTTCCTCCTCCATCTCTGATGTTCCTTTCTCATCCTTAGCCATAGTCTCAACAGAGTGCACCTCTTCTCCTTCTTCTTCCTCTTCACCAAAGGTACTTTCAGTTTCGGTTTATAATGGTGGGGGATGAATTCTTGACCTCATAAATGGTCACCCAAATTAGTTTCAAGTACCATGCTCTGATACCACTGTAATATCCCTTCAAAGGAAAGTCCTTGGATTCACCTTGTTTTGACTCTAGGGTTTTGTTTACAACTAGTTCCAAACACCTCCAAATGATTTTGAATTTGGGGAGGAAGGTATTTATGGGGAATAGGACATATTAAAACACCTATCAAACATCAAAAAAACTTATATACCAATCCATGGTCTTCAAATTTCATGGGAAGAATTTTCAGAACAAGACTAGTTAATTTGAGAAGTGGAGATCCCCCCTAGGTCTGCCATGAGATGCTCTTCCAAACACTGTACGGAATTCACTAATTATTGGTATGAGACTTGGATTTTTTATAATACATTAGGAACAATATATTTGCATAATTATATTTGGTTTTAGGGTCGAATAGAAATCCTAATGAACAAAATCTTCTAGAGTCTAGTTTTTTAGGTGAAATTGGTGGGCAAGGAGTCTCGAATTTCTTCATAAACCATAGTAACACTTCAGAGGTATGCGCATATAATTTTGGCCATCAAATTAACTTCATATGGATCTCATAACATTATAAATAACTCAGCAAACTCTGATATAAAATAGGTACAATATCATTCGAAAATCACTATGCAAATGTTATGGGGAAAATGGCTCGAATCTCTTCCTTGAATGTAAATATCACTTGAAATACATATTGTTTCGAGTTGTGTCTCTGATGATATGATTATTACACATATATATATAACAGCTAAAATTTCCATGAATTATAAATAAAATTCTTTCACTAACTATATGCAACAACAAGTGCACCCTTACACATTTACATGACATTGAGAGAAAGATAGTAGAATAGGCATAGAGAAGAATGAGAGAAGATGAACTCGAACTCAGTTGGGGTTTGAACCTGCATCAAAACATATCCATGAGTCTCTAATGATAGGTGAATGGCCTCTCCATAAACCAACTAGGATGGGAATCTTACACCCTCAAAATTGGTTCTAAGGCAAGAAAGATAAGCATCCACCTTGAAAGGACAAGCTAAGCTATCCAATTTTTGCCAAATGAGAAATGATCAAAAGTTCCTCTCCTTATTTATTATTTTATTTTATTAACCTCCCAATTCCTCCATGTCTCTAATTCCCTCCAAGAGCTTCATCCCAACTTGAATTAGGGAGAGATTCCCATGAGTGCCACTTGTCCAACATTTCCTAGCCTTCCTCTTCCATCAATTCAAATGGGGGGAATCTTGGCTGCCATAACTCCCTTGTGCGCCCTCTTGGAGGATATTTTTAGCCCTGACATGTCATATAGGTCATATTTCAGCAATCAAGTCTGATCCTTGTCATAAGTGTCATATAATGTTCATCATTGTTGTCATAGAAGCTAGGGAATCTAGCCCAAGTATCACAATACCTCTAAGATGCCTCTTCCTCTTCCATGGGAGTTAATCTTCCACTCAAATTCGACTCTCATTGATTCATTCCAAGTATAATGCCTCTCCAACTCCCCCAAGAACTTTAGAATCCACCTTGGATTCGAATGGGTGATAATAGGATGACATGTGGCATGGAAAATATTGCCTTGTGTGGGTCCCACACCACCTATGAGCCCTCATGACCAAGTGCCACCTTATTTTATTATTAATAATATTTATTTATCCCCTTTTAATATATATTTTTCAATCTAATGTCTAATTGGGTTTTTATAGCTCCCTTATTCCAAGTCTAAATGTTTCCACCCCAACCTAGGGAACTAGTAGATTGGTGGAATTTTCTCTTCATGTGATTTATTTGGATGGGGACATTACAAGCATCATGTTAAATAACATTATAATTTCAATAGTTGGCCCAATGTGAAGTCAACAATTCAGATTTGAAACTTAAACATCATCACACAACAACACATTCTGTGTAATAGCAAATCAAGTCATTAAGAATCCATTAATTGATATGCATGCTACTTAGGAACACATTCAATCTATATCTTTAGGAGCATATTAGCATTAGTTTTCATCTTTGAATCAAGTTCATAAAGTGTTATATCAATTAAGCAATGTAATCACAAATTAAATGTTATATATCGTGCTTACGACTATCTCCTCATAAAAAATGACTACATGATCATTCTATCAAGATATAGCTTTTAACATATTAATCATATCATTCATTTAGCAAACAGAAATCTTACAAAGTTCAAAAGACAAAATGTAAATTATATATGGAACATTAATTGTCCATATGATCATACAAGTCATGACCCACTATAAAATTGTAAATGAATGGTTCAACCAATGAAGAATTGTTCAATTAAATTAATAACCATAATTATTCAATTCTTCATCATCAGAGTCAATATGTCAAAATCATCTTACATGGTCAAGTTCAAGTGATGGGTTATTTACTATCATTACATTTAAAATTTCATGCAAAATATTTTATGTCATAGGTTCCCTGAATGACATCAAAGGGTGATTGTTTTATTGATGTGTAAATGGAGCATGTGGATAGGGTGGTCATCTCATATTTTCCCAAACAAACTTGTAGGAGGATACAACACTCGATTTTGTTGTGTGGATTGGATTTATGCCCCCAGTTGAAATTCATCAAGTGTCCTTGAATGTCATTAGGAAGTGAGTCAAAATTCACCATAAATTGATAGCCAATACTTGGATCGACACACCGTCTATTCCATTTGACTCGTGAAATTAGAATACACCAAGGAACATCCCTCTCATGTGAGTCCATGTACTAGATGTTGTATGCTTCGATGATTTTTGAAACTAGGGTTTTGTTGAATAACATGCAAAGAAATTTTTGCATGATGGGGAAAATTTGGGATACTATGCCAATGGAGGGTGTGGATATTATGGTCATCTATGCCTAGCCCAAACAAACTTGTAGGAGGTTATCGAACTCCATTTTGCTTACCATATTGGATGTTATGCACCCGATTGAAATTCACAAAGTGTCCTTCAATTACTTTAGGAAGCAAGTTGAAACTCATCATAGCTTGATAACCAAGACTCGGATCTAGGAACCGTCAGTTCTATTGGATTGTTGAGATTAGAGTACACCTAGGGAAACCCCTTTCCTGTGAGTGCATGGATCATATTTTGTTTATTTCCACCATTTCCTAAACTAGGGTTTTGCTCAATAACATGCAATGCATTTTTTGCATCGAAGGGTAAATGTTTGAACACTAGGCCAGTACAGTGTGTGTAAATTGTGTTCATATTTTCCTTTCCCAAACACACGTGCAAAAGGTTATGAAACTCAATTCTACTACTTGTATTAGATTTTATGCCCCCAGGTTGAAATTTGTTGAGTGTACCCGAATGGCATCAGAGTGTAAATTTTTTACTAATGTGACAATGGAGTATGTGGATAGCATGGTCATATCATCCTTTACCAAATAAAATAGAAGGAGATTACGACACTCGATTTTGTTGTTCGGATTGGATTTTATGCCCCCGATTGAAATTTGTTAATGTCCTCGAATGGCATTAATAAGCTAGTGGAAACTCATCATAACTTGATAACTGACACTCATATTGACAAACTGTATGTTCCATTGGAATTTTGACATCAGATTACACCTAGGGACATGCCTCTTGCATGAGTCCATGTAACAAATGTTGTCTATTTCGATGATTTTCAAAACTAGGGTTTTGTTGAATAACATGCAAAGCAATTTTCACATGATAGGAAAATTTTGGGATATTGTGCTAATAGAGGGTGTGGACATCGTGGCCATAATTTTTTAATACAAAAAAAATTGTAGGAGGTTACGACACTCGATTTTGTTGCATGGATTGGATTTTATGCCCTTGATTGAAATTCACAAAGTAACCTTGAATGGCTTTAAGAAGTGAGTTGAAACTCGCCAGATCCTAATAACTGAGAGTTGGATCAAGGAACCAATAGTTCCATTGGAATATTTCCATAAGAGTACATCTAGGGACACCCCTTTCCCATGATTCCATTGAACGAAATTTGTTTATTTGCACCATTTTCTAAACTAGGGTTTTGCTCAGTAACATGTAGTACAAGTTTTGCATCAAAGGGTAATTTTTTGAAGATTGGGCCAATAGAGAATGTGTACATCATGTTCATATCGTCATTTCCAAAAAACACTTGTAGGATATTTTAGCACTCAATTATGGTACTTGGTTTGGATTTTATGCCCCCGGGGTTAAATTCATCAAGTGTACCTAAATGGAATCAGAGGGTAATTTTTTTATTCATATGCCAATGGAGCATGTGGACGATGTGGTCATATAATCCTTTTCGGAAAAAAACTTACTGGAGTTTATGACACTTGATTTTGTTGTCTGGATTGGATTTTATGCCCCCCGTTGAAATTCGTCAAGTGTCTTCGAATGGCATTAGGAAGAGAGTATAAATTCACCATAACTTGATAACTAGGACTTGGATCAATGAATTCACCATAACTTGATAACTAGGACTTGGATCGATGAGTTCACCATAACTTGATAACTAGGACTTGGATCGATGAATCACCTATTCCATTAGACTCGTGACATCATATTACACCTAGGTACACCCCTCTTGGGTGATTCCATGTACCATATGTTGTTTATTTCGATGATTTTCGAAACTAGGATTTTGTTGAATAACATGTAAAGTAATTTTTGCATAACGGGGAAAATTTTGGGATACGGTTCCAATGGAGGGTATGGAAATCATGCTCACCTCAACCTAGTCCAAAAAAACATGTAGGAGGCTATGGCACATGATTTTGCTACCCGAATTGGAATTTATGCCCCCAATTGAAATTCACAAAGTGTCTTTGAATGACTTTAGGAAGCGAGATGAAACTTGTCATAGCTTGATAACCAAGACTCGGATCAAGGAATCATTAGTTTCGTTGGAATCCTGACATAAGAGTACACCTAGGGACATCCCTTTCCCATGAGTGGATGGACCATACTTGTTTATTTCACCCATTTCATAAACTAGGGTTTTTCTCAGTAACATGTAGTGCAATTTTTTATTCAAAGGGTGAATATTTGAACATTGGGCCAACAGATCATGTGGACATTGTTGGAACATTTAAAAAACCCACTATGTCATTCTAGACTTAGGATAAATTAATTAATCATTTATGATTAATTTCCTGTGTTTTGACTAGGTAAAATAGGCCAGTTTTGTATTTTAGTGGACCAAATGCCATCCTAACTCACCAAAACGAATTTGGATGGATTCTGGATAAGATTTCCTTGGATTCTATCTGATTTTATTCTATTCCTGAATTAGAAAGGCACTTTCCTCAGTTAGATAGCTTTATCCTGTTTTTTCTACTTTCTGGTGGAAAAGGAAAAGCTAGTTGACTTGGAAACTCTTTCCACTTGACCAATTCGACCTCCACATCATATCTACTCTCCTAAATCCATCAATACATTCTATTTACCTCACTCATGAGCTTCCATACCATACTTACTAAATTCGTGATCCTCTAGGACAGTTTTGGAAACTGCTTTTGCCACCTAGGGGGTTTTTTGTCTTTTCTAAGCCTTTTATTTTTGCTCTTTCCAAATTGCCTCAAAGGAATTCAATTTTCTCCATGGAGGATGTATTATATATTTTTATCATATCAATGAATAAGATACATAGTTATTCCCATAATTTATTCTCTCTATTTTTCTTCTCTCATTGTCTGAAATATTCCATGTGAAATTGTCTTATGAATCTAGTTCCTAGCAATTGAAAATCTCACATGGTATCAGAGCTAGCTTGATTCAAAGAAATTTTCAAGAGTGTTTTTTGTAGGTATTTCCATCACCAGGAGCGCATTAGTATGTATCAAAAACAAGCCAAAGTTGTGACTCTCACTCCCTTCAATTTCTTTGACTGGAAGGCACATATGATCATCCAACTTCAGAGCAAAGGATTGTATAGAGTTACTATTGGGCTTGAAACTGAGCCAGGAGCTATTGCATTAAAATCCAAATGGTTCAATAGGCTTGATGAAGCTTATGGGTGACTTTGTCTCTCTGTATCTCAAGATCTTCTATTCCATATTGATTCTCTATCCACTCCAAATCAAGTGTGGACAAAGCTAGAATCTCTCTTTGGAAAACAGAATCAGCTCAGAGGTCATTTGTTGGAGATTGAGATGATATCTCTTAGTCCAAGTAATTTAAATTCTATGGAGGAGTTCATCTCAAAATTCAAGAACCTAGTGCTTCAACTCAAGCAATGTGGCATAGACAAGAAGGATGAGTAATTAATCCTTACCATTCTGTCAAAACTGAGCTCAGAATACTCAGTATTTGTGTCTACGTTTCATACCACAAGACTTGCAATTCCTAATTGGGAGATGCCAAGTTTGGATGCATTCATTGATTCACTCACTAAGGAGAAGGACAATGTTAAATTTTCAGAATTTACTTCAATCTGATCTAGGATCTTAACTGAGAAAACAACATGTACATCATATCAATCATGGAGACAGTAATGCAAGCACACAAGAGACACAAAGATTTACTTAGGGAAAACCATAAAGGTGAAAAACCCCAATAACTTCCTCAGAGATAGATAGAGCAATGATACAACCCAAGAGATAGACATATCCTAGCAGCAGATCCTCCTCCTCCATAAGTGCGCCACTCCTCCTTGAGTGCATGAGTGAGAAGTGAGTGATCAAATAGAGTGCCTCCCGCACTCTATTTATACTTGACTTGAATTGCCTTCTACATAACTCATGTAGGCTCGAACTTAACCACATAACATCCAGTGATCATATTGCAGAGAAGTTGACACCAATAGAGCTCAACCCTGACTGCCTACAACAAGCATCCAGTGATCATATTGCAGACACACAGATCAAAGGCACTCGACATCAAAGGATCCAGCTTTATCGAGTTGTCAAAGCAGGGCAGCTCCTGCACCAAGGCAAGTGGCTCACCCAAGGCCAAATTCAGCAGAAATTTCCTCATCTGATGGGGGAACTCAACGCAATGGAGACCATTGCTTCCTAAGGAGGGAGGATTGATCCAGGTGGATATTGGTGGCCACCCACCTTTCCAACTGGCTCAAAACAGTTTTATGGCAATTTTGGTATTGTACTATTTTTAGCAGTTTTTCGGGTCCTGAACTTCCGGGGCCATTTTGAGTCCCTAAACGACCTTTTTTGGCAATTTGGGGGGCCAAATGGTTGCCTTCGGCTTACATTTGGCCCCAGTCGAAAGTTGTAAATCTCGGATAGACCTTTCCAACGGGCTACCGAGCACCCCAAACGGAGATCGTATGCAAAAGTTACGACCCCGGGAAGTTGATGTACTAACTTACCCAAACGGGGCCCACATGACTTTTGGCGCTTCATCTCCTAGGGTTAGGTTTTTGGATGTCTAGGGTTTTTGACATTCCTGTTTATTGTAAAAGGCCTTGAGAGCCTCATTGTAACCATCTTCTTGCGAAATGAGCGCAGCCGTCACATCTCTTCTCAGAGATAAGCCGCCACCATTCCAGCAAGCTTGTTTTCCGCTGCATTTTACAGTTCTAGCTTATTTCCTTATTGAATAGAAAACCAGTTTTACTGTATCTCTGTTATTTTGTGTCAAGCATCTGATAATAATCTGTATTCATTTCGTTCTTCTCATAAAATCCGGATCAGTGGTATCAAAGCGGTCTGCTCCTTGTCGTCTTAATGCATGTCCCCAACGAGGTCAGGGTACAAAGAATTGGGTCTCGAGCTTGTTTCTCTTGAGGACAAAGGCTCTCGCACGCCCAAGCGACCTCTCATGGCAGGAGAAAAGAAAGATGACGGGACAGGAGATCCCATCAAAATGTTGCTTGAGGAAGCCCTCACGCAGCAGAGGAACGAGATGATGGATAATTTCGCGCAAATCCTTCGGCGACTACCAACAAGCGACGCATCTTCCTCGAGCGGAGGCACCGCCCCCTTCAAGGTACAAATCAACTTTGATATCCCTATATTTGAAGGACAGATAGACGCAGATGCTGTAGATAAGTGGTTGAATCTACTAGAAGGGTATTTTTCTGTCCATAACTTTTCGAATAAAGAAAAGATTACTTTTGCGCTCCTCAAAGCCGTTCCCCATGTCAAAGATTGGTGGGAAACATTCTGCGAGCAAAAGGACACAGAAGAAGCCTCATTATTTGCAGTCACGGCCACCTGGGAATCCTTCAGGGATGCTATTAAGGAACAATACTACCCTGTTGGAAGTTATGACGATTTGTATACCAAATGGACCACCCTGCGACAAGAAAGAGACCAAGCAGTGCCAGAGTTCACAAATATCTTCCATACCTTGCGCACCAAGCTAGGTATCAAAGATTCAGAGCGACATCTAGAGCTCAAGTATCGTGGTGGTTTGCATAGATACATCCAGACCGAAATGGAATTTCTGGACATCTCTTCCTTGGGAGCGGCCTACCGATATGCCGTCAAAATCGAGCAGAAGCTCAAACAAAAGACACGGCAATTTGGGCCCGGGAACCCTTCACAGCAAAAGACAGGAAAGGGCGGCCCCAACCCACAGAATAAAGGACAGAGCAAAGATGGACAGCATCAGGACAACCAGTCCAAGCCGCAAGCAAAGAAGGACACCGGAAAAACAAAGAAAGATACCGGGAAGTGGTGCGACTTCCATAAGAGCCCTTGGCATAACACTGTTGATTGCCGCTCAAAGCAGTCGCTGGTGGCCGAAGTGAAAGCAACTGAATCAGATGCGGGTTCTGACTCTGAGTCCGAACCAGAAAGGGGAAGATGGATCATTGATGCGGAACCCAGTGCCACCGTTGCCACCACCAAGCTCCAGCCTGATGAACCAGACGAGCCAGAAGAAGGAGAACGCCTCTTCCATTCACAGATGTGGGTAAAAGGCACCCCGCTGCATTTCATCGTTGATAGTGGTAGCCAGAAGAATCTCATCTCAGCAGAGGTCGTCAAGCGCCTTGCCCTGCCAACAACGCCGCACCCACAACCCTACACCATTGGATGGCTCCGCAAAGGAAGCGATCTCCGCGTCAGCCAACAGTGCCGACTGCCATACGGCATCAAGCCCTTCAAGGACGAGGTATTGTGTGATGTTGCTCCTCTCGAAGTTTCAGATGTTCTTTTGGGCCAACCTTATTTATGGAAACGTCATGCTGTATATGAGTCTAGGCCTCGTAGTGTTATTATTTCTTTGAACAGGAAATTGTACAGGATACCCGAGGCAGTCCCTCCTAGTGCCATTTCCTTGATCTCTGCCAAGCAATGCAGGAAGGTCATCTCTCAGACCGGGAAATTTGTATTCTTGGTGATTCGCTCTCAGAGTGAAAGAAAGATCGCAGCCACATCCCGGGCCTCCACGACCGATCTATCCACACAACAGAAGCAAGTGGATAAGGTGGTGGAAGGATACTCAGATATCTTCTCCTCTCCGACCGGGGTACCTCTGCACTGCTAGGTCAAGCATCCCATCGATCTGACCCCAGGCGCACCGCTACCCAATGGGCCAGTCTATCGCCGCTCTCTGTTGGAAAACGAGGAGATCAAGAGGCAGATCCAAGAATTGCTCCACAAGGGGCACATCTGTCCCAGTTCATCACCTTGTGGGAGCCCAATCGTGCTGGTGCAGAAGAAAGATGGGACTTGGCGACTCTGCATTGATTACCAGGCCCTGAATAAAATCACAGTCCGTAACCGGTACCCGATTCCCCGAATCGACGACCTCCTTGATCAGCTCACGGGGGCCAAATACTTCAGTAAGATTGATTTGAAGTCTGGCTACCACCAGGTCCCAATAGAACAGACAGATGTATGGAAGACTGCCTTCAAGTCAAAAGAAGGTCTTTTTGAATGGCTGGTCATGCCTTTTGGTTTGACAAATGCTCCAGCAACTTTTATGAGGATGATGGACGATATCCTACGACCTTTCACCAACAATTTTGTAGTGGTGTATCTGGATGACATCCTCATCTACAGCAAGACTTGGGAGGAACACTTGCAGCATATTCAGCAGGTTCTGCACACCCTGCGGAAGCACAAACTATATGCAAACTTGGAAAAATGCTCCTTCGGCATGGACAGGGTCCATTACTTAGGCTACATTGTTGATCAACATGGTGTGCATGTGGATCCAGCCAAGATCCAGGTCATCCGTGACTGGCCAGCCCCAACCACACTCACTGAACTTCGGAGCTTCTTGGGCCTCGCCAATTTCTATCGTCGGTTCGTGTTGGGATTCTCTCATATCGCATGGGCCCTCAGCCAAGTGACCAGGGGTGGTGGTAAGGCAAAATTTGTGTGGGGCTTGTCCCAACAACAAGCCTTCGATGACTTGAAGAAGCGTTTGTGCTCATCGCCGGTACTCTCATTACCGAACCTGCAACATCCCTTTGAGATCGAGACAGATGCTTCAGATTATGCTGTGGGTGCCGTTCTCACTCAACACGGCCACCCCGTGGCATATCATAGTGAGACACTATCAGATGCTGTCCGCAAGTACCCTACCTATGACAAAGAAATGTACTCCATTGTACAAGCCTGCCGCCAGTGGAGACATTACATTCTTGGGAAGGAGACAGTCATCCACACTGATCACAAGCCACTACAGTTCATGCAAACCCAAGGAAAGTTGCAGAATGACCGCCATCAGAAGTGGTCAACATATTTACAGCAGTTCCACCTCAACATCAAATATAAAACAGGGAGTACCAACCGAGTTGCTGACTGCCTCAGTCGACCTCCAGTCGCGGCACTTACCACGGTGCTAGACTCTTGTGGCCACGAGACCTCTGGATGGCCTCACCTCTACGAGACAGACCCTGACTTCTCCGCCACCTATCAAATGTTGGGAACCAACTCAGTGGTTGCTAATTTCCATCTTCAGGACGGGTTGTTGTGTCATCTGGGCCATCTCTGCGTTCCATCAAGCGAGCGTGCGAAGCTGATTTGGGAAGCTCACTATAGTCGGGTGGCAGGACACTTTGGCGTCGAAAAGACAGTGGCAGTGTTGCAGAAACATTTCTATTGGCCGAAACTTTGACAGGATGTCGGCAAGTATATCAGGTCCTGCACCGCTTGCGCTATTGCCAAACCGACCACTAAGAAACAGGGCCTATACACCCCTCTGCCTACTCCTGACAGGCCGTGGGAATCCATCTCAATGGACTACATGTCGGGCCTCCCATCCACCAAGAGGGGAAATGACTGTGTTTTCGTGGTTGTTGATCGCTTTTCCAAGATGGCGATTCTAGCTGCTTGCAAGAAGAACATCACAGCAGAAGCCACTGCCAAGCTCTTCTTTGAACGAGTATGGGTACATTTTGGGATCCCACAGACCATTATCTCAGATCGTGACAGTCGGTTCCTCAGCTCATTCTGGTCAAGCCTCTGGTCACTGCTGGATACCAAGCTCACCAAATCCACTGCCTTCCACCCCCAGACCGATGGACAAATGGAGGTCGTCAACCGGATGGTCGTACATATCCTGCGCATGTACAATTCAACACACCCCCGCACATGGGATGAGAGTCTCCCCTATGTCCAACATAGCTACAACCGAGCCCTGCATAGCTCAACTGGCCACAGCCCCTTTCAGGTGGGGTTGGGATTCCAACCATTGGGCCCCATGGATGTTGCACTTCCCCTTGCGACCACCTCAGCCGACTCGTCCCCAGAAGCTGACAAAGCCGCCCGGTTCATTGAACGGATCCAGCATATCCGCCAACAGGTTCAGGATATTCTACAGAAGTCTAATGCCAAGTACAAGCAGCGCCATGATCAACATCGGGTGCCACATAAGTTTCAGGTGGGCGACAAAGTTTGGTTGCATTTGCAGAAAGAACGCCTTACAGGGCCCCATCGAAAGCTTCGCCCACTCCGTTATGGGCCATACACCATCACCAAGGCGGTGGGTGACAATGCTTTTGAGCTCAACATTCCCCCCTTCCTGGGTCTGCATCCAGTCTTCAATGTGGCTCTCCTTCGGCCATATTTCCCACCACTATTAGACACCTCAGAGATAGCAGAGAAGTTGACACCAATAGAGCTCAACCCTGAATGCCTACAACAAGCATCCAGTGATCATATTGCAGACACACAGATCAAAGGCACTCGACATCAAAGGATCCAGCTTTATCGAGTTGTCAAAGCAGGGCAGCTCCTGCACCAAGGCAAGTGGCTCACCCAAGGCCAAATTCAGCAGAAATTTCCTCATCTGATGGGGGAACTCAACGCAATGGAGACCATTGCTTCCTAAGGAGGGAGGATTGATCCAGGTGGATATTGGTGGCCACCCACCTTTCCAACTGGCTCAAAACAGTTTTATGGCAATTTTGGTATTGTACTATTTTTAGCAGTTTTTCGGGTCCTGAACTTCCGGGGCCATTTTGAGGCCCTAAACGACCTTTTTTGGCAATTTGGGGGGCCAAATGGTTGCCTCTGGCTTACATTTGGCCCCAGTCGAAAGTTGTAAATCTCGGATAGACCTTTCCAACGGGCTACCGAGCACCCCAAACGGAGATCGTATGCAAAAGTTACGACCCCGGGAAGTTGATGTACTAACTTACCCAAACGGGGCCCACATGACTTTTGGCGCTTCATCTCCTAGGGTTAGGTTTTTGGATGTCTAGGGTTTTTGACATTCCTGTTTATTGTAAAAGGCCTTGAGAGCCTCATTGTAACCATCTTCTTGCGAAATGAGCGCAGCCGTCACATCTCTTCTCAGAGATAAGCCGCCACCATTCCAGCAAGCTTGTTTTCCGCTGCATTTTACAGTTCTAGCTTATTTCCTTATTGAATAGAAAACCAGTTTTATTGTATCTCTGTTATTTTGTGTCAAGCATCTGATAATAATCTGTATTCATTTCGTTCTGCTCATAAAATCCGGATCAATAAGTCCCTGTATCCTGAAAGCAACAACAAGCTATACAATAACTAGGAACAAACTAGTTGAATCCCTAGCCCAGATAACTCACAGAGTCTTTGTCCCCTATGCCCAAACTCTCAAACAGAATAGTGCAACCCCACAATTTTTGTTTCTCCACTCCTATTTATTTCTCATATAAAATTTTACCAGAATTTCTTCAGACCTTCCAAAACCAAATCCCCCCTTCCATCTCGAGGAATCCTCCTCATATCACCTTCCTCCACCAACTCTTAATTTCCCATCTCCCCATAAGCATTTAATTTTTCCTTCTACCTTCCACATGGATATCCATTAATGTGCAATAAATAACAAGGTTTTCCATTAAAAGCAATTAATGAGTATCCAAAATATCCTACCATAACTCATGAGAAGTCACATTCTCGAGAAGGTGCATGAATAAAATAAAAAATAATCATATCTTTTCAATTCAATTTCTTACCTAAATTTAAGTTACCATTCATAATACACTATTTAACTTAACCACAATTTCCATTACTATTTTAACCACACACACACACACACACACACACACACACACACATATATATTAACACGGTATCAACACATACATTATAAACTTAACATGCTAAATTTGCATATATCCATATCACGTACAACATATAATGGAAGCATAGTGTGGGGTGTTACATATATTCCCACTATGTGAGAGTTATTCATTGTACTCCTTCTCATGTGCTAGCATGTAGAGTTTAATGGAGGATATTACTCCCCATCAAGAGGGGGGAATTTCTCATTATGTTTGGAATCTCCCTCTTTTTTTTACTCCTTGTCGTGGTTTTGTCTTTGTGCTTGTTCCTAGATTTGTTTTGGGTGACTTTTGGTTTCAAAGGTTTCTTACATGGCTAATTATTTTTCCTGGGATCTTTCTAAGCGTATGTTCAGTAGCACCTTCGGGTGCTCATTGTCTAGTTTTCTTCTCCAGTGAATTGTTATGTGAGGTTAGGATTATCAGTTGGATGAAGCTTTGCTCAATCCCTAGTGAAAGGTCTCTTTTTGGGTTGAAATTTCTACAAATTTCTTCAAAGTTATACCTTGTCAAGTGTCGAGAAGTCTGGGTCATTGGAAAAACAAGTCCAAGAAGGGAGGAAATTGCAGAGCTCAAAATGTTGTCATGGAAAGTAGATCTGTGATCTATTTGGGATGAGATTAGTGACATAAAGGCCATGCTTCGAATCATACAGTCTTGTTGGGATGGATTATTAGACACCACACACCAAATATCTTACATATCTCTCTTTTGGATACACGAATGGATGAGGTAAAAGGCCACGTTCACATAGAGGGTGGGTAGGTTGAAAAGTTAATGGAGGACATGGATAAGTTGTTGAAACTTGCACAAGAAATCCACTATTAGGCCAACTCCTTTGCAATTATTCACATTCAAGATGAAGATTTGGTTCGCCAGCCATCCAAGCCTAATATATTAACCTGGACTCTTCCAATAAAATTGATGGTGGTTAATTGTTGATGTTGTAATCTATTTCTTTGCTTATGATGTTGTTATGTTCCACTGCTTCATAGTTTTTTTAGGCTCGTTTATACGCATATACAGTATGAAGGGTTACATAGTATCAAGAGTAATTTTGTTGTAACCTCCAAGGACATAGTTTTTTGGACTGTCTGTTTGGAATTATATCCACTTTTTGTTCATCAGCATCATTATCAACCTTGATATCAACTTCATTAGATCTATCATTAGAATCATTGAATTCTTTCTCTTGTCCATTTTTAGCATAGTCTAGATCATCATCCACGTGATCATCTTCAGCAGTGTTCTAAAGAAAAGAAACAATCCATATTAAATTCTATTATTAATTTCATTCCATAATGCATATTTATGTTACATTGCTAATAGTGTTATATTCCATGCATTCTCATGAGTTTTCTAACCATGATTATAGATAGAATATCATCATCATATATTAATCACACATAACATGTATGCACATGTCCACAAACACACACATACACATACACATATAAATCTAAGAAAAATAGGACATCACATTTACTCCAATATCCTCACACAATATTGGCATGAATTTGTTATGTAAACACAAGATACTTCTTATATACATATCAACATAGTTTTAACTTTATAAGCATTATAATATACCTTCAAAGTAAAGTCCTTGGATTCACCTTGTTTTGACTCTAGGATTTTGTTTACAACTAGTTCCAAACACCTCCAAATGATTTCAAATTTTGGGAGGAATGTATTTATGGGGAATAGGACATATTAACACACCTATAATACATCCAAACAACTAATATACCAATCAATGGTCTTCAAATTGCATGGGAATAAATTTTGGAACAAGACTAGTTAATTTGAGAAGTGGAGATCCCCCCTAGGTCTACCATTAGATGCTCTTCCAAACTGTGTACAACCTTCACTAATTTCTGGTATGATACTTGGATCTATTAGAAGACATTAGGAACAATATATTTTCATCATTATATTTGGTTTTAGGGTCGAATAGGCATCCTAATGAACAACATATTCTAGAGTCTAGTTTTTGAGGTGAAATTGGTGGGCAAGGAGTCTCGAATTTACTCATAAACCATAGTAACACTTCAGAGGTATGCACACATAATTTGTGCTATCAAAGTAAAATTATATGCAGCTCATAACATGATAAATAACTCAGCAAAATCTGAGATAAAACAGGTACAATATCATTCCAAAATCACTATCCAAATGTTATGGGGAAAATGTTAAATTTTGAGCATTAATTCACAATACTCTAGGATCTTCACTAAGAGAATAACATATATAGTATATCAATGCATAACAATCACAATAAGCATGAAAAGCATCACAAGAATCAAAAGCATGAGAGACAAGAGACACAGAGTTTCCGTGGAGAAAACCCTAAGGTGAAAAACCCCACAACTTCCTCAGAGATAGAGAGAGAAATGGCTCAACCAAAGTACAACCAAAATACACTTGAGATAGTCTCCTAGAAGCAGATGATCCTCCTCCTTGCTAGTGCACCACTTTCTAAGTGAGAGAGAGATGACTTTCTAAATGATCTAAATAGAGATCTCCTGATCTCTATTTATACTAACCTATTTGCCCAGTGACCTTATGGGGTCAAATTGTCTAGATAAGTACATCCACAATATAATATATATTTTAGGGTCGACCCCACACATGGTGGTCTAATAACCCATCGGCAAGTACACACACTTGCGACACTTGTCAATCCACATGACGACACTTCCTTATAGAGGAATAACACATCTCTAATAAGGGTACAATAAATATATATAAAATACATAGATGAAATACATTCCAAAGTTACATATACATCAACACTCCCTCTTAACTAGGAAGGTATTTCTTGACACAGATCTGCTAGACAAGTCTTCTTCTCAGGATCATCGTCATCGTCATCGTCACTGATGCTGCTATCTCAACCAATCTCTGACTCTACTCGTCATAGGAAGTTCTGCAGACCCAGTCCTTTTTCATATTGGATGTAGGCCCACCACCTGCAGGTCTTCATCATCACTGGCCATACTGTGGAAATCTCAGGACTTATTACGTGCGTCACAAAACCTTAAAAGAGTCTCTTGACTAGCAAGAACCCTAAAGAGAATCTGAGGCCTTTTTCATCCTGTCTAGATCTACAGGACTTATTACATGTGACCCCACCACAAAACCTCGAAAGAGAATCCCAGGACTGATTACAAGCACAAGGCTCAACCGATCAGATCTCCAAGGGCACAAATTACATGTGGTCACCAAAAAACCTTGAAAGAGCATCCCAGGACTGATTACGAGCACAAGGCTCAACCTATCGGATCTCCCAAGGTACAAATTACATGTGGTCATGGCAAAACCTCGAAAGAGCATCCCAAGACTGATTACGAGCACGTGGATCAACCTATCGGATCTCCCAAGGCACAAATTACATGCCATAGGACAAAACCTCGAAAGAGCATCTACCAAATATCCCAAGGCACAAATTACATGCCATAGGAAAAACCTCGAAAGACTATCTACAGATCTCCCAGGGCACAAATTATATGTCCTCCCAAGCAAAACCTTGAAATAGCATTTGCCAGATATCCCAGGGTACAAATTACATGCCATAGGAAAAACCTCGAAAGACTATCTACAAATATCCTAGGGCACAAATTACATGCTTATCTGCACAACCTGTTCCACGGCCACAGAGTATCAACCTGATACTCACCATACATCATCTTGATGTACACATGATCATCATGATCATCATCACTACAACATCCTGCTGCATGTCATCTGGAGCAACATCCTGAAGCTCGTCATCCATGATCATCCTGATCATACAATACATCTACCTGATGCATACCAAGTATCTACCTGATACATATGATCATACATGATCCACCTGATACAAATACAAATACATGATACATATCAACATACATGATCTACCTGATCATACAATGTATCCACCTAATACATATACAGATACATGGTCCAAACATCCAACATGATGCTTATACAAAATACATACACATGATCCAACCGATCATATCCAGCATCCAACATGATGTGTACATACATATAAATGATCCAACTGATCATATCCAGCATCCAACATGATTCATACATACATACATATAAAAATGATCCAACTGATCATACAAAGCATAAACCAGAACATCATCCTGATGCTCATCATCTAGCGCTTACATCCACAGCCATGTGAAGGATCCTCCTTTTAGCATGGTTGGAATGGCTTCAGAAAATGTGTCCATCACTTCTTCCTCAAAGTGTCATCAATCCGAAGAACACCGAGCCTATCTCTAAAGTACTCGAACTTCACCCTAGCTAGTGGCTTCGTCAGCACATCTGCAATCTGCTCGTCCGTCACAACATACAGGAGTTTCATACCTCCTCTCTGCACCATATCCCTGATATAGTGATATTTGATCTCTATGTGTTTCGACCTATCATGAAACACTAGGTTCTCGGACAGCTTCACACCACTCTGGTTATCACAGAAGATACCAGTAGCATCCAACGGGAGATCAAATAATTCAGACAGTAGCTTCCGTAGCCATACTGCCTCACAACTAGCTGAACAGGTTGCAACATGATCTGCCTCAGCTGTACTTAGTGCTACACAGGACTGCTTCCTGCTAAACCAAGAGATCAAACCTGATCCCATACTGAAGCAGCACCTAGATGTGCTCTTCCTATCTGCAGCACTGCCAGCCCAATCTAAATCAACATAACCCTGCAAGTTAAACTTTTGATTTGCCTCATACTTAAGCCCATAATCCACTGTACCCTTCAGGTACCTCAGAACATGCTTTACAACAACCAGATGAACACTCCTTGGATCTGTCAGAAACTGACTCAATGTGTTCACCGCAAAGCAAATATCTGGTCTCGTGTTCGTCAGGTACATCAAGGACCCAATCATCTATCGATACATAGAGACATCAACCGGCTCAGATGAAGCATCACATAGAAGCTTCAGATTCGATGCCATAGGTGTGGAAATGGCCTAGGTGTACTTCCCTTGACCAAGGAAGATCCCACCTGTACTCTGCCACACCTCCATACCTAGGAAATAATGCATCATTCCCAAATCTTTCATATCGTACTCGGCAGCAAGCTTTCTCTTAGTATCTGTAATCAATCTGTCATCTCCTGTTACAAATAAGTCATCCACATATAGGAGTAGAATCACAGGATTCCCTTCCTCAACCTTGTAATAAAGGTTGGAATCCGCTTTACTCTT
Source organism: Larix kaempferi (assembly GCA_027924585.1). NCBI lineage: Eukaryota > Viridiplantae > Streptophyta > Pinopsida > Pinales > Pinaceae > Larix > Larix kaempferi. The sequence goes on from BSBM01000118.1 coordinate 645,393, forward strand.
GGTAAAGCCCAAACTAGATAGGAAACTGTCCATCCTACCATACCAAGTTCTGGGAGCTTGTTCCAAGCCATGCAAGGCTTTCTTCAATATGCACACATACGACTCCCTATCATGTATTTCGAAACCGAGTGGCTTCTCCACATATACTTCCTCTTCAACTACACCATTCAAGAAAGTAGTCTTGACATCCATCTAGTGTATTTTCCATTTCATCGCTGCAGCTAAGGCAAGTACTGTTCTGATGGAAGTATACCTGGCTACAGGTGCAAAAGTTTCTTCATAATCTATTCCCTCTTTCTGAGAGAAACCACGAGATATAAATCTTGCTTTGTATTTCTCTACACTGCCATCTGCAGCATGCTTGATTTTGTAGATCCATTTAGAAGTCACAACAGACTTCTCTTTAGGTCTTGGTACAACATCCCAAGACTTGATTGGTATTCCTCAACCATGGCATCCTTCCATTCTTTCTTTTCTGCTGCTTCTTCATAACTGGAAGGCTCTTTGTTCATAATGTCACAAAGTAAAGCAACATAGCTGGTATTTGATCTGGTTCTCTTCTTTGCTCTGTGTTCTTCTTCTGGGATGCCAAATCTTTTTGCATCTTGAATGAGCTCTCTAGCCCATGCATGTTTCCTCTTGTGAGAGTTATCCTCACAGGGTGGATCTACAGGTTCTTGCGGATCTTCAAACTCACGAACAACTTCTGGAACTGCTTCAGTCATGGTAGTGTCTTGAAATCTAGTTTCCTTAGGTTCTTCATAAACTTCGATAGGTGCCTTCCTTGATTTGATGAATGCTGAGTTTTCATCAAATGTTACATCCCTGCTGACATCAATCTTCTTGAACCCTGGAAAGTATATTCTGTAAACCTTCGAGCTTTCACTGTAACCCACAAAGATACCCTTCTTTCCTAAAGGATATAGTTTAGTCCTCTTTTCCTTTGGGACATGACTATATACTGGACAACCAAATATTCTGAGATGGTTGACTTAAGGTTTCTTACCAGAAAAGACCTCTTCTGGTGTCTTGTTATCCAATATCTTGTGGGGTGTTCTGTTCTGCATATATATAGCTATTCTAGCTGCTTCTGCCCATAGATGCATAGGTAGATCCTGGTCATGCAGCATTGCCCTTGCTCCTTCCATGATAGTTCTGTTCTTCCTTTTTGCAGCTCCATTCTGTTGAGGATTATAAGGAGCAGTCAACTCCCTCTTAATCCCTGAATCACTACAAAGCTTCTTGAATTCACCTGAGGTGAATTCTCCACCATTGTCGGATCTAAATGTTTTGATCTTCTTGTCAGTTTGATTCTCCATCAAGGTTTTGAATTCCTTAAACTTATCAAACACCTCATCTTTGTTCTTCAAGAAGTATACCCAAGTCTTCCTGGAGAAGTCATCAATAAATGAGACATAGTAAACATACCCACTTAGAGAACTGGATGACATAGGACCACATACATCTGAGTGGATGATTTCCAGGATATCCTTTGCCTTGCTTTCACTGCTTGGGAAAGCCTTCTTAATTTTCTTACCTTTTGCACATCCTTTGCAAACACCTTCATGTTTGGTCTTGATTTCAGGAAGACCCTCTACAGCCTTGCTTGCAATTGGAAGTGCCCTATAGTGCATATGAGCAAGTCTTTTATGCCAAAGTTCACTTGGCTCCATGGATTCATGTACCATGGCATGTTCAGGTTGTCCCTTCAATTTATACAAACCTCCCTCTTGCTCTCCAATCACGACTGCATCATCTATGTTCTTTCCCTTTGGCCACATTAGGACTTGGCCATCCACAAATGCAACCCTCATACCTTTTGCATCCAATGCAGAGATGGAGAGTAAGTTCTTCTTGATCCCAGGTACATAAAGGACTTCTTTCATCTTCAAATATTTTCCAGAATCTAGGTTGTAGGAGGCTTCACCACGTCCTTTGATTGGGTATTGATAATCATCCCCAAGTTTCACCTTATGGGGTGATTCATGTTCAGATAGATTCACAAAAGATTCCTTAAACCCAGTCATGTGTTTGGAATCCCCACTGTCAATCAACCAATCATTACAACCATGGGAGATAGTACCTGTGAGAGCAGAAATTAGAACATACTCTTATTCACTTGATGAGTCATCATCACTATCACTTTCTACCCTAGCCTTCTTCTTTGGGGGTTCATCATCATCGGCAGCATGAGCATGATATCTTCTTTTGTTATTCTTCTTCTTCTTATTGAAGTTGTTGTTGTTGTCTTTCTTCTTCTTGGGACAATCTAAAGCAAAGTGTCCCTTCTCATTGCAATTGAAGCATCTGAGATCTTTCTTATCTTTATGATAATGATGGTGTGAGAATCTTAATTATGAGATGATTCCTTCTTGGACTTGCCTTTCCTGGCATGTGTTGTGAGAGCTTGATCTCGATTTCCCATCATTTCTTCTCAGGCCACAAGCCTAGCTTCTTCTTGAGAGCATTCTTCCCGCAATCTGTTGAAGGAGATGAACTTCTTCCTTGCACAAATTCCTTGAATAAAGGAATCCCATGACCTGGGTAGGCCATTTAGAGTGGTCATCACTACTTCACCATTCTCCACCATTTCATCCACTGCTTCTAGTTGTTCCTTGATGAGAGACCCTTGAAAAATAAGATTGAATGGTTTCTCCATTCTGAAACTTTACTCCTTTCAATTGGTTCCACAGGGTCATCTTCGGATTTATGTTCTTCCCTTCAAATAGCTTGGGCAAAGAGTCAAACATCTCCTTGGGTGTCTTTAGAGAAGACACATGAGGTATGAGATGGTCTTTGATAGAATCAGAAATGATTCTCTTTGCGTTGACCAAGTTTTTCTTATGCAATACCTTAGCCTCTTCATCCTCTGGGATAGGGATGTCTTCTTTTACATATGAGTCCAACTCATTCTCTTCCAGGATTAACCCAATCCTATACTTCCAAGCTCGGAAGTTATCAACTCCTTCAAGCTTATCCTCAATCTTGGTGTGGTGAGACATCTTAAGGAGTACTTCAAATGGAAATAGAAAAGATTTAGGTCTTACCACTTGAAATGCTGAAAACTGGATCTGGTCCCGGATTAGGGTTTGTCGAAAAAACCCTAAAAATTCAAAATGTGAATTTCAATTTTATGAAAGGATATAAATATCCACCTTGATGAGCTGATCAGCCTGGTGTATTCAGAATTTGAGATCAGCAAAGATTTACCCTTCAGATTTGCCTTTTTGTCCTCCCGGGTTCACTAGGGAGAGCCCTGAATTAGGGTTTGACTTTCCCGAAGATCTACCCAGCCAAAAATCTTGATCCAAAGCTCTAAACTTCGATTTGTGCAAGGAGCTTCCGACTATGTCTTCAGATTTTAGAAATTCCTATTTTTGTGGAAACCCTCATTTTTAGGGCCAAATATGAAAATGCTCAAAATTGAATTCTGATTGGACAGATAGATTCTCCTTGATGAGTAGAGTCAATCTACTATACTGCTTTTCCAAAATATGTGGAGAGAAACCCAATAAACAAGAAACTCAAGTTTCTGTCACTGCAAAATGTCTTCTTCTCAGGTTAGCTCTGATACCATGTTAAATTTTGAGCATTAATTCACAATACTCTAGGATCTTCACTAAGAGAATAACATATATAGTATATCAATGCATAACAATCACAATAAGCATGACAAGCATCACAAGAATCAAAAGCATGAGAGACAAGAGACACAGAGTTTCCGTGGGGAAAACCCTAAGGTGAAAAACCCCACAACTTCCTCAGAGATAGAGAAAGCAATGGCTCAACCAAAGTACAACCAAAATACACTTGAGATAGTCTCCTAGAAGCAGATGATCCTCCTGCTCACTAGTGCGCCACTTTCTGAGTGAGAGAGAGATGACTTTTGAATGATCTAAATAGAGATCTCCTGATCTCTATTTATACTAACTTGTTTGCCCAGTGACCTTATGGGGCCGACTTGTCTAGCTAGGTACATCCACAATATAATATATATTTCAGGGCCGACCCCACACATGGTGGTCTAATAACCCATCGGCAAGTACACACACTTGCGACACTTGTCAATCCACATGACGACACTTCCTTATAGAGGAATAACACATCTCTAATAAGGGTACAATAAATATATATAAAATACATAGATGAAATACATTCCGAAGTTACATATACATCAACAGAAAATGGCTCGAATATCTTCCTTGAATGTAAATATCACTTGAAATACATAATGTTTCAAGTTGTGGCTCTGATGATATGATTATTACAGAGATATATAGCAGCTAACATTTCCATGAAGTCGAAATAAAAGTCATTCACTAACTATATTCAACAACAAGTGCGCCCTTGCACATTTACATGACATTGAGAGAAAGATAGTAGAATAGGCATAGAGAAGAATGAGAGAAGATGAACTCGAAATTAGTTAGGGTTTGAACTTGCATAAAAAATATCCATTAAGCTCTGTTGATAGGTCTGAATGGCCTCTCCATCAACGAACTAGGATGGGAATCTTGTAGCCTCGAAATTTGTTCCAAGGCAAGAAGGATAAGCATCCACCTTGCAAGGACAAGCTAAGCTCTCCAATTTTTTCCAAATGAGAAATGATCAAAAGCTTCTCTCCTTATTTATTCTTGTCTTTTATTAACCTCCCAAGGCCTCCATGGATCGAATTCCCTCCAAGATATTCATCCAAACTCGAATTAGGGAGAGATTCCCATGAGTGCCACTTGTCCAACATTTCCTAGCCTTCCTCTTCCATCAATTCGAATGGGGGGAATATTGCCATAAATCCCTTACTCACCCTCTTGGAGGATATGTTTAGCCCCGACATGTCATATAGGTCAGCTTTCAGCAATCAGGTCTGATCCTTGTCATAAGTGTCATAGTATCTTCATCATTTTTGTCATAGAAGCTAGGGAATCTAGCCCAAGTGTCACAATACCTCTAAGATGCCTCTTCCTCTTCCATGGGAGTTACTCTTGCACTAAAATTCGACCCTCATTGATTCGTGCCAAGTATAATGCCTCTCCAACTCCCCCAAGAATGTTAGAATCCACCTTGGATTCGAATGGGTGAGAATAGGATGCCATGTGGCATGGAGAATATTTCCTTGTGTGGGTCCCACACCACCTATGTGCCCTCGTGACCAAGTGCCACCTTATTTTCTTATTATTAATATTTATTTAGCCCCTTTTAATATATATTTTTCAATATAATGTCCATTTGGGGTCTTATAGCTCCCTTATTCCAAGTCTAAATGTTTCCACCCCCAACCTAGGGAACTAGTAGATTGGTAGAATTTTCCCTTCATGTGATTTATTTGGATGGGGACATTATAGTCCTCCCCACCCAATATTGATTTCCCTCAAGAAACTCCAAATTGGGATGCTACAAAATTTGTTCCTCTTTCCATGTGGCATCCTCACTTGGAAAATCTTTCCATTGTACCAAATATTCTCTTATGGTTTTTCTCCTCAATTTTCTTTATCTTGTCTTCAAAAAAATTTCTAGAATGAGTATGAGTTGTCCTTCATCATCTAATGGAGGGAGTGTTTTTGAAATAGAATTTTTCTAACCAATAGTCTTCTTAAGGCATGAAACGTGAAATACATTGTGGATTTTGCTACCTTTTGGAAGTTCTATCTTATAAGCTACCTCCCCAACCTTTCGAGCTATCTTGTCTGGACCATAAAACCTTGGTTTCATATTTTTTTATCCTTTCTGTTTTAAGGTGGTTTTCTTATAGGGTTGCAGCCTCAAATAAACCAAATCATTCACTTGAAAAGTTCTTTACTTCCTATGTTGATCCACATATTGTTTTTGTTGATTTTGGGCAACCTGCAAATTGTTTTTTAAAAGCTTCAAAATATCTTGACTTTACTCAACCCAATATTTAGCTTTTGGAGCTCTACTATTACCAAAAATGTGATCAACAAAGGTGAGTTCTCCATAACCATAAAGTGCTTTGAAAGGAGACATTCCAATGAACATATGGAAAGTAGTATTGTAGCAAAACTCACCCAAATGTAGCCATTTAACCCATGCTTTATTTTGCTCACCAACATAGTTTCTCAAGTATCCCTCCAACCATTGCTTCACGCTTTCTATTTGGCCATCAGTTTGAGGATGATAGCTTGTGCTAGGAGTCAATTTATTGCCCACCAACTTGAAGAGTTCTTTCCAAAAAGCACTCATAAATCTACTATCCCTGTCACTCACAATGTTTTTTGGAAGTCCATGCAATCTGAAAATATCTCTAAAGAATAGCTTAGCTACTTGTGCAGTAGTAAAAGATGATGTAATAGAAAATAAATGATCAAATTTGGTGAGTCTATCCACCACAATATAAATACAATCCTTACCAAAAGCCTTGCGCAAACCTATGATGAAATCCATTGAGATGCTTTCCCATTTTTGTTCTGAAATGGGAAATGGTTGTAAGAGACCAGCGGGATGGGTGTGTTCAACTTTGTTTTGCTGACATATATTTCATTCATTCACATACTTTAAAACATGTTCCTTCAATCCTTTCCAAGAGAACCTTTGTCTTAATTGCCTATATGTTTTAAAGAAACCAGGATGGCCTACTAAAGGAGAATCATGAGCTTCCTTCAAGATCTTGTGCGTTAAGTTCGAACCATGAACTAAGTATATTTGGTCTTTATAGTAGATTAGTCCATTCAATATCTTGTATCTATCATATCCTTTGACCCCATCTAACAAATCACAAGCAAATCTATCTTTGGCATACTCTACTATTAGCACATCTTTCCAATCTTTTGAAATGTCCATAAGGGAAAATGAAGGTCTCCTAGACAATGCATTTGCTACAATATTATTATTCCCTTTTACATATTCAATGTCAAAATAAAAATCTTGGACCTTACTTACCCATTTTTGTTTCCTTTCATTAAGATATTTTTGTGTGAGGAAGTGCTTTAAATTGTTATGATCTATTTTGACCACAAACTTGTTCCCCGCCAGATATTGTCTAAACTTAGCCAAGTCATGCATGATGGCTAACATTTATTTGTCATATATGGAGTAGAGCCTCTCATGTGGCTACAATTTTATGCTCTCAAAAGATATGGGGTGTTGATTTTGCTTTAGGACCGCCCCTATTCCTTCCCCTAATACATCACATTCCAAAACAAATGGTTTAGAAAAATCTAGTAATGCAAGTACTAGACAACTACTCATTACCTCTTTCATTATTTGGAATTCCTTTTCATCCTCTTCATCCCATTTTAAATCATCCTTATTGGTCAAATCAGTAAGAGGAGCAGTTATTTTGGAAAACCCCTTTCACAAACTTCCTATAGTAAGTGCATATCCCAATAAAGCCTCTCAATTCAGTGATGTTCTTGGGTGATGGCCATTCAAGAATAGCCTTTATTTTCTCCAAGTACACCTTTACCCCATCTTTCCCAATGATGTGCCCAAGATACAAAATTTATTTCAACCCAAACTCACACTTGGACAGCTTAGCAAACAAACATTGTTCATGCAATATTTTCAATACAACTTCTAAATGGTGCAAATGTTCCTCCCATGTCTTACTGTAAATCAAAATATCATCAAATAAAACCAAAACAAACTTACGGAGATGCTTGCAAAATATTTTTTTCATGCATGATTGGAAGGTTGTTGGAGCATTGGTCAAACCAAAAGGCATGACAAGAAATTTGAAATGACCATAGTGACATCTGAAAGTAGTTTTCTGCACATCCTCCTCCTTCATTCAAATCTGATGGTAACCAAATCTAAGATCAATTTTGGAAAATAACTTTGCTCCAAATAGCTCATCCATGAGCTCATCTATCTGAGGGATGGGATATATATTCTTTATTGTCTTCTTGTTTAAAGCTCTAAAATAAATGCACATCCTTAAGGTTCCATCCTTTTTCTTCACCAAGACAATTGAAGAATCATAGGGACTTGAGCTTAGTCTAATGAGCCTCTATTCCAAGAGATCTTGAATAGCCTTCTCAATCTCATATATGAACCTTTTTGGGTGTCTATATGGGGGTATTTGTATAGGTGAAGTACCCACCTCCAAAACAATGGTATGCTCAACTCCTCTGTCAGGTGGCCTTCCAGGAGGAAGGTCTCCAAAAACCCTTTCATACTTGTGTAGTAGTTTCCTTATCTCCATTGGATGTTCTGCAATATTTATGTTTGGATTGGGGGAAGTGATGAAACATTGAGCATCCCATTCAATGTCCCCATGTCTCAATATGGACCTCATACTGTGGGAAGACACCACTTGGTTCGGATAGGTGTGCATTCCTCTCACTACCCTTTGTTTCCCTTCCGAATCCTTGAACTTAATTTCAATCATTTGGTAGTTGTTAGGAACCCATGTCTTTACTTTGTTAGTATATTGTTGTTGGACGCATATGCTTTGTAAGTCATCCCGTAGTATTTGTTGATCAATACTTTGTGTTATTGTTGTTGGTGCATATGCTTTGTAAGTCGCCCGTAGTATTGTTGATCCATAGTTTGTAGTGGCCCATGGTTTTGACCCATAGTATTGGCGCCTAGACTTAGTATATAAGTGTGTGTTGAGACCTATGAAGACCGTGAAGTTATTTGTATTGAGCTTTCTCAAAGGAGGTTGCCCCCTCGAAGTGGCCTATGATCAATATAAAAGTGATTCTGAGTTCTGTTATTTCTGCTATTTCACATATTCTTATTAATTAATTGTTGCAGGTGCTTCACATCTGGTATCATAGCACTTTCTTAGGCTCATTAGGTGAAATTTCTGCCAAATTTTTTTTCACATCTGTTGTAGGTTCGGATTTGGGAATAATCCCTATCCGCTTAACTGTGGGAAGTACTTGGGCATAAGCCCTAAAACTCATTGTGAGGAGTACCACAGGAACCCCGAAATAGCTGGCCCATTGAGAGGACCTGCCAGTGAAAAGGGAAACGACCCCTACCTGATTGACTAGTTCCCACCCGTGAGGTAAAGCAAGAGCTGTCGTTTTTGGCAAAGCGGTTATGAGTTTTACTTGAGCCGTGGAGTGAGGGGTACTACCCCAATACGCAAGCCGTTAGACAGCATTGGTGGCCGAGTGAAACCCCTGAACTGTTAGGAAGCCGCACATACCCGGTGTCCATATCTATTTTCAGCTGAACTGTTGTCGATCACTGCTGCGCCATTTCAGATCCAGCCGTTCAGATCCATTCTGAAAGCCATTCCAGATCCAGTTGTTTTCAATCCATTCGACGTCGTTTCAGATCCCTCTATTTCTGCTCACTTCTGGGCCGTTGCAAATCTATCCGTTTCAGATCCCTTCCAAGCCATAGCTGCTCCAGTCTGAAAAATTAAAAAATTAAAAAATTAAAAAAATTAAAAAAAATTAAAAAATAATAATAATAATAAAATAATAATAATAAAATTAAATAAAATTAAATTAAATAAAATTAAAAATAAATAAAATCCATATCTCCCTTGTTTTCACTCTGTTTTCCTTGAAATTTTCGGGAAACCCCTGTTATCCCATTCTGCATATTTCATTCCTGAAGACCCTATCCCCAATTCCACTTCCCAAAGCCCGAAATCCCACATTTGTCTATTTTTAGGGTTTTCCATAACTTCCTCATATTTCACCCAATCACCTTCAAATTTTACCACAGAGTTCCTTTCTGAATTCTGCTTCTTTGTCCTTCTCTGTCAAATTTTCCCATTCTTTCACCCCGCTTCTGAAATCCTCATTTTTTACTTCCCTGTCTATTCGACAGTGTCTAAAACCTAGTCCAACCCCAATTACCCTTCATATTTTTTCCCAAATCTAGATTTTCCTTTACTGAAGCAGTTTTTGTTTTTGTTTTCCTACCCAGTCAACCAAAAAAAAAAAAATCTCCTGGTTATGGTTGTCACCCATGCAGGAGCAAAAACCATGGAAGAAGCACTTGCAGCCATCCAAGCCAAACTCCAGGATCTGGATAAAAAATTTCTCAGCCTCCATCTTGAACATTCAGCTATGAACAACAAACGGTAGTCAAAGTCTTCATCAGACAATGGGTTCTCTTCTTCCATCAATTTCCGTGGTCCGAAGCTTGATTTTCCTTGCTTCAATGGTACTGATCCAACTGGATGGATCTATCGTGTAGAACAGTATTTCAGTCTGCATAATACTTTTGATGTCAACAAAGTTCCGCTTGCATCCTTTCATTTGGAACAGGAAGCTCTTCAATGGTACCATTGGTACATCAAGGCTCATGAAGAGCCAAAATGGCCAGACTTTTGCCAACTCCTTTTGCAACGATTTGGTCCTAGTGCTTTTGATGACTTCATAGGAGCCCTCACTAAACTTCGCCAAATTGGCACTGTGACAGAGTATCAAACCGAATTTGAGAAACTAGCCAACCACACTGAAGGATTGTCTGATGACTTTTACCAGAGTTGTTTTATCAGTGGTCTAAAGGATGCCATCCGCTCTGAGGTCAAAATGTTTTGTCCCAACACAATGATGGAAGCCCTAGGGTTGGCTAAGTTGGTAGAAGACAAGATTGCAGCCCAACAACTCTCCAAACCCACTTCTGTTCCCTTTCAAAATATGGGTTCTCAACGACCACCTATACCGCAAGCTCCTTGACCAACTCCTATCAAGCGTTTGTCTGAAACAGAGATACAAGCACGCAGAGAAAAGGGGCTTTGCTATAATTGTGATGAGAAATTCACTTGGGGACATAGATGTGTTCAGCAAAAGCTCTATCTCTTGGATGTGGATTCTCCGCCTGCCTCTGAAATTGGTGATGAAGATCCAGAAACAATGGATGCTCAATTTGACATTCAGGAACCGCCTATTGACCCTTTGTCTCAGGATGACCAGCCAGAGATATCTCTCCATGCTTTACCTGGAATCACCACCCCCCAAACAATGCAAGTCAGGGGTTACTTCAAGAAGCTTCCTCTTACAATACTCATTAATTCTGGTATCACTCATAATTTCATTGACCCTCAGATTGCCAAACAAGCTGATTGTTTTATCCATCCTTGCTCCAACTTTGAAGTCATGGTTGCCAATGGGGGCACCTTACCTTGTAAAGGGAAGTGTCGAAATGTGCATATCTGTATGGGAGATTATACCTTGCACTCTGACATGTTTGCCTTGACCTTAGGCAGATGTCAGGTGGTTTTGGGCGCTCAATGGCTACGGACACTTGGCCCTATCTTATGGGATTTTGCTGAACTTTGGATGTAGTTTTCCCTCAATGGACAAAAACAAACATTGACAGGATTACAACTAGGGTCTCTCAGCATCATCAGTTCACATCGCATGGAAAAATTCCTCAAGAGGAATTGACACGGTGTCATCGCTCATATCCATTCCATTCAGATGCAACCATCAGCGATCTCCACTACTCCTTTGGATCTACAACAAATTCTGGATCGATATACAGGTGTCTTTGCTGAACCAGTGGGATTTCCACCTTCAAGGCCAGAAGACCATCGTATTTAGCTCCTTCCTGGAAGCGTTCCTCCCATCATCAGGCCCTATCGCTACCCATTTCACCAAAAAAGCAGAGATTGAAATGATCGTTCAGGACTTATTGAAGCAAGGTATTATTCGCCCAAGCACTAGTTCCTTTTCTTCTCTAGTTCTTCTTGTCCACGAAAAAGATGGGTCATGGCGCCACTGCATTAACTTTCGAGCACTTAATCACCTCACCATCAAGGATAAGTTTCCAATTGTTAATGTATATGTAACTTCGGAATGTTTTTCATCTATGTATTTTATATATATTTATTGTACCCTTATTAGAGATGTGTCATTCCTCTATAAGGAAGTGTCGTCATGTGGATTGACAAGTATCGCAAGTGTGTGTACTTGCCGATGGGTTATTAGACCACCATGTGTGGGGTCGGCCCTGAAATATATATATTATAATATGGATGTACCTAGCTAGACAAGTCAGCCCCATAAGGTCACTGGGCAAACAGATTAGTATAAATAGAGATCAGGTGATCTCTATTTAGATCACTCGAAAAAGTATCTCACTCTCACTTAGAAAGTGGTGCACTAGTGAGGAGGAGGATCATATGCTACTAGGAGACTAAAGTGTATTTTGGTTGTACTTTGGTTGAGCCATTGCTCTCTCTATCTCTGAGGAAGTTGTGGGGTTTTTCACCGTAGGGTTTTCCCCACGGAAACTCTGTGTCTCTTGTCTCTCATGATTTTGATTCTTGTGATGCTTGTCATGCTTATTGTGATTGTCATGCATTGATATACTGTATATGTTATTCTCTCAGTAAAGATCCTAGAGTATTGTGAATTAATGCTCAAAATTTAACATGGTATCAGAGCTAACCTGAGAAGAAGACATTTTGCAGTGACGGAAACTTGAGTTCCTTATTTATTGGGTTTCTCTCCACATATTTTGGAATAGCAGTATAGTAGATTGACTCTACTCATCAAGGCGCATCTATCTGTCCAATCAGAATTCAATTTCGAGCAGTTTCAGATTTGGCCCTAAAAATTAGGGTTTCCACAAAAATAGGAATTTCTGAAATCTGAAGACATAGCTGGAAGCGCCTTGCAAAAATCGAAGTTTAGAGCTTTGGATCGAGATTTTTGGTAGAGTAGATCTCCGGGAAACTCAAACCCTAATTCAGGGCTCTCCGTAGTGAACCCGGGAGGACAAAAAGGCAATTCTGAAGGGAAAATCTTTGCTGATATCAAATTCTGAATACACCAGGATGATCAGCTCATCAAGGCGCATTTTTCTATCCTTTCAGAAAATTGAAATTCACATTTTGAATTTTTAGGGTTTTTCTCATAAACCCTAATCCGGGACCAGATCTAGTTTTCAGCATTTCAAGTGGTAAGACCTAAATCTTTTCTATTTCCATTTGAAGTACTCTTTAAGATGTCTCACCACACCAAGCTTGAGGATAAGCTTGAAGGAGTTGATAATTTCCGAGCTTGGAAGTATAGGATTGGGTTAATCCTGGAAGAGAATGAGTTGGACTCACATGTAAAAGAAGACATCCCTATCCTAGAGGATGAAGAGGCCAAGGTATTGCATAAGAAGAACTTGGTCAAGGAAAAGAGGATCATTGCTGATTCCATTAAAGACCATCTCATACCCCATGTGTCTTCTCTAAAGACACCCAAGGAGATGTTTGACTCTTTGACCAAGCTATTTGAAGGGAAGAACATAAATCGAAAGATGACCCTACAGAACCAATTGAAAGGAGTAAAGTTTCAGAATGGAGAAAGCATTCAATCTTATTTTTCAAGGGTCTCCCAGATCAAGGAACAACTAGAAGCAGTGGGTGAAATGGTGGAGAATGGTGAAGTGGTGATGACCACTCTAAATGGCCTACCCAGGTCATGGGATTCCTTTATTCAAGGAATTTGTGCAAGGAAGAAGTTGATCTCCTTCAACAGATTGCGGGAAGAATGCTCTCAAGAAGAAGCTAGGCTTGTGGCCCGAGAAGAAAAGATGGGAAATGAAGATCAAGCTCTCACAGCACATGCCAGGAAAGGCAATTCCAAGAAGGAATCATCTCATAACAAAAGATCCTCACACCACCATTATCATAAAGATAAGAAAGATCTCAGATGCTTCAATTGCAATGAGAAGGGACACTTTGCTTCAGATTGTCCCAAGAATAAGAAAGACAACAACAACAACTTCAATAAGAAGAAGAATAACAAAAGAAGATATCATGCTCATGCTGCCAAAGATGATGAACCCCCAAAGAAGAAGGCTAAGGCAGAAAGTGATAGTGATGATGACTCATCAAGTGAAGAAGAATATGTTCTAATTTCTGCTCTCACAGGTACTATCTCCCATGGTTGTAATGATTGGTTGATTGATAGTGGAGCTTCCAAACACATGACTGGGTTTAAGGAATCTTTTGTGAACCTATCTGAACATGAATCACCCCATAAGGTCAAACTTGGGGATGATTATCAATACCCAATCAAAGGAAGTGGTGAAGCCTCCTACAACCTAGATTCTGAAAAATCTTTGAAGATGAAAGAAGTCCTTTATGTACCTGGGCTCAAGAAGAACTTACTCTCCATCTCTGCAGTGGATGCAAAAGGTATGAGGGTTGCATTTGTGGATGGCCAAGTCCTAATGTGGCCAAAGGGAAAGAACATAGATGATGCAGTAGTGATTGGAGAGCAAGAGGGAGGTTTGTATAAATTGAAGGGACAACCTGAACATGCCATGGTACATGAATCCATGGAGCCAAGTGAACTTTGGCATAGAAGACTTGCTTATATGCACTATAGAGCACTTCCAACTGGAAGCAAGGCTGTAGAGGGTCTTCCTGAAATCAAGACCAAACATGAAGGTGTTTGCAAAGGATGTGCAAAAGGTAAGAATATTAAGAAGGCTTTCCCAAGCAGTGAAAGCAAGGAAAAAGACATCCTGGAAATCATCCACTCAGATGTATGTGGTCCTATGTCATCCAGTTCTCTAAGTGGGTATGTTTACTATGTCTCATTTATTGATGACTTATCCAGGAAGACTTGGGTATACTTCTTGAAGAACAAAGATGAGGTGTTTGATAAATTCAAGGAATTCAAAACCTTGATGGAGAACCAAACTAACAAGAAGATCAAAACATTTAGATCCGACAATGGTGGAGAATTCACCTCAGGTGACTTCAAGAAGCTTTATAGTGATTCAGGGATTAATAGGGAGTTGATTGCTCCTTATAATCCTCAACAGAATGGAGTTGCAGAAAGGAAGAACAGAACTATCATGGAAGCAGCAAGGGCAATGTTGTATGACCAGGATCTACCTATGCATCTATGGGCAGAAGTAGCTAGAACAACTGTATATGTGCAGAACAGAACACTCCACAAGATATTGGACAACAAGACACCAGAAGAGGTCTTTTATGGTAAGAAACCTGAAGTCAGTCATCTCAGAATATTTGGTTGTCCAGTATACACTCATGTTCCAAAGGAAAAGAGGACTAAACTAGATCCTTTGGGAAAGAAGGGTATCTTTGTGGGTTACAGTGAAAGCTCGAAGGGTTACAGAATATACTTTCCAGGGTTCAAGAAGATTGATGTTAGCGGGGATGTAACATTTGATGAAAACTCATCATTCATCAAATCAAGGAAGGCACCTATCGAAGTTTATGAAGAACCTAAGGAAACTAGATTTCAAGACACTACCATGACTGAAGCAGTTCCAGAAGTTGTTCATGAGTTTGAAGATCCGCAAGAACCTATAGATCCACCCCATGAGGATAAATCTCACAAGAGGAAACCTGCATGGGATAGAGAGCTCATTCAAGATGCAGAAATATTTGGCATTCCAGAAGAAGAACATAGAGCAAAGAAGAGAACCAGATCACATACCAGTTACGTTGCTTTACTCTGTGACATTATGAACAAAGAGCCTTCCAGTTATGAAGAAGCAACGGAAAAGAAAGAATGGAAGGATTCCATGGTTGAGGAATACCAATCAATAATGAAGAATGATGTTTGGGATGTTGTACCAAGACCTAAAGAGAAGTTTGTTGTGACTTCTAAATGGATCTACAAAATCAAGCATGCTGCAGATGGCAGTGTAGAGAAATACAAAGCAAGATTCATAGCTCGTGGCTTCTCTCAGAAAGAGGGAATAGATTATGAAGAAAATTTTGCACCTGTAGCCAGGTATACTTCCATCAGAACAGTACTTGCCCTGGCTACAACGATGAAATGGAAAATACACCAGATGGATGTCAAGACTGCCTTCTTGAATGGTGCAGTTGAAGAGGAAGTATATGTAGAGCAGCCACTTGGTTTTGAAATACATGATAGGGAGTCATATGTGTGCAGATTGAAGAAATCCTTGTATGGCTTGAAACAAGCTCCCAGAACCTGGTATAGTAGGATGGACAGTTTCCTATCTAGTTTGGGCTTTACCAAGAGTAAAGCGGATTCCAACCTCTACTACAAGGTTGAGGAAGGGAATGCTATGATTCTACTCCTGTATGTGGATGACTTATTTGTAACAGGAGATGACAGACCGACTGCAGATACGAAGAAGAAGCTTGCTGTTGAGTTCGATATGAAAGATTTGGGAATGATGCATTATTTCCTATGTATGGAGGTGTGGCAGAGTGCATGAGGGATCTTCCTTGGTCAAGGGAAGTACACAGTAGATATCCTGAAGAGATTTGGGATGATGGATTGCAAGGCCATGGCCACACCTATGGCATCGAATATGAAGCTTCTATGTGATGCTTCATCTGAGCCGGTTGATGTCTCTATGTATCGTCAGATGATTGGGTCCTTGATGTACCTGATGAACACGAGACCAGATATTTGCTTTGCGGTGAACACATTGAGTCAGTTCCTGACAGATCCGAGGAGTGTTCATCTAGTTGCTGTAAAGCATATTCTAAGGTACCTGAAGGGTATAGTGGATTATGGGCTCAAGTATGAGGCGAATCAAAAGTTTAACCTGCAAGGTTATGTTGATTCAGATTGGGCTGGTAGTGCTGCAAATAGGAAGAGCACATCTGGGTGCTGCTTTAGTATGGGATCAGGTGTGATCTCTTGGTTTAGCAGGAAGCAGTCCTGTGTAGCACTGAGTACAGCTGAGGCAGAGTATGTTGCAGCATGTTCAGCTAGTTGTGAGGCAGTATGGCTACGGAAGCTACTGTCTGAATTATTTGTTCTCCTGTTGGATGCTACTGGTATCTTCTGTGATAACCAGAGTTGTGTGAAGTTGTCCGAGAACCCAGTGTTTCATGACAGGTCGAAACACATAGAGATCAAATATCACTATATCAGGGATATGGTGTAGAGAGGAGCTGTGAAGCTCCTGTATGTTGCGACGGACGAGCAGATTGCAGATGTGCTAACGAAGCCACTAGCCAGGGTGAAGTTCGAGTACTTTAGAGAGAGGCTTGGCATTCTTCAGATTGATGACACTTCGAGGAAGAAGTGATGGACACATTTGCTGAATCCATTCCAAGCATGTTGGAAGGAGGACCCTTCACATGGCTATGGATGTAAGCGCTGGATGATGTTTTGGTAGATGCATTGTATGATCAGTTGGATCATTTTTATGTATGCATGTATGCATCATGTTGGATGCTGGATATGATCAGTTGGATCATTTTTATCTATGTATGTGCGCATCATGTTGGATGTTGGATATGATCAGTTGGATCATTTATATGTATGTATGCATCATGTTGGATGCTGGATATGATCAGTAGGATCATTTGTATGTATTTTGTATATGCATCATGTCGGATGCTTGGACCATGTATCTGTATATGTATCAAGTGGATACATTGTATGATATGGTGGATCATGGATGATGATATGTATCATGTATTTGTATTTGTATCAGGTGGATACACTGTATGATCAGGTGGATCGTGTATGATGATATGTATCAGGTAGATACTTGGTGTGCATCAGGTGGATGCAGTGTATGATCAGGATGATCATGGATGACGAGCTTCAGGATGTTTCTCCAGATGACATGCAGCAGGTTGTTGCAGTGATGATGATCAGGATGATCATGTGTACATCAGGATGATGTATGGTGAGTATCAGGTGGATACTTTGTGGCTGTGGAACAGGTTGTGCAGAGAAGCATGTAATTTGTGCCCTGGGAGATTTGCAGATGGTCTTTCGAGGTTTTGCCTATGGCATATAATTCGTACCCTGGGACATCTGGAAAATGCTCTTTCGAGGTTTTTCTTGGGAGGACATATAATTTGCGCCCTGGGAGATCTGCAGATAGTCTTTTGAGGTTTTGCCTATGGCATGTAATTTGTGCCCTGGGATATCTGGCAGATGCTCTTTCGAGGTTTTGTCCTATGGCATGTAATTTGTGCCCTGGGAGATCCGATAGGTTGAGCTGTGTGCTCGTAATCAATCCTAGGATGCTCTTTCAAGGTTTTTCCATGACCACATGTAATTTGTGCCCTGGGAGATCCGATAGGTTGAGCCTTGTGCTCGTAATCAGTCATGGGATGCTCTTTCGAGGTTTTATGGTGACCACATGTAATTTGTGCCCTAGGAGATCCGATAGGTTGAGCCTTGTGCTCGTAATCAGTCCTGGGATTCTCTTTTGAGGTTTTGTGGTGGGGTCACATGTAATAAGTCCTAGAGATCTGGACAGGATGAAAAAGGCCTCAGATGCTCTTTCGGGTTCTTTCTAGTCAAGATACTCTTTTAAGGTTTTGTGACGCACGTAATAAGTCCTGAGATTTCCACAGTATGGCCAGTGATGATGAAGACCTGCAGGTGGTGGGCCTACATCCAGTATGAAAAAGGAATGGCTCTGTAGAACTTCCTATGACGAGTAGAGTTAGAGATTGGTTGGGATAGCAGCAGCAGTGACGATGATGATGACGATGATCCCGAGAAGAAGACTTGTCTAGCAGATCTGTGTCGAGAAATACCTTCCTAGTTAAGAGGGAGTGTTGATGTATATGTAACTTCGGAATGTATTTCATCTATGTATTTTATATATATTTATTGTACCCTTATTAGAGATGTGTCATTCCCCTATAAGGAAGTGTCGTCATGTGGATTGACAAGTGTTGCAAGTGTGTGTACTTGCCGATGGGTTATTAGACCACCATGTGTGGGGTCGGCCCTGAAATATATATATTATAATATGGATGTACCTAGCTAGACAAGTCGGCCCCATAAGGTCACTGGGAAAACAGATTAGTATAAATAGAGATCAGGTGATCTCTATTTAGATCACTCGAAAAAGTATCTCACTCTCACTTAGAAAGTGGCGCACTAGTGAGGAGGAGGATCATCT
The DNA here is from genome assembly GCA_027924585.1 of Larix kaempferi. Lineage (NCBI taxonomy): Eukaryota > Viridiplantae > Streptophyta > Pinopsida > Pinales > Pinaceae > Larix > Larix kaempferi. The sequence continues at coordinate 664,164 of BSBM01000118.1, forward strand.
GCTACTAGGAGACTATCTCAGTGTATTTTGGTTGTACTTTGGTTGAGCCATTGCTCTCTCTATCTCTGAGGAAGTTGTGGGGTTTTTCACCTTAGGGTTTTCCCCATGGAAACTCTGTGTCTCTTGTCTCTCATGCTTTTGATTCTTGTGATGCTTGTCATGCTTATTGTGATTGTCATGCATTGATATACTGTATATGTTATTCTCTCAGTCAAGATCCTAGAGTATTGTGAATTAATGCTCAAAATTTAACACCAGTTCCTGTTTTTGATGAGCTTCATGGGGCTCAATTTTTCTCCAAGTTGGATCTTCGTTCTGGGTATCATCAAATTCGGGTTCATGAGGATGATATCCCTAAAACAGCTTTCGACACACATGATGGCCATTATGAGTTCTTGGTCATGCCCTTTGGCCTCACTAATGCTCCTTCCACATTCTAGGCCTTAATGAATAAAATATTTCGACCCTACTTGCAGAAATTCATTCTAGTATTCTTTGATGATATCCTCATCTACAGTAAAACATGGGATGAACATCTCTAGCATCTCGATCTTGTCATGCAACTTTTCTCTGACCATCATCTCCACGCTAAGCAGTCCAAATGTGTTTTTGGACAGAAGGAAGTTGAGTATCTCGAGCACATTATCTCAGCACAAGGGATTCACGTGGATCCTTCCAAAATCGATGCCATGAACAATTGGCCGCATCCTCAGACACTCAAGAGCCTTCGTGGTTTTTTGGGGTTGACTAGCTACTACCGCAAGTTTGTCAAGGATTATGGGAAGATTGCAGCTCCATTAACCTCTCTATTGAAAAAGGATGCTTTTACATGGACACATGCTGCTCCGTGTGCATTTGACAAACTAAAGCAAGCTATGTGTACTACACCTATTCTAGCTATGCCCAATTTTTCCAAGCCCTTCACTATTGAGAGTGATGCTTGCGGAAATGGACTTGGTGTTGTTCTCCTTCAAGATGAACGCCCCATTGCGTTCACCAGCAAAGCCCTTTTAGGTAAGAATTTAGCTACCTCTACATATGAGAAGGAAATGATGGCTATTTTGCATGCAGTACAGAAGTGGCGACCATACCTATTAGGGAATCATTTCTGCATCAAGACTGATCACCAGAGTCTGAAATATTTCTTGGAACAACGTGTCTCCTCCCCAGCACAGCAAAAATGGGTTATCAAACTCATGGGTTATGACTATGATATCACTTACAAGAATGGTAAAGACAATATTGTGGCAGATGCTCTTTCTCGCACATTTGATGCCCAAGGTTCTCTTTCAACTATTTCTATGCCCATTCCAAATTGGTTGCAATCTATTCAACAGGGTTATGTCAATGACTCTTCCTTATCTCAAATCATTCAATGCTTGACCAACAACCCTTCTGTTGTACCACATTACTCTTGGGATGGTGCTTCTCTAACATACAAGGGTTGTCTAGTGCTTCCCTAGAGCACAGATCTTCAACAGGCTATCTTCTATGAACTCCATGCTTCTCCATCGGCAGGGCACTCTAGGTTCCTCAAAACGTATGAAGGGGCACGGCGTAACTTCTTTTGGCAGGGCATGAAAAGGATAATTCAACAAATGGTGGTTGAATGTGATACCTACCAGCGCAATAAGGGTGAAACAACACTCCTTCTAGGATTGATCGAACCCTTTCCCATACCTACACGGATTTAGACATATATTTCTATGGATTTCATTAAAGGGCTCCCTAAATATGGCGGGAAGACAGTGATTCTCGTTGTGGATAATCGCCTCTCCAAATATAGTCATTTTTGTGCTCTCAGCCATCCCTATACAGCCTCCTCAGTCGCTCAAATTTTCCTAGACCGGATCTTTCGTCTTCATGGCATCCCTTCTTCCATTGTCTCGGATCGTGATGCGACTTTCACCAGTCATTTTTGGACATAACTATTTCTCCACACTAGCACCAAACTGAAGATAAGTTCAGGGTATCACCCACAAACATATGGTCAAACTGAAATTATCAATAAATGCTTGGAAACTTATCTTCGCTGCTTCACCTCTGAACAACAACATCAGTGGCAAAAATGGCTCCCTCTCGCTGAATGGTGGTACAATACCTCTTACCACACTGCCTCTAAAATGACCCCATATGAAGTAGTCTATGGTCAGGCACCTCCAGTTCTTCTTCCATACACTCCCAACAATTCACCAGTTCAGGAAGTTGACACGGTCCTTCGAAACCACGATCCGATTCTTCGCATTTTGCGGGACAATCTTCACATGGCAAGAAATCGCATGAAGCAACAAGTTGATCAGCACCGTTCTGAGTGCACTTTTCAAGTATGCGATATGGTTTTTCTTCGTCTCCATCCATACAAGCAATCCTCCCTGAAACTCAAAGGGCTTCATAAGCTCGCTCCAAAGTTCTATGGGCCATATCGGATTCTTCAGAAGATTGGGTCCGTTGCTTATAAATTGGAACTTCCTCTTTCTTCCCGCATTCATACAGTATTTCATGTCTCTTGTCTAAAGAAAGTTCTTGGCACCAACATCAATGGAAAAATGATTTTACCCGAACTGGATAATGAAGGATCCATCCTTTTGGAGCCAGAGGCCATCCTCAATCGGCGCACTCGTCAGCTTCGCTCTCGCTCTATCACAGAGGTCTTAATTCAGTGGCATGGCATGCAACCAGAGGATGCTACATGGGAACCACTCCTTCAGATTCAACAACAATTTCTACATCTAAAGCTTTGAGGACAAATATTTTTTTAAGGGGGAGGGGATGTTAGGAACCCATGTCTTTACTTTTTTAGTATATTTTTGTTGGACGCATAGGTTTTGTAAGTCGTCCCATAGTATTTATTGATCAATAGTTTGTGTTATTGTTGTTGGTGCATATGCTTTGTAAGTCGCCCGTAGTATTGTTGATCCATAGATTGTAGTGGCCCATGGTTTTGACCCATAGTATTGGAACCTAGACTTAGTATATAAGTGTGTGTTGAGACCTATGAAGGCACCGTGAAGTTATTTGTATTGAGCTTGCTCAAAGGAGGTTGCCTCCTCGAAGTGGCCTGTGATCAATATAAAAGTGATTCTTAGTTCTGTCATTTCTGCTATTTTGCATATTCTTATTAATTAATTGTTGTAGGTGCTTCACAGTAGTTCATTGTATGTTCTCCTATAGAGTACAACCATTGTACTCCCAAAAACAAATTTGTATCAACAACATCCACCACATAGAAGCTATCATAAAATGTGTAATTTCCTATGGTAAGTTGTAGCTTTGGAATCCTTGTGTTGCATTCCATAGAATTGTTACCTGGAATGATGATTGTGAACCCTTCAAATGATTCAGTGGGTAACTTTCTCCTCTCCACCAAGGCTGCATCAATGAAGTTATGAGTTGCTCCTCCATCTACCAATACCGAAACTCTCTTCCCTTGTACCACTTCTTGCATCGAATGGTGTGAAAATGAGGCACTCCTGAAAGCTCTGCCATTCTCCCTTTTTCGGGTGATGGATGATCTTCTTCTGCTGTGTCATATCTCTCTTCTTGGGCTGAAAGTTTTTCTTCTTCCTCCATGTCCCCTTCATCGTCAGAAAATACTTCAATGAATTGTGCTTTCCCCTTAGCACATGTATGCTCTGGTAACCATGGTTGAAAGCATTTGTAACATAGTTTCTTTCTTCTGAGTTCTTCCTTGCTTGGTCCCTCTTTCTTATGCTTCCCAAATGAATCTTTTTGCCATGATTTCTTGTCAAATCTAAACTTGGAAGGAAAATTGGGCTTGGAAGGATACTTTGTCTTGGGTAGCACATTTTGCAAATCTCTTTCCAAGTTCATGGCATATTTCAATGAAGTAGATTTGTGAGATTTAACTAAACCTTTCAAAGGTTCATCCAATCCTTCAGGAAAAAGGAATAGAAATTGAACCATAGATACATCAGCCACCTTAACTGATAGTTTTTGGAATTCCAACATGTACTATTAGGGGTTCTAGTTTGCTTCAACTGTGCTAGTTCCTTGAAAGGCATTTCGGGGTCTTTTTGCTCAAATATTTCCAATAACCTATTAACAAACTCTTAATATGATGTGACCTAATCATGTCCCAAGGTTTTAATTCCATGGAACCACCAATCATTTTCTTCTCCCTCAAGATGCAAAATATCCATTTGTAGAGCATCCTCTTCAACCATTGGGATCAGCTGAAAATATACATCTAAATTTTGTATCGAAGTATTTGCAGAACTTTGAGATGAGCCATCAAAGGTAGGAAGGGGAATTTTACCTATGGCATACTTCAATTCTTTGTTTTGGAAAGGATTTCTATTTCCTCCCCTCATCTTGAGCTTGTTTGAGATAGTAAAGAATTCATCAAATGGTAAGGTCCTCCTACAATCTTCACTCAACTGCTGTCATTCTACTAGAACTTCTTGCATTCCATATTAGGTGTGAATATCCTCTTTGGTCTCAAGAAACTTGGGTGTGGTGACTCTTGTTGAGATCTAGAATTAATTGGGTCGATTGTGAGGCGTTGTCTTTGAGAAAATGCTTCCACCAAATGCCTTATTTTCCTCGAAAGGGGAACTATTGCTGCCTCATATTGCCAATTTGCTTCCAATTTGACTAGCCATCAATTCGAACCCTTGCATTATATTCCTTTTCATGTCTTCAAAAAATGGCTTCATGAATTTATTTCCTCCTCCATCTCTTATGTTCCTTTCTCATCCTTAGCCATAGTCTCAACAGAGTGCACCTCTTCTCCTGCTTCTTCCTCTTCACCAAAGGTACTTTCAATTTCGGTTTATAATGGTGGGGGATGAATTATTGACCTCATAAATGGTCACCCAAATTATTTTCAAGTACCATGCTCTGATACCACTGTAATATCCCTTCAAAGGAAATTCCTTGGATTCACATTGTTTTGACTCTAGGGTTTTGTTTACAACTGGTTCCAAACACCTCCAAATGATTTCGAATTTTGGGAGGAAGGTATTTATGGGGAATAGGACATATTAAAACACCTATCAGACATCAAAACAACTTATATACCCATCCATGGCCTTCAAATTTCATGGGAAGAATTTTTAGAACAAGACTAGTTAATTTGAGAAGTGGAGATCCCCCCTAGGTTGCCATGAGATGCTCTTCCAAACATTGTATGAAATTCACTAATTATTGGTATGAGACTTGGATTTGTTATAATACATTAGGAACAATATATGTGCATAATTAGATTTGGTTTTAGGGTCAAATAGAAATCCTAATGAATAGCATCTTCTAGAGTCTAGTTTTTTAGGTGAAATTGGTGGGTAAGGAGTCTCGAATTTCTTCATAAACCATAGTAACACTTCAAAGGTATGCACATATAATTTTGGCCATAAAATTAACTTCATATGGATCTCATAACATGATAAATAACTCATCAAACTCTGATATAAAATAGGTACAATATCATTCCAAAATGACTATGGAAATGTTATGTGGAAAATGGCTCGAATCTCTTCCTTGAATGTAAATATCACTTGAAATACATATTGTTTCAAGTTGTGTCTCTGATGATATGATTATTACATATATATATAATAGCTAAAATTTCCATGAATTCTAAATAAAATTCTTTCACTAACTATATGCAACAACAAGTGCGCCCTTACACATTTACATGACATTGAGAGAAAGATAGTAGAATAGGCATAGAGAAGAATGAGAGAAGATGAACTCGAACTCAGTTGGGGTTTGAACCTGCATCAAAACATATCCATGAATCTCTAATTATAGGTGAATGGCCTCTCCATAAACCAACTAGGATGGGAATCTTGCACCCTCAAAATTGGTTCTAAGGCAAGAAAGATAAGCATCCACCTTGAAAGGACAAGCTAAGCTAACCAATTTTTTCCAAATGAGAAATGATCAAAAGTTGCTCTCCTTATTTATTATTTTCTTTTATTAACCTCCTAATTCCTCCATGTCTCTAATTCCCTCCAAGATCTTCATCCCAACTCGAAGTAGGGAGAGATTCCCATGAGTGCCACTTGTCCAACATTTCCTAGCCTTCCTCTTCCATCAATTCAAATGGGGGGAATCTTGGCTGCCATAACTCCCTTGTGCACCCTCTTGGAGGATATGTTTAGCCCTGATATGTCATATAGGTCATATTTCAGCAATCAGGTCTAATCCTTGTCATAAGTGTCATAGAATGTTCATCATTGTTGTCATAGAAGCTAGGGAATCTAGCCCAAGTATCACAATACCTCTAAGATGCCTCTTCCTCTTCCATGGGAGTTACTCTTCCACTCAAATTCGACCCTCATTGATTCATTCCAAGTATAATGCCTCTCCAACTCCCCCAAGAACTTTAGAATCCACCTTGTATTCGAATGGGTAATAATAGGATGACATGTGGCATGGAAAATATTGCCTTGTGTGGGTCCCACACCACCTTTGCACCCTCATGACCAAGTGCCACCTTATTTTATTATTATTAATAGTTATTTATCCCCTTTTAATATATATTTTTCAATCTAATGTCTAATTGGGTTTTTATAGCTCCCTTATTCCAAGTCTAAATGTTTCCACCCCAACCTAGGGAACTAGTAGATTGGTGGAATTTTCTCTTCATGTGATTTATTTGGATGGGGACATTACAAGCATCATGTTAAATAACATTATAATTTCAATAGTTGGCCCAATGTGAAGTCAACAATTCAGATTTGAAACTTAAACATCATCACACAACAACACATTCTATGTAATAGCAAATCAAGTCATTAAGAATCCATTAATTGATATGCATGCTACTTAGGAACACATTCAATCTATATCTTGAGGAGCATATTAACCTTAGTTTTCATCTTCGAATCAAGTTTATAAAGTGTTATATCAATTAATCAATGTAATCACAAATTAAATGTTATATATCGTGCTTACGACTATCTCCTCATAAAAAATGACTACATGATCATTCTATCAAGATATAGCTTTTAACATATTAATCATATCATTCATTTAGAAAACAGAAATCTTACAAAGTTCAAAAGACAAAATGTAAATTATATATGGAACATTAATTGTCCATATGATCATACAAGTCATGACCCACTATAAAATTGTAAATGAATGGTTCAACCAATGAAGATTGTTCAATTAAATTAATAACCATAATTATTCAATTCTTCATCATCATAGTCAATATGTCAAAATCATCTTACATGGTCAAGTTCAAGTGATGGGTTATTTACTATCATTATATTTAAAATTTCATGCAAAATCTTTTATGTCATAGGTTCCCTAAATGACATCAAAGGGTAATTTTTTTATTGATGTGTAAACTGAGCATATGGATAGGGTGGTCATCTCATATTTTCCCAAACCAACTTGTAGGAGGATACAACACTCGATTTTGCTATGTGGATTGGATTTATGCCCCTAGTTGAAATTCATCAAGTGTCCTCGAATGTCATTAGGAAGTGAGTCAAAATTCACCATAAATTGATAGCCAATACTTGGCTCGACACATCGTCTATTCTGTTTGACTCATGAAATTAGAATACACCAACGAACATCCCTCTCATGTGAGTCCATGTACCAGATGTTGTATACTTCGATGATTTTTGAAACTAGGGTTTTGTTGAATAACATGCAAAGCAATTTTTGCATGATGGGGAAAATTTTTGGATACTGTGCCAATGGAGGGTGTGGATATTATGGTCATCTATGCCTAGCCCAAACAAACTTGTAGGAGGTTATTGAACTCCATTTTTCTTCCCAGATTGGATGTTATGCACCCGATTGAAATTCACAAATTGTCCTTCAATTACTTTAGGAAGCAAGTTGAAACTCATCATAGCTTGATAACCAAGACTCGGATCTAGGAACCATCAGTTCTATTGGACTGTTGAGATTAGAGTACACCTAGTGAAACCCCTTTCCTGTGAGTGCATGGATCATATTTTGTTTATTTCTACCATTTCTGAAACTAGGGTTTTGCTCAATAACATGCAATGCATTTTTTGCATCGAAGGGTAAATATTTGAACATTGGGCCAATACAGTGTGTGGAAATTGTGTTCATATTTTCCTTTCCCAAACACACTTGCAAAAGGTTATGAAACTCAATTCTACTACTTGTATTAGATTTTATGCCCCCAGGTGGAAATTTGTTGAGTGTACCCGAATGGCGTCAGAGTGTAAATTTTTTACTAATGTGACAATGGAGCATGTGGATAGCATGGTCATATCATCCTTTCCCAAATAAAATAGAAGGAGATTATGAAACTCGATTTTGCTGTTCGGATTGGATTTTATGCCCTCGATTGAAATTTGTCAATGTCCTTGAATGGCATTAATAAGCTAGTGGAAACTCATCATAACTTAATAACTGACACTCATATCGACAAACTGTATGTTCCATTGGAATTTTGACATCGGATTACACCTAGGGACACACCTCTTGCATGAGTCCATGTAACAAATGTTGTCTATTTTGATGATTTTCAGAACTAGGGTTTTGTTGAATAACATGCAAAGCAATTTTCACATGATCGAAAAAATTTGGTATACTGTGCCAATAGAGGGTGTGGAAATCGTGGCCATAATTTTTTATTACAAAAAAATTGTAGGAGGTTACGACACTCGATTTTGTTGCATGGATTGAATTTTATGCCCTTGATTGAAATTCACAAAGTAACCTTGAATGGCTTTAAGAAGCGAGTTGAAACTTGCCAGATACTGATAACCGAGAGTTGGATCAAGGAACCATTAGTTCCATTGGAATATTTCCATAAGAGTACATCTAGGGACACCCATTTCCCATGATTCCATTGAACAAAATTTGTTTATTTGCACCATTTTCTAAACTAGGGTTTTGCTCAGTAAAATGTAGTACAATTTTTGCATCAAAGGGTAATTTTTTGAAGATTGGGCCAATAGAGAATGTGTACATCATGTTCATATCGTCATTTCCAAAACACACTTGTAGGATATTTTAGCACTCAATTATGGTACTTGGTTTGGATTTTATGCCCCCGGGGTTAAATTCATCAAGTGTACCTAAATGGAATTAGAGGGTAATTTTTTTATTCATATGCCAATGGAGCATGTGGATGGTGTGGTCATATAATACTTTCCGAAAAAAACTTACTGGATTTTATGACACTCGATTTTGTTGTCCGGATTGGATTTTATGCCCCCGGTTGAAATTCGTCAAGTGTCTTTGAATGGCATTAGGAAGAGAGTATAAATTCACCATAACTTGATAACTAGGACTTGGATCAATGAATTCACCATAACTTGATAACTAGGACCTGGATTGATGAGTTCACCATAACTTGATAACTAGGACTTGGATCGATGAATCGCCTATTCCATTAGACTCGTGACATCATATTACACCTAGGTACACCCCTCTTGGGTGATTCCATGCACCATATGTTGTTTATTTCGATGATTTTCGAAACTAGGGTTTTGTTGAATAACATGTAAAGTAATTTTTGCATAACGGGGAAAATTTTGGGATATGGTGCCAATGGAGGGTATGGAAATCATGCTCACCTCAACCTAATCCAAAAAAATATGTAGGAGGCTATGGCACATGATTTTGCTACCCGAATTGGACTTTATACCTCCAATTGAAATTCACAAAGTGTCCTTGAATGACTTTAGGAAGCGAGATGAAACTTGTCATAGCTTGATAACCAAGACTCGGATCAAGGAATCGTTAGTTTCGTTGGAATGCCGACATAAGAGTACACCTAAGGACATCCCTTTCCCATGAGTGCATGGACCATACTTGTTTATTTCACCCATTTCCTAAACTAGGGTTTTGCTTAGTAACATGTAGTACAATTTTTTATTCAAAGGGTGAATATTTGAACATTGGGCCAACGGATCATGTGGACATTGTTGGAACATTTAAAAAACCCACTATGTCATTCTAGACTTAGGATAAATTAATTAATCATTTATGATTAATTTCCTGAGTTTTGACTAGGTAAAATAGGCCAGTTTTGTATTTTAGTGGACCACATGCCATCCTAACTCACCAAAACGAATTTGGATGGATTCTGGATAAGATTTCCTTGGATTCTGTCTGATTTTATTCTATTCCTGAATTAGAAAGGCACTTTCTTGAGTTAGACAGCTTTATCCTATTTTTCTACTTTCTAGTGGAAAAGGAAAAGCTAGTTGACTTGGAAACTCTTTCCACTTGATCAATTCGACCTCCACATCATATATACTCTCCTAAATCCATCAATACATTCTATTTACCTCACTCATGAGATTCCATACCATACTTACTAAATTTGTGATCCTCTAGGACAGTTTTGGAAACTACTTTTGCCACCTAGGGTTTTTTTTGTCTTTTCTAAGCCTTTTATTTTTGCTCTTTCCAAATTGCCTCAAAGGAATTCAATTTTATCCATGGACGATGTATTATATATTTTTATCATATCAATGAATAATATACATAGTTATTTCCATAATTTATTCTCTGTATTTTTCTTCTCTCATTGTCTGAAATATTCCATGTGAAATTGTCTTATGAATCTAGTTCCTAGCAATTGAAAATCTCACATGGTATCAGAGCTAGCTTGATTAAAAGAAATTTCCAAGAGTGTTTTTTGTATCTATTTCCATCACCATGAGCACATTAGTATGGATCAAAAACAATCCAAAGTTGTGACTCTCACTCCCTTCAATTTCTTTGACTGGAAGGCACATATGATCATCCAGCTTTGGAGCAAAGGATTGTATAGAGTTACTATGGAGCTTGAAATTGAGCCAGGAGCTGTTGCATTAAAATCCAAATGGTTCAATAGGCTTGATGAAGCTTATGGTTTACTTTGTCTCTCTGTATCTCAAGATATTCTATTCCGTATTGATTCTCTATCCACTCCAAATCAAGTGTGGACAAAGCTAGAATCTCTCTTTGGAAAACAGGATGAGCTCAGAGGTCATTTGTTGGAGATTGAGATGATATCTCTTAGTCCAAATAATTTAAATTCTATGGAGGATTTCATCTCAAAATTCAAGAACCTAGTGCTTCAACTCAAGCAATGTGGCATAGAGAAGAAGGATGAGCAATTAATCCTTACCATTCTGTCAAAACTGAGCTCATAATACTCGGTATTTGTGTCTACGTTTCATACCACAAGACTTGCAATTCCTAATTGGGAGATGCCAAGTTTGGATGCATTCATTGATTCACTCACTAAGGAGAAGGACAAGTTGGTCCAAATGAAGGATCTATCACCCTCCAAAGACTTTGCACTTATTGCTCATGGAGCAAAGAGTTTCAAGAATGACAAATCCAAACAAAAGATATTGTCAGATGAAGAGGATTATAATGGAGATTCCAAATCCAAGAAGATGAAGAAGGAGAATCCCAAGTGTTCTTATTGCTGCAAAGGCACTCATCCTGAGAAATATTGCTTCAAGAATAAATTGGACATCCTGGCCAAGATGCTTGAAGAGCATAACATAGATGTTCCTGACTTTGCAAAGAAAAAACAAGGCAAGCTTGTTGTAGAACAAGAACACTGTTTCCAAGCCTCTCCCAAAGGTAATCATGTTTATGCTTTGAGTGCTAGAGTGAAATATAATTCTGATGTCTTTAATATTGATTCACATTCTAATATATCAAAATCAAAAACCTCCACCTCTTCCTTGGAACAATCTTCAGTTAGTTCATCCAAGTCTACTCTCTAAACTAGTCATTTTTTACTAGCTTCTGACTTGTCTTCTGAAAGTTCTTTCCACCTCCATTCAAATATTTTAGATTCTAATTTAGAAGATGATTTACAGTCTAATATGCAGGTAATTACATCTCCCACACCATTTTCCCAGCCATTGGATGCACAAAAGACCCCACAATCCCCAAGTTCTCCAGTTAAGAAACTACACAATTCTATGTTTTCCTACACTGTGTCACTTTCCTCTGTTGCACTTTTGTATTTCATATCCTTCATTAGTTGGGCAGCCATGTCCATATTTGGAATGATATTCCACACATTTGGACTTGACCCCATCACTCATGGTTCAAAATTCAAGTCCTCACACTCTCCAGGCTCACTCAGTTGTTAGGGTAACCTAGTTTCTCACACTTTTCCTACTGAAACTCTGTTCGATCATGGAGACCACATATTTACTGGTTGCTGCTCCATATGACTCACATTATAATATTTCAAAGCTGCATGATCTCATTTTAAATATCAGAAAGGCCCTACATCAGTTTAAGAAGAAGATACAAGAACTAGTGCACCACATTGCAGCTACAAAAGAAATTGATCTTGTTGAGTTCATTATTTCTCCTTGGGAAGGAGTATGATTAGATCTTCTTTCCATCATTGATTATGTTTTCAGATCTGATTATATATGTTATATCAGCAATAAAAATTCATTTTATGCTCCCCCATCATCAGAAGATGAGCTTCATAGAGCTTCAACACATGGTTTTGCCTACACAACATTGATGCACTGATGCATGATCATGACATCCAAAATCTCTTCATCAATTCTGTTACTCAGAAGCATCCCATTCAGCTCATTCAGCTCATTCATATCATTCAAATGAGCAACATGATAGTATGAAGACATCAACCATGTCCATTTTTTAGGGAGGGTTTTGTTCCCATGAGGTTTTCCCTGTTTCATCGGTTTACATGGACTAGTTATTTTTGTATTGGGGTGACCATAAGCCTTGTTTCTTGGGCCTATATTTCTGATATTTTTCTGATTCACAACACTTAAATTCAGGCTTAAGGGGGGGTGTTGGAACATTTAAAAAACCCACTATGTCATTCTAGACTTAGGATAAATTAATTAATAATTTGTGTTTAATTTCCTGAGTTTTGACTAGGTAAAATAGGCCAGTTTTGTCTTTTAGTGGACTACATGCCATCCTAACTCACCAAAACAAATTTGGATGGATTTTGGATAAGATTTCCTTGGATTCTATCTGATTTTATTCAATTCCTAAATTAGAAATACACTTTCCTGATTTAGACAGCTTTATCATATTTTTTCTACTTTCTAGTGGAAAAGGAAAAGCTAGTTGACTTGGAAACTCTTTCCACTTGACCAATTCGACTTCCACATCATATCTACTCTCCTAAATCCATCAATACATTCTATTTACCTCACTCATGAGCTTCCATACCATACTTACTAAATTGGTGAGCCTCTAGGATAGTTTTGGAAACTGCTTTTGCCACCTAGGGGTTTTTTTGTCTTTTCTAATCCTTTTCTTTTTTATCTTTCCAAATTGCCTCAAAGGAATTCGATTTTCTCCATGGAGGATGTATTATATATTTTTATCATATCAATGAATAAGCTATAGAGTGATTTCCATAATTTATTCTCTCTATTCTTCTTCTCTCATTGTCTGAAATATTCCATGTGAAATTGTCTTATGAATCTAGTTCTTAGCAATTGAAAATCTCACATGGTATCAGAGCTAGCTTGATTCAAGGAAATTTCCAAGAGTGTTTTTTGCAGGTATTTCCATCACCAGGAGAACATCAATATGGATCAAAAACAAGCCAAAGATGTGACTGTCACTCCCTTCAATATCTTTGACTGGAAGGTGCAAATGATCATCCAGCTTCGGAGCAAAGGATTGTATAGAGTTACTATGGGTCTTGAAACTGAGCCAGGAGTTGTTGCATTAAAATCCAAATTTTTCAATAGGATTGATGAAGCTTATGGGTTACTTCGTATCTTTGTATCTCCAGATCTTATGACACTCAATTTTTCTACCCAGATTGGATTTTATCCCCTGGGTTGAAATTTACAAAATGCCCTTAAGTGGCTTTAAGAAGCAAATTGAAACTCACCATATCTTGTTAATCGATACTCGAATCGAATCATTTTCGTTGAACTCCTAACATTAGATTACACCTAGGGAAATCCCTCTCCCATGATTACATGGACCTTAGTTTGTTTATTTCCATCATTTCATAAACTAGGGTTTTGCTCAGCAACGTTTAAAGCAATTTTTTCCTTGGGGGGTAAATTTCTGAACACAAGGCAAAAAATCATGTGGACATCATGATCATATAGTCCTTGCCCAAACACACTTGTGGGAGGTTACAAAAATCAATTCTACTACTCATATTGAATTTATGCCCCCAAGTTGAAATTTGTCAGGTGTCCCTAAATGGCATCAGAGGCTGATTCTTGTGCCAACAGAGACTGTAGATAGCATGTCATCTCATCCTTTCCCAAACAAACTTTCCATACATTACGTCACTTGATTTTTCTGTTTGGATTGGATTCTATGCCCTTGATGGAAATTCATCAAGTGTCCTTGAATGAAATTAGGAAGTGAATCAAAACTCACCATAACTTGATAACCGGGACCCATATTTAAAAACCGTATGTTCTGTTGAACTTGTGATTCCATGCACCAAATGTAGTTATCTATTCCAACGATTTTTGGAACTAGGGTTTTGTTGAATAACATGCAAAGCGATATTTGCATGTCGAGTTAAATTTTGGTATAGCATTCCAATTGAGGGCATGGAAATCATGGTCATATTAGCTTAACCCAACTAAACTTGTAGGAGGTTACGACACTCGATTTTGCATCCCCGATTGGATTTTATGCCCCCAATTGAAATTCACAAAGTGTCCCTAAATGGATTTAGGAAACAAGTTGAAACTTTCCATAACTTGATAATAGAGACTTGAACCAATGAACTGCCAGCTCCATTGAACGCGCAACATGATATTACACCTATTTCTTGTGAGTCCATTGACCGAATTTTGTTTATGTCCACCATTTCCTAAACTAGGGTTTTTCTCAGTAACATGTAGTGCAATTTTTGCATTAGAGGGTAAATTTTTTAATACTGGGCCAACAAAGCATGTGGACATTGTGGTCATATATTCCCTTCCTGAACACACTTGTAGGAGGTTACATAACTCAGTTTTGATTCTTGTTTTGGTTTGTATACCTCGAGCACAAATTCACCAAATGTCTTTGAAAGACATAAGGAGGTGAGTTGCAACTCACCATAAAATGATGACCGGGGATAGGATCAAAGAATTGTCAACCCCATTGGATTCATGACATAAGACTATATCCAAAATTTTCTATACCCCATAAGTTCATGGCACGACAGTTGTTTTATTGGAAGATATCAAAAACTATGGTTTTTCTTAATAAAATAGATAGCAATTTTTGCATTACGAGGTCAACTTTGGAAAACACTTGATTATGGGACTATGGGTAGCATTCTGTTGATTCCCAGAAAATATATGCACCAACAGTAGGGATTCTCCCCGATAAGCAAGCCCAATTAGATCGCTCACCATTTGGTGTGGGGAATCCGTCTAGTTAACAGTTCGGCTACTGTGTGTGTGATTAATTAAGTTCTTTACCAGTTTCGGCCCGGTTCACCGTTTATGTGATTTTATTTTAAAGTATGAGATGCAAGTACCCTAATTAAATGCAATGGAATTGACAGGTAGAAGCCTCACAAGTGATGCGTAGGTTCTTACCTTCCATCTTATCACTCCCACCAGATCAATTCAATTATTATCAAATCTAAACTAACTATCCTATCCTATCCTATTCCTGTAGGGAGAAAATTTGAATTAAGAGTAATATATCGGAAATGCTCATACAAGTCTAATGGATAACTGTTCCAACACAATATTCACATTTATAGCAGAAAGAATACCAAAGATAGCTCTGATATGATAAAACAATTTATTACTCATTTCACACATAAACATTTGCATAGAAAGTAAAATCATTCTGTCACCAATGAAGTAGTTCAAGAGAGTTAGAACGATCTCACAGTATGAGTTACGAATGCAAGAAGAAGTAGTTCCACATTAAACATTCCACACATTCTAGGCAAAAAATATCTGTGCATGATTTTCCCAGCAAACAAATCCTTCTTATTAGCAGAAAAATAGTTCTCTTACAAAATGGTCTAGCTTCTATTATGCTAGAAAAAGTACTTACATTTGTATTCTCCTCCTCTATTTATCTTACAAAAGAGTTTGTCCTCTAGTGACTCCTCGTTTACCCTAGCCCTAGGAATTCCCAAAAATATTTCATTTATTGCTTACATTAGAAAATACAAAAATATATTTACAATTTAGATTTATGTGGGCCCAGCTAAAATAGAAGAATATTCTCCCCATGCATTATCACCTTCAGCTATGACATTAAGTCTGCCAGGCTCCAATACTTGTAAGGAGACTTCATGATATGACAGTTGAGTCTCAATATGCGCCAACCCTACTTCTACGGCCTTGCAGCTATCTTCCAGGAAATATGCATGTATAGATGCTTGCCCTACAAAGTGTTGGATGTCTTCTTCAGTGAGGGCATCCAATTTTCTGATGTATTCTAATTCTCCCTACAACCCACTCTACAGATCCGCTATGTGTATATCTTTTGAAGGAAGTTTGCTCATCTTCGGGAGCAGAGAGAGATGACACTTCTCATGAACCTACTGGATTTTCTCTTAAAAATCCTTGCACTTTTGAATAGTCTTCAGAATGTCATTATTTAGTTTTCTGGCAACCTTCCTACAAAATTCCAGAAGTTCCATTTCCGACTTCAAGTTTGTTGTTTTCTTCGGAGGCAGATTGTCAGGGTATTCAAAGTTGGTTTCTCTCCAGACCATCTGGCTCCTAACCTTTTATGCAACATCAAACAGCCTTTTCCTGAATGCTAGTGACTCTATAGCTATCTCATCCATCCTTTCCATCGACAACTTCATCTTGTATATTTCATATGTGATAAATTCTTGGGAGTGATATATTCGTTCTTGAATCTTGCAGGCTTGATCACAAAATGGAGTTATGTCTTGCTTCCTTTTATCTTACAACTCCAGTTGATCTGCCAAATATTCCTTCTCTTTAACCAACTCTTCCATCTGAGCTTTCAATTCTTTGACATGTGGGTTTGCAGCTGACTCTCTTGACTCTAATTGAGTGATTTGTGCCTCAAAGTCACTCCTTTCCCCTTCCATAATCATTAGCTATACAGATAATGCCTCCTTTTCTGTGTCCAAATTTTGGTATTCATTTAGTAACCTTTCCTTCTCGGAAAGAATGGTGTCATGTTTCCTTTTCAATTCCATCCCTTCTCCTCGCATTTTTACCAAATTAGCTTTCAATTTGAGCATATTTTCTTTATTTCACTCCACGTCACTCATCAACTTGTCAACATTATCTCCACTTTTTTGCGCAACAACTATGTTGACAAATTCCATGAACTTAGAGTCCCCGTGGGTACCCTCCATAATTGTATTTTCTTTAACAGTCACGACATTGGCTTGGGCGCCCATTTTCAGTCTCTTCTCTGATCTCCTTGTGATGGTATTCCTTGTTGAATCAAAAAATATTGTGTCCAATCTGGCCACAGTGTGTTGCTTTTATGGGGTGAATTGGGTGAGCCTGAGATCATGAAATGGGAGGTGGCCTCCAGTGAGTGTCATACTAGACACCTACGATGGATCTATGTCCATATTCTGCACACTCGGGCTTCCCTATTTCTCCACAGCTTGCTTGAAATTTTATTCTTCTTCCTTTTGCTTTAGTTGTTCTGTCGCTTCTCTTTCTACTATTTATTTTCCTTCTTCCTCCTCTTTCCTCTTTAATTCCTCAGCGGCCTCCCTTTCTTGCCTCTCGGCTTCTTCCTTCTGCTATATCTCCAATTCTCCTGCTCTTAGCCTGTCTGCGTGTTCTCTTTGTAACCTTTCTGCTTCCTCTACTTGCATTCTTACAGATTCTTCTCATTGCCTCTGAAATTACACAACCTTCGAAGCAGCAGTACTAGAACTACCCCCGCTCTTGGGATGAAATCATTTGTTTAGCTCTGTCATGTTGCTTGCATTCCGATACACTTCTTCGTTCTTTTCAAAATGATTGGCATATTCACAATGTATTTTGACCGTTGCATAATGCTCGACAACCCTGCCTTGGCTATCATATCTAGGAAAACTCTTTTCGCCAAAATGAAACGCTTCGAAATCTTGAACGAAAGCTTTGATAGTTTTAACCTTGGAGAACTTGTATGCCCCGATACAGAAAGGCAAAGGTGGGAATGAAGCTTTCTTTTGATCATGCAGGATTCTGCCAATCCCATCAATGAAAACTTTCCTTACTGCTTCCTTGTGGACCACAAAATCTGTTGCATATTTGGGCAAAAGGGATGGAGCTAGGGAAACTCCATACATTCTAATGTATGTGCCCTCCTGTGAGAAGTAGTAGTTGTTAACACCCAAAAAGTGCTCACTAGCGCATTCCCTTATTCACATGATGCATTTGTCCACTTTTTCCACCCTTTGAGCCTCTAAAACCATCAAAAGGTCACCAAAAATACCATAATACATCTTTTCCCCCTCAAAATATGTATTTTTCCTCAAAAAACCCTAAAAAAGGGCCCAAAATTCCCAAAAAATATTAAAAGGGAATAAAAATATTCAAAATATTCAAAAAAAGAAAAAGAGGGAAAAAGAGACCTAAACCATGTTGGTTAATACCATTGGTTTCCTTAAAACCATAATGGTATTCCCCATCACCAAAAAATATAAAAAGGTGATAGGGGCTCCTCACTTATCATCCATATTTCATCATATCCTCATGCTGGCAAAATCCATCTTGAGCTTTTCCCAACCATTGAAGCATTGGATAAGAAGAGACCATTGGACATTGGAGCACCTCAACCTTGGAGCTTCCCAAAACTCACCATTTGAGGTAATACAAAAGTTTTAATTTTTATTTACATGCTTATGAATCGATTTTGTTTATTGTTATCAATCTAGAATTTTGTATTTTACTGTTTACTGCCATCAATCTATAGTTTATATTTTCTTATTTACATTGCTTTATTTGAGACTGCTCCTACTAGTTAGCAGGTGCACCCTTGCACATGTTTGGTTGAAAAACCAAGCAACATTTTTTGGCGACTCCGCTATTTTTCAAATTTTAAAATTTTGCTTTAGATCTTTATTTTAGTTGTTTTTCCCATTTAAAACTATAGATCTACCATACTAGTCAGCTTCTTGATAGCTGCCCTAGCCATTGGCCCTTTCTGCAGCCCGAAACAGCCCAAAATTTCAATTTTCAGGTTCATTTTTCGGCGGTTGTTTTCCATCCGTAAATCGCGACTTTCGGCACCCACAGTCGCACAATCCATCGCAACTGTAAGCCTTTTTTCCACGCGGTCCATCGCGACTTTTTGACTTTTTCCCGCGTGGCTCATCGCAGCTAGGCAACCTTTTCCCGTGCGATCCATCGCAACTGTTTTGCATTTTCCCACGTTGTCCATCGTGACTGTTTCGCATTTTTCCACGCGGCTCATCGCTGATTTTGACCATCGCGCCACGATTCACATTGCGGCTTTCATCCACATCGCCGCATGGCTCATCGCGGGTTTTGACCTGATAGGCACAATATTTCCTATTTCGGTTCAACCGATTTTTCCAAACAAAAATTCACCCAATCAGCCCATTTTTTCCAGCATTAATTTCTTCAATTTTTTACAGGCCACTCTTTCATTATTGTAGCATTATTAATTGATATTCGGTTAGATACTTCATTTATCTTTTTTGAAAATTTTCAGTTAATTGAAAGAAATATTTTTTAAGTATTTCTGAGATTCTAAGTATTATACATTACAAAGTTAGAACCATATTTCTAAAATTGCTCAATATTTTGCCCAAGAAAGACTCTAAAATTCCATTTATTTTTACATCTGTTATTTGCTTTACTTTTTAAAGAATCCATATTGTTTGAAAAGGTTATTAAAGCATTTACATTTGAAACGTTTTTCATTTTTTCACAAATTAGAATCCTTATTTTAGTTTGTGATTAAATCGCCCATGCAAGGCACATTATTTTGGTATACACCTACACCAGCACACAATCTGTCACAATAATTTCAAGTGAGCCTTAAAAGTTACCTTAACTCAACCAACATTCTAACCCCATTTGGGGAACACAAAAAGAATTTTGTAGTTAGGTAGGACTGAGGGAATAGGTATCCAAATAACACCCCTCACTCATTTTTCATGTTGAGACATAGAGGTTGACATTTAGGGTACCAAAATCCCTTATTATTTGTTGACACGGTTTAACACCAATTTATCGGGAAGGCCTCTCCCTAAGGAGGGTTGAAGTAGCTAGACTGGTTCCGAAAGGCTTAGTGGAATACCACTATCCATTAAGTAACCGAAGGATACCTTTTGTAGTTCTCGTTATACCACCCTTATGGGAGTATAGTGGTGATAGAACCAAACTGCAGATTCACCCAACCGAACGTGTCATGAATGGGGTATCTCATTGGCCAAACTTATAGGATTGTCTACCCAATGTCCCACCCGATAGGGGGATATCTAGCCTTTGATTCTACAATTTATATTGTCTAACTTGGATTTCATCACCTTGCAAAGGATATACCTTGTTGATTCATAATACTTTTTAGTTAGGTGTTTTCATGCTCCATTACTTCCCTTTGGTCATAGAGTACACCTTTTTCTATTTTTAGGAGTTGTTTGCATGTTGGTTTTCTAACCGAATTTTTTTTTATTACTCCACTTACTATAGCACAGTTGTTATAGTAAGTGTTTTGAGGTTGGTTTTTGGCCTGAGTGCCATTTATTTTTTACGCTCCCCTCTTGCACGCACGGTTGCATTAGGGCTTTAGAGCTTTCCACTCACCACCACCTAGTAGTTTTTTCACAAACTATCACCATTGATTCCCGAAGACGTTCTCGGAGCTTCCAGGGAGACCCCCCGCAATACGGTTCCCTTGACTCCACACATCATTGGAATAGAGCCCCGTCATCCGATTCTGACGTGCCTCATTTCACATCTGATTCTAAGGAAGAATCTGAAAACCCCACATACACCACACCCACTAGCCCCATGGATGGTTTGCATTATGATAATTTTTTCACAGGGGCTGTTGGTGGAACATCATCCACCCCCGCCACCACAATGACCACCACGGTAGCCACAACTACCACACCTCACTTAGGGATGCCTAATATGGGACCTACACCTACATTAGGTATGCCTACCATGGGACCCCTGCCCAATACAGGACCCCCACCTAACTTAGGTATGCCCAATATGGGACCTATACCTACAATCACTGCCACTACTCAGATTCCAGTAATTACAGGAACCATCCCAAACCCATCTGTGACCCATGTTACACTTGGGGGAACTGACCCCTCTCACACATCAGTGGGTGGAGGACACATCCCTTTAACAACTAATATCCCCCTTGGGGACAGTGGCCTAATACATAACGCTACCACCAGCACTTATGCCCCCATGACAACATCATACCCCTCCACCAGTTTGCCATTTATGGATAGCCTTAACCTACCAGAATTGACTAGGATAACAAATGATCCCATCCGGCATGACCCTACTTGGCCCCCCATGCCCACAAAGCTCCTGTCAAACATCCCAAATTTTGAAGGGAAGGATGGGGAAGACCCCCAAAACCATATCATGTCGTTTCACCTATGGTATTCCTAAAACTCCATAGTCGATGATTCTATTCGACTCCAACTTTTACAAAGAACTTTCACTGGCTCTACAGCCAAATGGTGCATTGAGCAGCCACATGGGACACACCCCACATTTACATCCCTCGCTTCAACCTTCCTACAGTTCTTTCAACTACCCATATGCTATGATGCAGGAGTAGAAATCTTACTGTCTTGTAGACAGAATACGACCACCCAGATCACAGATCATATCCATGAATGGCGTAAACGTCGTAGTTTCTGCAAGATCAAACTAGACGACCGTATCTTCCTGGATTGGTTCCTAAAATCACTCCTTCCTCTCATAGCCAAGGATGTAGCTTCTGAATGACCCCAATCGAAAGAAGAAGCCATTCTAAAAGCCCAGCAGTTTGATCTGTTCTACGCCCAGTGTGGATACTTGTATACCATTTTACCTGACGCTCCCCACAGTGATTCCTCCCAGACTGGCGCGCCAGGGGAATCCCACGCCTTCGATGACATCATTGGATAAGTTGCATCCCACAACCAACCCTTTTCCATTATGCGCAATAATACCGGTCCCGATCTTTCGCGGGCCACATCTCACTCCAGAGCTACAACTTTGTATGCTCTCATGGACCACCCCCACCACACTCATGGAGCCTCATGTCCACCACAGTGTTATGGTCACGCACCTTCAGCCTATCCACCTCTGTTTTCACCCCCTACGTATTACCATCAACAAGCCACACATGCTCCTGTTCACTCACAAGCCCCAATGGCTTATTACACACCACAGGCAGTGCTTGTTGCACCACAACCTCCAGTGGCTCAGACTTATCCTCCAAACAACAACAATGCTTCCCCTGCCAACCAAAACCTTGATCCACCACCGAAATAGGGTAAGAACCCCAATTTACGAACAAACCAACCATGTTCCATATGCGGGGTATACGGCCATCACACACACAATTGCCCCCATTTGGAGCGAGCGCACCAACTGTGGTCTGATGATGCCCAACGCCAAGGGCACGCGGCACAACCAACGCCACCTCCTCAACCACAACCCATGGTGCTGCAGAATCCTTTACCCACACAAGGAGTGGTGAACACTCGTCCGTTGGATCCTCCTCAAGGAACCACAGCACCACAACCGCAAATCACATACGCTGCACACACAAACCAACCGATGGATTCAAGTATTCATCATCTCCTTATGATGTCATTGTCCGACATGAATCTCCAAACTCGTCGAAACCAATACGCCCCCGCTGCACCTAAAAATGTTCTCCCTATGATTGAACAACTAGTTCAGAATGCACCTACATCGTTCGTCTCCACAGTAAGACCCATATTATACTCGAAATCACTTATGACTTCCACATTCCAATCCATCCCACCCCCTTTGAATATAACTGAGATATCTGATTTGTGCACCCTCTCGCATAGCACACAGGTACCAAACCAACAACCCCCTTTACTCTCGCAACCACCCTCAGTGCCAACTC
The DNA here is from genome assembly GCA_027924585.1 of Larix kaempferi. Classification (NCBI taxonomy): domain Eukaryota; kingdom Viridiplantae; phylum Streptophyta; class Pinopsida; order Pinales; family Pinaceae; genus Larix; species Larix kaempferi. Next base: position 687,150 of record BSBM01000118.1, read on the forward strand.
ACGTAGGAGCCACACCAATTCATACTATCCCATTTTTGTTTCCCCCTTCAGGCGCCATCAACACACTAGTCATGGCTACACTTAATCTCCCAGGATTAACATTAGGACTACATGTGTGGTACCTACCTACTCCAACCCCTCCCCTGACACTGAATGTCATTTTACAATTGATGAAACCCATCAATACTTCTAACCGTCCACCCCCTGGTGTAGCAAACATACAGAACCGACCACCCCCAACAGTGACTACGGCATCAACATCTAGTAATGCTCCCCCTCCATTCTGAAACACTGGGGCAGAGGTCCACAAACTTATACCACTGGACCCACAATCCGCACCCCCCCAACGACCCCAAAACTGGTGAAGAATGCCCCAACCACTCATGCTCCCCCCAAGTGTTATTTGTGCGACAACATAGGCCATGCCACCCATCAATGTCCACATTTACCAGCACTTCAAGAACACATGAATATGTTGGAAGACGACCCTGATATCCCAGTGGTAAAACTTGAACTGCCTCCTCAGCCACGTGATAAATCACTGCATACCAATCACCCTTGTGCAATATGTGGCATTTACGGCCATTACTCACATCACTACCTTGATCTACCAAATTATAGAGCAGCTCTATACGAATTGAATAATTCCAACCTAGAGATATCCCCTCTTCTCATTGAGGAAATATAACCCCCAAAATCTTCCTCCTTGAAAGAAATTAACACCATTTACATGGTTTCCACTAGAAACCCCTCTGTTCGGTCGGCCCCTTCCACTGATCCCTTTGACACATGAGTTCAACCCTTTCAAATCGATGAGGAAACCACATGTCCACAACATGGTGGTAGGCCCAAAACCTTGCCTACTCATCATCATCATGATTCTCGTCGAAGATACTGGGGGCATCCACCCCACAAGGGGAATCCCCCATCATCATATCATCACTTTAGTATGCCACCATGGCCCAGAGCCTCATGGTATACCCCCCCGCTAGCAGTTGCTCAATGCCCTATTGATCCCTCTCTGAGACAACATCTACACCACATTGACACCTCTGATTTAGGGGGCATAATAGATTACCTCGACCCTAGGATAGGGGGCATGATCAATCATTTTGAACCTTCCCTGTCACATCTATCTCATTATTTCAATGACCACATTGTTCAAACCAACACATATGTGATCCACAATCATAAACCCCATGCACATAGCATGGGGGTAGGTCATTAACCCTACTCACTTTTTCACATGCGTGATCTCAACCATTTTTGAGGTCACATATCATTTGTATATTTGATTTGATTTGATACACCTAGTATTCTTCCCCCGCGGGTCATCATTTCTCCCCACCACTGCATCCTTGGCTTGGTGGGCTCACCTTTATTTGTAGCCATTTTTTAACCTAGTTATTTTCTTTGACCATTCTGGAGTCCTTATGACCTCCATTTTTCACACCATTTGCACCGTCGGATTCACATTTCTGTGCCTGTGATGATGCTTGAGATCATTTTTTGCTCTCACCAAAAACTTTCGGGCATTTTTTCCATGCCCCACGGCACCTCGATTTGCATGCCACATCGGCTATTGTCAGTTTATTGGTGATTTTTATACCATCGGATTCAGTTTTCCAAACTTATGATGATGCTTGAGATCATTTCTCGCTCTCACCACCATATTTTTAAGACATTTTTTCCATGCCCCTCATTGCCTCGGTTTGCATGCCACATCGGTTGTTGTCCATTTTTGACGAGTTTTATATTGTTAGATTCTTTTTTCTGCGCTCGTGACGATGCTTGAGATCACTTCTCACTCTCACCAATACCCTTTTTGTTCAGTATAATTTTATCCCTTTTTCGGGCCAAGCAACTCTTTTACGAAAAAGGCACTTAGGGAGTTTCTGTTAAGCTCTTTTCTGACTCCTAAAACAATGAAAAGATCACCGAGCAATCTTGCTTCCCTTCATGCTCGCTAAATGTATCTAAAAGGGCGTCTACCTAGTATAAGTTTACCCCTTTTCCAAACCTTGTAGACTAATTACGAAAAAGGAATACTCTAGTCACATCGGCTAGAAGAGTTCTCCATTTGCATCATTTTATGCTTTTTCGGGCCTTGGAGACTAACTTACGAAAAAGAACACCAATGAGTCTACTTACCTCTTTCAGACTCTCTAAAATTGAAAGCAACCACAAGCAATCACTGTCTTGGGCTCGTACAAATCCACAAGAAAGTACTCCTCCACCAATTCAAAGTCTTCTTATCATTTTCAGACTCCTTAAAAATGAAAGCACTCATGAGCATGAACAGTCCTGGGCTCACATAAATCCACAGGATAGTACCATTTCATAGCACATTTTAATCCCTTCTTGGAGCTCATTAAAACTATGAAGAAGGACCCAACGGTTCTTTTCGGTGCCACAACATATCATGTCTACTCATATGGAAACTTCCCCATTTTGGTTGCCTTTGTTCAGAGTATTCTACAGTATGTCACCCTGAGAGACCCCCTACAGCATCCATCAAGTTATCCCCCCCAGACTCACTCCAGTCTACAATACATACCCCTGATCCCTTACGCTATGATCCTCACACCTAAAAGTCAGTTTCCTATGCTGCCAGGTCAACCATGTCATCATGCTCTGAACAAAGGAAGTTTGATTCCACCCACTCTATGACCCCAGATATTCCCCATCCCCGCAGTATGTCAGTACTACCATCAGTACTATCACATTTCAGTTGTACACCTCGTGCTCCTATCAAGGAAACATCATTGCCTTGGTAGTTGCTGGTCTCCCTCTTTCAATGCCAACCAAATCTATTCCAGAGGACAGACCCAGAGGTCCCTGTGCCTTGGAATCATCACCATTAGTGATGAGTGCCTACGGATCATTTTGAAAGGAGTCCTCAGTGCCTCTCCAAATGATCGTTTCTCACTTGTTTGACGTCAACACCTTGATCGCATCATTGAGACTCGTACGGGGTATTGGTCCTTTCAGTTATTTGATGAAGACCCCGAATATCACCTGACTCTACCACATTTGAGAGTCTAATTAAGGAAACAACCAATTATATGGATATTCAGGTTGTGCTTGGCGACAATTTTCAGATGTACCACATTTTTATACTTCCTCGAGTATACAGTTACACATGCTCCTTGGAATTTGACTCATTTACTGACTCTACCACATTTGAGAGTCTAATTGAGTCCCTATAGATGTTGGACACCTTTAGCTCCAGTAGTTCATCCACCCTTTTGAAACCTTATTCAGAATGGTCGTTGCTTTTTTCCAGTGTATCAGTTTTTGAGATCAGTCATGGTATGACCATTAGTACGTCCAAGAATTGTGTCCCTTATGGACCATTATGATGTACCAATAGATTCATATGTATTATTAAGTCCCCCTTCTTGGGCCTAATTGTTATGTATATGTCTTGATACGAGCATGGGTATGCCCGCCTCGTCCATAATCAGAGATTATTCCTCATTCATTTTGAGGCCATGTATTTTTTCAGTTTTTGCATCTTCCAAGGGGTCGTTGTTCCAGTCTCCAATCGGTCTCTTCTCTTCTCCAAACCCCAGGAAAAAGACAAAAGAACTATGATGTCTATTGGCCATACGATTAGCTCCTGCCCTCACACATCAGGGGGCAATCTGTTAACACCCAAAAAATGCTCACTAGCTCATTCCCTTATTCACATGACCCATTTGTCCACTTTTTCCACCCTTTGAGCCTCAAAAACCATCAAAAGGTCACCAAAAAGACCATAATACACCTTTTTCCCCTCAAAATATGTTTTTTTCCTCAAAAAACCCTAAAAAAGGGTCCAAAATTCCCAAAAAATATTAGAAGGGAATAAAAATATTCAAAAAAGGAAAAAGAGGGAAAAAGAGACCTAAACCATGTTGGTTAATACCATTGGTTTCCTTAAAACCATAATGGTATTTCCCATCACCAAAAACTATAAAAAAGTGATAGGGGCTCCTCACTTATCATCCATATTTCATCTTATCCTCATGCTGCCAAAATCCATCTTGAGCTTTTCCCAACCATTGAAGCATTGGAGAAGAAGAGACCATTCGACATTGGAGCACCTCAACCTTGGAGCTGCCCAAAACTCACCATCCTCACCATTTGAGGTAATACAAAAGTTTTAATTTTTATTTACATGCTTATGAATCGATTTTGTTTATTGTTAGCAATCTGGAATTCTTTATTTTATGGTTTACTACCATCAATCTATAGTTTATATTTCCTTATTTACATTGCTTTATTTGAGACTAATGCTACTAGTTAGCAAGTGCACCCTTGCACATGCTTGGTTGAAAAACCAAGCAACAATAGTCCCTGTATTCACTTATGATTGCCATTTCATTTTCAGACAAGCAGTTTGGTTCTTTATGAAAAATTATCGAGTAGATAGGCATGATGAACTCTTCTCTTCACATATGAGCTTATAATTACCTGCATATCTATGGGCCCAAGGGATCTGATAAGTCACGTAGACTGGAGATTCAGATCCATTCCAGATGCACCCTAACTTAGGAAATGGGTGCCTGGCCAATATGCAATCTATGAGGTATGAAGACATGTAGAATTTTGCCTTCTTTTGGGTTAAACCTCCTTGCGCAGCTGCTATTGATGACAGGTTGTCTGAGATGATGTATGCCTAATTAAAAACTGTTCCATGGAAGGCTATCTACTAAATTAGAGGTACCCAATATAGCTTGTAGATAGTTCCATCTTCCTTGCCGAAAATTCTTCTTAGCATCAGAGTTATAATTCTGAAAGGGGTCCTCAAGTTTTGACACTCATATTCTCCACTCGCTTTCTATCTCAATTGTCTTCCTGATACCTTCATTTTCTTAGCATACTCAAAGTGGTCCATGTTTAAGCCTTTGATCCAATCTTCAGTCAACATGACCTGGGCTTGTGGTAGCTTGTATGTCATTGCTATATGAGATGGATGGAATGAGGCAAACACTTCCCCTTTGGCGTCACAAATGATTCTTGATGTGGAATCAGCTTGTGTCAGGGTCCATCCAATGACCTCTGAATAGGTAAAAATTTATGGGCATGTAGCTGCTTTGGTAATGCCTGATCTTTTGATATTTTGATATAAGATCATTTCTTCAAGAGAGGCATCAGGGATATCCTGGTTCCGGATCATCTGATACAATTCCCCCCATTTGAATTCAAGGACTACTCCTGTTACTGCTTTTGTATCTTTGAACATGGTTTCTATTGGTTTCTAATATAATCTCGACGTCCGGTCCTGATTCAACTACCATAGATTTCTTCTTGGCACCCTTCTTAGTCATTTTAAATCCTGATAAAAAAGTGAAAACAATGTGTAAGCAAAATTCAACTAGAAGTTCATAAAGCATTTTTCTTTCATATCATTGGCACTGGACTAACTTGAGAAAATCATTACTACCATGCTGTCAAGTTTTTGTTGCTTTGTTTTAACAGAATGCATGTGTAGGAAAAGTGTATGCAAAATTATTTCAAAATACTCTTCCCAACAAATTTCATTAATAAACACAAAACAACTAACGGTGGTAAATATAATTTTTTGTTTGAAAACTCGTGATAATGGTTAAACCAGTATTTAAATATTTTTCTGAAGGAGTTGTGCGGAGTGTATCCATTAAGCTCAGTCTATGAAGAAAAGAGGAAAAGTGCGGGTTTTGGTGTTTTATAGATATGAGTCGATCGTTCTGTGGTGGGAACTGAAAATCAGGGCTCAAGTCCGCGAACTTATCATCGAAAGAGAAACTACCATAGTCCTATGTTGGTTTCATGGATGCAAGGGGGCCACTATGCTCAAATGGTAGTGTGCATAAAATCCATTGTTCGTGGCCAAAATCACCTCAATACACGGTTAATTTAACGAGGATCATCGAAAGGTTCACTATGAGTTCGAAAAGGGTAGGGAAACTAGCGAGGTAAGAAAAACCGTGGGTATGTGATGTAAAAAAAAGAAAATCCCCTTTTAACAACAACTCTAACCCCAACACTGGTTTGCCCTTAATAGGTCAGTGGTGAGAAAAGGTTAACGTCCCACAAGAAACCCCAAAAATACCCAATTTAAAAGAAAGACTAACTAAAAGGAACATATGGGCATGAGACCTACCTATCAGTTGTTGAGTGGTTGTTGAGCTCAACGGCGTTGGGATGCTCGGTGTTCGGCGACTGGCAGAGGTTGAAAATCACTTAAACGACATTTTTTGCAATATCAAACAAAAATGACCTCCACCCTATATATAACATTTTACAAAAATGAGCATTAAATGCAAACGGGGTGAGGTTGGTGGGGTCATAAATGCGAAGGTAGTGGGGTTGGTGGGGTTACTTGTGACCAAAACCGTTTCGGTGCCACAATCTTCTCTACGCGTCGCTTCCCTTAAAAGTTTGTTGCCGATCATTTCGGAATGACTCGCTCAATCACCGCGAAACGCATTGGCGGCATTCGCAAAACTGTGTCGACGACGGCTTTCGGAAACCTTTCATCGGTGCTACCTCGAGAGTTTTGTTTTCTTGTTTGGGATCATTTTGGCGGCCTTTTTTGAGTTTAGCTGAAACGTGTCGTGACACTTGACTTTCCTTGCCGATATTCTTTTTCCGAGGCCTTTCAGCGTAGGCTCTCAAGTCTTGTCGCTGACAGTTGCTCCGAAACATGTCGTGATATTTAACTTTCCTCGCCAATCTGCTTTCATCGGGAATTCATCGGCTCGTATTAACATTCGCCAGCGACCATTTCGAAGAAAATATCTAAGTTGCTCTGAAACATGTCGTGGAGTTAAACTTTCATCGTCGATCTGGAGTTTTCATGCCGAAACGGGAAACTTAAAAGAGTACAAGTGACGGAAAAGCAAAATTGAAAGCACTTCAACCGTTTCAGGGGAGTTAACTGCATTTCTCCGACCATTTCGGCTCAATTCGGTGAGTTTCTCCGAAACAGGAAAAGTGTCCAAAACTTAAAATATGTCTCCGACTAGACAAGTTTCGTCGATCGTTTCAACACCAAAAGATGAGTTTTACTTAGTGAGAAAAATGAACTTGTTTTCTTGATCCGTGGGAAAAGTTCTAAGTTTGAGAGTAGGAGATTTTCTACAATGACTTAAATCTAAAACTCTTTCAAGAGAAAAGGAGGGGCCCCACAATTTTGAAAAAAATTGGGGATTAGGTTGGAGCAGCAACACGTTCCAATGCCAAACCTGCCCAAACACACTTGCAAGAGCTTATGAAACTCATTTTTATGCTCAATTTCAATTTTATGCTCCAAGAAAAAATTCACCAAGTGTCCCTGAAAGGATTAAGAAGGCGAGTTGTAACTCACCATAAAATGATGGCCGAGGATCATATCGATTAAGCATCGAATCCATTGGAATCATGACATAGGATTACACATAGGGGTTTTGATGTATTTGTAACTTCGAAAGATATTCACTTGTATATTACATTTGTACTTTATTGTATCCCCAATGGAGATGTATTATTCCTTCGATTAGAAGTGTCGTCATGTGTACTTGCAAGTGTCGCAAGTTATACTGTAAGTATCGTAACTTATACTTGATGGGTTATTAGACCACCTTGATGGGGTCGGCCTTGTATGAGTCAAGTGGGTCAAAGGGTTATTAGACCACCCTAGAGGGGTCGGCCCAGTCAACATTATGTTAAGTGGTTAAGTTGGGGTCGACCTAGTTGAGTAAAGGGCAAGTCAAGTTAGTGTATAAATAGAGAGTGTATCTTTCTCATTTTACACATTCTATTATTCACTCACTTCGCATTAGTGAGAGAAGAGAAGGGTGCGCAAAAGTGGAGGAGGAGCATGCTGCTAAAGATATCTATCTCTTGGGTTTGATCATGGTGATCCTTGTATTGATGCTTATTCTATCTCTGAGGAAGTTGCAGGGGTTTTCACCTTCTTGGTTTTCCCCGGTGAAATGTTTTGTGTCTCTTGTCTCTTGTCTCTTGTCTCTTATGCTTGATATGTTGTACATGTTGTTCTTTCAGTTAAGATCCTATATCTATTGAACTAAATGATGAAAATCTAACATGGTATCATAGCTATCCTAAAGGAAGGCATGATATGGCATTTATGAGACTTGTTGCACTTGCGACAAATTGCATGCTAGGGTTTGATATAGAAAAACCCAGTCATCGTAGCACTTTCTCTATAAATCCATTTTGGTGAAGTTTCAGGATCTGAAACTTATACAGGTCGTAGATAAAATCCCTATGTATCTTGTGTCCAAATCACAGCATCTGATTCATTGTACTTTGTGTTTTATGATCAGTGCAATCTAGGATTTCTACCTCTTCCAGATCTCAATCATAAATAGGTGACCTAGAAAAAAAAGTCACAACTTGGGCTAGGAAGCTCCAAATGAAATTTTGTAAAAAGTGACAGTAAGAGCACGGACTGTAGTTTCTCAGGTAAGTTTTTAAGAGGCCGAAATTGAACCAGTGACACGTGGAACTCCGTACAAGTTTTCTCTCCTATTTTATCCCATAAATAGGTCACGTTGCAACACTTGGCATAACTCTCTCTCAAAAAATCCAATTGAGGTCAGACCTGTGGGGTTGGAAAGATAATAGGTTAGGATACCACAAGCCGAATTTTCAGACCTTGTGGATTTGCAATTTCAAAGATGAACCAGAAACAATAAGGTGCATATTTCTGTCAAAACAGAATTGGATTATGAGCACCTTCATTCTTGACTTATCACTGCTGCGGGAATTTAGGGCTTCGAAGAAAATTGGGATTCTTGGAATCGGAGACCACGGCTGAATGCTCCTCATCAAAATCGAAATTTAGAGACCAATATAGAATTTTTTGGTTGGGCAAAAGGCTGGACTTGATCAAACCCTAGTTTGGGATTTTTATCAGAAAGATGGAAAATTAGGGCTTCTACAAAAGTTGAAATTTTTGAAGTCTGTGACCACGACTGGAAGCTCCTCAGAAAAATCGAGGTTTAGAGATTTGGATCGAACCTTTTGGTTGGGAAGAAGGGTGGGATTTATCAAACCCTAGTTCGGGGTCCTGTCTAGTGAATCCAGAAGTTTCAAAGGCAATTTTGAGGGGTCAAATTTTGCAGTTTTTCAAAATTGAAGTATACCAGCTTGATCAGCTCAACAAGCCACATCTTTCCATCCATTCAGAAGTTTGAAATTCAAAGTTTTAATTTTTAGGGTTTCTCTAAAAAACCCTAATCCAGTTCCAGATCTAGTTTCATCAAATCAAAGTGGATTGGGTTAATCCTAGAAAAGAATGAATTGGACACCTGCATAAGTGAAGAAGTTCCAGTTCCAGAGGGAGATGAGGCTGAGGATTTACATGAGAAGGCTACAAGCAATCCCAACAAGTATGACTTGAAGAGATACAGGTATGTTTTGAAATTTGTTCATGATTATGTTTATGATATGTTTGTCTTCATATTATTGAGGTGAGTACAATCTTGATTAATATTAGACTTGTCACATCACTCTAGTATGAATGCATGTGAATGATAGAAGACATTCATTGATTAGGGTTATGCCACTTATGATTGTACTAATGCATTGTGGTGTTGTATGAGGATGATGTTGTCTGCTAACATGAAAGGTACATCAAGAAAATTTCTAGATCAAGAACATATGACCATGGTGACATGAAGACAAAGACTCATGGATCACATAGAAGCTCTACTTATGAGGTATGTATAATTTGGATCTACAATGCTTAACCTATGAGATATGCAGGTTACTAAGCACAAGTCATTGAAGAGAACAAGAAGACATTGTTTGGGTATGTTAGACATAACTAGAAAACATGATAACCAGGTATGTTTTTCCTATATCAACTTAGAATCCTACCTTGTGTTAGGATCTTATACTTTTGTATGAATGATTATTCTTAAAGTTAGAAGCTTAAGTAATCAACAGTTTATGCATATTATGTTTCTTACTTTGATTGATGATATGACTAACCAGAAGAGTCCTATGGTCAATAAGAATATGCATAAGTAATAGAAGTCCTCCTTGAAACCTTGAATACTAATGCTTGTGATAAATTACATATGTGTGAAATAATCATGACCATACATGTTAAGTTTATCATAATGTTTTGATAGTATTGAGATTATACTAATGGAGGTATGATCATGTATAAGATCTTGAGGATCACACTAGTGCACACTTAAGCATCAATAGTGGTCCAGGATTAATATAAGTTCAAGGACAGGTAATCTAGGAAGCAAAGATCAAGAGGGAGCACACTCCAGTAGTTCATGCAAGGAAGCAAAGATTGAGAGGAAGTCCACCCTACAACTAAACAAAGATAAGTATTTGAATTGTCATTTCTTGTATATATGACTACCTAAATGATGTTGTCTAATCATGTACATACTTATGTTCCTAGACTTAGGATATGTATTATGCATACTAGAAAAGTTGCATTAATGAACAACATACTACTAATATGCAAGTAATGGGTAAGTGGCCTATGGTACTGTACAACATTCCATTGCTACTTATCTAGAATGAAACCTCTTTGCTAACATCTTGGGAGTTGTGCAAACTCTTAACAAATGTTATGGTAGAGATGGAAGGCATCTAGAAAGTTACGGGATATGGATAAATGTTGTATTGAAGCATTGGCTAAATATAATTGCATGACTGTATGACATATGTCTTTATGCATAAGAATGTGTTTTTGAAAAACTATGAGAAGTTTCTAATCATGCAATTAAATTTGACTTGTAGGAAAGAACGTGTACAATCACCTACAAAAGAAGGACTACAACATTTGTTCCAACAACAAAGTTCAAAGAAAACTATCTATTGAAGATATTGAAGAATCTGAAGTTCCCAGGATCCGAGATGCAGTAATGGAAAAATGCCATGATCGAGGAATACCAGTCGATAATGAAGAATGATGTTTGGGATGTGGTCCGAAGACCTGAAGGGAAGTCTGTTGTGACTTCCAAGTGGATCTATAAGATCAAGCATGCTACAGATGGTGGCATAGAGAAATACAAGGCAAGGTTTGTGGTTCGTGGCTTCTCCCAGAAAGAAGGGATAGATTATGAAGAGACTCTTGCTCCTATAGCCAGATACACTTCCATCAGAACAATACTTGCTCTAGCTAAAGTGATGAAGTGGAAGATACACCAGATGGATATGGTGTAGTCGAAGAGGAAGTGTATGTGGAGCAGCCACTTGGTTTTGAGACACATGACAGGGAGTCATATGTGTGCAGATTGAAGAAAGCCTTGTATGGCTTGAAGCAAGCTCCTACGACTTGGTATGGTAGGATAGACAGTTTTCTATCCAGTTTGGGTTTTACCAAAAGTAAAGAGGATTCCAACCTTTACTACAAGGTTGAGGAATGCAATCCAGTGATACTACTCCTATATGTGGATGACCTGTTTGTTACAGGTGAGGATGCATTGATTGCTGACACAAAGAGGAAGCTTGCTACTGAGTTCGAGATGAAGGACTTGGGCATGATGCATTACTTTCTAGGCATGGAGGTGTGGCAGACTACAGATGGAATCTTCCTTGGACAAGGGAAGTATGCAGTAGATATCTTGAAGCGGTTCGAGATGATGGACTGCAAGGCCATGGCCACACCTATGGCATCGAACCTGAAGCTATTGTGTGATGCTTCATCTCAGCCGGTTGATGTCACGGTGTATCGTCAGATTATTGGGTCCTTGATGTACCTAACAAACATGAGACCAGATATTTGCTTTACAGTGAACACATTGAGCCAGTTCTTGATGGATCCCAAAGGTGTTCACCTGGTTGCTGTAAAGCATATCCTAAGGTACTTGAAGGGTATGGTTGATTATGGGTTCAAGTATGATGCGAATCAAAAGTTTAACCTGGAGGGTTATGTTGATTCAGATTGGGCAGGCAGTGCCATTGATCGGAAGATCACTTCGGGGCACTACCTCAGTATGGGATAGGTGTGATCTCTTGGTTTAGCAGGAAGCAGTCCTATGTGGCACTGAGTACAGCCGAAGCAGAGTATGTTGCAGCTTGTTCGGCTATTTGTGAGGCAGTATGGCTTAGGAAGATATTGTCTGAGTTATTTGATCTCCCGTTGGATGCTACCTATATCTTTTGGACAGGTCGAAGCACATTGAGATCAAATATCACTATATCAGAGATATGGTGCAAAGAGGAGCATTGAAGCTCCTGTATGTTGCGATGGACGAGAAAATAGCCGATGTGTTGACCAAGCCATTGGACAAAGTAAAGTTTGAATACTTCAGAGAGAGAGACTTGGTGTACTTTAGATCGAGATTCCTTCCAAGGGGAAGTGATGAGTCTAGAGACATAGATGCACATGAGCCATTCTCACATAGTGGTAGGTATGTCCTCCTATGGTGTAGATGTAAGGGCTGGATCCATTCTCACATAGTGGTAGGTATGTCCTCCTATGGTGCAAATGTAAGGGATGGGGCCATTCTCACATGGTGGTAGGTATGTCCTCCCATGGTGCAGATGTAAGGGCTGGGGCCATCTCACATGGTGGTAGGTATGTCCTCCCATGGTGTAGATGTAAGGGCTAGATGTGGCTTTTTTGACATGGTGGTGGGTGTGTCCTCCCATCGTTGATGTAATTTCCGAGCCTTTCCGACATGGTGGCAGGTATGTACTCCCATGGTCATTGATGTAAGTGTTGATCCTTTCTGACATGGTGACAGGTATGTCCTCCCATGGTCGTTGATGTAAGTGTTGTGCCTTTCCGACATGGTGGTAGGTATGTCCTCCCATGGTCGTGATGTAAGTGTTGAGCCCTTCCTGGATGGTGGTAGGTAGGACCTCCCATGCCGGTGTATGTAAGTGCTGTGTGATGTGCATATGGGTTGTGCTCCGTGGACTATGAGGTGATATGAAGATGATGAGGTGACAGTATGCTACACAGGTTTTGTAGAGGCATACAATCATTCCTGAGATGCTCTTACGGGTTTGCAGAGGAAGTGTAATCAGTCCTGGGATATCTTGTAGGTTTTGCAGAGGCAGTGTAATCAATCCTGAGGTGTACCTACTTGATGGCTTGCTCGCAGAGATGATGAAGACCTACATGGAGGCTAGGTCTACATCCAGCATGAAAAAGGGATGGATCTGTATAACTTCCCATGACAAGTATATTATAGATTGAATGAGATAGAGGCAGCAATGACGATGATGCTCCGTGATCCAGTGATGATGATCTAGCTCTAGAATTGAAGACTTGTGCATATATGTATTGATGACTTGTGTCAAGAGAATACCTTCCTAGTTAAGAGGGAGTGTTGATGTATTTGTAACTTCAGAAGATATTCACTTGTATATTACATTTGTTCTTTATTGTATCCCCAATGGAGATGTATTATTCATCTGATTGGAAGTGTCGTCATGTGTACTTGCAAGTGTCGCAATTTATATTGTAAGTATCGTAACTTATACTTGATGGGTTATTAGACCACCTTGATGGGGTCGGCCCTGTATGAGTCATGTGGGTCAAAGGGTTATTAGACCACCCTAGAGGGGTTTTCCTAGTCAACATTATGTTAAGTGGTTAAGTTAGGGCCGACCTAGTTGAGTAAAGGGCAAGTCAAGTTAGTGTATAAATAGAGAGTGTGTCTCTCTCATTTTACACATTCTATTATTCACTCACTTCGCATTAGTGAGAGAAGAGAAGGGTGCACACAAGTGGAGGAGGAGCATGTTGTTGAAGATATCTATCTCTTGGGTTTGATCATGGTGATCCTTGTATTGATGCTTATTCTGTCTCTGAGGAAGTTGCAGGGTTTTTCACCTTCTTGGTTTTCCTCGGTGAAATGTTTTGTGTCTCTTGTCTCTTATGCTTGATATGCTGTACATGTTGTTCTTTCAGTTAAGATCCTAGATCACGTATCCATGGCCTAATTCTTTTCTTGTTCTACCATTCTGGAAAATAAGGTTTTTCTCCACAAGAGATAATGCAATTCGAGCATTATGAGGTCAACTCTTGAAAAGACCTGATTGTGGGAATGTGGTTAACATGCCCACATTGACCCTACCAAAATAAATTTGTAGGAGATTACAAACCAAAATTTATTACTCAGTTTAATTTTTATGCCCTAGACACAAATTCACCAATTGTCCCTGAAAGACTTAAGGAGGGTATTGTTACATACTGTTGGGCCTAGCGTTTTGGAGGTACCATTTTTGGTGAAACATTTTTGGTGTGGGAAAAGGAAAGACATAAGTGGTTCGGAGAAGTGGTCAACTTTGACGAAGCGGCCAAGAATTCAGGAAAAACGGTTGTGTTGAACAATTCAAATGATCAGAGTTGATTCAATTAGTTAGAAATGGTCCACATTGTAATAATGTTTTGGTTAGTAAGTTAGTAAGTTAGTGGGTTAGTGGGAGCAGAGAAATCTAAGTGCACCCTATAAATATGTAATAAGGGAAGAGTTTTGGGTTTGTTAAAGTTGGTTACAAAGGGTTACTAGTTTTTGTTGCTGTCTAGTGTCACATCCCCTCCCATCGATCCAACTCAAGGAAAGGAACATGACTAAAGATATGTGGATTTTCAAAACTCTAGCCCCATTCATCGTGAACAAATAAAACACATGTGTGCAGATGTATAATTCAAATTAACACAGCGGAAATAAAATCTATAGCCACACACATTTCACATGCATTCATCAACATAATCATAACAGTCAATAATTAAAAACATTGCAGAAATTGAACATATAGAGAATACTTATCTCGATTGTGAAGTTGTCCCAAGCATCTAGCTTTGCAACTACAACATTCCACCCAACCATAGGCGAATTGTGTTCATCAATATATAAACACAACTATCACCCCCAGGTTGGGCATGGTTTCCACAAGGAATGGGAACACTCAAGCTCAAGCCAAAACAAGAGATACACATAACCCAATTCACAACATTCTCTCCCACACACATCAAGCACATATGTTGGGCATAACAAAACGTTTTTAACTATGGGATTCACAAAACATGATTTCCATGAGTTTTTTTTACCAAATCGTGGCCAATCAAAAATGGATTTTGAGAGGGTAAAATGACCATAGGGAGAAAAACGATTTTTCCATGGGTTTTCCCAAATTGTGGCACAACAAAAACTAATTGTGGGATGGAGAAATAACCACGGGGAAGAAAACGATTTTTCCAACAATTATATGAGCATTCAAATGGCCAAAAATAGCCCCTATGGACCCCCAAATCGGATTCCTCTTCCTCCCCACTGTTTTACAACACAAAAATACCCTTCTCCCAGCTGAGAATGAAGGAAACACAGGGAAAAACGTGGAGAAAAATGCAGAGAATTCCTAGAACTAGTGAGAGGGGAAAACCCCTCCATGAATAATGGATTTGGGAGCAAATTCATGGCTCTTTTATTGCCCAAGAAGAAAAACATGATTTTCCAAAAATGGCGGCTTTCCCATACACGAAATTGGACAGCCATACCTCTCCATTTCAAAATAATAACTATCTCAACCACCTCATGGAAGAGTTGAATGATTGGGTGCATAAGTCAAAATGGGTAGTTGATGGTTCATGGTTTCTCTCATTGACAATTGGCTTGACACTATTGGTTCAACTGTTCGAATATTTTCCCTCCCTATTCCTTGTAAAAATCATGCCGCCATACTCTTGTTGCATTGCATTGCTAGTTGTGGGTATTTTTATTGAAATACATATTTACATCACGTTTCTAATTTGTATTGTGCCATGCTAGTACGCGATCCACATGCATCGATATTTTAATTTCCGATACATAAACAATAAATCTATGGCGGGGCCTTGGCCTTGAGCTCCTCACCGCGATTTTTATAAAGATATTACATTATTTACAAGTTTAATGCAATGGGGTCAAAATCGGGGTGTTACATCAAGTAGATGTTGTAAGATCATATTTTGAGTCTTAATGAACCATTATGCCATATATGTCGGAGTTATTTTGGAGAATTCAAGTCGCTTATCTACAAGCTATGTGCACATATCCCTTGTATGTCATGAAGAAATTTGTAAGTCTTAACTGAAGTGCTTATTTGGTTACGACTCGTAATAAAGACAAGTGCTTCCATGGCTTTTCCCTAGATGGGTTTCCAAGTTTAAACATGGTGTCTTTATGTGTTTGTAATGTGTGATGCGATATGTGAATGTGTTTTCTTTCCTTTGTCTGAATGATTAAATGAATGCACAATCAAGATAATTATAAGTAATAATGCAGAATATAATTTAAGTTATGTCATTCTAGCAATGTCATGGGTTCTGTCGAAGTGATGAAGGGGTCGAAGCTCTGATCCTGTCGATTTTCTAGATTGGTCGATATTATTGGGTTGTATGATGAATGTATCACATGTCGAGCCCTTCCCCTTTCCATACTATAGAAATATGGTTCTTGCAGTCTCCATAGATACTTCAGGTGAGACTTCATCTGCTCTGTAGGTGTTGCCAAAAGGGATTGAACTCCCTTTAGGGTCAGTGTCTGTGGTAGTGGTGTTTGCTGGTATTTTGTTGAATGTTTGAACCCTGGTCGAAGTAAAAAGTGCGCCAACAAATGGTTATGTTTCTGGGACCCTGGATTTGCGTGAAGGGGTAATGTTGTTGCATCCAACTAAAGTAGAGATCCAGGATTGGGTAGATCAGTAGTTGAAAGAATTAACAACCATCCAACAGTTGGATGACGAAGGTTGGTTAGACAAGTACATTTTTTACTGATAAAAATTTTCAAGGAGGAGAGCCTCAACATTGGACGCCAGCATTGATACAACAACTAAAAGGTGTGAATAATAAAATTTCACGTGCAGTAAATTACTGGTTGGACAATGTACTAGAGGGGTACATTACCGAATTTTTTGTTGACACTATTAATTCATATAGTGCAGCAGAATGTGAGTTATTTGAAG
The DNA here is from genome assembly GCA_027924585.1 of Larix kaempferi. NCBI lineage: Eukaryota > Viridiplantae > Streptophyta > Pinopsida > Pinales > Pinaceae > Larix > Larix kaempferi. The sequence goes on from BSBM01000118.1 coordinate 704,055, forward strand.
GGTCTATGTGGTAAGTACCTCAATTCGTTTAACCTGTTGATCAAGAAGGTACTTTGTGAAAAGGGTGTGATGCAAATGGAATTTTACGAGTAGAATGATTGTGTGTGGTGGGGCATGGGTATTGTATGGAGGAAGGTCTAGATGGATAAATGGGATGAGCTGAAATGATAAGGGGAGAAGAAATTGAATTGGAAGAAGAGTGTGGATTTTTGTGGAGTGGTAAACGATTTCGATCGAACAAGAGGAGGAGAACTACGATAGGAAAGAAGGGTTGCAGTGTGACTGGAAGAAGGAGACTACAAACCAGTACCAAAGCTCAACGAGGATTCTAGTGATGAGGAAGATGAGTACCAGCTCATTTTCAAGAACGAAGATGGATCTGCAAAAACGTTCCAAACCCAAGGCTATGACATACCCACGAGCCCGCGTACATCCCAGGAGATAGAGGTAAGACCTAGTAAGTCTTCACATTTATTTCAATCTAGTCAGACTAGTGGAAATAGTAAGAATAATACTTTGATGAGTGGGAAGGCTCCAAGTAGTGGTCCATTAGTAGTGAATCATCCAAGACCCCAGAGGCCTAGAATGGCTAGGTATGACATGAAGTTGCCTATTTTTAATGGGAATGATTTGAAGATCCAGAACAACACTAGTTTTTATACAGTGCATTTTGCATTGTAAAAACAAGTACAAGATGACAATGTCAAGTTATCATAGTTGATCAGGACCTTTAGGGGTCACGCCTTAGACTGGTTTATGAAATTTTCTGAATTTACCTGTACTCAACTTGTGAATACCTTAGCAGAGGTTAAGGAGGGATTGAAGATTGAGTTCAAGAAGTTGAAATCTGAATCTTAGTGCATTACTGAATCGAAGGAGATCAAGCAAGCGTCGAATGAGTCCATTTAGGACTTCGACCAACGATTTAAAACTTCAATGGCTCGTGCAAGTTTTTTGATGAATGATTTACAACATAAGGAATGGTTATGCGTTACTACCCCATATTAGAGTCCCACTCATGCAACAAAAAATTCCAACACAAACTGAAGCCTTGGAGTTGGCCATGAAGTTAGAAGTGTCACCTGTCGGAGAGACTAGAGCTTGTATGGCTCAAATCCAGTCGCAGTTAGCAACCTTGTCTATTCAGATTCAATATATCAAGAAGGATAAATTAAGAAAAGTGAAAACACATTTTGTGCACTAGATGCAAGGAGGACGGATATGCTAAATATCAATGTATAGCGTTTCATGGTAATCTCAATGTTGGTAATCCGAGTTCATTAAATCTTGTTGTATGGTGTAGGAATTTGTCAGACTAAAGGACAACGATCGAAAGAATTCTACTTATTTAGAATATGGTGAGTACTCTTCAGAATTTATGGTGTAAGTTTATGTTGCTCTATCAGACATCATGAGAAAAATTGTTGAGCATACCAGTTTGTCACTGAGCGCACTACAGACACATTTCTTATGAAGGGATAAGGTCAAGCTAAGAGAAATGATGCACAATTCAATCAACCACGAGGTGTATTCAAAAGCCGTGGAAAAGGAGGATTTGGTCAAAGTAGAGGACAATTCATATGTTATAATTTTGGTATACCTAGACATTATGCTCAAGAGTGTCTGCATCTTGCCACAACTTGCACGTATTGTAGAGCACTAGATCATACCATTGAAGATTGTCTACAGCTTATAGATAAATGGCAAGCAAAGTGGAATCAGAACCAGAACCAGAATAAAAATCAAAATGTACAAAATATTTCAGCAAAACCATGTCTAAACCATCCTACTATCGTTGTAGTAACAAGAGGTGGATTTATGATGAGTGGAGATAAGAAAAGTTGTAATAATCAGACAGATCCAAGAGTGAGACCAGTAGCCCAAAATCCAGCACAGTTTGATGTTCAAAAAAAAAAGGGAATTTTCTTTGAAGCTCATAACGAATTTATGAAGGGTTTGTTGATATTCTTGCCACCACCCATTTTCGAAGAAGGACCTGTATATGACATGCCACCTCACTTCGACATATCTTCACCAAAGAAGAATCTAGGAAAGGTAAGTTCTCTCCATTCTTTCCTAAAAATTTGCTTAGATTTGCTTAAATATGAGAATGCGTTAAGGGAATTGAAAAATTTAATTGGGGAATATGAGGAAGAAGTGAGATCCGGAAGGGTTGTCAATCATGTTCAGAAAAGGATCAATATTGGTCAGGAATTGCGACTTAACGCGCAGAATGGTGACTACAACATGGCTTTTTTTTATCTTAGATTTGGGTTCAGATGTGAACATCCTGACCAAAAAGACATGGGAAAATATGGGTAAGCCGAAGCTAGTATGGTCGCCTATTCATTTACGGTTAACTAATCAACATAAAGTTATACCATTTGGTAGAATGGTTGGGGTCCCTGTCGAAGTGGAGCGCCTGCGAACATTTACATACTTCGAAGTGATAGAAATTGTCATTGACACTACTCTGTATCCTGCACTATTGGGGATTTATTGGGAAATTTAGAATCATACTATTATCAAATTTAAGAAGAGAATAATAACCGATTTGTAAATGAAGATATTAGAGTTATTACACCTTTGGATCCACTGGAAGGTCAGCGGTATGTCGAACCAGTCAAAGGAGGTTATGATGCTCAAGATCTAGATAACATCTATAATGTATCCTCTAGGATAAATGACTATATAAATCCTACAGTAGATGGTATGCTTAGTTGGAGGAGTGTTAGTTCATGTTCATTGTAATATGGAAAAGCTTTGGAGAACTGGCAGAACATGTTACATGAAGTATCAGTGCGAAGGTGTGCCCGTGTGACAAAATCACTGCGTTGGGTTGGAACAGAGGTATGTAATCTTCCTACTTATGAAGGTGTTCCTAATGTGGAAAAGAGTATTAATTAATTTGAAGACAAGGTACCTAAACAATAACGCTTATTATCCCTGGAGGTTGCTCTGAAAGCCACTCCGACAAGTTGGTGGGATGCACATAAACAAACTATAACTGGTTGGTCATAGTGTCAAAGATATTTACAAATTCATTTTGGTTAAGGAATTCCCTATATTGGTGAGAATTATACTGGAATGACTAGCCCTGTTGATCATTTAGCTACTTGTAGTACAATTTGGAAGAATATACCCAGGCAAGGGTGGGTACATATGTTCATTCATACACTAGACACGATACCAAGGAATTGGTATACGTCGCTAGAACTACGACAACTGTGGATTGGGACGCTTTGACACTGAGCTTCAAACAAACATTCAACTATGAGGATCAAATTCCTATAATAGATGCGGATCTGCAAATTATCAAGGAAAAAAATTTTGAAGAAATTCTGGGACCAATGTGCAGTGGACTGCGATAGTGGAGAAAATGATGGAGTGTTACAACATCAACAGAGGACCAGAGGATGATGACCCGAGGGATATTCATATTCCAGAAACTGAAGGAATTTGTGACCTTAAGGGACCAAAGATTACATCTGACAAATTTCTAAGATAAAAAAGGTAAATATAGGCTCTCCTGAAAATACAAAGTTTGCCAATATAGGAGATTATTGGGATGATGAAACGGTGGGAAAAATTATTGACTTGTTACATGAATTTCAAGACTTGTTTCCTACTATGTTTTCATAAATGAAAGGTATTGTTGGCGACTTGGGTGAAATGAAAATCCCACTGAAACCTAGCACCAAGCCAATTAAGCAAAGGCTATACAGATTGAATCCACAATATAAGGAAAAATTCAGAGTAGATCTCGATAGATTGCTTTATGCAACTATCATTGAGCCTGTCGAAGAATCAAAATGGATTGGTCCTATGGTAGTCCAAGACAAGAAGACTGGGAAGATTAGGATTTGTGTCGACTTGTGGAAGTTGAACGATGCTTCTCTACATGATCCTTTTCCAACTCCTTTTACAGACGATGTGCTTGAGAGCGTTGGTGGGAAGGAAGCCTATTCCTTCAATATCTCCACATCTGGGAGATTATATTCTAAGCTATTTGGTTCTTCACCTGCTTCCAACCTCAACAGATGGTCGGGGCTTGAATTCAACCTTACGGGCTTGAAAATGATCTCAAAATCATATTCCTGAAACAACAATAACCATCGACAGATCTTCCTCCCCAACACTGGCTTGTTGACTAGGCATTGGTGGGAAGGAAGCCTACATGATCCTTTTCCATAAGAATGGTCAATGAATACTTTCGAGATATTGTGACATTTTTGTCCACGGGAGCAGCACCAGAAGGATACAAGACTACCCATAAGAAGAAGTTGGTTTTCAAATCTACGGAATACCAATTGATAGTCGATCAGTTGTATAAGTTAGGACATGTTGAAGTATTGCGTCGTTGTGTTGTGAAGCACGAGCGAACAATCATCATAGTTGAAGCCCATGACGGTGTGGCAGGTGGTCATTATGTAGGAAAAGCCACCATGCACAATATTTTAAGAGCAGGATTATGGTGGTCGACCCTTCATAAGGATGCTAAATAATATTGTCAGAACTACAACATATGCCAAAGAATTGGTAAGTCGTCGAGGAGAGATGAGATGCCATTGGTGCCTTAGGATACGCTGCAGGATTTTTAAAAGTGGGCTATTGGTTTTGTGGGACCCATTAACCCACCAAGGAAAAGTACTGGTGCGAGGTACATTATTGTTGCGACAAATTATCTTACACAATGGGCTAAAGCTGCACTAGTATGAGATTGCACTGCTATGACCATTGCATGATTTTTGTTTAAAAATGTCATCACCAGGTTTAGATGTCCTCGAGTTTTATTGAGTGATCAAGGTGCACATTTTGTTAATAAGACTATAGAATCTATCACTAACGAATTCCAGGTTTACCATCGAAAGAGTACTCCACACCATCCACAATCAAATGGAACTGTCGATGCATTGAATAATATCCTGGAACATGCACTGACAAAAGCATGTAATGTGAACCACAATGACTGGGACTTAAGGATTCCTGCAATTTGTGGGCCTACGGAACGACATGTAAGAGGTTGACAGGCCAGACACCTTTCAAGTTAGTATATGGACAAAAGGCTATAATTCCCATGGAGTATATTGTACCTAGTTTAAGCATCGATGCTTTCACTGACATGTCTAATACCAGTGTTGTTGAAGGAAGGTTGGTGCAGTTACTCCAGTTGGAAGAGGATAGATTTGTCGCAGGTTTTCATCAGTAGGTGCAAAAATATCGAGATAAATAATAACATGATTTCCATATTACTAAGACGCACTTTCAGCGAGGAGATCTAGTTCTTCTCTATGACAGCAAATTTTTTAAACATCCTGGTAAGTTACAAATGCATTGGCTAGGGCCATATTTTATTAACTTTATAACAGAAGGAGGCATAGTCCAGTTACAACAATTAGATGTTGAACTCTTCCAAGAATTGGTGAATGGCAGCCGATTTAATCCTATAGCGACATTCATGGTCTATCGAAGTGAAGATGTCCCAATTCCATGCTTATACATAAAAAAAAATTGGAAACCCCAAGTTTATTTTGTGTCATAGTTGTGTCGAAGTGTTTGTGTCAATGTACATTTCTGTCGGAGCCTCATGGAAACCCAAAGTTATTAGCATGTCGAGGTTCTTCTGTCAATATCATTTTGTCGAAGTTCCAAAATGGTCCACCAATCGAAGTTGCAATTATAGTGCATTTACTGATGCTTTTATGACGGGTTTAGTGGCAGCACTAATGGGATTTTTGTATTAATTGTTGAAAGCACTGAAGTGTGTGAATAGATCCACCACTGCCATCATCATCATTGGAAGATCGATTACATTTAATTCACATCAGGAATGACATATGGATCACACATGGGAGTAAACTTAAAAATCCTGGCCCCCCCTTGGTCGTTATTCATTATGACTTGAGTGATTGCATCATAGTGAGTGAACCAGAGCCGAGCCTTAGCATATCGAGTGGAAAGTAAGTGAAACATTGCTACAATGAAATTCAGTCTATCATTTGGAAGTGAGGCTCAGGGATCTGTCGAGGAATTGTCTATGCCAGGATCTGTATCTGCTAGTCCCGACCAACCAGAAGTTCTTTCTCCGCATATTCCTGTCAATGTGCCAAGGAAAGCATGTCATACAAACCATCTAAATCCAGAGCCGAGAACGAAGGCATGCCATGATGCGGGAGAATTCGCGTTTGGCTCTACATATGTGATGCACTTGCAACAATTAATTAATAAGAATATGCGAAATAGCAGAAATGACAGAACTCATAATCACTTTTATATTGATCACATGCCACTTCGAGGGGGAAAACTCCTATGAGCAAGCTCAATACAAATAACTTCACGGTGCCTTCATAGGTCTCAACACACACTTATATACTAAGTCTAGGCGCCAATACTATGGGTCAAAACCATGGGCCACTACAAACTATGGATCAACAATACTACGGGCGACTTACAAAGCATATGCGCCAACAACAATAACACAAACTATTGATCAACAAATACTATGGGATGACTTACAAAGCATATGCGTCCAACAACAATATACTAAAAAAGTAAAGACATGGGTTCCTAACATCCCCTCCCCCTTAAAAAAAGCTTTGTCCTCAAAGCTTTAGATGTGGAAATTGTTGTTGAATCTGAAGGAGTGGTTCCCATGTAGCATCCTCTGGTTGCATGCCGTGCCACTGAATTAAGACCTCTGTGATAGAGCGAGAGTGAAGCTGACGAGTGCACCAATTGAGGATGGCCTCCAGCTCCAAAAGGATGGATCCTTCATTATCCAGTTCGGGTAAAATCATTTGTCCACTGATGTTGGTGCCAAGAACTTTCTTTAGACAAGAGACATGAAAGACTGGATGAATGCGGGAAGAAGGAGGAAGTTCCAATTTATAAGCAACGGACCAAATCTTCTGAAGAATCCGATATGGCCCATAGAACTTTGGAGCGAGCTTATGACGCCCTTTGAGTTTCAGGGAGGATTGCTTGTATAGCTAGAGACGAAGAAAAACCATATCGTCGACTTGAAAAGTGTGCTCAGAACGGTGCTAATCAGCTTGTTGCTTCATGCGATTTCTTGCCATGTGAAGATTGTCTCACAAAATGTGAAGAATCTGATCGCGGTTTCAAAGGACCATGTCAATTTCCTGAACTAGTGAACTGGTGGGGGTGTATGGAAGAAGAACTGGAGGTGCCTGACCATAGACTGCTTCATATGGGGTCATTTTAGAGGCAGTGTGGTAAGAGGTACTGTACCACCATTCAGTGAGAGGGAGCCACTTTGCCCACTGATGTTGTTGTTTAGAGGTGAAGCAACGAAGATAAGTTTCCAAGCATTTATTGATAATTTCAGTCTGACCATCTGTTTGTGGGTGATACCCAGAACTCATCTTCAGTTTGGTGCCAGTGTGGCAAAATAGTTATGTCCAAAAATGACTGGTGAAAGTCGCATCACGATCCAAGACAATGGAAGAAGGGATGCCATGAAGATGAAAGATCTGGTCCAGGAAAATTTGAGCGACTGAGGAGGCTGTATAGGGATGGCTGAGAGCACAAAAATGACTATATTTGGAGAGGCGATCAACCAAAACGAGAATCACTGTCTTCCCGCCAGATTTAGGGATCCCTTCAATGAAATCCATAGAAATATCTGTCCAAATCCGTGTAGGTATGGGAAAGGGTTTGAGCAATCCTGGAAGGAGTGTTGTTTCACCCTTATTGCGCTGGCAGGTATCACATTCGGCCACCATCTGTTGAATTGTCCTTTTCATGCCCTACCAAAAGAAGTTACATCATGCCCGTTCATACATTTTGAGGAACCCAGAATGCCCTGCCGATGGACAATCATGGAGTTCATAGAATACAGCCTGTTGAAGATCTATGCTCTGGGGAAGCACCAGACGACCCTTGTATCTCAGAGAAGCACCATCCCAAGGGTAATGTGGTACAGCATAAGGGTTGTTGGTCAAGCATTGGATGATTTGAGATAAGGAAGAGTCATTGACATAACCCTGTTGAACAGATTGCAACCAATTTGGAACAGGCATAGAAATAGCTGAAAGAGAACCTAGGGCATCAAATGTGCGAGAAAGAGCATCTGTCACAATATTGTCTTTACCCTTCTTGTAAGTGATCTCATAGTCATAACCCATGAGTTTTCTAACCCATTTCTGTTGTGTCGGGGAGGAGACACGCTGTTCCAAGAAATATTTCAGACTCTGGTGATCAGTCTTGATGCAGAAATGATTCCCTAATAGGTATGGGCACCACTTCTGTACTGCATGCAAAATAGCCATCATTTCCTTCTCATAGGTAGAGGTAGCTAAATTCTTACCTGAAAGGGCTTTGCTGGTGAATGCATTGGGGTGTTCATCTTGAAGGAGAACAGCACCAAGTCCATTGCCTCAAGCATCACTCTCAATAGTGAAGGGCTTGGAAAAATCGGGCATAGCTAGAATAGGTGTAGTACACATAGCTTGTTTTAGTTTTTCAAATGCACACTGAGCAGCATGTGTCCATGTAAAAGCATCATGTTTCAATAGAGCAATTAATGGAGCTGCAATCTTCCCATAATCCTTGACAAACTTGCGGTAGTAGCCATTCAACCCCAAAAAACCACGAAGGCTCTTGAGTGTCTGAGGATGTGGCCAATTGTTCATGGCATCGATTTTGGCAGGATCCACGCAAACCCCTTGTGTTGAGATAATGTGCCCGAGATACTCAACTTCCTTCTGTCCAAAAACACATTTAGACTGCTTGGCATGGAGATGATGGTCAGAGAAAAGTTGCATGACAAGATCTAGATGCTGGATATGTTCATCCCATGTTTTATTGTAGATGAGGATATCATCAAAGAATACCAAAATGAATTTCCGCAAGTAGGGTCGAAATATTTTATTCATTAAGGCCTGGAATGTGGAAGGAGCATTAGTGAGTCCAAAGGGCATGACCAAAAACTCATAATGGCCATCATGAGTGCCGAAAGCTGTTTTAGGGATATCATCCTCATGAACCCGAATTTGATGATACCCAGAACAAAGATCCAACTTGGAGAAAAAGTGAGCGCCGTGAAGCTCATCAAGAAGCTCATCAACAACAGGAATTGAAAACTTATCCTTGATGGTGAGGTGATTAAGTGCTCGGAAGTCAATGCAAAGGTGCCATGACCCATCTTTTTTGCGGACAAGAATAACTAGAGAAGAAAAGGAACTAGTGCTTGGGCGAATAATACCTTGCTTCAATAAGTCCCGAATGAGCATTTCAATCTCCGTTTTTTGGTGAAATGGGTAGCGATAGGGCCTGATGTTGGGAGGAATGCTTCTAGGAAGGAGTTGAATACGATGGTCTTCTGGCCCGAAAGGTGGCAATCCCACTGTTTCAGCAAAGACACCTGTATATCGATCCAAAATTTGTTGTAGATCCAAAGGAGTAGTGGAGACCACTGATGGTTTGTAATACCCCAATTTTGAACCCTTAGGCAATATTGGCTCTAATGTAAATATTGCAAATACGCGATGTATGTTTCCCTAGCGTGGAGCTCAAGGCCAAGGCCCCGCTAGTTTATGCTCGGATTTTATTTAAATTAGACACGCTTGATATTTTGTTACCCACGTGCTATTAAGCCATGGGATATTGTAAATTGATGTAAATATTTAACATTGAAATAAAATACCAAAAACTGGCTATGGAGGCAACGAATGAGAAGGGGCCACGTGTATCCACTAGGGAGTGGTGAGGGGGCTATGGGATTAAACCCTAGGCTGCCATTTGTCATTATGAGAACCCATTGACTTCCCTAGGTGACATTAATGCCTGCTGTAAGAAGGTGGTTGAGATTTTCAGCCCATGGCTTCAATGGAGCATGGGCAGCCCTGAAATTCGTATGGGTGGGCATGGGCTCTGATTGCTTGGGTAAGAAGTCACTCAACCTCATGGGAGGTTGCTTCATTCTCACCCCAGTCCATTGTGAAACTACCTAGCATCATTCCCATCCAAAAACGAGTGCCAGCAGTGAGGAAAAACCAGAAATCGCGACCTTGAGAGAACCCCGTTTTTGAAAGACCAAAAACGTCCAGATTTGGCATGGGACAGGGAAATCCAATGGGGGATCCAATAGCATGAACCTTGGGGCAAATTTGGGAGCATTAGCTACCCCGAAATCAATGGGAAAACCCAGTTTTTGCAGCTCAGAAAACGAGTGACGGATTTGAGCATTTGGTGAGCAGAATGGTGAGAAATCAAGTTGGGATTGACTATGCAGAGGTTGGGTGTGCTTGATAAACCCAGTGAAGGCTAGGATCTCAAAGATCAGCAGCTGGACCTTTCTATGCCCATCCTGAAGAGCACTGGAGGGAAGAGTTTCCTGAGGGACTGTGTAACAGAGAAGGGGATCTTCCTTGTGTTGGATGTGGTAGGTAATGTGGGTGCCTAACTGTTGAGTTCACTTGAGATGCCTGTAGCTCTGTGGTTGAGCTCACTGGCTTAGCACTACCCTCCTCTATCTGCTTGGATGCTTGACTGAAGCCATGACTATGAGTGAACCCAGCTAGTCCTCCATAGTGGATACACAGCCCAGCTCGGGGGTGATCTCTCAGCTGAAGGAATATAGGCTGGATAGAGATCTACGGTTGGGAGGAACGTTGCCTTCACGTAGCCAGTTGTTGGACGTCAAATTCTCAAGATAAGTGTTCTGTGGATTATAACTTGTTCCATTTTGTGTTCTGCAATATGTTAAATTGCCCATGTGTAATGAAATGAATTAATATAGAATCCATGCATGGCATATGAATGCGCTTGGGTCTCTGTAGGTGGAATCATTCTCTGCTGTGATTGATATGATTGCAATTACTGTCTGTTTGAGTGCTTGTTAGCATGTTCATTCCGCTGTGTTTTATATGGAAACGAATTTGCATATAGAAGTTTTAAAATGTTAGGAATTTATGTGCAAAAATTATTGGGGCTAAGTCTCCGATAAGCCCGTGTGTTGTTAACGTTTTCCCCTCCTTGCCTTTGACGATGGAAGGGGGCGTTACATGGTTGCATCTGAATGGAATGGAGCTGAGTGATGACACCATGTGAATTCTTCTTGAGGAGTTTTTCCATGCGATGTGAACTGATGATGCTGAGAGAACCTGGCTGTAATCCTATCAATGTGTGTTTTTGTCCATTGAGGGAAAACTACATCCAAAGTTCAGCAAATTCCCATAAGATAGGGCCAAGTGTACATAGCCATTGAGCACCCAAAACCACATCACATCCGCCTAAGGTCAAGGCATACATGTCAGAGCGCAAGGTATAATCTCCCATAGAGATACGCACATTTCGACACTTCCCTTTGCAAGGTAAGGTGCCCCCATTGGCAACCATGACTTCAAAGTTGGAGCAAGGATGGATAAAATAATCAGCTTGTTTGGTGATCCGAGGGTCAATGAAATTATGAGTGCTACCAGAATCAATGAGTATTGTAAGAGGAAGCTTCTTGAAGTAACCCCTGACCCGCATTGTTTGGGGGGTGATGATTCTAGCTAAAGCATGGAGAGAAATCTCTGGCTGGTCATCCTGAGACGGAGGGTCAATGGGCGGTTTCTGAATGTTGACCGGAGCATCCAGTGTTTCTAGATCTTCGTCACCAATTTCAGAGGCAGGCGGAGAATCCACATCTAAGAGATAGAGCTTTTGTTGAACACATCTATGTCCCCGAGTGAATTTCTTATCACAATTATAGCAAAGCCCCTTTTCTCTGCGTGTTTGCATCTCTGTTTCAGACAAACACTTGATAGGAGTTGGTCGAGGAGCCTGCGGTGTAGGTGGTCGTTGAGAACCCATATTTCGAAAGGGAACAAAAGTGGGCTTGGAGCATTGTTGGGCTGCAATCTTGTCTTCTGCCAACTTAGCCAACCCTAGGGCTTCCATCATTGTGTTGGGAGAGAACATTTTGACCTCAGAGCAAATGGCATCCTTTAGACCACTAATAAAACAACTCCGGTAAAAGTCATCAAACAATCCTTCGGTGTGGTTGGCTAGTTTCTCAAATTTGGTTTGATACTCTCTCACAGTGCCAATTTGGAGAAGTTTAGTGAGGGCTCCTGTGAAGTCATCAAAAGCACTAGGACCAAATCATTGCAAAAGTCTGGCCATTTTGGCTCTTCATGAGCCTTGATGTACCAACGGTATCATTGAAGAGCTTCCTATTCCAAATGAAAAGATGCCAGCGGAACTTTGTTGACATCAAAAGTATTATGCAGACTGAAATACTGTTATGCATGATAGATCCATCCAGTTGGATCAGTACCATTGAAGCGAGGAAAATCAAGCTTCGGACCACGGAAATTGCTGGAAGAAGAGAACCCATTGTCTGATGAAGACTCGGACTATCGTTTGTTGTTCATAGCTGAATGTTCAAGATGGAGACCGAGAAATTTTTCATCCAGATCCTGGAGTTTGGCTTGGATGGCTGCAAGTGCGTCTTCCATGGTTTTTGCTCCTGCACGGGTGACAACCATAACCAGGAGTTTTTTTTTTGGTTGACTGGGTAGGAAAACAAAAACAGAAACTACTTCAGTAAAGGAAAATCTAGACCTGGGAAAAAATCTGAAGGGTAATTGGGGTTTGACTAGGTCTTGGACACTGTCGAATAGACAGGGAAGCAAAAATGAGGATTTCAGAAGCGGGGTGAAAGAATGGAAAATTTTGGCAAAGGGGGACAAAGAAGCAGAATTCAGAAAGGAACTCTGTGGTAAAATTTGAAGGTGATTGGGTGAAATCCGAGGAAGTTATGGCAAACCCTAAAAATAGACAAATGTGGGATTTCGGGCTTTGGGAAGGGGAATTGGGGATAGGGTCCTCAGGAATGAAATATGAAGAATGGGATGCTAGGGGTTCCCCGAAAAATTCAAGGGAAACAAAGTAAAAACAAGGGAGATATGGAGAAAAAACTTATATTTATACTCTTTTTTTTTTTTGGTTGACTAGGTAGGAAAACAAAAACAGAAACTGCTTCAGTAAAGGAAAATCTGGACTTGGGAAAAAATATGAAGGGTAATTGGGGTTTGACTAGGTTTTCGACACTGTCGAATAGACAGGGAAGCAAAAATGAGTATTTCAGAAGCGGGGTGAAAGAATGGGAAAATTTGGCAGAGGGGCACAAAGAAGCAGAATTCAGAAAGGAACTCTATGGTAAAATTTGAAGGTGATTGGGTGAAATTTGAGGAAGTTATGGCAAACCCTAAAAATAGACAAATGTGGGATTTTGGGCTTTGGGAAGGGGAATTGGGGATAGGGTCCTCAGTAATGAAATATGCAGAATGGGATGACAGGGGTTCCCCGAAAATTTAAAGGGAAACAGAGTGAAAACAAGGGAGATATGGAGAAAAAACTGAATTTTATAGTCTTTTTTCTTCAGACGGGAGCGACTACGGCTCGGAAGGGATCTGGAACAGATAAATCTGCAACTGCCCAGAAGTGAGCGGAAATAGAGGGATCTGAAACGACACCGAATGGATTGAAAACGACTGGATCTGGAACGGCTTGCAGAATGGATCTGAACGGCTAGATCTGAAATGGCGCAGCAATGATCGACAACAGTTCAGCTGAAAATAGATATGGACCCCAGGTATGTGCGGCTTCCTAACATTTCAAGGGTTTCACTCGGCCACCAATGTTGTCTAACGGCTTGCGTATTGGGGCAGTACCCCTCACTCCACGGCTCAGGTAAAATTGATAACTGCTTTGCCACAAATGACAGCTCTTGGTTTACCTCACGGGTGGGAACTAGTCAATCAGGTAGGGGTCATTGCCCTTTTCGTTGGTAGGTCCTCTCAATGGGCCAGCTACTTCGTGGTTCCTGTGGTACTCCTCACAATGAGTTTTAGGGCTTATGCCCAAGTACTTCCCACAGTTAAGCGGATAGGGATTATTCCCAAATCCGAACTTGCAACAGATGCGAAAAAAAATTGGCAAAAATTTCACCTAATGAGCCCAAGAAAGTGCTCTGATACCAGATGTGATGCACCTGCAACAATTAATTAATAAGAATATGCGAAATAGCAGAAATGACAGAACTCAGAATCACTTTTATATTGATCACAGGCTACTTCGAGGGGGCAACCTCCTATGAGCAAGATCAATACAAATAACTTCATTGTGCCTTCATAGGTCTCAACACACACTTATATACTAAGTCTAGGCGCGAATACTATGCGTCAAAACCATGGGCCACTACAAACTATGGATCAACAATACTACGGGACGACTTACAAAGCATATGCGCCAACAATAATAACACAAACTATTGATCAACAAATACTACAGGACGACTTACAAAGCATATGCGTCCAACAACAATATACTAACAAAGTAAAGACATGGGTTCCTAACAACATCTATATTACCAGAGTATATCCCTCCATGGAACTCAAGGGAGAAACTAGTAAACTTGTCAAAGAATGTGTGGTACCAGTTGAAGACCATGCTAGTGCCGAAGGGCGTCATGGTTCAAGGTGATATTTTAAGAAATATCCAAAAGTTGTCATATGCCAACCATGATGTGACCAAGTTTCTTGAGTTTAAATACACACACTACATGAGGACTGTTGTTTCAGCTTAAGGTCATCCAGTGGAACAGGAACTGTAGCAGTGGGCTCTTGGCATGTCCAGAGACAATCTTTTACCCTTACTACATCTCACACATTTCAATCGCATTGTGGACTCAAAGGCATGTGTAAACCAATTGTTACTTTGTCTGCACGAAGGATTCCTATGAATGGAGACTAAGGTGTCAATAGAAACACACCTAATTTCCATGATTACGAGCCTTCCTGAGGCTGGTTTGGACCTATAGTAGTATTTTGTTGGGAAAGAAAGAGATCGTGATCTCGCAACCAGAATGAAGGATAAGTATAACTCATTGAAGAGAAATAGAGGTTTCGACATGGCCTCTATCAGCGACCAATATGTTCAGTTCGTTGCGAAGTTGTTAGCCACTAAGCTGCTACATAAGGTTCAACCAAACCAAGTCACTGCTTTTTTCATTGTTGCAGTAGAGCAGTGTGCCCAAGGTGTGCAAATGAATTAGGCCACTTTTCTACTTAATGAGTTTCTTGCGGATTGTGCGGATGCACAGGACAATGCCTCGCCATTCACATAGTCATGGATGTTTCTATTTATTTCATTTGTTGGGTGGGCAGAGCCAACAAACTATCAAGGTATGCAACCAACTGTCCCATGCCAAGGCTTGCGGTATATGAACTTGTCATTTTCTGACATAAGGATCCATCAACAGGAAAGCAATATCTCTTGATACATGAAGCTCGAAGCATTGCGCTATTATGTGGTTTAGATACCATGCATCGACGAAGTTGTTGTGGAAAAATATCATAGTGTGGTGAAGTTCAAGGTTGGTCACCACCGATTGTATGTGCAAGCAAGAGGAGACCCACACCAGGAGTGGTTAGTTAGTGGATTTAAGTTGAATCGTTAAGAAATGGATGCAATGGTCCAAGAATGGCCAGTGGAATGGAAAGTACCCATTGAACTAGAAAACATCTCGCCAAATTCATCATAGTAAGAACAACGATAGGAGGGAACCTCAAGACAGCAACAACAAACAATTCAAAATACGCGACACACTAAAGGAAGGGGTGATGATAAAGAGGATGGAGAGTCAAGTCAGACCCCTATTGATCTGAGTTTGGGAGATAAGCGGAAATATGGAACATTTGCGTAGGGAGGAACGAAAAAGAAGAAAGAGAACAAGTTTGAGAATGCCCAAGCATTAACAGATGATGATATTAACATCCTATTCGACAGGATGACAGAGGTTGCATAGGAAAATCGCAAGAAAACATAAGATAGGACGATCCAGCTATTCAGTGGCATCATAGACATCCTAGATACGATGTTCCAAGAAGTTAAAAGGATACGCATTTCACCTCCATCGCAGGTCACACTGCCATGGATACTAGTTTTTGTTACTTTCTAGTGTCACATCCCCTCCCATCGATCCAACGCAAGGAAGGGAACATGACAAAAGATCTGTGGCTTTTCAAAACTCTAGCCCCATTCATCGTGAACAAAAAAAACACATGTGTGCAAATGTATAATTCAAATTAACACAAAGGAAATAAAATCTATATCCACGCACATTTAACATGCATTCATCAACATAATCATAACAATCAATAATTAAAAACATTGCAGAATTTGAACACATAGAGAATACTTATCTCGATTCTGAAGTTGTCCAAAGCAACTAGCTTTGCAACTGCAACATTCCACCCAACCATAGGCCAATTGTGTTCATCAATATATAAACACAACTGCCACCCCCAGGTTGGGCATGATTTCCACCAGGAATGGGAACACTCAAGCTCAAGCCAAAAAAAGGGATACACATAACCCAACTCACAACATTCTCTCTCACACACATCAAGCACATATGTTGGGCATAACAAAACGTTTTTAACTATGGGAATCACAAAACATGGTTTCCATGAGTTTTTTTTACCAAATCGTGGCCAATCAAAAATGGATTTTGAGAGGGTAAAATGACCATAGGGAGAAAAACGATTTTTCCATGGGTTTTCCCAAATCATGGCACAACAAAAACTAATTGTGGGATGGAGAAATAACCACAGGGAAGAAACTGATTTTCCAACAGTTATATGAGCATTCAAATGGCCAAAAACGGCCTCTATGGACCCCCAAATCGGATTCCTCTTCTTCCCCATTGTTTTACAACACAAAAACGCCCTTCTCCTAGCTGAGAATGAAGGAAACACCAGGAAAAATGTGGAGAAAAATGCAGAGAATTCCTAGAACTACTGAGAGGGGAAAACCCCTCCATGAATAATTGATTTGGGAGCAAATTTGTGGCTATTTTATTTCCCAATAAGACAAACACGATTTTCCAAAAACGGTGGCTTTCCCATACACGAAATTGGACAGCCATGCCTCTCCATTTCCAAAATAATAACTACCTCAACCACCTCATGGAAGAGTTAAATGATTGGGTGCATAAGTCAAAATGGGTAGTTGATGGTTCATGGGTTCTCTCATTGACAATTGGCTTGCCACTATTGGTTCAACTATTTGAATATTTTCCCTCCCTATTCCTTGTAAAAATCATGCCGCCATACTCTTGTTGCATTGCATTGCTAGTTGTGGGTATTTTTATCAAAATACATATTTACATCACATTTATAATTTGTATTGTGCCATGCTAGCATGCGATCCACATGCATCGATATTTTAATTTCCAATACATAAAAAATAAATCGATGGCGGGGCCTTGGCCTTGAGCTCCTCACCGCGATTTTTATAACGATATTACATTATTTACAAGTTTAATGCAATGGGGTCAAAATCGGGGTGTTACATCAAGTAGATGTTGTAAGAGCGTATTTTGAGTCTGTAATGAACCATTATGCCATATATGTCGGAGTTGTTGGGCACCATTTTTCACATATTTTGACATCTAAATACCTTCCAGTTTTCTCCATAAACCTTCATACTTGATCCATAAAACCTTAATTTCAACAACAAAACTTTGGTCAAAGGTATAAATGTCGTTGCTTCTTAATAAATTGAATTATGAGATTTTTAAGGCATTTAAATTAAGATTTTATTCAAAATTACAGAATGTGCTAACTTCCCGTAATTTCTCCCAGGTTGGATACTAGCAGGCCAGCTGGGCACAAACTGAAGAGTGGAAGATCCTCGATATCCAAGGATGGTTAAACTTCTAACAAACTTGTGGTATGTTTCTCACAAGTGGCGAGTCAATGCTGGTCAACGATGACCACCTGTGCAGTCATCTAGCATAAAAACGGGGTAGTTCAATTTTCTAGCGATCTAGCCTATTTTCTTGGAGATGATGGGTGATTTCGAATAGAGGAAGATTGTTATTTCCGATGTCATCATTAATTTTCCATATATATAGCATTTCAATTCAGAAACGAGTTGTATAACTATTTGTTTCGAAAGAGGAAAACGCTCTGGATGATAGACATATATTTTTGAATTAAGAATCTGAGAATTTCTGGAAATTTCACTGCGTATGAACTGTGCTTGGATAATGAAGTGATTGAGTATTAAAATCTTGTGAATCTTTCCTGCGTGTGTGTGAGTGGAGCATTGGAGGGCCCCCATTGCCGAACTTGCACACATACTTTTCCTTACTACGTCTTAGTATGATTAAAGGTATTCAGTAGAGTTGTTTTTCAATAGATAATTGATGCATTATAGTTCGAGTTAAATTATATCTGCACAGAATCCATTATAGCATAGGGTTATGAGTTTTATTCAGGATTGAATGGTTAAACATTGCAAGAGTAGTTTCCATTTCATTTCCAAAGCTTGATATCAAGACTGTTGAGAATAGTTGGACACTGTGAATCATTTTTCTTGTAAAAGAAATCAGTAGTTGATTATTTCCAACAATAAACATATTGAGTATTGTAATTCACTTGTTAAAAATCTAAGTTTCTATTTGATTTTAGTTAAAGAATGTTTCATGAACGAATTGTTGAGTAGATTAGAAAACCAAACGAAGTTAATTCTGTAAGGAGGATTTTGTGTTTCTCATCGTCAGCATTCTAGCATCTCTTAGGTTCATTTCATGAGCAACTGGATTCTCGACTAAGTCCAGGACTGATCCCTATATTTGGGATATGCCTCTAAGTTTTACAAACTCCAGATTGATTTAAACTGAAGGTCTAGTTTACACCTGTAGATTAGAACCCAACATTTTGGCGCCGTTGCCGGGGAGGCATTCTAGAAGTAGACTTAAGAACCTTGGTTCTTTTATTAAAAAAATTCAAAAACACAGAGTAGGTTTTAGTTTTATGTCAAGACAAAGAGACGGAAAAGGAATATTTATCAAAAAACCCCCAAAAATAGAAGTAACGGGAACTTCTTTAACTGATCAAAAAGGATTCATTACAATTGTTGATACTTTTGAAATGAATGAAGAGGAAACATCTAACAAAGGAGGACTCACCTTCGAGCAACGTAGGGAATACAAACATAGGATGGAGATTGAAAATAAATGAAGAGAAATGGCTAAAGGAGAAACATTAAAAGGGCCAATTGCAGAACAATGAAGGGAGTATGAGAGAAGGTTAGAAATTGAAAATAAACTAAGACAAGAGAGAAGGGAAGAAGAGAGAAGGGATGAAAGGGATGAAAGAGCAGAAGAAGATTAGGAAGCCACCTTTAAATTTCCCATTTTGGACACTAGCATCATCCTAGGAGAATAGGTAAGGATGAAAAACATTCCACCATTTGTTCTACCAAATTTCTATGGCATGACTTCTGAAGACCCATACACTTTCTTATTTGAATTTGATATCTTGTGTCGTACTTATGGGTATACTGATGACACCCACAAAATTCATCTCTTCCCTGCTACCCTTAAGGTAGCTGCATTGAAATGGTTCATGGGGCTAGGAGAGCATTCAATAACCAGTTGGGATGATATGAGAAAAAAATTTCTTAGGAAATACCAAGCTTACTGTAGATCAAAAGATTCAAAAGATGATATTTTTAGAATGTTTCAACAGGAGGATGAGAGCTTGGAAGAGTATCTTGAAATATTCTCATATAACTTGCAGAAGTCTAAATACAATTCTTTGACATCTGAAATCACTCGTGCAATCTTTTTGAAAGGAATAAAAGAAGAATATCTGGATATCTTGAATGTTATGGGAAAAGGTGACATCTCATATCTACCATTCGAAGAGATTACAGACTTATGTCAGAAGTATTCTAGAGGAAAAGCCAGAAATGGAAAGAGGGATGCAACTTCCAAAGTAACAAAATCTGCAACCAGTGGCATATCCAGAGCTGAACTTGGGAACTTGTTAGAATATTTTAAGACTAATTTATTGAGTACCTTGGGAACACAAGTCGAAACATCAAAAACCAAGAAAAGACAAGACCAACAAGACCAACAAGATCAAGCCTTGTCTATTTTCTGCCCTAAATGTAGAAAGAAACATCCATTAAGAGAATGCCCTCTAAATACTGTTCAAATTTGTGGTTTATGTACTGAAAACCATAAAACTGATGATTGCCCCAGATTGAAAGAATTGCAGGCAGCCCGAATGGAGGAGAATCAAAGCATGGAGCCTCTCTATTTTATGGGACAACGAAGACCTTGGAAGCCACGATTTTTAGGTATGTCTCAAGATCCTATGCAGCAGTTTCATTTAAATTATCAAACTCCTGTTCAAAATTCATGGAGTGCATTCATGCCCTGGCAAACTTGGTCTCCTCAACAACAACAACAAGCCAAACCTACTCCAAACTAGCGAGGGTATACTCATGGTAACCAGACATACCAACAGGCCTACCCACAACCTTATCAACAACCTTTTGCATATCCCCAATACCAGCAGAATCAAGCCCCATTTTTCCAACAACCCAATCTTGCTCCCCAACTAGGCCAACAACCTCAACATCTTCAATTGCCATCCAACCAACCTCCACCTTGACCAACACAATTTCCATCCCAGCCAATACCAAATCCAAATAATAAAATGGATAAACGCATGTATAATGTTGATGAAGGAATGGCACTCCCCTACTCAATCCTCCCACTTCAAAATATCAACTTAAGATCTAGAAAAACTTTACAAAGAGAATCTCCTGTTATTTTAGAAGAACAAGCAGAAAATGAGAAAACTCCAAAAAAATCAAATATAGAAAAGTCACAGTCAGAAAATCATAGTCAAAACGGGAAAACATTAGTACCTCACATACCTCCCTTTCCAGAGAGGTTGGTCAAGGAAAAACTTTCAATTTCCCTACCTGATTTTGATGTTTTGAATGAGTTAACCAACGTATGTGTCAAAATTCCCCTACTGTAGGCTATACAGGATATTCCAATCTATAGGAAAGCAGTTAGGGAATTATGTCTCAATAAGAGAAGGAAGGATCCACCAACAATTCATGTGGTAGGAAAATTAGCAAGATTAATGTCTAACACTGTTTTTATTGAAAAATACGTTGATCCAGGAATCCCAATGGTCACAATAACTACCAACAATTTTTCAATTCCAAAAACACTGATTGACTTAGGTGCTGCTATCAATGTCATGACACTAGAAACAATGGAATATCTACACTTGAAAAATCTCAGACCAACCACTACAGTTTTAGAACTAGCTGACAGGTCTAAAATCACACCTGAAGGGATCTTAGAAGATACCATCATTTCTTTAGATTCCTGGGAGTATCCTATAGATTTCATAGTGCTGCAACCAAAATCTAATTTAGGAGGGCATCCATTGATTCTTGGCAGACCCTGGTTGGCAACAGCTGATGCTTTTATAGGGTGTAGGTCAGGAAGCATGCTCATTTCACATGGGACAGAGAGAAAACAAATCACACTTTATCCTTCCGCCTAGAGACCTTCTGTATCAGACTAGTTATCATGGATTAATGAGCCCAAAGAATAGGAAGAAGAAATAATTCAACCTGTCCTAAGCATCAATCAGTTCTTTGATTTTCAAGAAGAAAACAACGAGGATTTGCTAGATTACTTAATTGTTGAACCTGATATTTCTGAGGAATTAAGAGACATGCAGTATGCTATCACAGATCAGGTTTTGGGACATAATTTTCAGGAAAATTGCATAGTACATTCTTTAGCATTAGCACTTCATGATATTTTTAATGTTCATTCAATCACTGATGTCCAAAGCAAAACAGTTGAAATCAGTCCAAGAAAACACTTGAAAATCAGTGCACATCTTACCACATCACAGGAAGAACAGTTGATTGCCTTACCGAATAAATATTCTCATGCATTTGCTTGGGAATACACTGACATGCCAGGCATTCATCACGAAACATGTACTCACCACATTTACACAGATGATAAAATCAGACCTCTCAGACAACCTCAACGTAGAATGAACCCCATACTAAAAGAGATAGTTAAGGAAGAATTGCAAAAGTTATTAAAGGTTGGATTTATCTACCCTATCTCTGACAGCCAATGGGTTTCTCCCTTAGTTGTTGTTCCTAAAAAAAATAGCAAATGGCGGATATGTGTAGATTACAGAGAGTTAAACAAGGCAACACTAAAATATTATTTCCCATTGCCATTTATTGATCAAGTGCTAGATGCCCTAGCTGGGAAGAAATATTTTTCATTTTTAGATGGTTTCAGCGGGTATAATCAAATTAGCATTGCAAAAGAGGACCAGGACAAAACTACTTTTACATGTCCCTGGGGCACATATACCTACAAGGTTTTACCTTTTGGCTTATGTAACACCCAAGCTACCTTTCAGAGAGCAGTCTTGGCCATTTTTGCAGATCTCATTCATGAATGTGTTGAAGTCTATATGGACAATTTTTCTGTGCATGGAAATGCCTTTGAAGATTCCTTATCAAACTTGGAGAAAATTTTAAAAAGGTGTGTTGAATCAAATATTTCCCTCAGCAATGAAAAGTGTTTTATGATGATGACTGAAGGGATAGTTTTAGGACATCACATTTCTTCATCTGGAATAAAAGTAGATCCTGCCAAAATTCACATCACTGTAAATCTATCTGAACCAACAACTCAAACAGACGTGAGAAGATTTCTAGGGTATGCAGGCTATTATCGTAGATTTATTGAAAATTTCAGTAAGATAGATCTGCCATTGTTTAAATTACTTTCAAAGGATGTCCATTTCAAATGGGATACTAACTGTCAATCTGCATTTCAAACACTAAAAGAGAAGCTCTTGACTGCTCCCATTCTAAGGGGACCAAATTGGACACTGCCCTTCCATATTTCTACTAATGCATCTGATACTGCAATAGGGGCCTCTTTGGGACAAAAAGAGCATACCATGACTTATGCTATTTATTTTATCAGCAAAAATATAACACCTGCAGAATTGAATTATACAGTCACTGAAAAGGAGATGTTGGCAGTAGTTCATGCTGTGAACAAATTCTGTCATTACATTACTGGCTACGAAATTTTTGTCCACACAGATCATTCCACTTTACGATATTTGATGAATAAGTCTATTACTAATGGCAGGATAAACAGATGGTTACTATTAATGCAGGAATTCAATATCACTGTTTTAGATCGGCTTGGACAAGAAAATCAAGTGGCAGATTTCCTGTCTCACTTACACAATTATGGTGAGGTTGTTCCTGTTTTAGATAGTTTCCCTGATGAACACTTGTTTGAAATTTCTGTTATCACTCCTTGGTATGCTAATATCGCCAACTATTTATCATCAGGATAGGTACCTCCATCTATGTCATCCAAAGAAAAGAAAAAGATTATTAAACAAAGTGCTAGACACATATGGGTCAATGGCGATCTCTTTTACATAGGATATGATCTAATTATTAGGAGATGTGTATGACAAGATGAAGTTTTATATATTTTGAAAGCATGTCATGATGAACCGTGTGGTGGCCATTTTGCAAAGAAAAGAACAGCATACAAGATACTCAATTTGGGGTATTACTGGCCTTCTATTTTCAAGGATTCTAAGAAGTATGTTAGGAGCTGTGATACTTGTCAACAAATGGGACGGCCAGTACGATCTGATGAAATGCCACTCCAGCCACAAATCCTCATAGAACCATTTGAAAAATGGGCTCTTGACTTCATTGGTCCAATCAATACACCATCACAAGGAAAGAAATACATTTTAGTATGTACCGACTATGTTACAAAGTGGGTGGAAGCCAAACCATTACCAAGAGCCATAGAACAAACAGTGGTAAACTTTCTTTTTGAAGATATATTTGTTAGAATTGGGGTTCCTAGAGAGATTGTCACTAATCAGGGTGCACAGTTTACTTCTAAACTGGTGTAGGAGATAGCAGCAAAGTACAAAATTAAGCACAGAAAATATACACCTTACCATCCACAAGCCAATGGCCAAGTGGAGTCTACAAACAAAACTTTGGAAGGAATCATCACCAAAACTATCCAGATACATAGAAAGGATTGGTCAACTAAGCTTACTAAAGCTTTATTGGCATATAGAATCACTTGGAAAAATAGTACTGGTTTTTCACCTTATCAGTTAGTTTATGGTAAGCAGGTCCTATTGCCGATAGAATTTCAAATTCATACCTTTAAGTTAGCAGGATATTTGGGGATGAATCTTTCTGAAGCATAGCAAGAAAGGATACTACAATTGAATCAATTAGATGAGATGCGACAGGCTGCAGTAGAACACAATATTTTGGTACAGCAACGGAGAGCCCAATTGCACGAAAAGTTTATCAAAAAGAAACAATTTCACATCGGTGATTGGGCCTTATTGTTTGATTCAAAGTTCAAAGACTTCAAAGCCAAGTTCACAACTCATTGGCTTGGTCCATATGAGATTGCAGAGGTATATGACAATGGCTCAGTCAAACTCCAAACAATTGATGATGAAGCACATACATTTGTGGTCAATGGCCATCGGCTAAAACTCTACACCAAGCCTATCAGCAAAGAAGATTTCATACAGCAGATTTCACAGCAAAGGGAGATGGAAGTGTTGGATAAACACACTGGTGTTTCTCCTTCACTTCCTTCTTAGCCATTTTCTGATTCAAAAAAAAATATAAGAAAAAAAAACAAAAGAGGGAGTTTAGTTGTGAAAACCAAGCAACTGGCAAAACATAAACTCGAATTTTCCTTGGAAAACCAATTTTACTTGGCCATTGAAAATTCACAAAAACATTTTCACTTTTCAGCATCAGTTCTTTCATGGCTCATAAGCAGTTTTTTTTTTAGTTTCTATCAGTAAAATAAAACTTTTTGTTTGACTTGAGGACAAGTCAATAAATAGGCATGGGAGGATAAGCATTTCATGCTTTCTATTTTTTTTAAACCCTCCAAGCCTTCTTCAAAATGCTAGAATTTCATTCCGGCATGAAGCTTTATTTCACAGATCTCAATCTTTGCAGAGGGATCTGACTTCTAGTCTTGCAGAAGGAATCTGAGACATTGCATCAGAAGACAGCAGAAGGGACCTGAAAAGAAGTACATTTCTATTGAAATTTTCACACAGGGACCTCAGATGGCAGACATTTTTTTTAATAGAAGACATCAGAAGGACATGTAACAAATTGAAAATTTTCTTCTCAATAGGCAAGTAGACAAGCTACATCAAATGGAAAGAACAACACAAAGGGATATCAAGCAAAGTCTGTAAGGATTTTAATTTTTATGCTGTAAAAGTTGCATGGTTCTTTGTTTTTAAGTAATGGCATATCTACCTATCCTCATAAGCTTGACTGTCTACTCTATCACCTTCACAATCCATGCCAGCATCCCATTCACTTCTCATTATCCTACCCTAGGTGTCAAAATGATGGTTAGAATCAATCTCAGAAGCAAATTTTCAATTGATCAAAACCTAAACTGCATTCTACAGGAAGAGAAATGTTTTTTTTTCAAGGAAACAATGGAATTCAAATGTTTTTATGTTTTCATATTATATACTCCAGGACAAAGATACTAGTGCATTATGCATTAAGTTAAAAAATATATGTGGAATATATAAGATGGATCATAGAACATTGGTTAAGTGGCAGGTTAGCAATGAATCAGGTGGCATGTTCATATAATTATTACAAAAAAAACTTGGGAATCATAGTTGTATGCTCCCAAGAAAATATTCATGTGCATAGAAAATCGCATTGCCAAGTTTTATGACACTGGGATTGTATATCAGAATGGTCATTCTACTTTCATCATTTCCCAAGTGTCACTCTTCCACCTGCAGACCCGATTGCTGTACATTGCAAAAGCATACAGGGATAATACTTCACAGTGAGGGAAAAGAAGGCATGTATCACAGAGGAAGAGTGCGGGCACTATTTCCTAAAGGATGCATACGCACAGGAAAAATCATGAAGTAAAAACGCCTAAGGAAAGGTAAAACTCGAACTTTTGCCAAAAGAATTTGCCAGATCAATAGCAATCCAAGTTTCAGAGAACCATTTTGAAATAGGAAAACATTTACAGAAACGATTGCAAAGGTAGGGTTTTCTGCTTCATGCTTCTTTTCCTGTTAAAATTGCAAAATGGTATCTAGGTTGGAACCATAGAAATTCGATCCCACTGTTATTCATGAGAAATGTATGGAAATTTTTGAGAGGAAGCAGTGGGTGTCTTTTTTTGAAAAGTTTGATGGGAACAATGATAATGTTAGCCTATCCTTTGCTAGCTCATTTGATGGAGAGAGGGCTATAGTAGGAAATTTGAATTTCAGACTGTCTGAAGATATTTTGGCATAGATCATTGGCTTACCACAGCAGGGAGATAGATTCTTTAAAACAAAACAATTCAAGGAGAAGGCATGGACACCCTTTCTATGCAGGTCAAGGGAAGGTTCAGTGAAATGGAAGAAGGGAGTACCAAGGAATTGGTTGGTTCATCCCTGGGATGAAATAGTATATATCATCCAAATATTCATCACCTGTGAAGGGAGATTTAGCATTGTATATCTTTATCACATCAAGATATTGCAGCATCTAAGGGGTGATTGTGAGATTAACATGCCCCATTTTTTATTACAAAGCCTTTCCAAGATGGCTAAGGCTATTCAAAAGCATGAAAAAGACAAGCTAACAAGCATTTTCCATTGTGGGCTCATCACATATGAGTTACAAAAGCAAAACTTGACATGGCAAGAATTTATAATTCATAATCAATTTGAAGAGCTAGAAGAGCTGCCTGAAGAAAGCTTGAAAGAAGACAAATTGTTGATGATAACATACCCCAAGGATGAAGAAAAGAACCCTGAAGCAACAAGCTCAAAACTGCTTAAGGGGAAAAAGAAAGAAAAGGTGTTGATGATCACAGATGATGAAGATAACTCTGAGGTAGCAAGCCCAAAACAGCCTCAGAAAAGAATAAGAACCAGGAGCATGATGAAATAAGAAAGAAAGTTCCAAAAGCAAGATCAAATCTTCACCACTCATGAGAAGAAGCCAAGGAAACATCATCAAGCTCGAAATAAGTCAGCACTATAAGAGGATGATGAAAGCCAGCAAAAACAGTATGAATACATACAAT
Organism: Larix kaempferi; assembly: GCA_027924585.1. Lineage (NCBI taxonomy): Eukaryota > Viridiplantae > Streptophyta > Pinopsida > Pinales > Pinaceae > Larix > Larix kaempferi. The sequence continues at coordinate 731,095 of BSBM01000118.1, forward strand.
CCTTGGAAAGTCAAGAAGAATGTCCAACAGGTGAGATAGGGCAACTCCATGAAGAAAAATATACCCAAGAAACTGAAAATATTTCAGATGAAGTGATAAAGCAGACTAAAAAAATTAATTTGTTCTTTGATCAGCAAGAAAAAGAAGAGAAAAAGCATCCAGGACAGGAAATTTTAGATGATCAAGCTTCTCCTTTCTTGGAGCAACAAACTATAGAAAAAGAAAAGAAGGGAGATTCAGTGCAAGAGTTGGGGATGGACACTAATTCTGAGCAGCCTTCAATAAAGATGGAAAAGAAGAAAACTTCCAAAATCAATAAAAAGATTAAGAAGTTGAAAATGGAAGTAAGAGAATTAGAACTGAGGAATGAAAAGTTAAAAGAAAAGAACAGGAAGCTTAAATTTCAAAGGACACGAATCTCTAAGCATGAATATAAATGGCATAAACAAAAGAAGACTTACCAGACCAAGTATGAAAAACTGAAAGTCCTTTATGCAGCTCGAACTTCTACAGATGCATCATCTCAGACAGGAGGTACATCAAAGGATTAGAAGCAGAGGTTCAGCAACAAAATTTTGTTCAGGATATAAGCAAGGTCAAATTTTTGGAAATACTTTTTTGCCATCTAAATACCTTCCAGTTTTCTCCATAAACCTTCATACTTGATCCATAAAACCTTAATTTCATCCACAAAACTTTGGTCAAAGGTATAAATCTCGTTGCTTCTTAATAAATTGAATTATGAGATTTTTAAGGCATTTAAATTAAGATTTTATTCAAAATTACAGAATGTGCTAACTTCCCATAATTTCTCCCAGGTTGGATACTTGCAAGCTATCTAGGCACAAACTCAAGAGTGGAAGAAGATCCTCGATATCCAAGGATGATTAAAATTCTAACAAACTTGTGGTATGTTTCTCATAGGTGGCGAGTCAATGCTGGTCAAGAATGACCACCTATGCAGTCATCTAGCATAAAAACAGGGCAATTTGATTTTCTAGCGATCTAGCCTATTTTCTTGGAGATGATGGGCGATTTCGAATAGAGGAAGATTGTTATTTCCGATGTCATCATTAATTTTCCATAGATATAGCGTTTCAGTTCAAAAACGAGTTGTATAACTATTTGTTTTGAAAGAGGAAAACGCTCTGGATGATAGACATATATTTTTGAATTAAGAATATGAGAATTTCTGGGAATTTCACTGCGTATGAATTGTGCTTGGATAATGAAGTGATTGAGTATTAAAATCTTGTGAATCTTTCCTGCGTGTGTGTGAGTGGAGCATTGGAGGGCCCCCATTGCCGAACCTGCACACATACTTTTCCTTACTGCATCTTAGTATGATTAAAGGTATTCAGTAGAGTTGTTTTTCAATAGATAATTGATGCATTATAGTTCGAGTTAAATTATATCTGCACATAATCCATTATAGCATAGGGTTATGAGTTTTATTCAGGATTGAATGGTTAAATGTTGCAGGAGTAGTTTCAATTTCATTTCCAAAGATTGATATCAAGACTGTTGAGAATAGCTGGACACTGTGAATCATTTTTCTTGTAAAAGAAATCAGTAGTTGATTATTTCCAACAGTAAACATATTGAGCATTGTAATTCACTTGTTAAAAATCTAAGTTTCTATTTGATTTTAGTTACAGAATGTTTCATGAACGAATTGTTTAGATTAGAAAACCAAACGAAGTTAATTCCATAAGGAGGATTTTGTGTTTATCATCGTCATCATTCTAGCATCTTTTAGGTTCCTTTCATGAGCAACTAGATTCTCGACTAAATCTAGGACTGATCCCTATATTTGGGATATGCCTCTAAGTTTTACAAACTCCGGATTGATTTAAACTGAAGGTCTAGTTTACACTTGTAGATTAGAACCCAACATTTTGGCGGTGAGATAGTGCAAGTCCATGAAGAAAGAGATACCCAAGAAACTGAAAAGATTTCAAATGAAGTGATAAAGCAGACTAAAAAATTAATCTTTTCTTTGATCAGCAAGAAAAAGAAGAGAAAAAGCATCCAGGACAGGAAATTTCAGATGATCAAGCTTCTCCTTTCTTGGAGCAACAAACTATAGAAAAAGAAAAGAAGGGAGATTCAGTGCAAGAGTTGGGGATGGACACTAATTCTGAGCAGCCTTCAATAAAGATGGAAAAAAAGAAAATTTCCAAAATCAATCAAAAGATTAAGAAGTTGAAAATGGAAGTAAGAGAATTAGAACTGAGGAATGAAAAGTTAAAAGAAAAGAACAGGAAGCTTAAATTTCAAAGGACATGAATCTACAAACATGCATATAAATGGCATAAACAAAAGAAGACTTACCAGACCAAGTATGAAAAACTGAAAGTCCTTTATGCAGCTCGAACTTCTACAGATGCATCATCTCAGACAGGAGGTACATCAGAGGATTAGAAGCAGAGGTTCAGCAACAAAATTTTGTCTAGGATATAAGCAGGGTAAAATTTTTGAAAATACTTTTTTTGTGCATGAGGACATGCAACAACTTCCTCTTGGGGGAGATGTTGGGCACCATTTTTCACCTATTTTTCCATCTAAATACCTTCCATTTTTCTCCATAAACCTTCATACTTGATCCATAAAACCTTAATTTCATCCACAAAACTTTGGTCAAAGGTATAAATGTCGTTGCTTCTTAATAAATTGAATTATGATATTTTTAAGGCATTTAAATTAAGATTTTATTCAAAATTATAGAATGTGCTAACTTCCCGTAATTTCTCCCAGGTTGGATACTTGCAGGCCAGCTGGGCACAAACTGAAGAGTGGAAGAAGATCCTCGATATCCAAGGATGGTTAAACTTCTAACAAACTTGTGGTATGTTTCTCACAGGTGGCGAGTCAATGCTGGTCAACGATGACCACCTGTGCAGTCATCTAGCATAAAAACAGGGCAGTTCGATTTTCTAGTGATCTAGCCTATTTTCTTGGAGATGATGGGCGATTTCGAATAGAGGAAGATTGTTATTTACGATGTCATCATTAATTTTCCATAGATATAGAGTTTCAGTTTAGAAATGAGTTGTATAACTATTTGTTTTGAAAGAGGAAAACGCTCTGGATGATAGACATATATTTTTGAATTAAGAATCTGAGAATTTCTAGAAATTTCACTGCGTATGAACTGTGCTTGGATAATGAAGTGATTGAGTATTAAAAGCTTGTGAATCTTTCCTGCGTGTGTGTGAGTGGAGCATTGGAGGGCCCCCATTGCCGAACCTGCACACATACTTTTCCTTACTGCATCTTAGTATGATTAAAGGTATTCAGTAGACTTGTTTTTTAATAGATAATTCATGCATTATAGTTCGAGTTAAATTATATCTGCACAGAATCCATTATAGCATAGGGTTATGAGTTTTATTCAGGATTGAATGGTTAAACGTTGCAGGAGTAGTTTTGATTTCATTTCCAAAGCTTGATATCAAGACTGTTGAGAATAGCTGGACACTGTGAATCATTTTTCTTATAAAAGAAATTAGTAGTTGATTATTTCCAATAGTAAACATATTGAGCATTGTAATTCACTTGTTAAAAATCTAAGTTTCTATTTGATTTTAGTTACGGAATGTTTCATGAACGAATTGTTGAGAAGATTAGAAAACCGAATGAAGTTAATTCTGTAAGGAGGATTTTGTGTTTCTCATCGTCAGCATTCTAGCATCTTTTAGGTTCCTTTCATGAGCAACTGGATTCTCGACTAAGTCTAGGACTGATCCCTATATTTGGGATATGCCTCTAAGTTTTACAAACTCCGGATTGATTTAAACTGAAGGTCTAGTTTACACCTGTAGATTAGAACCCAACATTTTGGTGGTGAGATAGGGCAAGTCCATGAAGAAAAAGATACCCAAGAAACTAAAAAGATTTCAGATGAAGTGAGAAAGCAGACTAAAAAAATTAATCGTTTCTTTGATCAGTAAGAAAAGACGAGAAAAAGCATCCAGGACAGGAAATTTCAGATGATCATGCTTCTCCTTTCTTGGAGCAACAAACTATAGAAAAAGAAAAGAAGGGAGATTCAGTGAAAGAGTTGGGGATGGACACTAATTCTGAGCAGCCTTCAATAAAGATGGAAAAGAAGAAAACTTCCAAAATCAGTAAAAAGATTAAGAAGTTGAAAATGGAAGTAAGAGAATTAGAACAGAGGAATGAAAAGTTAAAAGAAAAGAATAGGAAGCTTAAAGTTCAAAGGACACGAATCTCCAAGCATGCATATAAATGGCATAAACAAAAGAAGACTTACAGGAACAAGTATGAAAAACTAAAAGTCCTTTATGCAGCTCGAACTTCTACAGATGCATCATCTCAGATAGGAGGTACATAAGAGGATTAGAAGCAGAGGTTCAGCAACAAAATTTTGTTCAGGATATAAGCAGGGTAAAAATTTTGGAAATACTTTTTTGTGCATGAGGACATGCAACAGCTTCCTCTTGGGGGAGATGTTGGGCACCATTTTTCACCTATTTTGCCATCTAAATACCTGCCAGTTTTCTCCATAAACCTTCATACTTGATCCATAAAACCTTAATTTCATCCACAAAACTTTGGTCAAAGGTATAAATGTCGTTGCTTCTTAATAAATTGAATTATGACATTTTTAAGGCATTTAAATTAAGATTTTATTCAAAATTATAGAATGTGCTAACTTCCCGTAATTTCTCCCAGGTTGGATACTTGCAGGCCAGCTGGGCACAAACTGAAGAGTGGAAGAAGATCCTCGATATCCAGGATGGTTAAACATATAACAAACTTGTGGTATGTTTCTCACAAGTGGCGATTCAATGCTGGTCAACGATGACCACCTGTGCGGTCATCTAGCATAAAAACAGGGCAGTTCGATTTTCTAGCGATCTAGCCTATTTTCTTGGAGATGATGGGCGATTTCGAATAGAGGAAGATTGTTATTTCCAATGTAATCATTAATTTTCCATAGATATAGAGTTTCAGTTTAGAAACGAGTTGTATAACTATTTGTTTTGAAAGAGGAAAACGCTCTGGATGATAGACATATATTTTTGAATTAAGAATCTGAGAATTTCTGGAAATTTCACTGCATATGAACTGTGCTTGGATAATGAGTATTAAAAGCTTGTGAATCTTTCCTGCGTGTGTGTGAGTGGAGCATTGGAGGGCCCCCATTGTCGAACCTGCACACATACTTTTCCTTATTGCGTCTTAGTATGATTAAAGGTATTCAGTAGAGTTATTTTTCAATAGACAATTCATGCATTATAGTTCGAGTTAAATTATATTTGCAAAGAATCCATTATAGCATAGGGTTATGAGTTTTATTCAGGATTGAATGGTTAAATGTTGCAGGAGTAGTTCGATTTCATTTCCAAAGCTTGATATCAAGACTATTGAGAATAGCTGGACACTGTGAATCATTTTTCTTGTAAAAGAAATCAGTAGTTGATTATTTCCAACAGTAAACATATTGAGCATTGTAATTCACTTGTTAAAAATCTCAGTTTCTATTTGATTTTAGTTACAGAATGTTTCATGAACGAATTTTTGAGTAGATTAGAAAACCGAACAAAGTTAATTCTGTAAGGAGGATTTTGTGTTTCTCGTCGTCAGCATTCTAGCATCTTTTAGGTTCCTTTCATGAGCAACTGGATTCTCAACTAAGTCTAGGACTGATCCCTATATTTGGGATATGCCTCTAAGTTTTACAAACTCTGGATTGATTTAAACTGAAGGTCTACTTTACACCTGTAGATTAGAACCCAACAGGAGTTATTTTAGAGAAGTTGAGTCGCTTATCTGCAAGTTGTGTGTGCATATCCCTTGTATGTCATGAAGAAATTTGTAAGTCTTAATTGAAGTTCTTATTTGGTTACGACTCATAATAAAGACAAGCACTTCCATGGCTTTTCCCTTGATGGGTTTCCAAGTTAAACATGGTGTATTTATGTGTTGTAATGTGTGATGTGATATGTGAATTTGTTTCTTTCCTCTGTCTGAATGATTAAATGAATGCACGATCAAGATAATTATAAGTAATAATGCAGAATATAATTTAAGTTATGTCATTCTAGCAATGTCATGGGTTTTGTCAAAGTGATGAAGGCGTCGAAGCTTTGATCCTGTCGATGTTCTAGATTGGTCGATATTATTGGGTTGTATGATGAATGTATCACATGTCGAGCTCTTCCCCTTTCATACTGTAGAAATATGGTTCTTGCAGTCTCCATAGATACTTCAGGTGAGACTTCATCTGCTCTGCAGGTGTTGCCGAAAGGGATTGAACTCCCTGTAGGATCAGTATTTGTGGTAGTGGTGTTTGTTGGTGTTTTGTTGAATGTTTGAATCCTAGTCGAAGTAAAAGTGCACCAACAAATGCTTATGTTTCTGGGACCCTGGATTTACATGAAGGGGTAAGGTTGTTGCATCCGACTAAACTGGAGATCCAGGATTGGGTAGATCAACAGTTGAAATAATTAACAACCATCCACGATTGGATGACAAAGGTTGGTTAGACAAGTACATTTTTACTGATAAAAAATTTCAAGGAAGAGAGCCTCAACATTGGACACCAGCATTGATACAGCAACTGAAAGGTGTGAATAATAAAATTTCACATGCAGTAGATTACTGGTTGGACACTGTACTGGAGGGGTACATTACCGAATTTTTTGTTGACACTATTAATTCTTATTGTGCAACGGAATGTGAGTTATTTGAAGGTTTGTGTGGTAAGTACCTCAATTTGTTTAACCTATCGACCAAGAAGGTACTTTGTGAAAAGGGTGTCATGCAAATGGAATTTTACGAGTAGAACGATTGTGCGCGGTGGGCATGGGTATTGTATGGAGGAAGGTTTGGATGGATAAATGGGATGAGCTGAAATGATAAGGGGAGAAGAAATTGAATTGGAAGAAGAGTGTGGATTTCTGCAGAGTGGGAGGCGGTTTTGGTCGAACAAGAGGAGCAGAACTACGATAGGAAAGAAGGGTTGTAGTGTGACTGGAAGAAGAGACTACGAACCAATACCAAAGCTCAACGAGGATTCTAGTGACGAGGAAGATGAGTACCAGCTCATTTTCAAGAATGAAGATGGATCTGCATAACCGTTCTAGACCCGAGGCTATGACATACCCACGACCCCGCATACATCCCAGGAGACTGAGGTAAGACCTAGTAAGTCTTCACATTTATTTCAATCTAGTCAGACTAATGGCAATAGTAAGAATAATACTTTGATGAGTGGGAAGGCTCCAAGTAGTGGTCCATTAGTAGTGAATCATCCAAGACCCCAGAGGCCTAGAATGGCTAGGTATGACATGAAGTTGCCTATTTTTAATGGGAATGGATCTGAAGATCCAGAACAACACCGGTTTTTATACAGTGCATTTTGGATTGTAAAACAAGTACAAGATGACAATGTCAAGTTATCATAGTTGATCAGGACCTTTAGGGGTCATGCCTTAGACTGGTTTATGAAATTTTTTGAATTTACCTGCACTCAACTTGTGAATACCTTAGCAGAGGTCAAGGAGGGATTGAAGATTGAAGTTGAAATCTGAATCTCAGTGCATTACTGAATTGAAGGAGATCAAGCAAGCGTCGAATGAGTCCATTTGGGACTTCGACCAACGATTTAAAACTTCAATGGCTCGTGCAAGTTTTTTTATGAATGATTTACAACATAAGGAATGGTTATGCGTTACTACCCCATATTAGAGTCCCACTCATGCAACAAAAAATTCCAACACAAACAGAAGCCTTGGAGTTGGCCATGAAGTTAGAAGCATCACCTGTCGGAGAGACTAGAGCTCGTATGGCTCAAATCCAGTCACAGTTAGCAAGCTTGTCTATTCAGATTCAATATATCAAGAGGATAAATTAAGAAAAGTGAAAACACATTTGGTGCACTAGATGCAAGGAGGACGGATATTCTAAATATCAATGTACAACATTCAATGATAATCTCAATGTTGGTAATCCGAGTCCATTAAATCCTATTGTATGGTGTAGAATTTGTCAGACTAAAGGACATCGAACGAAAGAATGCTTCTTATTCAGAATATGGTGACTACTCTTCAAAATTTATGGTGTAAGTTATGTCGCTCTATCGGACATCATGAGAAAATTTTTCGAGCATACCAGTTTCTCACTGAGCGCACTGCAGACACATTTATTATGAAGGGAGAAGGTCAAGCTAAGAGAAATGATGCACAATTCAATCGACCACGAGGTGGATTCAAAATCTGTGGAAAAGGAGGATTTGTTCGAGGTAGAGGACAATTCATATGTTATAATTTTTGTACACCTGGACATTATGCTCAAGAGTGTTTGCATCTTGCCACAACTTGCACGTATTCTAGAGCACTAGATCATACCATTGAAGATTTACCACACCTTATAGATAAATGGCAGGCAAAGTGGAATCAGAACCAGAACCAGAATCAAAATCAAAATGTATAGAATATTTCAGCAGAACCATGACTGAACCATCCTACTATTATTTTAGTAACAAGAGGTGGATCTACAACAAGTGGAGATAAGAAAATTTTTAATAATCAGACAGATCCAAGAGTGAGACCAATAGCCTAGAATCCACCACAGCTTGATGTTCAAAAGAAAAGGGAATTTTCTTTGAAGCTCATAACGCATTTATGAAGGGTCTGTCAATATCCTCGCCACCACCCATTTTCAAAAAAGGACCTATATATGACATGCCACCTCACTTCGACAGGTCTTCACCAAAGAAGAATCTAGGAAAGGTAATTTCTCTCCATTCTTTCCTAAAAAGTTGTTTAGATTTGCTTAAATATGAGAATGCATTAAGGGAATTGAAAAAGTTAATTGGGGAATATGAGGAAGAAGTGAGAGCCGAAAGGGTTGTCAATCATGTTCAAAAAAGGATCAATATTGGTCAGGAACTGTGACTTAACGCGCAGAATGGTGACTACAACATGGATTTTTTTATCTTAGATTTGGGTTCAAATGTGAACATCCTGACCAAACAGACATGGGAAAATATGGGTAAGCCGAAGCTAGTATGGTCACCTATTCAGTTATGGTTGACCAATCAACATAAAGTTATACCATTTGGTAGAATGGTTGGGGTCCCTGTCGAAGTGGAGGGCCTGCGAACATTTACATACTTCGAAGTGATAGAATTTGTCGTTGACACTACTCTGTATCCTGCACTATTGGGGATTGATTGGGAAATTTAGAATCATACTATTATCAAATTTAAGAAGAGAATAATAACCGATTTTTAAATGAAGAGATTAGAGTTGTTGCACCTTTGGATCCACTGGAAGGTCAACGGTATGTCGAACCAATCAAAGGAGGTTATGATGCTCAAGATATAGACAACATCTATAATGTATCCTCCAGGATAAATGACTATATCAATCCTACAGTAGATGGTATGCTTAGTTGGAGGAGTGTTAGTTCATGTTCATCATAATATGGCGAAGCTTTGGAGAACTGGCAGAACATGTTACATGAAGTATCAATGCGAAGGTGTGCCCGTGTGACAAAATCACTGCGTTGGGTTGGAACAAAGGTATGTAATATTCCTACTTATGAAGGTTTTTCCTAATGTGGAAAAGCGTATTAATTAATTTGAAGACAAGGTACCTAAACAACAGTGCTTATTAGCCATGGAGGTCGCTCTAAAAGCCACTCCGACGAGTTGGTGGGATGCACATAAGCAAACTATAACTCTTTGGTCGTAGTGTCAAAGATATTTACAAATTCGTTTTGGTGAAGGAATTCCCTATATTGGTGAGAATTATACTGGGATGACTAGCCCTGTTGATAATTTAGCTACCTGTAGTACAATTTGGAAGAATATACCCAAGCAAGGGTGAGTACATATGTTCATTCATACACTAGACACTATACCAAGGAATTGGTATACGTCGCTAGAACTGCGACAACTGTGGATTGGGATGCTTTTACACTGAGCTTCAAACAAACATTCAACTATGAGGATCAAATTCCTATAATAGATGCGGATCTGCAGATTATCAAGGAAAAAAAATTTGAAGAAATTATGGGACCAGTGTGAAGTTGACTGTGACAATAGAGAAAATGATGGAGTGTTACAACATCAGCAGAGGACCAGAGGATGATGACCCAAGGGATATTCATATTCCAGAAATTGAAGGAATTTGTGACCTTAAGGGACCTAAGATTACATCTGATAAATTTCTAAGATCAAAAAGGTAAATATAGACTCTCCTGAAAATACAAAGTTTGCAAATATAGGAGATTACTGGGATGATGAAACGGTGGGAAAAATTATTGACTTGTTGCATGAATTTCAAGATTTGTTTCCTACTATGTTTTCATAAATGAAAGGTATTGTTGGCGACTTGGGTGAAATGAAAATCCCACTGAAACCTAGCGCCAAACCAATTAATCAAAGGTTGTATAGATTGAATCCACAATATAAGGAAAAAGTCAGAGTAGATCTCGACATATTGCTTTATGCAGCTATCATTGAGCCCGTCGAATAATCAAAATGGATTAGTCCTATGGTAGTCCAAGACAAGAAGACTGGGGAGATTAGGATTTGTGTCGACTTCTGGAAGTTGAACAATGCTTCTCTACATGATCATTTTCCAACTCCTTTTACAGACGAAGTGCTTGACAGCGTTAGTGGGAAGGAAGCCTATTCCTTCAATATCTCTACATCTGGGAGATTATATTCTAAGCTATTTGCTTCTTCACCTATTTCCAACCTCAACAGATGATCGGGGCTTGAATTCAACCTTCTGGGCTTGAAAATGATCTCAAAATCATATTCCTGAAACAACAATAACCATCGACGGATGTTCCTCCCCAACACTGGCTTGTTGACTAGGTATTGGTGGGAAGGAAGCCTACATGATCCTTTTCCATAAGAATGGCCGATGAATACTTTCGATATATTGTGACATTTTTATCCACGGGAGCAGCACCAGAAGGATACACGACTACCCAGAAGAAGCAGTTGGTTTTCAAATCTACGGACTACCAGTTGATAGCTCATTAGTTGTATAAGTTAGAACATGCTGAAGTATTGTGTCATTGTGTTATGGAGCACAAACGACCAATCATCATAGCTGAATCCCATGACGGTGTGGCAGGTGGTCATTATGCAGGAAAATCCACCACGCACAATATTTTAAGAGCGGGATTATTGTTAGTTTTTCATAATTTACTTCAATCTGATCTAGGATGTTAACTGAGAGAACAACATGTACAGCATATCTACAACATATCAATCATGGACACAATAATGCAAGCACACAAGAGACACAGAGTTTCACCGGGGAAAACCAAGAAGGTGAAAAACCCCTCAACTTCCTCGGAGATAGATAGAGCAATGATACAACCCAAGCATAAGAGATAGTCTTCTCCTAGCAGTTATTCCTCCTTCATCACATGTGTGCCACTCTCCAATGAGTGTGTGAGTGAATAATAGAATGATCAAATAGAGTGCCACCCACACTCTATTTATACTTGACTTGACTTGCCTAATAACCTTTACTAGGTCGGCCTTAACTTAACCACATAACATAATGCTGACAGGGCCAACCCCCAATAGGGTGGTATAATAACCCTTTAACCCACATGACTTATACAGGGCCAACCCCAACAAGGTGGTCTAATAACCCATCAAGTATAAGTTACGACACTTACAATATAAATGACAACACTTCTGTATAGAGGAATAATAACATCTCTATAGGAATACAAATACTTCCGTATAGAGGAATAATAACATCTCTATATGAATACAATATACATATATGAAATACATTCTGAAGTTACAAATACGTCAACACTCCCTCTTAACTAGGAAGGTATTTCTCTACACAGATCTTCTAGCACAAGTCTTCTTCTCTGGATCATCATCACTAGATCATCGTCATCGAATCATTGTCATCGTCACTACAGCTGCTATCTCAATCAATCTCCGATCTACTCGTCATAGGAAGTTCTACAGAGCTAGTGCTTTTTCATACTGGATGTAGGCCCACCACTTGTAGGTCTTCATCATCACTGGCCATACTGTGGAATCCTCGGGATTTATTACGTGAGTCAACAAAACCTCAAAAGAGCATCCCAGGACTGATTACGAGCACACAGCTCAACCTATCGGATCTCCCAGGACCTTTAACATGCCACTGCACAACCTGTCCACTGCCATAGAGTATCATCCTGATACTCATAATCATACTGATCATGTCATCTCAACGAGCAAGCCATCAAGTAGGTACACCTCAGGACTGATTACACTGCCTCTGTAAAACCTGCAAGATCTCCTAGGACTGATTACACTGCCTCTGCAAAACCTGCAAGAGCATCTCAGGACTGATTACATGCCTATGCAAAACCTGTGTACCCTACTGTCACATCATCGTCTTCAGATCACCTTATAGTCTCACGGAGCACAGCCCAGATGCACATCACACAACACTTACACCATTGACATGGGAGAACACATCTATCACCATTCAGAGAAGGCTCAACACTTACATCATGACCATGAGAGGACTTACCTACCACCATGTCACCATGGAGGACCTACCTACAATCATGTCGGAAAGGCACAGCACTTATATCACGACCATGGGAGAACACATCTCTCACCATGTCGAAAAGGCTCACTCGTCCCTTACATCTCACCATGGGAGAACACATCTGTCACCATGTGAGAATGGCCCCAGCCCTTACATTTCACCATGGGAGAACACATCTATCACCATGTGAAAATGGCCCTAGCCCTTACATTTCACCATGGGAGAACACATCTATCACCATGTGAAAATGGCCCCAGCCCTTACATCTCAACATAGGAGAACACATCTATCACTATCTGAGAATGGCTCCAGCACTTACATCTCACCATGGGAGAACACATCTATCACCATGTGAGAAGGGTTCCAGCACTTACATCTCACCATGGGAGAACACATCTATCACCATGTGAGAAGGGCTCATGTGCATCTGTGTCTCCGGACTCATCACTTCCCCTTGGAAGGATTCTTGATCTGAAGTACACCAAGTCTCCCTCTGAAGTATTCAAACTTCACTCTGGCCAATGGCTTGGTCAACACATCGGCTATCTGCTCGTCCGTCGCAACATACAGGAGCTTCACTGCTCCTCTCTACACCATATCCCTGATATAGTGATACTTGATCTCAATGTGCTTCGACTTTTCATGGAACACGGGGTTCTCTGACAACTTCACACAACTCTGGTTGTTGCAATATATACAAGTAGCACTCAGTTGGAGATAAAACACATTAGACAGTAGCTTCCTAATCCATACTTCCTCACAACTAGCTGAACAAGCTACGACATACTCTGCTTCAGCTGTACTTAGTACCACACAGGACTGCTTCATGCTAGACCAAGAGATCATACCGGATCCCATACTGAAGCAGCACCCCGAAGTGCTCTTCTGATCAATGGAAATGCCTGCCCAATCCGAATCAACATAACCCTCCAGGTTAAACTTTTGATTCGCCTCATACTTGAGCCCATAGTCAACTGTACCCTTCAGGTACCTCAAAATATGCTTTGCAGCTATCAGGTGAACATGTCTTGGATCTGTCAAGTACTGGCTCAAGGTGTTCACCACAAAGTAGATGTCTGGTCTCGTATTCGTCAGGTACATGAAGGACCCAATCATCTGACGATACATCAGCACATGATCATCTTGATCATCATCACAGCATCATCCTGATGCATATCATCTGGAGAAACACCCTGAAGCTCATCATCCATGATCATCCTGATCATACACTATGTCCTCTTGATACATACAAAGTATCTACCTGATACATGTCATCATACATGATCCACCTAATCATACAATGTATCCACTTGATACATATACAAGTACATGATCCACCTGATCATACAATGTATCCACCTGATACATATACAAATACATGATCCACCTTATCATACAATGTATCCACCTGATACATATACAAATACATGATCCAACTGATCATATCCAGCATCCAACATGATGCATATACAAAGCAGTCATTGGAGCATCGTCCTAATGCTCATCACACAACGCTTACATCCACAGCCATGGGAAGGATCCTCCTCTCACCATGCTTGGAATGGCTCCTGCAAATGTGTCCCATCACTTCTTCCTCGAAGTATCACCAAGCAAGAAAGTTGTCTTGACATCGATCTAGTGTATCTACCATTTCATCACTTGCTTTGTATTTCTCTATGCTACCTTTTGCCGCATGCTTGATCTTATAGATCCACTTGGAATTCACAACAGACTTCTTTTCAGGTCTTAGGACCACATCCCAAACATCATTCTTCATGATCGATGGATCATGGCATTCTTCCCGGATCCTAGGAACTTCAATATATTCAATATCTTCAATAAATAACTTTGTTGCTGGACAAATGTTGTAGTCCTTCTTTTGTAGGTGATGGTATACGATCTTTCCTACAAAGCAAGTTAAATGCATGATTAGAAACATCTCATAGTTTTCAGAACAAATTCTTACACAAAGAAATATGTCATATAGTCATGCAATTATTTTAGCCAATGCTTCAATACAACATTTATCCATATCTCATAACTTTCTAGATGCCTTCCAATCTCTACCAGAACATTGTTAAGAGTGTGCACAACTCCCAACATGTCAGCAAAGAGGTTTCATTCTAGATAAGTAGCAATGGAATGTTGTACAGTGCCATAGGCCACTTACCCATCATATGCATATTAGTAGTATACTGTTCATTAATGCAATTATTCTAATATGCATAATACTCAACCTAAGTCTGGGAACATAAGCATATACATCATTGATAAAAAACACTCAAATATACAAGAAATGACAATTCAAATACTTATCTTTGTTTGTTTGTTGGGTGGACTCCCTCTCAATCTTTGTTTCCTTGCAGGAACTACTGGAGTGTGCTCCCTCTTGATCTTTGCTTCCTGGATTACCTCTCCTTGAACTTATATCCATCCTCGATCACTATGCATGCTTACTAGTATCATCATTGTGTTATCCTCGAGATCTCATACATAATCATACATTCATCAGTATAATCTTAATACTGTCAAAACACAATAATCTTAAGCATGTATAGTCATGATCATTTCAAACACAGATAATAAGCATTAGTATTTAAGATTTATATACGACTTTTCTGGTTAGTCATATCATTAATCAAAGTAAGGAACATAATATGCCGAAACCCATGATTACTAACTTCAATGAATAATCATTATCAATCATGCCATGTATACTTATATAAGAGATCCTAACACAAGGTAGGATTCTAACTTGATATAGGAAAAACATACCTGGATTAGCATGCTCGCTAGTTATGTCTAACATACCTGCATAATGTCTTCTTGCTCTCTTCAATGACTTGTGCTAGTAACTTGCATATCTCATAGGTTAACCATTATAGAACCAAGTTATACATACCTCGTAAGTAGATCTTCCATGTGATCCATGACAATGGATAAATCTTTGTCTTCATGTCACCATGGTCATATGTTCTTGAACTAGAACATGATTTGTCTTTCTTAATGTACCTTTCATGTTAGCGGACAACATCAACCTCATACAACACCACAATGCATTAGTACAATCATAAGTGTCAAAACCCTAATCAATGAATATCTTCTATCATGCATTCATATTTTTATTAAGGTGATACGACAAGTCTAAAGTTAATCAAGATTGTACTAATCTTAATGAAGACAAACATATCATAAACTTAATCATGAATAGATTTTGAAACATACCCGTAAGTCATACCTGTCGAGTTTGCTTGCAATCTTGTTATGTAAGGCCTTAGCCTTGTCTCCCTCTGAAACTAGAACTTCTTCACTTATGCAGGTGACCAATCCATTCTCTTCTAGGATTAACCCAATCCACTTGATTTGCAGAAACTGGATCTGGAGATGGATTAGTGTTTGTCAGGGAAACCCTAAAAATTCAAAGTTTTAATTTCAAACTTCTGAAAGGATAGAAAGATGTGCCTTGATGAGATGATCAACCTGGTATACTCAGAATTTGAAAACTGTAAAGTTTCACCCCTCAAATTTGCTTTTCAATCTTCTGGATTCACTCGGGAGGACCCTGAATTAGGTTTTGAGTTTCCCGGAGCTTCACCCAACCAAATATTATGATCCAAATCTCTAAACTTTGATTTTTCCAAGGAGCTTCCAACTATGGTCACAGATTTCAAAAATTCCCATTTTTGCACATGCCCTAATTTTTCACCTTTCCGATCAAAGTCCCGAACTAGGGTTTGATCAAGGCCAACCTTCTGCCGAACCAAAAAATTCAATATTGGTCTCTAAATTTAGATTTTGATGAGGATCATCCAGCCGTGGTATCCAATTACAAAAATTCCCAACTTTCTCTGAAACCCTAAATTCCCGGAGCCATGAATGAAGGTGCTCAAAATCCAATTTTGTTTTGACAGAAATATGCACCTGATTGTTTCTGGTGTAACTCCGACATTTCATATCTAAAGGGTCTGAAAATTATTCTTGTGGTAGCCTGACCTTTTATCTTTCCAATCCCATAGGTCTAACCTCAAATGGATTCTCTGAGAGAGATTTATGCCAAGTGTCTCAACGTGACCTGTTTATGGGATAAAATGGGAGAGCGAACTTGTACGGAGTTCCACATGTCATTGGTTCAATTTCTGCCTCTGAAAATTGTACATGTAAAATTACAGTCCGTTCCCTACCTGCTACATTTTATGAAATTTCATTTGGATCTTCCTATCCCAAGTTGTGACCTTTTTTCCTAGGTCACCTGTTTATGACTAAGATCTGGAAGAGGCAGAAACCCTATATTGTACAGATCATAAATCTGAAAGTACAACGAATTAGAGGCTCTCCTTCGGACACAAGGTACATGGGGATCTTATATTCGACCTGTAATATTTTCAGATCCTTAAACCTCTCCGAAATGAATTTATAGCAAAAGTTCTACGATGACTAGTTTTTGCTACATCAAGCCCTAGCTTCGCAAGTGCAACAAGTGTCATAAATGCCATACCATGCCTTCTTTCAGGATAGCTTTGATACCATGTTAGTTTTTCATAATTTAATTCAATCTAATCTAGGATGTTAACTAAGAGAACAACATGTACAGCATATCTACAGCATATCAATCATGAACACAATAATGCAAGCACACAAGAGACACAGAGTTTCACCGAGGAAAACCAAGAAGGTGAAAAACCCCGCAACTTCCTCGGAGATAGATAGAGAAATGATACAACCCAAGCATAACAGATAGTCTTCTCCTATAACCAACTCCTCCTTCCTCACATGTTCACCACTCTCCAATGAGTGTGTGAGTGAATAATAGAATGATCAAATAGAGTGCCTCCCGCTCTCTATTTATACTTGACTTGACTTGCCTAATAACCTTTACTAGGTCGGCCTTAACTTAACCACATAACATAATGCTGATAGGGTTGACCCCCAATAGGGTGGTCTAATAACCCTTTAACCCACATGACTTATACAGGGTCGACCCCAACAAGGTGGTCTAATAACCCATCAAGTATAAGTTACGACACTTACAATATAAATGACGACACTTCCGTACAGAGGAATAACAACATCTCTATAGGAATACAAATTCTTCCGTATAAAGGAATAATAACATCTCTATAGGAATACAATATACATATATGAAATACATTCCTAAGTTACAAATACATCAACAATTATGGTGTTCGACCCTTCATAAGGATGCTAAATAATATTGTCAGAACTGCAACGTATGCCAAATAATTGGTAAGCCGTCAAGGAGAGATGAGACGCCATTGGTGCCTCAGGTTATGCTGCAAGATTTTGATAAGTGGGCTATTGGTTTTGTGGCCCCCATGAACCCACAAAGGAAAAGGACTAGTGCGAGGTACATTATTGTTGTAACAAATTATCTTACACGATGTGCTAAAGCTGCACCAGTACGAGATTGCACTGCTATGACCGTTGCATGATTTTTGTTTGAAAATATCATCACCAATTTTGGATGTCCTCGGGTTTTATTGAGTGATAAAGGTGCACATTTTGTTAATAATACTATCGAATCTCTCACTAACGAATTCCTGGTTTACCATCAAAAGAGTACTCCATACCATCCATAAGCAAATGAAACTATCAATGCGTTCAATAATATCCTGGAACATGCACTAACAAAAGTATGCAATGTGAACCACAACAACTGGGACTTATGGATTCCTACACATTTGTGGGCCTACGGAATGACATGTAAGAGGTTGACAAGCTAGACACCTTTCAAGTTGGTATATGGACAATAGGCTATGATGCCCATGGAGTATATTGTACCTAGTTTAAGCATCGATGCTTTCACTGGCATGTCTGATACCGGTGTTGTTGAAGGAAGGTTGGTGTAGTTACTCCAGTTGGAAGAGGATAGATTTGCTGCAGTTTTTCATCAGCAGGTGCAAAAATATCGAGAGAAATCATAGCATGATTTCCATATTACTAAGAAGCACTTTCAGCGAGGAGATCTAGTTCTTCTCTATGACAGCAAATTTTTAAACATCCTAGTAAGTTGCAAATGCATTGGCTAGGGCCATATTTTATTAACTTTATAACAGAAGGAGGCGTAGTGCAGTTACAGCAATTAGATGTTGAACTCCTCCAAGAATTGGTGAATGGAAGATGGTTGAATCCTATAGCGACATTCATGGTCTATCGAAGTGAAAATTTCCTAATTCCATGCTTGTACATAGAAAAAAAAATTGGAAACCCCAAGTTTATTTTGTGTCATAGTTGTGTCGAAGTGTTTGTGTTGATGTACAATTCTATCGGAGCTTCATGGAAACCCCAAGTTAATAGCATGTCGAGGTTCTTCTGTCAATATCATTTTGTCGAAGTTTCGGAATGGTACACCATTCGAAGTTGCAGTTATAGCTCATTTATTAATGCTTTTATGACGAGTTTAGTGGCGTCACTAATGGGATTTTTGTATTAATTGTTGAAAACACTGAAGTGTGTGAATAGATCCGCCACTGCCATCATCATCATTGGAATATCGATTACATTCAATTCACATCAGGAATGACATATGGGTCGCACATGGGAGTAAAATTAAATATCCTAGCCCTCCCTTGGTCGTTATTCATTGCGACTTGAGTGATTGCAGCATAGTGAGCGAACCAGTGCCGAGCCTTAGCATATCGAGTGGAAAGTAAGTGAAAAATTGCTACAATGAAATTCATTCTATCATTTGGAAGTGAGGCTCAGGGATCTGTCAAGGAATTTTCTATGCCAGGATCTGTATCTGCTAGTCCCGACCAGCCGGAAGTTCTTTCTCCGCATATTCCTGTCAATGTGCCAAGGAAAACACGTCATACAAACCATCTGAATACAAAGCTGAGCATGAAGGCATGCTGTGATGCGGGAGAATATGTTTTTGGCTTTACATCTATATTACAAGAGTATATCCCTCCATGGAACTCGAGGGAAAAACCAGTAAAGTTATCGAAGAATCTGTGGTACCAGTTGGAGACCATGCTAGTGCCGAAGGGCATCATGGTTCAAGGTGATATTTTAAGAAATATATAATGTTGTCATATGCCAACCACGATGTGACCATGTTTCTTGAGTTTAAATACACACACTACATGAGGATTATTGTTTCAGCTTAAGGTCATCCAGTGGAACAGGAACTGCAGCAGTGGGCTCTTGGCGTGGCCAGAGCTGATCTTTTACCAGTACTGCATCTCCCCCATTTCAGTCGCACTGCAAACTTGAATGCATGTGTAAACCAATTGTTACTTTGTATGCACGGAGGATTCCTATGGTTGGAGACTAAGGTGTCAATAGAAACACACCTAATTGCCATGATTACGGTTCTTCCTAAGGCTGGGTTGGACCTGTCACAGTATTTTGTTGGGAAAGAAAGAGATCGTGATCTCGCAACCAGAATGAAGGATAAGTATAACTCATTGAAGAGAAATAGAGGCTTCGGCGTGGCCTCTATCAGCGAACAAGATGTTCGGTTCATTGCGAATTTGTTAGCCACTAAGCTTCTGCATAAGGTTCAACCAAACCAAGTCACTGCTTTTTTCATTGTTGCAGTAGAGCAGTGTGCCCAAGGTGTGCAAATGAATTAGGCCACCTTTCTACTTAATGAGTTTCTTGCGGATTGTGTGGATGCACAGGACAATTCCTCGCCATTCACATAGTCATGGATGTTGCTATTGATTTCATTTGTTGGGTGGGCAAAGCCAGCAAACTATCAAGGTATGCAACCAATTGTCCCATGCCAAGGCTTACGGTATATGAACTTGTTGTTTTCTAACATAAGGATCCATCAGCGGGAAAGCAATATCTCTTTATACATGAATCTCAAAGCATTGCACCATTATGTGGTTCAGATACCATGCATCGACGAAGTTGTTGTGGAAAAATATCATAGTGTGGTGAAGTTCAAGGTTGGTCCCCACCACTTGTATGTGCAAGCAAGAGGAGACCCACACCAGGAGTGGTTAGTTAGTGGGTTTAAGTTGAATTGTGAAGAAATGGATGCTATGGTCGAAGAATGGCCAGTGGAATGGAAAGTACCCATTGAACTAGGAAAAATCTCACCAAATTCATCACAGTAAGAACAACGATAGGAGGGAACCTCAGGCCAGCAACAACAAACAATTCAAAATACGCGGCACATTGAAGGAGGGGGTGATGATAAAGAGGATGGAGAGTCAAGTCAGACCCCTATTGATCTGAGTTTGGTAGATAAGCGGAAATATGGAACATCTGCATAGGGAGGAACGAAAAAGCAGAAAGAGAATAAGTTTGAGAATGCCCAAGCATTAACAGACAATGATATTAACATCCTGTTCGACAGGATGACAGAGGTTGTGGAGGAAAATCGCAAGAAAACATAAGATAGGACGATCCAGCTATTCAGTGGCATCATAGACATCCTAGATACGATGTTCCAAGAATTTAAAAGGATACACATTTCGCCTTCATCGCAGGTCACACCGCCATGGGTCGAATTTGCACAAGAAGAAGAAGGCCAGGAGCAGACACTTACAACCTCTTCGATAGAGGGGGTGGTTAAAATTTTTCCAAGAGCAGTAAGCTTTGATGAATTGGGTACAACTATGCAGATTCCACAGACCGGGTATGTGGACTTAAGTTGCCACTTTATGTATTGCACTGGTTACAAGAAGGTATAGAAAAAGAAGTAAAGTCGAGGGAGAGTTCCCTCTAAGATCTCATGAAGGGATATAAGAATCAGGAGGCTGCGCTGAAGGAATTGAATGTTGAGCTTTAGCAGGACAAGGACCTACTGTGAAAGGAAAAGGATAAAGTTCAGAAGGATATCGAAGTTGCATGCTCTGCAATACCTGAGGCCGAAGTTATCGAAGAAATGGCATCTGAGGAGAAGATACAGCGTTTGGAAGATGTTATCTCGGGATATCAAAAAAAGTACAATATTTAGAGGCCAAGCTTGTGCTGATTACCCAAACTAAAGTATCTGAGCAGCTACAAGTGGTATTTCAAGAATATGTTCAGAGCCTTCAAATAGCGGAATCACAATGCATGAATATGTATGAGTAGGTGTCATAGTCATGGGTTGTGTTATTTGAATATGCGTACTTTCCGTAGGTCACTACCAAGATCGGGGCTATTGAAGTAAGGATGAGTACATTGCAGGAGTAGTTGAAGACTTTGCCACCAATCCAGAGAATGAGGAGAGCTACGGAATGAAAAGAGTTGCAAAAAGAAATCAATCAACTGAGGATGCAGCATAGGCGACGGACAGAACGAGTTGAGGTGCTCCATTATGAGGTTGAGCATGTATCAGAGGTCATCAGAGGTAAGCATACTTCCATACAATCAGCAGTCACTCAGGCTGTCAAGGAAAGAAAAACCCATGTTACTACAGAGATGGTCGAAAATATCACCCAGAAGAAAGATGAAGTCCAGCAGTTGGTCGAAGTAAGTAGGAGTGTATTCCAGGAGTTTTAGTCGAAGCTATAGTAACCTATCTCATAACCTTGAAGTGGCTCGAGATGCGCCACATGTGATTGTTGGGGAACTATTGGGCCTAGTGTTTTGGAGGTACCATTTTTTATCAAAATAGTTTTGTTGTAGACAAAGGAAAGACAGAAATGGTTCAGCGAAGCGGTCAACTCCGATGAAGCGACCAAGAATTCGAGAAAAACGGTTATGTTGAACAAGTCAAATGGTCGGAGTTGAGTCAATTAGTTAGAAATGGTCCACATTGTAATAATGAGTTGGTTAGTAAGTTAGTGGGTTAATGAGAGCGGGGCAAGATATGTGCATCCTATAAATATGTAATAAGGGAAGAGTTTTGGGTTGGTTCGAGTTGGTTACAAAGGGTTGCTAGTTTTTCTTATAGTCAATTCGATGTTGTAAGAGCATATTTTGAGAATGTAATGATTCATTATGCCATATCTATCGGAGTTATTTTGGAGAATTCGATTCGTTGATCTGCAGGATATGTGCACAGATCCCTTATATATCATGAAGAAATCTGTAAGTCTTAATTGAAGTGCTTATTTGGCTACGACTCATAATAAAGACAAGCGCTTATGTGGTTTTTCCCAGGATGGGTTTCCACGTTAAACATGATGTATTTATGTGTTGTGATGTGTGATGCGATATGTGATATTTGTTTCTTTCCTATGTCCGAGCGCTTAAATGAATGCACGATCAAGATAATTATAAGTAATAATGCAGAATATAATTTAAGATATGTCATTCTGGATGTCATGGGTTATGTCGAAGTGATGAAGGTGTCGAAGCTCTGATCATGTCGATGTTATATATTGGTCGATATTATTGGGTTGTATGATGAATGTATCGCATGTTGAGATATTTCCCTTTTGTACTATAGAAATATGGTTCCTACAGTCTCCATAGGTACTTCGGGTGAGACTTTATCTGCTCTGCAGGTGTTGCTGAAAGGGATTGAACTTCCTTTCAGGCAGGTATCTGTGGTAGTGGTGTTTGTTAGTATCTTGTTGAATGTTTGAAACCTGGTCGAAGTAAAAGTGCACCAACACATACTATAAATTGTTTATGGACACAAGTAAAAATGTCATGCCCACACTAGTCAAGAAATATATTGTGGAAAAGGGTGGATATATCAATGGCATAATTTGTTGGTAGTGATCAAACAAATATCAAACTTATATGTCTATGCTCTTTCCTAGTGTCAGGTAGATGAATGGTTTATCAACAAAAGTTGAATGTTGATGTGTGTTATTTCTAAAAAATGATTGCACATGGACAAGATCTCAGGCAGTGCTAAGTTCAACATACCATCATAAAAAGCAATTATAGAGGGGAAATAATCTTAGGGAGAGGCCAAATAATTCCAAACCCCTCCAAAAAAAAAAATACTCCAATCATAAAGCACTCAAAATCCTCAAGAAAATGGTTGATGCCAGTTGTAAATGAAGGCATGAGTTGGTGACACTTTTATTCCTAATACATCCATGTTGCTAACTCAAAAATTGATGTAAAATTATTCCAATTGCAGAGGCATGCATGCTAAGCCACCATGGACAGTTACTAATTGTGATCAAGATACGGATTGATCTAGAGTTAGGTTGATCCAAATCCCAATGGAAACCTATAAATATAGGCCTCAAGGAGAGAAAAAAACATCTTAGATGATTGCAAGGTTATGTTGTTTGCATCATAGTAGTGACCTAATTGCATCAACTTGCAACGGGTACTTATTGGTGTTTCTTTCACTGAATCAATAATCCTTGGGTATCCTAGAGGAGGTCACCACTAATTTGGGTGCAAGGCATCGGGTTTTATAGGTAGGAAGTCCATACGGGATTTTTTTCTATAGCACAAGTGGCATAAGATACATATATCAATGATGAGGATATGGATTTTTCTACAAGTGGTGGTGTTGTATTAATATCCTTGATCCCATTAGTAAGTACCACTCACAACTGATTTTCTTCTCCTCATATAGGTGTTAGAATATATTTGGATGAGTTTCTACATATTGCTGATGGCCCTCAAAATGTTATAATTATGGAGAAAACCCTAGATTTGAAATATGTAGGGTTTGTGTTGAGTTTTTTTTCCTATGCACACGAATATGAGTCATGAATAGAACTATTTTGAATTCCTCCATGTTAAAATCCACAATTAGGTGATAGTGAAGGGTTCATTGGTTACTTTACCCCCCATTTTGTATGTGTGTCCATGTGTGATCATGATCACACTCTTGAGGGGTGAAATATCAAGGAGGGTTTTGCTTGTTCATTCTACAATGCTTTGGTGATGCCCTAAATAGATAGTCATGGAGTGCATGGTTTTCGAAGCATGTCTAAGGTTTGTTTGGCTTCATTATATCCCCAAAACAATGAAAAGAGACAAATTACTCATGTGATCTGGGCAATTTTAATGAAGCTTTGGGCATGCATATGAATAAAACCAACAACAAACCATGGTAACCAACATGAAACTCAAACAATGACATTGAAAAAACTATCAAGAAGTGGGTTTGGTCTGTTTTAGGCCAATTCTGGGCATGATTTGGGCTTTAAATAGTCCTAAGAAGCAATATTATGAATTTTATGCATTTTTTCATAAAAGGGGTGTAAACAACACTACAAGGTTGATCTAAGTTAATTTCATACCCTTAAAATCAATTCTAAGTGCAATTTAGGTTATTTTGGGAAGCTTTATGAGCTCTTTTCATGATGAAATATAATCTCTTCCAAGTTGAAGTACTTTTGGGCACATATTTAACCCCAAATAATGGTCCTTTTTGAAGCTCTGGGCATAAATAACAATTAGAAACCCTAAAACCATGAATTTTGGATAAGTAGAAACAATTATGGGCATGAAGACAACCCTAACATCCACTCCTTTGCAGCACTAATTATGGGCATGAAGACAACCCTAACATCCACTCCTTTGCAGCACTAAGTTCATTTCATAACCTATAACAATAGTATACATATCTATCATTGTCCCTCGAAGTAAATATTGTGCCTAAGAAGTTGAAACGATAGTAAAAAAACACTGGAAGGTTATCTTTTGGAGACTTGAGCAGACATGTAGCAAGATTGTAGACCAATTTAGGGCAGCATCTACCTCATGTTTCCAAGGAATACATCCCATTTGATAAATCATCCCATAAGGAGTCGTTGCATTGATAAAGAGACTTTATGTCATCATCCTTGAGTTTATGTAGGTGGTTGATTACTTGCGATGGGGGTCTCATTTGCTTTTGGTGAGGATCGTTGCGTACTTTGAAGTAATAAAAGGTTGTTCTTTTATGAAATTTGTTTGAATACTTTGGGAGGAATATTCCTCATTTGAGTCTTATATTCTGTTAAGGATGTCTTTGGTTCACATGTGGACAAGGGTCCCCTTGGAGGTCAATTGGTGGACACTTTCTCCTTAGAGTGATAGCACTTGGTGGCTTCTAATATTGTGTGGGTTATCATTGTGTACATACTCTTGTGGAGTTTTTCCCCTAGAAGAAACTCAGGAATCGATAAAATTTTAGGGGCAAAATTTAACCCATGGGCTAAATTTTGAGCTTTTTCCAAAAAAAGATTCGCCAATTTCCATTTTTTTTAAGTGATTCACTTAAATTCCATGGGATAAAACAAATTTACTCTAAAGATTTCCAAAATTGTTCAGAAATTATATAAAACCTTATAAATTGGAATCTTTTAGAAAAACATAAACCAACATTTTATGGTGGAAATTTAAGAATTGGTAAGATTCCCCAAGGTTTCTGCACTTTAAGGAAACTATATATCCTTAAAATTTTCCCTGCTCGGGAAGATTCTAGGTGGACATCGATTTTTGGAGAATCTAATTTAGAAGGGGATTTGGTAATTTATTTGACACATTTCGTTGGCTATGTTTCCCTCTAGACACCTCTTGGGTATTTGTTGGCTACTGGTGGACATGTCTTGTTAAGGAAGTTATCCTTTTGAAGGAGCCTTCAATACATCCATTGAGGCTAGGGTTTCCTTGTCCTCTCTCATTTCTTATATGACCGTCTAAGCAAGGCCCTCTAATCTAGTGACCTATTGACTCCATTTTCCCTCAGTTCAATTGGAACTACTATTTTGAAGTGGTTTCCCTTATTCTATGAGGCTATTTAAGCATGATGGATTTATTTATTGACTTCATGATTTTTGGAAGTTTCTTGTAACTAATAAATTGAACCGACCTTGTAATTCAATTACAAGCAACTTCCAATCATCGTGAACTTGAGAAATAAATCGAATTGACTTAGATCTAGTCCAATAGAACATTGTATTCATTTTGGCATAATATTTATCAAAAAGTAGATTGATAGTGCCAATGATAGGTTTAGATATTCAATGTAGATATATCTATGAATTTTGTTTGAATACTTTGGCAGGAAGATCTCTCATTTGAGTATTATCTTCCATTGAGTCTATCTTTGGTTCACATGTGGACAAGGGTCCCCTTGGAGGTAAATTTGTGGACACATTCTCCTTGGAGTGATAGAACTTGGTGGCTTCTAGGATTTTGTGGGTTATCATTGTGGACATACTTTTATGGGGGTTTTCCCCTTGAAGAAACTTGGGAAGCTTCTAGGTGGACATGTCTTTTTTGGAGAATCTACTTTAGAAGGGAATTTGGTGATTACTTTGAGGACACATATGGTTGGCTAGGTCTCCCTATGGACACCTCTTGGGGATTTGTTTTCTATTGGTGGACATTGCTTGTTAAGAAAGTCATCCTTTTGAAGGGGCATCCAATACATCCATTGAGGCTAGGATTTCCAAGACATCTCTCATTTCTTGGATGGCATTCTAAGAAAGTCCCTCTAAGATAGTGACCTATTGATTCCATTTTCCCTAGGTTGGATTGGCACTAGTATTTTGAAATGGGTTCCCTTACCCTATGAGGCTAGTTAAGCATGATGGATTAACTTCTCGAGTTCATGATTGTTGGAATTTTATAAGTTGTAATTCAGAGGTTGAATCAACCTTGTAAGTTGGTGTAATTCAATTACAAGAAAATTCCAACCATCATGATATCAATAAATATGTCAAATTGACTTAGGTCTAGTCCAGTAGAACATTATACTCATTTGGGCATAACATTATCAAAAACTAAATTCATAGTTCCAATGATAAGTTTAGAGATTTAATGTGGCTAAATTTATGAATTTTGTTTAAATACTTTGGGAGGAAAATCCCTCATTTGAGTCTTATATTTCGTTGAGGTTGTCTTTGGTTCACATGTGAACAAGGGTTCCCTTTGAGTTCAATTGGTGTACACTTTCTCCTTGGAGTGACAGAACATAGCGGATTCTAGGCTTTTGTGAGTTATCATTGTGGACATACTCTTGTGGAGTTTTTTCCCTTGAAGAAACTTGGGAAGCTTCTAGGTGGACATGGGTTTTTGGAGAATCTATTTTAGAAGGGGATTTGATGATTGCTTTGAGGATGCATTTAGTTGGATAGGTTTCCCTATGGACACATGTGGACTTTGTTGGCTACTGGTGGACATTGCTTGTTAAGGAAGTCATCCTTTTGAAGGGGCCTCCAATACATCCATTGAGGTTAGGGTTTCCTAGACCTCTTTCATTTCTTTGATGACCTTCTAAGAAAGGCCATCTAAGCTAGTGACCTATTGACTCCATTTTCCCTAGGTTGGATTGGCACTGGTATTTTGAAATGGGTTCCCTTATCCTATGAGACTAGTTAAGCATGATGGATTAACTTCTTGATTTCATGATTGTTGGAAGTTTATTGTAATCCAGAAGTTGAATCAAGCTTGTAAGTTGGTTTAATTCAATTACAAGAAACTTCCAACCATCATCATCTCAATAAATAAATCAAATTGACTTAGGTCTAGTCCAGTAGAACATTGTATTCATTTGGGAATAACATTTATCAAAAACGAAATTGATAGTCCCAATGATAGGTTTAGAGATTCAATGTAGCTAAATTTATGAATTTTGTTTAAATGCTTTGGGAGGAATATCCCTCATTTGAGTCTTATCTTTCATTGAGGTTGTATTTGGTTCACATGTGGACAAGGGTTCCCTTTGAGTTCAATTGGTGTACACTTTCTCCTTGGAGTGATATCACTTGGTGGATTCTAGGATTTTGTGGGTTATCATTCTAGACACACTCTTGTGGATTTTTCCCCTTGAAGAAACTTGGGAAGCTTTTAGGTGGACATGGGTTTTGGGAGAATCTATTTTAGAAGAGGATTTGGTGATTTCTTTGAGGACGCATTTAGTTTGATAGGTTTCCCTATGGACACTTGTGGACTTTGTTGGATACTGGTGGGCATTGCTTGTTAAGGAAGTCATACTTTTGAAGGGGCCTCCAATACATCCATTGAGGGTAGGGTTTCCTAGACCTCTCTCATTTCTTGGATGACCTTCTAAGAAAGGCCATATAAGTTATTGACCTATTGAATCCATTTTCCATATGTTGTATTGGAACTAGTATTTTGAAGTGGGTCCCTTTATCCTATGAGGCTAGTTTAGCATGATGAATTTATTTCTTGAGTTCATGATTGTCAGAAATTTCTTGTAATTGAGAAGTTGAAGCAACCTTATAAGTTTGTGTAAGTAAATTACAAGAAACTTCCAACCATAATGAACTTGAAAAATAAATTGGATTGACTTAGGTCTAGTCCAATAGAACATTGTATTCATTTGGGCATAACATTTATCGAAAAGTAGAATGATAGTCCCAATGATAGGTTTAGAGATTCAATGTAGCTAAATTTATGAAGTTTGTTTGGATACTTTGGGAGGAATATCCCTCATTTGAGTGTTATCTTCCATTGATTCTATCTTTGGTTCACATGTGGACAAGGGTCCTCCTGGATGTCAATTGGTGGACACTTTCTTCTTGGAGTGATAACACTTGGTGGCTTCTAGGCTTTTGTGGGTTATCATTGTGGACATACTCTTATGGAGTTTTTTCCCTTGAATAAACTTGAGAAGCTTCTAGGTGGACATGGATTTTTAGAGAATCTACTTTAGAAATGGATTTGGTGATTGCTTTGAGGACACAGTTGGTTGGGTAGATTTCCTTATGGACACCTCTTAGGGATGTTTTAGCTACAGGTGGACATTGCTTGTTAAAGAATTCATCATTTTGAAGGGGCCTCCAATACATCCATTGAGGATAGGGTTTCCTAAACATCTCCCATTTCCTGGATAACCTTCTAAGTAAGGAACTCTAAGATAGGAATCTATTGAATCCATTTTCCCTAGGTTGGATTGGCACTAGTATTTTGAAGGTGGTTCCCTTATCCTATGAGGCTAGTTAAGCATGATGGATTTATTTCTCGAGTTCATGATTGTTGGTAGTTGCTTGTAATTGAGAAGTTGAACTGACCTTGTAAGCTTGTGTAAGTCAATTACAGGCAAGTTCCAACCATCATGAACTCTAGAAATAAATTGAATTGGCTTAGTTCTAGTCCAATAAAACATTGTATTCATTTGGTCAATATATTTATCAAAAAGATATTGATAGTCCCAATGATAGGTTTAGATATTCAATGTAGCTAAATTTATTAAGTCTGATTAAATACTTTGGGAGAGAGATCCCTCATTTGAGTATTATATTCCATTTAGGTTGTATTTGGCTCACATGTGGAGAAGGGTCCACTTGGAGGTCAATTGGTGGACACTTTATCCTTGGAGTGATAGAGCTTGGTGGCTTCTAGCATTTTGTGGATTATCATTGTGGTCATACTCTTGTGGATTTTTTCCCCTTGAAGAAACTTGGGAAGCTTCTTGGTGGGTATGGTGTTTTCGAGAATCTACTTTAGAAGGGGATTTAGTGATTTCTTTGAGGACACATTTGGTTTTATAAGTTTCCCTATGGACACCTCTTGGATGCTAGTGGACATTACTAGTTATGAAAGAGGTTCCTTTAAGTTTTTATACATATTAGCACCTAAGGAGTGGCATATGGTAGATTGGAATGTAGTCTATGAACTTACACAATAATGATGTTGCTACGACCTCTTGCAGTATCTTAAGCAAGTTGATACTGACACCATATTTTAATCAACAATATAATGTATAGTGTTTTTTATTGTTGTAATTTCTTGTAATTAAGAAGTTGAACCAACCTTGTAAGTTGGTGTAGGAACCACTTCAATACAATACAAAAAATCAAATACATTACAGGAAAACTCATAAATGTCGTACCCGATTCTCCATCCATCTAAAAAAAGTCTGTCCATTTCCTTTGTTGCATCATTTTTCTCTCAATAATGATTGGAAGTTGTTTGTATTTAATTCATGTCAAAATAGGACACATGGACAAATTATATATCGTAGATTTATTTTTTACAAGAAAATCTTTAAAAAAATGAATTCACATATTGAAGATACTTACAAAACTGGAAACCAATGCTTTCATACCTCTTTGGCTACTATGATGCATAGCATTTGTCTTTGTGAGCCTTTCCCTTA
The DNA here is from genome assembly GCA_027924585.1 of Larix kaempferi. Taxonomy (NCBI): domain Eukaryota; kingdom Viridiplantae; phylum Streptophyta; class Pinopsida; order Pinales; family Pinaceae; genus Larix; species Larix kaempferi. Next base: position 761,599 of record BSBM01000118.1, read on the forward strand.
TCACCTTATCCTGAAAGATAAAATAATTAAATTCCTAATCATTATTGATAAATTTAAAAAAATAACATAATATTCAATATTTGTATTTGGATATTGAATGAAACTTTGGTGATCCTTTTTTATTTTGAATGGTAATTCCTCTTCCTCTAGGAAAATTATTCAACCCTCTATGTAGGAAAATTGTACAAGCAACAAGAAGAAAATTCTTGAACCCAACAAATTCAACAACTTTTTCAAGCAACAACCTGGCACTAGGAGAATTCAAGAGGGGAAATTTACCAACAAATATTTAGATCTAAGGTAAAAATAGTTAATGCTTGATCTAAGATGTTCCTCCCTCCTTTCAAATGAGTATTATGAGTGTTTTTTAATTGAATTTTTTTTAATCCCTCTTCCTCCTTCTGGCACGTGGATTTTGTTATTTTTTTAGTTATTGCAACAATAGGCACTAAATTGGATGTTGGAGACCCATGGAATAGTATACCTCATTGCATTATGTTTAGTGTTCCAAAAAACACTGAAATAACATCTAAAATAGTATCTTGTTGGAGATTTAAAATGTAATTTTAATTGGGACACCATTAAGGATGACATTTGGTCGGGTTGTGCACCAGGTTGTACACTAGGTTGTGCATTAGGTATCACTTGAAGAAGATGTGTTTGAAACACATTTATTATGGATATACTCACCTTTGTTTTCAATTGATTCGTGATTTTCCTTATGACATGCGTTTTCAAGAATCTGACTTATATTCAATTTGGCAATAACTGGAGTTAGGTTGGGATAGATGATTTAAAATGTGGATAAGATAGTTGAAGGTTCGAACTAGCCAATCCAAAATTTAAGCAATTCAATCCATAACTGAAGCTAGTCGATATAGTGGTCTACAAAAATTTTACTAAATCATTACCTAAAATTATAGAAGAAGACGTTAGAATAGGAACACCTGAATTTTTCTCCTCAATAATAGAATCTTTTTAGTTAATCACTTCTTGATTGATGTGTTCAAATTCTATAAGGGTCTAAACTCTTCATAATAGCCTACCATGATGCATGAATGGATCATGGGATCCAACTTCTTCCACTTCTCATCTAAAATATGATCCCAAGATACACATCTGAAGTTTCTAAGATATTTGTCTAATGGGGTTTTCCTCTCCATTTCTCTAAAAAAATAGCATCCCAAACTACTCTAGTCAAAACTCTATTTAGAATGTAATTTTAGTAGGAAACAACCTCTATCCAAAAATTGGTTAGTATTCATTTTGCTTACATTAGACACTAGTCTAGCTCAGACAAGGTCTTGTTTACCTCTTAAAGACTCCATTCATTTGAGAAGTGAAAGACATAGTTTGCTTCCATGAGATACCATTCTAAGACAATTATCCTTCAAAATCATGACCCGTGCATTCTCCTCCACTATAATACCTTAAACACTTTACAAGTCAATCGTGTTTCTTTTCATCCAATGCCCTAAAATCCTTAGAACTATTAAACCCATATTCTTTGTCTTCAATATATATACCCAATTAATCCAAGAAAAATCATTAATGAAGGTTAAAGCACACCTTGCACTAGCTAGAGAAATAAACATTTACAATGTAAAGATCATTGTCTCATGATCCACCTTGTCTTTGCACCTCGTGCCTTCCCTTTCTTGGAGTGTTATTGGTGATGTTCTATAAGAACACAACCCTCACACATTCACCTTCATAAGGATCCATTCTAGGGAGGTTATGAAGTATGTTTATCCAAACCATCAACTTCATACTCATTAATTTCAAATTCTATAATATTTCATTCCAACTCCTACTTCTATCATTAGTTATGGTCACAGGAGAAAATGGTATAGTATCCATATTTAAATCCTTAACTTAACAAAAAAAATGGGTGGAATCATGAATGTGGGTGTCTATTCAGTGAGAATTTGAGCACGGAAGTCATAGCAAAAAATATTTTGGCCAAACTATTTTACTTTTTTGGCTAAAGTATTAACTATTTTCAATCAAAGTATTAACTATTTTCGGCCGAAACAATTTCTACAACTTTCAGCCTAAAAGGTTTTTTGGTTGAAATTTAAATCTAATGACATCTCAACTTGTGTGCTCGGTAACTTACCGGACGAGAAAATTCCTGGGTTATTTTTTGGAATATTTTTTCGGTCGAAAAACATAGACTTTTCGGCCAAAATGTTTTTTTGGCCAAAAATTCTTTCGACCGAAAAAACAATCTATATATTTTAATAGTCACTGTCACATTGTCAATTTCAGCAGGTCTGCAATTACATCACCACTATTAGAATCCACAGGGATACTAAGAAGGGTGGGTGAATAAATATCCTACACACTTTTCAATTTTTATCTCGTCAATCATGTGTAATTATATCACCAATCCTTAACTAGGTATAATATAAATCACTAATAAAAGAGCACACGAGATGTATATGAAAACTCAATAGATCATGTTGATAAAAACATATTCTTTTATATTATGAGGAGACATCAATCTCCAGCCTTCTTCAGCTCTAACTGGATGGAAGCTCCAACCCCCTATCTTTTTCAGCTACAACTAATAGGAAGCTCCAACTCCCTCAATTATCCAGCTCCAACTAGAAGGAGGATCCAACTCCCTAAATTTATCACCTCCAACTGATAGGATGCTACAACATCATGTAGTATATGTTCTTAACAAAATTACTAGGTCCTCTTTGTCCTCCAATTCTCGACAAATCTTCTTCTCAATTGTCTTCTTGCTGTACTCTATATTGTTCTTCTCAAATCTGTACTTGACCTATTTGTTAATCCTTTTCTATTATATCAACCAAACACCTATGTATCAAATCTGAAATGACCTCAATCTAAGATCTAAACTTTGTGACTATATACTATGTTCAAGCTACCTTCTCTTCTTCAACTGTTTTGTGTCCTCAATTATGTAGTCTAGAATGCCCATTAACTTATGTACTCTATACATGGTCCACACCTAAATTGTTACAAGCGTTAACTTGTATTTTTCAAGTTTTTTGCCTCCACCGCTGTCTAGAACATAAACAAAATTCTTCCACAACTCCTTCCTCAAACTGATGTTAAAACTACTTCAGGGACTAAGATCAAAATTACCTCATAAAATAATTTCAACCACAAGAATGACTATCCATGAACTTGGCCAAAACCATGCTAAGACTATCTAGACTTGGCTTCAGGAAGGCTCTTCAATTGATGCTTTAAACTGTCGACATGTGCCTTGACAAACAATCCTTAAGGATATCCATGTAACCCTCAACGGTCCTCAATTGTGTTAAATATGTAGCTAGAAAGGAGTGTCAACAAGACCGATTATGTAGCTAGCAAGTACATTCCTCTAGCAAATATTTTCCTCTTCGCAAAAAGTCTTCCAAAAATACTCAGCCCTTACTCCAATAGGACATGCACCTTTCACAAATCATCATCATGCGACTTCATAACTGAATCGTGTACCTTCATCCTACTATCTCTCCTAAACTTCTCTTCTGCGAGTTCAAACCATATCGCTTCCTTGATAATCAACTAGAAGAGGGAGACTCACCTCTTATATATACACACTTTGATCCTTCAAAACCACGACCAACCTTACTTCTCTTTGTGTCATGATTTTATTTTCTAGTTGTATGATTTAGGAGAGCTGACATAAATTTTATTTGCTTACTTATGTTTCTATAGTTAACATTGAAGAGAGGGTTGACTTGTGTGTTGGCTTGTGTGACTTCAGGATTCTTCAATGTGACATTTCAATATTCCAATGCTTCAATTACTTCCTTACTTTGATATCTTCAAGATTGCAAGGCATCCCTTCAACATTGCTTCAAGGTGTTGCTTGGTTTTGCTACATGGCTCTTCACTTCAATGGATACTTATTTAATTCTCTCCAAGATATTATCTATTCCTTAACTCAAATTATTTTCCAAATGATTTCAAAAACATCATCAAACTATCATCAATATTTTTCAATCGATTTGATTCAATTAGAGTTGCTTCAACAAATCCTTTAGGTATACTTACAAGGCCTCACCATTCCATGGGCTTGTAAAATCTAGTCTCACACTTTATCATGCTTTTCAATCATTCTTAAATATCCTTTAGGGATACTTGCAAGGTCTCACCATTTCAATCCCATTTGACATCAACGACAAATCTATGGTCAACAACCACTCCTCCACCTACATCCTACATTAGTCAACCCTCCTCTACCTGCATTTTTTCATCCATCATCCCTCCTCCTCTGCCTAAACCATGTTCATCTATCACCCATTTGACATCCCTGTTGTTTGCAATCCTTCCTACAACCATGTGGCATCCCCACTACATCGACATCCATTGGGAAATCATCGCCATCACTCTTGCAACTGTTTGTTTCTCGAGCATCCATTTGTTCGTTTCACGGTTGGAAACCATCCATCTGGGTTGTTGGAGAGAATCGTCATCCATCTATTCGTGTGGCAAGCATCCATATATTTGGAGATGATTTGTTTGGAACTGCTGGAGAGCAGCTGATTGTTTCAGCATTTGGTGAGCATCCAACTATTTCGACATCTAGTGAGCGGGTCAGTTATATCTACACCAATTTGTTTAACATAACTAAGCACTAGTTACGAATCAATGATAATCTAGTAAAGACTATTCAAAGCTGTAAATTATGTAGATTAAGCATGATATCTAACTAGTATTGATAGCTATGCTTGTTTCAATGAATGGTGATAAGTAAATGCAAAACAGTTCAATCAACATAGGAGAGATAAGTAACAATCATGTTACAATTAAGCTGATAAGGATTCAACATCATTGCTTACTGATTACTTATGACTAATGCATATCATTGTACTGATTAATTATGGCTAAGTAGGTTTTATTGTTCCTATCATATCAATAGGAGTGATAATATCTTTGACTAAACAGTAACATGTAATAAATTACATTTAATAAGCAACCCTTTGAAAGCAGGGTAAACATTGGTACTAATTCAATAGAGTAGATTATGTGAATACTTATGGGATTATCTCTAGTATAAGCTGTGAGAAAGAGGTTAGTAATTTTTTTATATAATCCATATATATGGGTAAGTTTTTGATATAATCCATAGAAATGGGTCATGGGCTAAATCCATCTGACACATCCCAATGAGCTAGGTGGTTTTCTCAAGTAAATGTTTTATTGGATTTCAAAATTTATAATTTCATCATGTACAAATGTAAATCTCATCTATTTAAATATGTGATCTAGAAGTTTTTGGAGTGTACTAATAGCTTTTAAATTGTCAATTTGAACTTTCCATTTTTTTTAATCCGCCAAATTCCAATAAAACAACACCGGTGATTCCTTAAAGGTGTCAATTTCCACCAACTTTCAGTTGGTAAACAAAAATAACAACATGATTACCTGAGTGAATATTCACTCTGGTGTCATTCCTTTTCTAAAACAACAACATATGAATAACCGAGCGCATAAGCCATGTCAATATGAATGAAATGTAATGGGTTGAATATCTCTCTAACATATCACATGCAATATTTCAATTCACGAATTCCTTTTAGTCGACTGATACAACCACCTACCAACTTTTTTCTGGCGTTGATTGCCCATCAATTTCAAGGAACTTTCAGTTAGTCACTAACGAGAGTGAGTTAACAATGATAATTCACAGTATGAATAGTATTTAAAGCACATTCTCATCCCTTACAAATTCCAATACCATTATTTCGATGGATATTATCAAGATATGATTTGATTGATTGCTTGGTTGATATACCAAGCAACTCAGTAATGCTTACACCTTATGTTGTACTTAGACTACTCAATACATTAAGTAAGAAGTGTATATCTAATCAATATGATAGAAAGGTGATTCTCCTTTGATCACATAACCAGAAGGTAGATAAGCATATCTATAATAAGTGATGAGTATTCAGTGACAAGATGAAAATACTAGAGATCATACATAGTTGTGTAAATGATGAAGTAGAACTAAGATATGTATATTATGGAGAGTACATACCAAGTTCTAGTACTTTTTTGAACTAAGATATGTATTTGAATAGATACCAAGTTATAGTAATGTTGTTTTTTGACATCATAGTACTTTTTTATTACTTTTTGAAGGGACTTTAGTTCAAGGACTTTGGAAATGGCTGAGAACAGTTTCAAACTTTGTAATATATATTTTGGTTTCTCAATAATAGATACATGTTTTTTTCCATGAAAATAATATTATGGAGAGGACATGATTACAAATATAGTATCATTCCACTTACAGCCTTTAATATGCATTATATATTCCCTAATATGCATTATGACCTCATGTATTAGCTACTATGGACTTAAAACATAATCCAGCCTATTATGAATTTAAACCATAATCTGGCCTTTGCTAGGCTAGAGAACCACAAGTTGAAACATTCTGCCATCAATTAAATTTAAACCATAATTTGGCCTTAGCTAGCTTAGAGGACTACAAGTTGAAACATTTTTCCATTAATTTCAATGAGAAAAGTAATGGGCATAAAATCATAAATAGTTTCCTAGCTAAAATATGGAATCCCTCTCAAATCTTATCCTCTGCAAGGTGATGAAATCCACAGTCAGACAATAAGAAATGGAAGACTGAAATGGCTAAGGGATATCCCCCTACCGAGAGGGATCTCAGGTAAAAGAACCCTAGAAAAGACTGGAAACTAAGATACTTCCTGCATAGCACGTTCGTAAAGGTGTCCCATAGCTTCATTCCTTTTTCCATCGCACACTCGATATGGTAGCCAACATGCAAAATGAGGACAATGAGTTTGTGTCCTTCAGTACAGAGTGGAGAGTGGCATTCCACCTAGACTTTCAGAACCAATCTTGCCACTTTCCTTCCTATAGGAGACGCCCTCCGACAAATCAATGTCAACAGTGCTAATAAATATCATAGGATTTTGGTACCCTACAGGACAACCACTATGTCTCAAATGAAAATTGAAAAGGGATGTTGTTAGGATGCCTAACCCCAATGCCCTACCTAGCTACCAAATTCTTTTAATCCTCAAGTGAGGTGAAATGTGTGTTTGATTAATGTAAATTTTAGGCTCAGCCTGGGGTTATGGACCAAGCATTTAAATCTTAAGGTGTGATATGTGTGCACATGTAGTGTGTACCCAAGTAGCCATATATGATGCTGAAAATAAACTGAAATAACAGAACTAAACTTTTTCTTTTGATTTTTAATGAAAATAAAGCATCATGTATCCAAGTGAACTTTTAACTAATAAACTTGTTGAAATGTAAAATGCAGATGCACAGGATCTATATGACTGTTCACAACATGCAACAACCAAAGTAAGACCAAGAGCTACAAAGTAGGCATGCAGGAGAGATCCAAACAAGTGCCCAACAAGACAATAGAAAGAAAATAGTTCTGCAAACAAGATGTTGGATGTCTAAGAGCAGGCTGCAAGGGGAAGAAGCTAAACAGAGACTATAGATGTAATAAAGGAGCTAAAAAAAGAAAAACAGAGGTACACAGGTGTAGGACACATCTATCATAGGCACATCGTGACTTGGGACACTTCAAACTAAAAAATAGTTGTGCGGGGGGCTATAGAAGGATATAGGAACTAGAGTTCACTTTTCTGGGGAAAAGGCGCACCTAGGGCACATTTTTCGAGGCAAAAGGAGCGCTTAGAGTGTCCATATTTGTAACATCCCAAAATTTCACAAAAATTTAAAATTTTCCTACGTAGCATTAAATGCTTATTATCTCTATGCGGAAGTATAATAAATATTAATTTGTTTAAATAAACGACAGTTTGGTGAGAACACTTCTTCTATTAGTCATTCATGAATATAAACATGCTATGTCGATTACATGCTATGTTTTACATAAATGCCATTACTACTTGCAAAGTCTATAAGCTTATAGTTCATTTAAAACTTTAAGTAGCCTCCGATGTTTATAAAGTTTAAAGAACTGGATTTTCCCATGGGTGGGATCTACCTTAGCTTCGATCATCAATTTTGCAGGTTTAAACCATTATACATTAATTGTATTGAGTTTAATTGTAAAGTGATCAATCTTCAATTATGACCAAACCCTACACTAAGGGTTTAATACCATATGCTAACCTCTATGTTAGACCTATTTACAACTATAAGTTTATGTACTAAAGTTAGTAGTTGTAAACCTTATGTATCTACACATATAGCTTGATATTTATAAACTATATGCACCAACTTTATGATTTATGCATAGTATGGCATTTTTGAAATACCACGAGTCGAAAACTATATGTTATAAACTTGACTATATGCCCAACATACTATTCGGGCTATTCGAATTACTCTTATGAGAAACTATATAATAAGAGTTTGATTTTAAGCCCAACATACTATACCTTGAAACTATAGTGAAGACTGTAACTAAGGTCTCGGTGGATCATGCGTTCGCAAGCACTTAACCGGTAGCTATGGCAATTAAAGTTCATTAAAAGTGTTTTGGTGGATTGCTTGTTGGCATCCCCCGTGGCAAGGTGCTATGAACATAAAATAAGATAATAATTAAATAATTAATAATTAGGTTAACTAAAGTTAGGTTATGAAATGAGGCATCTCCTCAACATCAAATGCCCGAGCCATATTTAAGGCAGGGCCATCATTGTAACATATCATCTTTTATCCTATCATCTAATATATTATTCTTATCTATTATTCAATATGAGAGTCGGATTCGACTATTAACTTAGTGAACGAATACGTTCACTGCATTTGGTATCAGAGCTTGGACATCCGATTCAGGCTTTTAGCCATTCAGTAGAGTTTCTCTACATCATTGGTTTTTACCAAGAACTCAGGCCTTTGGCCATTTAAAATTCAGAATTCTGTTGGAGAAGAAATACTTCACTCCAAAAAGAAATCGGTTCGGTTATATCTGTGAAGACTGAAAGCAAGAAGACTTGAAGAATTATCACTATTGAATTGTCCAATCACAATTAAAGTATTTTATGAACATACCATCGACAAGGAACCCAACCTGTGCCTACACTCCTCAGCTCCTTCACTCCATCGTTCCATTGCTCACATCCACTCAATCCACCACGACCTGCTGTATCTACGCCCACCCCTCCCTTCGCATCCACTTCCCACATCCTCCACTCCCTATTTCCCTACTCTAGCTCCTGAATTCTCAACAACTCCATCCCACCTTACATCCTCCTTTACCCTATGCGCCTGCAACTCCACATGACCCCTCCCTCTCTCCCACACGCAGTCTCCTCTGCACAGACTCCTCCTTCTACATCCCCAGCTGCTCCAATCGCCACCTCTGCTTATCTTCAATCCACCACCGGCCACCACTCCCACCACCGCCAGCAGCTCTCCCTCCACCTGCGTTCTGAGCACTTCCCTCCACGCATACTCCGCACCGTTCCCTCCACCCCCAGCCTACATGATACCCCCGCACGTTGCCTCTTCCTCCACCATCCACGCCACCATCTCACAACTCTCCACGCCCATCTCCCATTGGCTCGCTCTCTCCCCCTGCGTCCTACCCCCCGCCACCGCTGCGACGTCCACCTCCTGCGTACACCTCCACCTTCCACCGGCCACGCCCTCCAACGTCTCCCCCCGGCCACCCTTCCGCCGTCTCCTACCTTTGTCTACGTGAAACCCTACAAACAAAACGAATTTTTATAAAACAAAAAAAAATATTATTATAATAATATTACTACTATTATTATATAATATTGTTTTATTAAAATTTTGTATCCAAATTTATAATAATAATAACCCATAATTATTATTATATCTTAAAAGTCTAAATTGACTCCATTTCAAAATAAATTTGATAATAATATTTTATTATTATCCTATTTCAAATTCTTAAAATCTTCTCCATAATAATAATAATATTTATTATTACTTTGATAATAAGAATTATTACTCAATAATTGTAAATTATTACAATTATAAGAAAGCGTCCAAAAATATATATATATATAATAGTTATTATTATTTTATTAAAATAATAATTATTTTTGAAAAAAAAAAAGAGATAAGAAGTATTAAAGAAGACAAAATCGAGAAAAAGACAAAGAAGACAAATCGAAGAAAAAAGACAAGAAGTGAAGATCTAGCAGAGACTATCCATCGTTGGATAAGTCAAGTCAAAGAAAGACAACCAAGTTTAAGAAAGACTCGTTAAAGAAATCAAAGAAGATCATCCCACCGTCGAAGAAGTCAGAAACCATGGAAGCCGATTTGCGAGAAAAATTAGAAGCCACATTAAAACGTTATCGAAAAGACAATGAAGAATTGCGCGACATAAATAGCAGTTTAGAAATAAGATTTGAATTACAAGAAAGGTACAATGAAATAAAAATATCTGACCAGGAAAGGCATATAGAAAAATTGTATGCGCAAATTGATGAATTAAAAGCCGAAAATAAATTCAATTAGAGGTTAGGAAATCAATATATAAAGAAGGAAATAAATAATTACGAAGCAGAAATAATACGCTTGAACAAAATCATTAGCGACAAAGATGAAGAACTAATGCAGTTACGACATAAATTAGAAAGTCAAGAATCAGAGGTCGGCCAGTGTCGACAACAGATAAAAGTTTTTCAACAACAAAATGACGACTCTAAAAAGACACATAAGTCAGAGATCGTGAAGAGTAATAAAGCATTATCTAACAATGCTGAAGAAATTTTTAGACTAAGAAATCATAACAAGATACTAGTCACAAAAATTAAGAAGTTGAAAAATAGTCGGAAGACAGAACAGTCTACAGAAGACGTTGAAGGAAAACTTCTAGACAAGCAGGAAGAAAATAGTTGCATCAGAAGTCATAATGAAGATCTTAAGGAACAAATTAAGACATCTGAAGATGACAGAAAATCGCAAGTTGAATTGATTAAGAAGTTTCAAAATGATAATAGGCAATTAGAAAACAAGTTGGAAAAGATACAGAACAAAAACTTAAATCCTCAAGAGATGAAAATATAACTTCCAACTCAGATCAATGCTCTAAAGGCGACATTCATAAACGAAAATGACATCGTGAAAGTTCCCTATCAACACCCCAACCATAAAAACCGATATTTGAAAAAGTGGGAAATGTCGAAAGATAATGGTACTAATGTGATCAAATATCCTGATGACACATCAGTAGGGAATCCCAGCAGTCCACAAGAAATCAATTTGGGATGGATTGATCCGTCGACATATCAGAAGTTATGTTCGAATCTTAGCAATTCGTATCGGCATGTTTTGTCATCTACGACACCACATAAAATGATGCAAAAACATTATAAGGCTTTGAGGACAAAGCCTTTCTAAGAGAGTGTCAATGCTATGAACATAAAATAAGATAATAATTAAATAATTAATAATTAGGTTAACTAAAGTTAGGTTATGAAATGAGGCGTCTCCTCAACATCAAATGCCCGAGCCATATTTAAGGCAGGGCCATCATTGTAACATATCATCTTTTATCCTATCATCTAATATATTATTCTTATCTATTATTCAATATGAGAGTCGGATTCGACTATTAACTTAGTGAACGGATACGTTCACTACACAAGGCTCCACGTGAAGGTTTTGGATATGATGTAAAACCCTAGCTACATTATGCACTAACTCGATGAAGCACTAAGTGGAGCATTCATTTGGTAAAACAGTTGGGGAGAGAGGCCGACAGGACCTCAGGTTTTTAGCGTTTGCAAGACAGTGCTCTCAAGGTTCGATGTCGAGACCTGTAGCTTTCATTTGTTTTTACCAAAAGGCTATATGAGCCAAGCCATTACTGATCTGTAACTTACTGCATTCCATGGTGAATCGTGCAACTTCGATGTTGATGCCGAATGGCTTGAATGTTGCAGAAGTGTTGGTAAAACAGTTGGGGAGAGAGGCCGACAGGACCTCGCGTTTTTAGGGTTTGCAAGATAGTGCTCTCGAGGTTCGATGTCAAGACATGTAGCTTTCATTTGTTTTTACCAGAAGGCTATATGAGCCAAGCCATTACCGATCTGTAACTTACTGCATTCCATGGTGAATCGTGCAACTTCGATGTTGATGCCGAATGGCGTGAATGTTGCACGATACCAAAGTTTCTTATACTGGTAATGTCATGGCCTCCTTCTTGTATTTCATCGAGGGTTTAACATTAATACAGTTTTATGTTTAAGTTTGAGCTACATCCAAAGTTTAACCACGTTGTATGTTGTCCTAACAGGTGTTTCCTCGGCATTGGTTTTTAAGTTTAAACAACAGGGATAAGAGATTAAAATCCCTGGTAAGCCTCGGTGACTCCCTTGTGGGCATCTTGTTAGGAACCCATGTCTTTACTTTGTTAGTATATTATTATTGGATGCATATTCTTTGTAAGTCGTCCCGTAGTATTTGTTGATCTATAGTTTGTGTTATTGTTGTTTGGCGCATATGCTTTGTAAGTCTCCCGCGGTATTGTTGATCCATAGTTTGTATTGGCCCATGGTTTTGACCCATAGTATTGGTGCCTATAATTAGTATATAAGTGTGTGTTGAGGCCTATGAAGGCACCGTAAAGTTATTTGTATTGAGCTTTCTCAAAGGAGGTTTCCCCCTCGAAGTGGCCTGCAATCAATAAAAGTGATTCTGAATTCTATTATTTCTGCTATCTCAATATTTTCATTAATTAATTGTTGCAGGTTCTTCACATCTGGTATCAAAGCACTTTCTTGGGCTCGTTGGGTGGAATTTCTACCCAAAAAAATTTTTGCCTCTATTGCAAATTCGGATCTCGAAATAATCCCTATCCACTTAACTGTGGGAAGTACTTGGGCATAAGCCCTAAAACTCATTGTGAGGAGTACCACAAGAACCCCAAAGTAGCTGGCCCATTGAGAGGGCCTTCCAGCGAAAAGGGCAATGACCCCTACCTGATTGACTAGTTCCCACCCGTGAGGTAAACCAAGAGATGTCGTTTGTGGCAAAGTGGTTATCAATTTTACCTGAGCTGTGGAGTGAGGGGTACTGCCCCAATACGCAAGTCATCAGACAGCATTGGTGACCGAGTGAAAACCTTGAACTGTTAGGAAGCCGCACATACGTGGGGTCCATATCTATTTTCAGCTGAACTGTTGCCGATCACTTCCGCGCCGTTTCAGATTCATTTTAAACGTCATTCCAGATCCAGTTGTTTTAGATCTATTCTGAAAGTCATTTCAGATCCAGCCGTTTCAGATCCATTTGGTGTTGTTGCAGATCCCTCTGTTTCTATTCCATTCCGCACCATTTCAGATCCATTCCTGAAAAAAAAAACCCGAAAGCTCGAAATCCCACATTTGTCTATTTTTTGGGTTTTCCATAATTTCTTCGGATTTCACCCAATCGCCTTCAAATTTTACCACAAAGTTCCTTTCCTAACTCTGCTTCTTTGTCCCTCTCTACCCCTTTTTCTCATTCTTTCACCCCGCTTCTGAAATCCTCTTTTTTTGCTCCCATGTCCATTCGACAGTGTCCAACATCTAGTCAAACCCAAATTACCCTTCATATTTTTTCCCAAATCCATATTTTCCTTTACTGAAACAGTTTCTATTTTTGTTTTTCTACCCACTCAAAAAAAAAAAAAAAAAACCCTGGTTATGGTTGTCACCCGCACAAGAGCAAAAGCCATGGAAGAAGCACTTGCAACCATCCAAGCCAAACTCCAGGATCTGGATGAAAAATTTCTCGGCCTCCATCTTGAGCATTCAACCATGAACAACAAATGACAGTTTGAGTCTTCATTAGACAATGGATTCTTTTCTTCCAGCAATTTCTATGGTCCGAAGCTTGATTTTCCTCGCTTCAATGGCACTGATTCGACAGGATGGATCTATCATGTAGAACAGTATTTCAGTATGCATAATACTTTTGATGTCAACAAAGTTCCACTTGCATCCTTTCATTTGGAACAAGAATCTCTTCAATGGTACCATTGGTACATCAAGGCTCATGAAGAGCCAAAATGGACAGATTTTTGCCAACTCCTTTTGCAAATATTTGGTCCTAGTGCTTTTGATGACTTCACAGGAGCCCTCACTAAACTTTACCAAATTGGCACTATGAGAGAGTACCAAACCGAATTTGAGAAACTAGCCAACCACACCGAAGGATTTCCTGATGACTTCTACCAGAGTTGTTTTATCAGTGGTCTAAACGATGCAATCTGCTCTGAGGTCAAGATGTTCTCTCCCAACACAATGATGCAAGCCCTGGGATTGGCTAAGCTGGCAGAAGACAAGATTGCAGCCCAACAACGATCCAAACCCACTTTTGTTCCCTTCCAAAATATGGGTTCTTAACGACCTCCCATCCCGCCAGCTCCTCGACCAACTCCTATCAAGCATTTGTCTGAAACCAAGATGCAAGCACGCAGAGAAAAAGGGCTTTGTTATAATTGTGATGAGAAAATCACTCAGGGACATAGATGTGCTCAACAAAATCTCTATCTCTTGGATATAGATTCTCCACCTGCCTCTGAAATTGATGAAGAAGCTCCAGATACAACGGATGCTCAGGTCGACATTCCGGAGCCACCTATTGACCCTCGATCTCAGGATGACCAGCCAGAGATATCTCTCCATGCTTTAGCTAAAATCACCACCCCCCAAACCATGTGGGTCAGGGGTTACTTCAAGAATCTTCCTCTTACAATACTCATTGATTCTGGTAGCACTCATAATTTCATTGACCCTCGGATCGCCAAACAAGTTGAGTGTTTTATCCATCTTTGCTCCAACTTTGAAGTCATGGTTGCTAATGGGGGCACCTTACCTTGCAAAGGGAAGTGTCGTAATGTGCGTATCTCTATGGGAGATTATAACCTGCGCTCTTACATGTTTTCCTTGACCTTAGGATGATGTGATGTGGTTTTGGGTGCTCAATGGCTACTTACACTTGGCCCCATCTTATGGGATTTTGCTGAACTTTGGATGCAGTTTTCCCCCAATGGAAAAAAAAACACATTGACCGACTTACAACCAGGGTCTCTCAACATCATCAATTCACATCACATGGAAAAACTCCTTAAGAAGAATTCACATGGTGTCATCGCTCAGATCCATTCCATTCAGATGCAACCATCAGTGGTCTCCACTACTCCTTTGGATCTACAACAAATTCTCGATCAATATACAGATTTCTTTGCTGAACCAGTGGGATTGCCACCTTCAATGCCAGAGGACCATCGTATTCAGATCCTTCCTAGAAGCGTTTCTCCCAACTTCGGGCCCTATCGCTACCCATTTCACCAAAAGACAGAGATTGAAATGCTCGTTGGGACTTACTAAAGCAAGGTATTATTCGCCCAAGCACTAGTTCCTTTTCTTCACCAGTTCTTCTTGTCCACAAAAAAGATGGGTCGTGGCGCCTCTACATTGACTTCCGAGCACTTAATCACCTCACTATCAAGGATAAGTTTCCAATTCTTTTTGTTGATGAGCTTCATGGTGCTCAATTTTTCTCCAAGTTGGATCTTCATTCTAGGTATCATCAAATTCGGGTTCATGAGGATGATATCCCTAAAACAGATTTCCGCACACATGATGGCCACTATGAGTTTTTGGTCATGCCCTTTGGCCTCACTAATGCTCCTTCCACATTCTAGGCCTTGATGAATAAAATATTCCGGCCCTACCTGCGGAAATTCATTCTGGTATTCTTTGATGATATCCTCATCTACAGTAAAACATGGGCTAAACATCTCTAGCATCTGGTTCTTGTAATGAAACTTTTCTCTAACCATCATCTCCATGCCAAACAGTCTAAATGTGTTTTTGGACAGCAGGAAGTCCAGTATCTCAGGCACATTATCTCAGCACAAGGGGTTCGCTTGGATCCTGCCAAAATCGCTGCCATGAACAATTGGCCGCATCCTCAGACGCTCAAGAGCCTTCATGGTTTTTGGGGTTGACTGGATACTACTGCAAGTTTGTCAAGTATTATGGGAAGAATGGAGCTCCATTAACTGCTCTATTGAAAAAGGATGCTTTTACATGGACACATGCTGCTGAGTGTGCATTTGAAAAACTGAAACAAGCTATGTGTAGTACACCTGTTCTAGCTATGCCTGATTTTTCCAAGCCCTTCACTATTGAGAGTGATGCTTGCGGAAATGGACTTGGTGTTGTTCTCCTTCAAGATGAACACCCCATTGCGTTCACCAGCAAATCCCTTTCAGGTAAGAATTTAGCTGCCTCTACATATGAGAAGGAAATTATGGCTATTTTGCATGCAGTACAGAAGTGGCGACCATACCTATTAGGGAATCATTTCTGCATCAAGACTATTCACCAGAGTCTAAATATTTCCTAGAACAATGTGTATCCTCTCCAGCACAACAGAAATGGGTTAGAAAACTCATGGGTTATGACTATGAGATCACTTACAAGAAGGGTAAGGACAATATTGTGGCGGATGCTCTTTCTCGCATATTTGATGACCAAGGTTCTCTTTCAGCTATTTCTATGCCTGTTCCAAATTGGTTGCAATCTGTTCAATAGGGCTATGTCAATGACTCTTCATTATCTCAAACCATCCAACACTTGGCCAACAACCCTTCTATTGTACCACATTACTCTTGGGATGGTGCTTCCCTGAGATACAAAGGTCGTCTGGTGCTTCCCCAAAGCACAGATATTCAACAGGATTTCTTCTATGAACTCCATGCTTCTCCATCGGCAGTGCACTCTGGGTTCCTCAAAACGTATGAGTGGGCATGGTGTAACTTCTTTTGGTAGGGCATGAAAAGGACAATTCAACAGATGGTGGCTGAATGTGATACCTACCAGCGCAATAAGGGTGAAACGACACTCCTTCCGAGATTGCTCGAACCCTTTCCCATACCTACACGGATTTGGACAGATATTTCTATGGATTTCATTGAAGGGCTCCCTAAATCTGGAGGGAAGATAGTGATTTTGGTTGTGGTTGATTGCCTCTCCAAATATAGTCATTTTTGTGCTCTCAGCCATCCCTATACAACTTCCTCGATCACTCAAATTTTCCTGGATCAGATCTTTCGTCTTCATGGCATCCCTTCTTCCATTGTCTCAGATCGTGATGCAACTTTCACCAGTCATTTTTGGATAGAACTATTTCGACACACTAGCACCAAACTAAAGATGAGTTTAGGGTATCACCCACAAACAAATGGTCAAACTGAAATTATCAATAAATTCTTGAAAACTTATCTTCGTTGCTTCACCTCTGAACAACAACATCAGTGGGAAAAGTGGATCCCTCTCGCTGAATGGTGGTACAATACCTCTTACCACACTGCCTCTAAAATGACCCCATATGAAGCAGGCTATGGTCAGGCACTACCAGTTCTTCTTCCATACACCCCCAGCAGTTCACCAATTCAAGCAGTCGACACAGTCCTTTGAAACCGTGATCAGATTCTTTGCATTTTGCGGGACAATCTTCACATGGAAAGCAATCGCATGAAGCAACAAGCCGATCAGCACCGTTCTGAGCGCACTTTTCAAGCAGGTGATATGGTTTTCCTTCGTCTCCAGCCGTACAAGCAATCTTCCCTGAAACTCAAAGGGAGACATAAGCTCTCTCCAAAGTTCTATGGGCCATATTGGATTCTGCAGAAGATTGGGTCCGTTGCTTATAAATTGGAACTTCCTCCTTCTTCCCACATTCATCCAGTATTTCATGTCTCTTATCTGAATAAAGTTCTTGGCACCAACATCAGAGGACAAACTATTTTACCCGAACTAGATAATTAAGGATCCATACTTTTGGATCCAGAGGCCGTCCTCAATAAGCGCACTTGCCAACTTCGCTCTCGCTCTATCACAGAGGTCTTAATTCAGTGGAACGGCATGCAACCAGAGGATGCTACATGGGAACCACTCCTTTAGATTCAACAACAATTTCCACATCTAAAGCTTTGAGGACAAAGATTTTTCTAAGAGGGAGGGGATGTTAGGAACCCATGTCTTTACTTTGTTAGTATATTGTTGTTGGACACATATACTTTATAAGTCTTCCCGTAGTATTTGTTGATCCATAGTTTGTGTTATTGTTGTTTGGCGCATATGCTTTGTAAGTCGCCCGTAGTATTGTTGATCCATAGTTTGTATTGGCCCATGGTTTTGACCCATATTATTGGCGCCTAGAATTAGTATATAAGTGTGTGTTGAGGCCTATGAAGGCACTGTGAATTTATTTGTATTGAGCTTGCTCAAAGGAGGTTGCCCCCTCGAAGTGGCCTGCGATCAATAAAAGTTATTCTGAGTTCTATTATTTTGGCTATCTCGGTATTTTCATTAATTAATTGTTGCAGGTTCTTCACACATCCATAGTTCTCAAAAGATTTTTGGTGAACAAAGGCAAACTGCCGGTCTTCGTTTTGGTTGGCCGAGAGTTCAGTTTTTTTTGTATTTTAAACGTTGGTTCTCAGTTGTTTGTAAGATTTATAATTCATATGGCCTTTTGAAGTTACAGGGAGGGTTGAACCCTCGACCTATCTTGCGTTGGTTCTTCAACATTTTACTGTGTAAATTTTTTTAATGATAAATATATATGGTTTGCTTGGAAAAATAATTCAAAGGGTTTAACCCTCGGCATTTTGATATTCTTGGAAAGAAATGCATTGATAAAACTTTTAGAGTTTTAAAACCCGGTTCTGTTTATGGATAACAATTGAAGGGAGGGTTTGAACCCTCAACCTCATGTTGTTTCCTTTCGTACTATTATGTGTATAAGATTTTAATGGATAAAATATAGGTTTTATGCATTATTCGAATGAAGTTTTAAAAATGTTAATATGAGAGGAAGCTCTCGGCATTCGTTGTTAGTTTGAAATGTTGTTTGGTAAACCAAATTTAGGGCAAAGCCCGTCACTATGATTTAAATGGTTATATAATGTTTAGAGTTTGTTTATAAACCAAAGACGTAAGGCTCAGTCATAAACCCTACCAAAACTAAATACCATTTTTTAAATTTGGTTGTAGAATCATTACTGGTTTCAAACCCTGAACTCGTTATGTAATTTTTGTAAGTTGATAACTGGTATGGTTATTAAACTTGGACTGCGTGGGTGAACCCTCACGGGTATCGAACCGTAGTATTGTGTATTTAATTCTTGTTTGTAAAATAACGTTGATACAGTGATAGCAAAGAAAACGTGTGCACAGGGTTTTTCAACCTGCAAAATCGATAGACTATTTGCACAGTATGTTTAAGTTATTTGATAATTAATTTTGTAAGTGTATTATTACATATTAGAATGATGTAAATGGATACATGATTATTGTCTACTTACTTGCAATGTTTTCCAGATCCTGAATATGGAAATTTGATATTAACAGGGTTTTGAACATCAATGTTTAAAATATTTCTCTGTAATGATTTTAGAGATAAGTCGATGCTTATAGTGTTACTATTTATATAGTGAATTTGTATTTAAATTGAATCTATGCATTTGTGTATAAGTTATTTTGATTCTGATAATTGTAATTGCTATAGTTTAACATTCATAAAAGAAATACTTAGAATATTAAACTGTTATGAACAAAAATCAAGGTTTATGTTGCTAAGCATGTGCATAAAAATACCTATGTTTCCTAGTTAAATTCTGTGATGTTTACTAAAAATAAGACAGTATTAAAGTACTGAAATAATATAGATTTATTTATGAAACTAAATCATTCGAATCTATTTTAATTTCATATTCCCTGTACTCGACTACGACACTAAAAAAAGTGTGTGGAAAAATGCAGAGAAGCATTTTTATTCTATCATTCAACAGTTAACTTTAACTATCAAAATAGCATTTTTAACCTAACAGATGTATAAATTTTCAGAGTAGATAAATTGCAGAAGTAAAACATTTAATAACAGTTCAAAATATCCAAGATTAACTAGAAAACTGATAACATAAATTCATTCATTTGGCAGAAGGTAAATAAGATAACACAATTTGAACCTGGTAACTGTAGATGAGACAAACAACCAAAGGAGCCCGTTCCACCCAACATTTTCCTGAAGACGGCCAAGATTACTTGCCTTAGGACCCCCGAGCTTATTCACTGAACCACCAGGATGAAGATGATGTGTGGAGAAATGGAATAAATTCCTTTGCAACTCAGTAGAAGCACTTGACAGTAGTCCTTCTTCTTTTAGCAATATTGAACTCAGCAATGTGGCTTCCCTAGTTCAGAATGAATCTTAGTTCACTCAATCACTTCTAGCCTTCCCCTCATTGAATCTTTTGTGTTCCAGAAATTATCACAAGGTAAGAATGAACAGCCTCCTGCTGAATTCGATGGGTAGATAAAGCATGCCTAGGTCTTTTGGTCAGTTGTTTTTAGTAAATGAGCCACCTGCTCAGTTCCACTTTCTTGGGGAACATGACCATAAAAATAGGGAAGTTGCCCCCTGCAACAGTTAGAAGTGAGTTGAGGATGCGGCCACGTGTCAGTTTGCTCTCCACCCTAGTCCATTCGTCCTAGTGGGTCAATGAACACTCATTCAATGGTCTCGTTTGGATATTTGTCTCCTCTTTTATTTATTAATAATAAAATATTTAGATTAATTAATTGCAGTCATCCTTGACCCCACTTGGTCAATAACATAAAACTTTACAATAAAATAAAACATAATGTTTTTCTGACAACGTATAATGTTCAGAATTTGGGTATGTGACACTATTGGAGGAAAAGGTGTGCTCTAGCCTGGAAGTGGTTGAGCATTTTTTTTGAAAAAAAATCATGTGCTGTAGTGTGGAAAAGGGTTCGATAGACATAGCCCGAGACGAAAAAACAAATTTTTAAAAATGTACTGCGTTGACAGGGGCCAAACTCGCAAGTATGGGTTGATTTCCTACGCCGGAGCTAACAGAAAGGTCAGACAGCTCTAATAACAGAAGTAAATGGCCATGCAAGTGAAAAACCACAAATGCAAAATTTGGAAAAGCTACCAGCTTAACCAAACCATAGATCGATGGAGATCGACCCGGTTGGAGTCGTTGAAACTGTAGCTAGGTTATTCACACTAGCTGGTGTAGAAATGAACCTACTAAGACTTGTTGAAATTTTAGTAACAATTAGAAAATGGTTGTGCAAGCATGCGGTCAAAAATATTAAACAACAGTAAATAAAATTGAACTATATGGCAACAGGGATAATTTTAAGGACCCATACTTATTTAAAAGTGTATAAACCTTGGCGAATCTTACCAATTCTTAAAATGTCAACTATAAAATATTTGGCGATATTTTTCTAAAATTATTTCAATTTCTAAAGATTTTATATAGATTATATAATAATTTGGCGGTTTTTAGAGTGAAAAAAGTTTACCCCATCAAAATTGGGTGAAACGGGGCTTCAAAAAATGCAAATTGGCGAATTGTTTTTGGGAAAAAAAAATGTAAAAATAGCCCATGGGCTAAATTTCGCCCCTAAAATTATCCTTGTATGGCAAGCAAATGCAGAAAATAAAACTAAGCTAAGTGTTTTTCATTCCTTCACACACATGAGAGAGAGGAGGGAAAGAATTTTTTTTTTAATTTTATTATGTAAATGGAAAAGAATACAATGTTGAGAGTTACCTCCAATAGAATGAGTGGAGGGCCCTTGGACAAGGTTGAAGCATTCAGTCCTTGGTCTCTAAGAAGCTTCGGGTTGTTCTCCACATAAGTGTCACGAATGGTGGCCAAAACTCATAATAGGTGAAACTAGAAGTCAAATGGAGGCTTTAGGGTTTTTTGTGAAATTTTGGCACAGTGATGGTAGAGTAATGAGTGAATGTGAACGATGGAGTCCTTCACCATTAATTTATAAGAAATGTTTTCCCAAGGTTTCTTGCTCATGGTTTAGAATTTCCCTCTTTTTTTACTTTTCAAATGTTTTTCCCCCTTTTCTTTTTTTCCTTTTTGGGGGAATTTTCCCTATTTTGGGAGATTTTTTACCTTTTGGAGAGAATAAAGCCATTTTTCCCTATTTTGGAGAGAGAAAAATAATTATGAGCCAATTTGTGGGTTTTTTACTTAGGCTTTGGTGATTAGTGAAGGATTTTAAAGAGGAAAAATAAGGAATGTGGTGATGTCACTAGGGAATGAACATGGTGAGGAATTTCTTGGTGTTAATAGATTTCCCCCTAATGTGTGAAGGTAGGAGCTCATCGTATAGCTGATATACATCATAGGTACTTACTTTTCCAGGATAAGAGGTGTGACGGTAGTATGGAGAACATTATAGCATTGAAGGGTTGGACAAGTGCTTCACCAGGACTACAAGGGATGAATCTGCAGATACAACATTCAATATGGATGAGGTACATATGATCTCAAACATATGGATGAGGTGGGAATACCCATGCTCATATCAATGTCTCAAGATATACAAATGATGATGAGGTCCAAAGGGGACGTGAAAAATACATAGATAATTGTTGTGTACATCATAACGATCCAAATGAGACTTAAATATTGTATGGAATCATGCTCCAACCATGGATAATCTGAAGAAGTGAAACTAGAAACAATGGAATTCATCCTGAATGGAGCATCACAATAACTTATGCATTGTTGGATCTGAAGGGGTCCAACAACCGTGTGGACTCAAACAACTACGAGTCTGAATCTAGGAGGTACAATGAACTGCATCTAAACTGGATACACTAGGAAGCACATGACTAGACAACTTCCAAACACTATCGAAAATGCAGCCCGGATATCCTCAAGAACAAACTACTGGAAGGGTTCCAAAGAGACTCACCAATATGCTAATGTCAGGGGACATCTGGGGTCTTCGACCAATAAATGAAAGGACCAATACCATGTATGAATCCCAATGGTGCAATGATGAAGCTGAAGTCGAGCATGTGAGAAACAACCATTCTAAGGGGCACCAAAAACTCCCTTCATGTGATCCATAGGAAC
The DNA here is from genome assembly GCA_027924585.1 of Larix kaempferi. Taxonomy (NCBI): domain Eukaryota; kingdom Viridiplantae; phylum Streptophyta; class Pinopsida; order Pinales; family Pinaceae; genus Larix; species Larix kaempferi. Next base: position 784,526 of record BSBM01000118.1, read on the forward strand.
TCACCACTGATGGTGATGAGGCCAAGGTACAAGCACCTCTGGTTCTATCCTCTGGAATAGATGTGTTGACGTCAACAGAGGGAGACCTACAACTACAAAGGCACTGAGGTTTCCTTGATAAGAGCGTGAGGGATACAACCAAAATGTGATAGATTTGGACATGGGGCTAAGCCATTGTTGGGGGATATGAGGGCCACTGAGTAATGGGACTAAAACTTCCTTTGTTTAGAGTATGACGGCAAAGCTGACCTGGCAGCATATGAAACTGGTCTCAGGGGAGGGGGATCATAGATGTTGGCACAGTATTTTCCAAGTTTGAATGAGAAATAGATAATGGAAATTTGTTTTGGTATAACCCAAGCTTTGTGGGGAAAGCGCCCAATCCTAAATAAAATGTGCCACATGACCGTCACCTGAAGTTAAAAGGAGGTAAAAAGATTCATGAAATGGTCAGGGAAATATTGCAATAAAATCAACGGTCCGGATTACATAGGAAAAGATAGACAGTGGAAAAAAGGTTTCTCTAGAGAAGAAGCAAGGTGGATAATGGAAGTAAATCCCGTCGAAATGGCAAGTGAAAAGGACGTTAAAAGGGAAGCACGTTTGATCACCTTTGATCGGTCGACGGATAGATCAATGGTCCACACTCATTTCGCGCTCCCAACATGCATGTTGGAGTGAGACCCTTGACAGTTGCGAAATACCATACCACCCTGCACGTGTCAACACTATATCATTTCGCAATCTGGGAGGGCGGTATGGGAAACCACTCCTCCGCGTTGCAAAACCACCTTACGGAATATTGTAAAAGGAAAAGGGGTTAAAACAAAGGATCAAGGTTTACAATGGGACCTAAGACTGTGACCAAGAGCTAGTGGAGAAAATTTCTATATTTAGCTTAACAAATAAGTGAAATGGCAGAGCCTCTAAATTTGGCCAAGCAGACCAAATAATGGCGAAACCTCTAAAATTTTCCAAGACTCTTTTAAAATTTAAGGGACTTCTATATCATCCACGAGATCATATTATAACACCCATATGCCTAAGTGCTTAACAAAAATGAAAAATGGTTATTTTTAATATAAATATTTATATTAATTTTTAAATCAAAAATCCATATCATATTTTAACCTTGGCACAAATTCCGAAAAGTTATGGAAAAGTCAAAAGGGAGAATGAATGGGTATTATTTATTTCATTGTGCATGTGCAAATAGTGTTAGGATATTTAGACACTTAAGAGTTAGTTAAGATCAACTTGTGTAATATATCCATTAAGGATAGAGTGTTTCCTTAGTATGCATTAGTATGCATTTGTAAATACTTAATCTGACGGTCACGATATGTTTCCAACATAGAGTGATCTGACGGCTCAACTTCTCTTAGATCAAACCTAACCTTGATCCGTGGCTTAACACCCAATTGGTCCATGATATCTATTTAAAGAGCATGGAGGGTCATTGTTTAGTTGATCGATTATGAGAAGCTCATTTGTAACTTTCTTTCTTTGCATAATAAATTGTCCCGTAGAAGCTATTTGGCCGGGGCCATAGAGTGTTTCCCTTAAGAGGGTTTAAACCACGTCAAAACATCGGTGTGTTGATCTGTGATCTGTTTGTGTGCAGTGGTTGTTCTTGGTGTTCGGTCCTTTGGTAGTACCCTGTGTACCCGAACATGGTATCAGAGCTTTTATGAAGTGTCGCTTCCGATTATGATGTAGATCTTGAACTGCTATTGCCGAAACTCGAAAGGGTTTCTAGTTCTGGTATTCCTGTGCCTTTTTGGGTTATGGGAGGTGTTCCATTGCGTCCGGAGCATCGTTTCCATTGGAAAATAGTTTTTGTTTGATCGAAAACGGTTCCCGGTTGCTCTAGAAAAGCGTATTTCATCAGATCTGAAGGTATAATGTTACAGTGACGCATTTTTTTAAAAAGGAAAAAAATCTCATATTTCATCATTTTTTACTGTTAGATTTTTTTTGGGTTTGGATTGTTGTTTTCCCATCTGCGTATGCTCTTTTCCATGCACTTTGAGCGATCTCAGCAAATCAGAAACAGAAAGGGAAAGGGTTTTTCTCGGCTGCGTATGCTCTTTGCCATGCACCTTGCGTGATCTCGGCAAATCAGAAACAGAGAGAAAACGTAGACTTTCCGGGAAAGCTAACAAGATCTAACTCCACAAGTGTGGAAAAAAAAAATTTGTTTCGATTTGTGGTTTGTTTTGCGGGAAAAAGGGGAAGCACGCAAACCGAGCAAGAAGAGTAAAAAAAAAAAAGCCCCTTCCTCATTCCCATATTTTACATACCTTTTAATCTAGCTCACTTGGTTCAAAGTTGCTTTATTCCTTAATAGGTCTTGAGTTCAAGTCTTAGGAAGTTACTTTTAAAAGAAAAAGTGCATGCAATTTCTATTTTCAAGTTATTTTATTGTAAAAGTGCATCTCACTTAAATAATAAAAAAAATAAAAATACAAGTGAGTCACTTAAGTTTTTTTTATTGTTGCACTATTTAAAAGTAATATCATTGTAAAAGTGAAATCACTTATTTTACAAAAGTGGTTCACTTAAAGCAACTTTCTTGTAAAGTGATTGTCAAAAGGTTCATCTTGGGAAGAGGGGGGTTCTTTTTTTTTGTTGGACATTCTCTAGCTGCCACGTCACTATTGGGGACATCTTCAATAGTTTCTTTATTCAAGCATAACTTCATCATACAGAGTCAGTTTTCAGTGTCGTTTTTTTTGAAACTGCCTATTTTTTCGAGCTCTTCACATCCAAAATATTGGTTTCTACTTTTACAACCATTAATTTATAAATATGGCCGCCCCTTGTGATATTCTACTTAACCGTTCCAACTATTTCTCATGGAAATATCGTATGGAGGATGTTCTACGAAGTAGGGGACTTTTCAAAATCACCTCAGGGAAAGAAAAAGAACCCACTGATGATGATAAGAAAATAAAATGGGCAAATAGATGTGATGAAGCTCGTGGATTGATTGGGATGTCAATCTCTACTGATTTGTGATTCCACATATCTGGAATTGATGAGCCTAATGCTGCTTGGGACAAGTTGGAATCTGTGTTTGGTAAACACAATGAAATTCGAGGTCACCAACTCGAAAATGAGTTGATTTCTTTAAATCCAAGTGACTTTTCATGCATTCAAGATTATTTATCTAAGTACAAAACTCTTAAACTCTTATGTGCAGAATGTAAGATTGAGAGGGAAGACAAATAATGCATTTATCATATTCTTTCCAAACTTGGACCTGCATATTCTGTTTTTGTATCTACATTTACTCCATGAAAGCATCCTTGAATGCAGCTAGCTATCAAGAGCCTAGTCTTGAATCCTTTTGTGATTCCTTGATTAGAGAGCAAGATAAACTCATTCATCTTGGAATAATCAACAATGCAGATACATCTGGGAAAGCCTTATTGTCCCAACAGAAAGAAAAGTCCAAGCCTCCCAAGAAACAAAATTTTCGCAATAATAAGTTAAACAAGGATCCAAAACCCTCTCAGTCAGCTCCTTCTTTAAAAAATGACAAAAGATCCAAGCCAAAAGGCAAGAAGACTGAGCGTCATTGCAACTATTGCAGGAAAGATAATCATGATGAATCTAAGTGTTTTAAGAAGATGGCGGCCTTGGAAGCAGCAATGAAGAAGCACCACATCAGCCTAGATTCGCCTTCAGGATTTGCCTCTCATGGACATGCACTTTGTGCTTCTGGTTATTCTTATAATGCATCTTCTTCTTCTACTTCAAATGAATGTCTCATTGATTCTGGAGCATCTTATCATATGGCTAAGGATCAAGCCATCTTTTCTACTATGCATTAATGTAACACCAAACAAATATTTGTTGGTGATGATAGATCTCTAAGTGTTGTAGGAGTTGGAACAGTTCCAGTAGATAATGGTCATTTTAGTGATGTACTATGTGTTTCAAGAATTTCCTGCAATTTGTTATCAGTCTATCAGATCACTCATTCTGGTGAAGGTAAAACTATGACCTTTACACCTCACCAAGTTGTAATCAAGGATTTTAAAGATCCTCAACAGGTCCTAGCTACTGGAATTGTTGATGGTATTACCAAGTTGTACAAGTTTAACAACTTTGGGTCATCACCTTTCCCTTCAGTTTTTGTTGCTCATAGTGATAACTTGAGCAAACTTTGGAATGAGCGATTTGGTCACTTAAATTATCGCTCATTGCAACAATTATGTAAAGAAAATATGGTGACAGGTCTTCCGATGGTATCTTGCAGGGATGGTGTTTGCTTCGGTTGTGTACTCTAAAAACATCATCGGGACAGTTTTGACAAACGTGCCTCTTGGCACGCCTCGGTTCCCTTGGAGCTTGTGCATAATGACTTGTGTGGTCCTCTTCCATCTGCTTCATTTTCTAGTTTCAAATATTTCTTAACTTTCATTGATAATTACACCAGACGCACTTGGGTTTATTTCCTAAAACTTAAGAGCGAAGTATTTAACATGTTCTTGGCCTACAAGGCCCTTATTGAAAAACAATCTGGTCATCAAATTATTAAGTTAAGATCTGACAAGGGAGGAGAATATGTTAACAAAAAGTTCACTACTTTCTGCACTGAACAAGGCATCCAACAACAGCACACTGTTCCATATACACCACAACAAAATGGTGTAGCTGAGCGGAAGAATCGCACTTTAAAAGAAATGGCTAATTGTATGATCCAATCTAAGGGACTAAGTCTTCAATTTTGGGCTGAAGCCATAAATTGTGCAAATTACATAGTTAATCGCACCCCCACTAAAGTATTACAAGGTATAACACCGGAAGAAGCATGGAGTAAAACTAAACCTGATGTAAGTCACTTCCGTGTGTTTGGTAGTGAAGCATGGGCTCACATTCCGGATGAAAAACGGAAAGCATTGCAGCCTAAAAGTGAAAAGTGCATATTTGTTCGATATTCTGAAGATGTAAAAGGTTATAGACTTTTTCAACCACATTCTCATGATATAATCATTAGAAAAGATGTTAAATTTGATGAAAATCTCTTGGCCTGCAAGCCTAACTCGGTGATTGTGCCATCTTTGTCCTACGAGCCTGATTCGGCGTTTGTGCCTTCTTCTTCTTCTTCCAACTTCCTTGACAGGTTTTCAACTCCAGTTTCTGATGATGACAGTGAGGATGAAAATCCACCTCCGCCTGGTCATGTTCCTCCATTTGCACCATCCAAGTGCTTCCTCAATGGGTCCATTCAACATGTGAAGCGGCTGGTGATCTTGCCGGTGATCATAGAGATCAACGTTGAACACGTTCTCAGTTTCAGCGAGCCTCTTCTCTTTTGGCTCAAGTTTCCAAGAATCATGATCCATAAACCTTTGCAGAAGCTTTAGGGAATCCAGATTGGGATGCAGCCATGGATGAAGCATATCGTTCCTTAATGGCGAACGATACTTGAGATCTTGTACCTCTTCCAAAAGGAAGAAAATTTGTCAGATGTAAATGGGTCTACAGAACTAAGTATGCATTAGATGGAAGTGTTGAAAGACTTAAGGAAAGGTTAGTTTCCAAAGGTTTTTCCCAAGTTGAAGGGATTGACTACAATGAAACCTTTGCTCCCGTCGCAAAAATGAACTCCATCCGCCTTGTTCTTTCCCTTGCAGCCTTACACAACTGGGAAGTCCATCAAATGGATGTCAAGTTTGCCTTCTTACATGGTGATTTACTGGAGTAAATTTACATGGAACAACCTCCTGGCTATGTTCAGAATAACTCTAGCCTTGTCTACCGCCTTAATAAATCCTTGTATGGCCTTAAGCAAGCTCCTAGAGCTTGGTATGCCAAAATGGATAACTTTCTCCTTGACACTGGTTTTTCTAGATGCCATTCTAACCCCAATGTCTATACCAAGAAAGTAGGACACCATCTCATCATACTTGTTCTATATGTTGATGACCGTATTCTTACTGGTAGTGACCCTAAGCTTATAACCCATGTGAAATCCAGTCTTAAACAAAATTTTGAAATGTCAGACTTAGGACATTTGCATTATTTTCTTGGTCTCCAAGTCCTGCAAACCAAAGAAGGAATCTTTCTTTCTTAGTCTAAGTATGCTTGTGACCTTCTTCGTCACTTCCACATGGAAGATTGTACACCAGCCCCTTCTCCCTTCCAGTCTGGAGTCAAACTTTCCGCCACTTGTACTTCACCTGAAGTCGATGCCACCTTGTATCGTCAACTTGTTGGTAGTATCTTATACTTGACTCATTCCCGTCCTGACCTTTCCTTTGTTGTTGGTTGTGTTTCCCATTATATGCAGACACCTCATGAAAGTCACTGGAAAGCAGCTAAAAGAATACTTCGATATATTTGAGGTACAGTTCAGTTTGGGATTCATTACAGTACAGGGGGGAAACCTTTGTTGGTTGGTTTCACTAATTCAGATTGGGTCGGTGATCCTGATGATCGAAATTCTACTGCAGGTTATGTTTTCAGTCTGGGATCTGGACCTATCACTTGGGCTTGTAAGAAACAACAAGCTCTTGCTCTTTCTTCAGCAAAAGCAGAATATCAAGCCGCAGTTAATGCCAGTCAGGAAGCTTTATGGCTTCGACAGATCCTTTCAGAGTTTGGATTCGAGCAGCAGCAGCCTACTCCACTTTGGTGCAACAATCAAAGTGCCATCAAGCTTGCCAAAGATCCAGTTCTACATTAACGGAACAAACACATTGAGCTACATATGCACTTCATCAAAAATCTTGTTCATGATCGTGTTCTTGAAGTGCTCTTTTTCCCTACAGATGATCAAGTTGCAGACATCTTCACCAAGTCTCTTACAGAAACGAAGTTTTCTAAACTTCGATCTATGTTAGGAGTTCAGGAACTTGTCATTAAGGGGGGATAGGCTCTAATGCCTCCTTCCTTCTCCTAATAGTGTCACTTTTGTAAATCCTTCAATCCTATCCCAAGTTGTTCTTAAGGGGGGATGTTAGGATATTTAGACACTTAGGAGTTAGTTAAGATCAACTTGTGTAATATATCCGTTAGGGATAGTGTGTTTCTTTAGTATGCATTAGTATGCATTTGTAAATACTTAATCCGATGGTCATGATATGTTTTCAACATAGAGTGATCCGACGGCTCAACTTCTCTTAGATCAAACCTAACCTTGATCCTTGGCTTAACACCTGATTGGTCCATGATCTCTATTTAAAGAGCATGGAGGGTCATTGTTTAGTTGATCGATTATGAGAAGCTCATTTGTAACTTTCTTTCTTTGCATAATAAATTGTCCTGTAGAATCTATTTTGCCGGGGCCATGGAGTGTTTCCCTCAAGAGAGTTTAAACCACGTCAAAACAACGGTGTGTTGATCTGTGATCTGTTTGTGTGCAGTGGTTGCTCTTGGTGTTCGGTCCTTTGGTAGTACCCTATGTACCCGAACAAATAGCAAGAAGAATAATACTACAAAAGCGGTGTGAAATGTTTTACAATGGTTTTAGGTTTTACTACGTGTCAATAGTACATAATTTCAGTGATGGAAGAGGTGGTAAGGTAAACCACTCCCTACAAGTTGCGAAATTGCTTTCCGCAACAAGAAAATAATACTTTTGCCAAATATTTTACCTTATATTATAATATTAGATGCTCCATAATATTGAAAATGGAATGCTAAATATTGGAAAATATTTAAAATGTAGATATTTTCCAAGTTTTGAAAAACCAAAACCACCGGAAGCACCAATAGATGGATTTTACAGAGGTGGTTTTTGGATTGGGAAAAACAAGACATGGTTTTCAAAAATAGTTAATGGTTTTTGAATTCCATTTATGAAATTCATAAACTATTGCAAAATAAATGGAGAGATGTTATGAGAGATGGTTTTATGGATTGGTGTATGGTTTCAAGACATGGTTTTCAAAACCACGGGCATTTCCTATTTCAAAGGAAATGTAGAAATATGATGATGTACAGGTTGAGAGAAATATTTGGAAAATATTTTTTTATCGAAATATATTTATTCCTGAATGTTTGAAATTGTTATTTCTGAAAATTAATAAATGGGAAGAAATAAATGATTTCAAAATCATTTACAAAGTTCAGCAGGGAGGATATTATTTCAGATTTTAAGGTGATCACTTGAAGATTAAATTTCACACTTGGTGGGAAAAAGATTGTTTCCAGATTTGCAGGCACAAAATCAGCATAAAGGTCCAATTGTAAATTTCCAGGGTATCAAAACCAACAGGTAGCAGATATCATTTATCAACAAACTCCAAACATTTGTGACACTTAGCAGGAGTGATTTTCCAACAGTTTTGAAGGTTATGAAGATTTAAATTTTTGACATTAAAATCTAAAGATGTAATAAGTAGTTATGGATTTCTATTTTTAGAAATCAAGCAGTTAGGTTTAGCTCAATGAGTTTTTCATGTATAAATACACATTTTTGCATTGTAATAAGGGTTGGAACCTGTGAAGAGAGACACATTTTGTATTGAGTTTTTTCAGTTTTGAATAAAGATGGTCGAGTAGAGTTGAGCATATTTTCAAGAGTAAAGATTCTTGTGTTGTTGATTTACAGTCTGTATTTTTCCCTTCCTTATGTGTTTTGTTATTCCTATATTTTCTTTCAATTATGTTTTCCCTTCATGCTTTGATGAGAGTTTGTTTAAATCGAAATTCATGTAACTATGCTCTGGTTTAATTGGATCAAAGTATTCACAATTTTTCCACTAAAGCCAATGTTGGATTCATCTATAATCGGTGCCTAATATTGATGGACTGTCTCTTTTTCTTCAATTATCATCTGCCAAACAAGAACTTGATTGTGAAAAGATAACTACCTTGCCTTTGCAAAAAAAATTATTGTTTAAACTATGTTGATTCTTAAATGTTTTAGTTTTTGACTCCATGCCCAATGTTACCTTATGAGTTTCATCCTTTTACAAATTATATCAAAATTATTCTAAAATATCTCTAGCCATTGTATTTATTTGTTGAGAGAGCCCTCTGTGGTAGGAAAAAATATAGGTTTCCTACTAAAGATTGGTTTGAAATAGTTACCTTAGAACTATCCCTCCACAACCAAGGGAGAAATTTTGAGCGCTAACATTTTGGTGTCGTTGCCAGGGAGTGAAATTTTAAATCTTCCCTAGGATAAATGACAAAGATCAGAGCTGATTGTTGATGGTGAACAGTAGTCAGACACAAAGAAGGTTGTACAATATTCACTTGGAGGATCTGCTATCAACAAAATCCAAAATTCAAAGCATCACTGGAGACTCCACTACCTGAAGAGAGATTCCATGGAAGCTTACAAATCTGCAAGGTATGCTCCTATGAATCGTTCACACATTCCAGGTTTTCCAAATCGTATACCTTGTATAGATTGACAAACATATTTGCCCAAATTTAAAGATGAGGAAGGAGATGATGCTACTCTGCATTTAATCAAATTCCATATACACATATATAAGCTACGGGTGAAATTTCATGAATATTCCCTTATGAAAATGTTCATGGCTATGTTGGAAGGAAAGGCAAGAACATGGTATGAAAAGTTACCAGCTGCTAGTTTGTATTCCCTAGAAGATTTTCATTCAACATTCTATGAAAATTATAAGGAAAGTTACTCATCTTTATCACTGTTTGAAAATTGTTGTCAAGTCAATTTTCAAAATTTTATGCAACATGTGGAAAATGAATTTAATGATGAAGAATTAATGGATGAGGAAATTAAAGAGTTTTATGAAGATTATTTTCTACATCAAGAGGAAATGTTAAAGAGTAGCTTCCATAATATTTGGCAATATTTTCAGCAGACAATACTTTATTCTTTGATTTTAAATGAAGAAAATCAGGACCTTAGTATTCAGATTCCTTCTCCTAAGAATGATGAGAAAATTTAGCAGCCTTCAGAAGTTTCAGAGGATACAGGAGAAGTCATTCAGGGTTCAGAAATTCTTAAGGTTCATCCATATGAAAATTTTAATCAAATAGATCAGGGGTTTAATATTGAAATTCAAGTTCCTTTCCTTGAGTTTGTTGAAGAGTCTCAGATTTTTAGTGATCAAGAGAAGAGTGTGGATAGTTGATCAATTTTTTCTGCAGTTCATTTACCTTCTAATGAAGTCATTGAAGAAGAATTTTCTCTTTTAGATCGTTTTGAAAAAGAAGATGTTATTCAGAATTTAGATTCATAAATTATGAAGAACCAAAATGATATTTCTATTGAACTACATGAAGGGTCACTCTTTGATATACCTGTTAAGCTGCATGAAGAACTAAACATAAAAAAATTTCTTGATAAGGAAGATAAACAAATGACTGATTTTTACTTGAAAAGTGATGAAATGGAACAACAACCAACAGTTAGGAATGAAATCAACCTAATTCTTTTTTCTGACAATCAACAAGAGGTGATAGTTCATGGTCTTGAAGATCCTTTTGCAAGTATGTTGCAATCATTAGGGAAGCAGAGTCTTACAGAATTTATGGATTATGGGTATAAATTTCAGCTGTGTGTAAAGTTGCCATCTTTCAAGTTTATATTTAGGTTAGGAGAAGTTGAAAGTGAACCTAAATCAAGTAGCCATTTACTTGATTGGATACATTGTATCCTTCATATCACTTGATTCAACAATTGTTTTCAGCATGTTAGAGTAGGAGCGTGTTCAATAAGCTTGAATATCAAGCATCTTTTTCAGTTTGATTTCAGCAGTGAGTAGTTTAGTTTTATTATTGAATTTCCAGCTTGTACAAAAGATGCAGTAGTTTCAGTTTGGTTTTCAGCAGTTGATTTTTAATACAACTTTCAGTTTGTAGTTTGGATTTCAGTAGAGTTGCAAAGTTTTCAGAGTTTGGAACAGGTTGCATATTAAGTTTTTGGAACAGTACAATGGATTAGGCACTTGGTCTACGGGTTCTTTGCTACCTCGCAGGGAGTAGAGCATCCCCAATTGGAGCCAGTTGTTGGCATAGTATTTTTCAAATTTGAATGAGAAATGGATAATGGAAAATTTATTTGGTATAACCCAAGCTTTGTGGGGAAAGCGCCCAGTCCTAAAGAAAATGTGCCACATGACCGTCGGCTAAAGTTAAAAGGATCTAAAAGTATTCACGAAATGGTCAGGGAAATCTTGCAATAAAATCAATGGTCTGGAATACATAGGAAAAGATCGACAGTGGAAAAAAGGTTTCACTGGAGAAGAAGCAAGGTGGATAACGGAAGTAAATCCCACTGAAATTGCAAGTTAAAGGACGTCAAAAGGGAAGAAGTTTTGATCACCTTCGATCAGTCGACAGATAGATCAACGGTCCAAACTCATTTCGCACTCCCAACATGCACGTTGGAGTGAGACCCTTGGCGGTTGTGAAATACCATATCGACCTCCAAGTGTCAGCACTCTATCATTTCGCAATCTGGGAGGGCGGTATGGGAAACCACTCCTTCGTGTTGTGAAACCACCTTATGGAATATTGTAAAAGGAAAAGGGGTTAAAACAAAGGATCAAGGTTTACAATGGGACCTAAGACTGTGACCAAGAGCTAGTGGAGAAAATTTCTATATTTAGCTTAACAGATAAGTGAAATGGAAGAGCCTCTAAATTTGGCCAAGCGGACCAAATAATGGCGGAATCTCTAAAATTTTCCAAGACTCTTTTAAAATATAAAGGGCTTCTATATCATCCACGAGGTGATATTATAACCCTCATATGCCCAAGTGCTTAACAAAAATGAAAAAGGGTTATTTTTAATATAAAATATTTATAATTTTTAAATCAAAAATCCATATCATATTATAACCTTGGCACAAATATCGAAACGTTATGGGAAATCCGAAAGGGAGAATGAACGGGTATTATTTATTTGGCTGTGCAAATAGCAAGAAGAATAATACTACAAAAGCGGTGCGAAATTTTTTACCATGGTTTTAGGTTTTACTACATGTCAATAGTACATCATTTCCCTGATGGAAGAGGTGTTAAGGTAAACTACTCCCTACAAGTTGCGAAATTGCTTTCCCCAATAAGAAAATAATACTGTTGCCCAATATTTTACCTGATATTATAATATTAGATGCTCCATAATATTGAAAATGGAATGCTAAATATTGGAAAATCTTTAAAATGTAAATATTTTCCAAGTTTTGAAAAACCAAAACCACGTGAAGCACCAATAGATGGTTTTTATAGAGGTGGTTTTTGGATTGGGAAAAATAAGACATGGTTTTCAGAAATAGTTAATGGTTTTTGAATTCCATTTATAAAATTCATAAACTATTGAAAAATAAATAGAGAGATGTTGTGAGAGATGGTTTTATGGATTGGGGTATGGTTTCAAGACATGGTTTTCAAAACCATGGCCATTTCTTATTTCAAAGGAAATGTAGAAGTATGATGATGTACAGGTTGAGAGAAATATTTGGAAAATATTTTTTATCAAAATATATTTATTCCCGAATGTTTGAAATTGTTATTTCTGGAAATTAATAAATGGGAAGAAATAAATGATTTCAAAATCATTTACAAATTTCAGCGGGGAGGATATTATTTTGGATTTTAAGGTGATCACTTGAAGATTAAATTTCACACTTGGCAGGAAAAATATTGTTTCCAGATTTGCAGTCACAAAATCAGCATAAAGGTCCAGTTGTAAATTTTCAGGGTATCAAAACCAACAGGTAGTAGAGATTAGTTATCAACAAACTCCAAACATTTGTGACACTTAACAGCAGTGATTTTCCAACAGTTTTGAAGATTATGAAGATTTAAATTTTTGACATTAAAATCTAAAGATGTAACAAGTAGTTATGGATTTCTATTTTTAGAAATAAATCAGTTAGGTTTAGCTCAATGAGCTTTTCATGTATAAATACACATTTTGGCAATGTAATAAGGGTTGGAACCTATGAAGAGAGACACATTTTTTATTGAGTTCTTTCAGTTTTGAATAAATATGGTCAAGCAGAGTTGAGCATATTTTCAAGCGTAAAGATTCTTGTGTTGTTGATTTACAGTATGTATTTTTCCCTTCCTTATGTGTTTTGTTATTCTTGTATTTTCCTTCCATTATGTTTTCCCTTCATGCTTTGATGAGAGTTTGTTTAAATCAGAATTCATGTAACTATGCTCTGGTTTAATTGGATCAAAGTATTCACAATTTTTCCACTAAATTCAATGTTGGATTCATCTATAATCGGTGCCTAATATTGATGGACTGTCTCTTTTTCTTCAATTATCGCCTGCAAAACAACAACTTGACTATGAAAAGATAACTACCTTGCCTTTGCAAAAAAATTCATTGTTTAAACTCCATTGATTCTTAGATGTTTTAGTTTTTGACTCCATGCCCAATGTTACCTTATGAGTTTCATCCTTTTACAAATTATAAATCAAAATTATTCTGAAATATCTCTAGCCATTGTATTTATTTGTTGAGAGAGCCCTCTTTGGTAGGAAAAAAGCTAGGTTTGAAATAGTTACCTTAGAACTATCCCTCCACAACCAATGGAGAAATTCTGAATGCTAACAATAGCTAGGGAACCAGGAACTGTAACTGCAACGGGAGGTACTCAGAGGGGGAAAATGATAGGTGATATCAAGGGATTCCGAGGATGACTCATCGCAAAATACTCTGAACAAAGGCTACCATATTGGGGAATGTTTCCATAATGTGGGACCATATGCGATCTGCAGGGGTGTCGAAAGGCACCATTTGGGCCTTCTTCATGGTTTAATGAGCTCGAAGAAGGGATAGAAGTGTGCTCGAAATGGTATTGTCGTGTGGATTTTGACGAGCCCAAGACGATGGACGCTCGTTGGTGCTTTCAATTTTAGAGAGTCTGAAAACAAGAAGAAGACTCTGGGGGTGTTATTTTTTGTAGGTTAGTCCCCAAAGCCTGAAAAATCATAAAAGTATGCAATGGAGAACTCTTCTAGCCGAAGGCACTAGACTATTCCTTTTTCATAATTAGTCCATCTGGATTGAAAAATGGGTAAACTTATATTGAATAAACTCTCTTTCAAATACTTTAACGAGCATGAAAGGAATCAAGATTGCTCGATGATATTTTCATTCATTAAAGAGTCGAAAAAGGGCTTAATAGAAAATCCCTAAGTGCCTTTTTCGTAAGTAGTCTGCTAGGCCCGAAAAAGGGATAAAACTGTACCGAACAAACGTGGAAGTCAAGCAAGAAGGAAATGTTCAGAGAAGATGATGGGTATGAGTGGACCGTTGAGAGGGTGGGTAGAACACTGATGGGGCATCCTTGTGGGTAGATGGATGGCAGAAAAACAATGTAATTACTACAATATGGAGGGAGCCAAGAACTCGTGAATGGGTCGCATTAGAGTACGTGTCGACTCACATGGTGGCACAAAAATCAAGGAAATCCATGAAAAATATTGGTGATAACGAGAAATGGTGTCTATCATCATCAAGGGAAAGGAATGTTGATTCCAATGGTGCAAAAGGTGCGAAAAAAAGATGTTGCAGGACTTCGGTATGGTCAAAAGGGGGAAAAGGGCCAAAAAAGGGACTAGGGGGAGCCCACATTCCACATGTCATTTTCATTGTTGAGAATTGAAGGTGTGTGGAGGGTACCAGGAAAATAACTATTGATTTCTCCTTATATGACTGGCGAAATCGACTTCTACGACTTCCAGGTAACTCTTCGCGTCATTACTTCCCATTTAAATAGTTTATTTTGGGGTTTGTGGCCTCTAAGGGACCTTGGTGAAGCCCACTAGGGATTTCAGGTTTAGGACACACTTTACAAGGTGAAAAACATGCCCCGGGGTGCGTATTTGGGCAAGACAGGCATGTTCTAGAGTGTATCTGTCTAAGAGACAGGCGTGCTCTAGGTCATGCCTGTCTAGCTAGTTCCATGCTCTGGGGTGCACTTTTTGACCCGACAGGCGCACCCTGATTCCCAAGGGGGGTTTTTCAGGCACGGTACTAACAGGGTGTTTGTGAGTTGGCAAGGTGCCGCAGGTGAACTAGTGAGAATGGGATATTGGGCCTCTTTTGAGGGACATCAATGGTGACCATCTAGTACATGATACTTTAGCCCGACTTGGGTTACTAAATTTTGTGAGAGTGCCTCTGATGCGTGCGGCCAAGCTGTTATTGAACAAGATGGTCAATTTTTGGGATCGAGACACTGGGGAATTTGTGATATAGGGTGAGAGAATAGAGCTAACCCTGGAGGATGTATACTTCATGAAAAGGCTCCCGTGATTGCTGACACATAGCCGAGACAGTCGAAGGACGTCTCGATGGAAGGCATGCTAGCTTGTCATTTTTATGGGACAGCGGAGGTGCATGACAATGATATCTTCATTTGTGATATCAAGAGATTGAAGACATGGGTAGTAGTGGCTACAGTGGTGCGGGTACTGAGGTCAAAAGTGACACATAGGTTTTTGAGCGGTCAGTTGATGCTAGTGGAGAAGGTATTGGAGGGAAATTACTTTGGATTGGCACAGATGTAGTTTATGGTTGTTTGGCGGGAGCTGAACGAGGTGAGCCACGATGGAGGGGACTTATATTTCTCATCGTTTATGTGTTCATTCTTCTTTGAGCGGATGATGACACTATGACCACATATTGCAATGCATGTTCTGGAGCTTAGCTCTCTAAGAGACAGGTGTGCTCCAGGTCACGCCTGTCTGACCAGTTCCGCGCTCTGGGGCACGCTTTTTGGCTAGACAGGTGCACCCTGATTCCCAAGGGGGGTTTTTCATGCACGGGACTGACTGGGTGTTTGCGAGTTGGCAAGGTGTCGCAGGTGAACTAGCGAGAGCGAGATATTGGGCCTCTTTTGAGGGACATCAATGGTGACCAGCCAATACAGGATACTTTAGCCCGAAGTGGGTTACTAAATTTTGTGAGAGTGCCTATGATGCGTGCGGCCAAGCTGTTATTGAACAATCTGGTCAATTTTTGGGATCGAGAAACCGGGGCATTTGTGATATAGGGTGAGAGAATAGATCTCACCCTGGAGGATGTATACTTTATGAAAAGGCTCCCGTGATGGGGGGTGATTGCTGACACACAGCCAATACAGTCGAAGGATGTCTCGATGGAAGGCATGCTAGCTTGTCATTGTTATGGGACAGCGGAGGTGCATGACAATGATATCTTCATTTGTGATATCGAGAGCTTGAAGACATGGGAAGTAGTGGATATAGTGGTGCAGTTACTGGGGTTGAAAGTGACACACAGGGTTTTGAGCGGTCAGTTGATGCTAGTGGAGTAGGTATTGGAGGGAACTTACTTTGGATTGGCGTAGATGTAGTTAATGGTTGTTCGGCGGGAGATGAACAAGGTGAGCCATGATGGAGGGGACTTATATTTCCCATAGTTTATGTGTTCATTCTTATTTGAGTGGATGATGACACTATGACCACATATTGCAATGCATGACAAGTGTCCCACTGAGCTGAGGATGTGGTGGTGGGGAGAGATGATGACCCACGGGGGCGGGGGACTAGTGGTTTGGTTCTTTACCCAAGATATTTTTACTTAGTGGCGGAAGTTGTTGATTCTGATCGAGGACTACCCCTACGCAGGCATGGATTTTAGGGGAGATGCATAGCTATCGCATCCTCCCAGGAAGTCCTGGGGGATCGACGGTATGTATGTAGTTGTTTTTACAATACCATATTGTATACTTCTTTTCATAGATGGTAGCTAGATATTTTGATGTAGAGATGGAATTGATGACTTGTTGATGTGTTTGTATATGTTGGATTAGTTCACATAGCTAGTTATCAAAAGTGCAGGAGAATGTAGAGGGTATCAACCCTTGCAATCATGGGCACCGACGTCATCAGAGTGCTTCAGCAAGTCTAGAGTTGCTGCAGATTGGGATTGACCAGCAACTAGAGAAGGTCGTGGATGATGGTTGGCAGCATCTATATGATGAATTGATCACCATATGATACCAAGATCCTCGGGAGTGGATAACGATTATGTGGCGGATCGTGGAGGTGGCCGAGACTATGAGATCCATGGACCAAGGTGATGTGTCTTTATATTATGAGGAGGAGGAGGACACAGAGGATTGTTGGTTATGGGGACTGATATTCCTTATTCAGAGGTCGTGTTTCAACCATTTCTGGATCCCATACCATGATGGGGGGGTTGGGGGGCTTGCCCCCCCAAAATAGTCCCCATGGGGGGTCCACGGGGGGGACTAGTTTGGGAGCCCCCCTGGTGGGGGTTCAGGGGCAGTGCCCCCGTAGCGAAAATTTTGAAAAAAAATCCTTGTAAAATGTTGTAATATCGTAGTCATGACTTGGTCAATAATGGGTGATTTATAGGCCCATGGTATTGGGTGTTCCATAGTATTTTCCCATGGTAATCGCTCTTTAAAAGGAAGGCATTGTAATACGGTTGTGTATTGTAGTATTGTAAATATCTATATGATTGTGTAAGAGAGACTGTGAGAGAGTGAAGAGGAAATTGCAGCGGTTATGCTGCAGGTTGTATCACTTCATTTTGTTGGATGGTATAATAATAAGGACTGGAAATTTATGTGTGGACGTAGCCCATCTTGGGTGAACCACGTTATATTGGTGTCTCTTTTGTATTGTGTTTTTGTGATTTATATTTGCATATTTTTTATTCGTATTTCTCTACGATCCTATTTTTCTAACAATTGGTATCAAAGCCAAAGGCCTATTTGGAAGATAAACACGCGGGAAAGAAGGGTTCCTGGTTCAAGTGGGAGCAATGGCAGAAGAAGAAAATTTCAAGGTCAATAAATTTAATGGCCCAAACTACTAGTTATGGAAGATGCAAATGGAGGAATATCTATACCAGAAGGATCTATTCCTACCATTGGGAGGAAAAGCAAAACAGTCGGCAACTATGAAGGACGAAGAATGGGAGGTTCTTGACAAAAAGGAACTGGGAACAATATGGTTGTGCCTAGCTTCATCGGTGGCTTTCAATATTTCAAAAGAAAAGACAATGGAGGGTTTGATGAGCGCATTGGGTAAGATGTATGAAAAACCCTCAGCCTCCAACAAGGTATTTATAATGAAGCGTTTATTTAATATGAAGATGTCAGAAGGTGGATCTGTTGCTGATCATTTAAATGAATTTAATACAATTACAAATCAGCTAAGTTCTATAAAAGTGAACTTTGATTATGAGGTTAGGACTATTTTAATCTTGTGTTCATTGCCATAAATCTAGAACGGCTTGGTCATGGTTGTAAGTAACTCTGTCTCCGGTTCAAACACTTTTAAGTTTAATGATGTTGTTGGTGTTATTCTTAGCGAGGAAATGCGAAGGAAATCACAGGTGAGACATCAGGTAATGCATTGACCATGGAGAGCAAGGGAAGACAAAGGGAGAGAGGAAAGAGCCCAGGTAATAGCAGCAAGTCCAGGAAGGACATATCCAAATCCAGATTGGGAAAGATAGAGTGTTGGAACTGTGGAAAGAAAGGACATCTGAAGAAAGATTGCAGATCTCTAAAGAAGAAAGGAGATGTACAGCAGGAGACTATTCAGGAAGCAAATGTAGCAGATGATGTGTTACAAGATGATTTGATTCTTGCATTAGATAATACTAGTGATTATTGGGTAGTAGATATAGGGGATTCATGTCATGCGACACCCCATAGGAAGTTATTTCATGATTATGTTCCATGCGATTTTGGACATGTTTTATTGGGTGATGATGAACCATGTAAAATTGTTGGAATGGGTAAGGTACGGATAAAGTTAAAAAATGGTAAATGGTTGTTGAAATATGTAAGGCATATTCCTGCTATGAAAAGAAATATGATCTCAACAGGGCAGTTGGGAGATGGTGGTTGTTTATCTATGTTTGGAGAAATATGGTGGAATATCACTAAAGGATCAATGGTGGTAGAAAAAGGAGATAGGATAGGTACTTTGTATTT
The DNA here is from genome assembly GCA_027924585.1 of Larix kaempferi. Taxonomy (NCBI): domain Eukaryota; kingdom Viridiplantae; phylum Streptophyta; class Pinopsida; order Pinales; family Pinaceae; genus Larix; species Larix kaempferi. The sequence continues at coordinate 803,436 of BSBM01000118.1, forward strand.
ATGTCCTCATAATATTGATTTTTCTATATCTTTAGCTTCCATAGGAATAGATACAGCATTGTGGCATCATAGGCTTGGCCACATGAGTGAGAAGGGGATGCAGATTCTCCACTCAAGGAATTTTTTTCCAGATATGAAGCAGGTAAGTTTGAAATTATGTGAGAACTATGTTTATGGAAAACATAAGAGAGTCATATTTCTCGGGTTTGGGAAACAGAAGAAGAGTTAAAAGTTAGAGCTTGTACATACATATGTATGGGGAATGACTCACGTACAATATCTTGGTGGCTCTCGTTATTATGTTACTTTTATTGATGATGCAACTAGAAAAACTTGGGTTTATTGCATTACACAAAAATCTGATGTGTTTGCTACTTTTAAGAAATGGAAAGATTTGGTTGAGAATGAGACAGGAAAAAGGTTGAAGTGTCTCAGATCTAGTAATGGAGGTGAATACTGCGGCAAGGATTTTGATAGTTATTGTTCATACTATGGGATTCATAGAGAGAAGGCAGTCTCGAGAACACCACAAGAAAATGGTGTGTCGGAAAGGATGAACGGAACAATCATGGAGCGTGCAAGGTGTATCAGATTGCATGCAGGGTTGCCCTTACAATTTTGGGTAGCTATTGTAGATACTGATGTTTACTTAATAAACAGAGGGCCTTCAAGTGCTTTAGATGGTGGTATTCCAGAGGAGGCATGGACAGGTAAAATGGTAAACTACTTTTTTCTAAGAATTTTGGTTGTGAATCATTTATCCATATTGATAAAGAAAATAGAACAAAGCTTGAGGCTAAATCCAAGAAATGTATCTTTATTGGATACGGGGTTGATAATTTTGGTTATCGCTTATGGGATTATGAAAATAAAAAAATCATTAGGAGTAGAGATGTAGTATTCAATGAAAAGGTCATGTATAAATATCAGTTGCATGGAAAGAAACATGAAAAGGAAAACATGGAGTACATAGTACTTGATGAAATCAAAGAAAATGAAGTTCCAAAGGTGTCAGAAAATCAATAACAATAGCAGGTACCTCAAACTCATGCAAGTGTTACAAGATATACCAGGTTAAGTAGACCCCCTAAACGATTCTCTCATTCAGTGTATTATTTATTGATGACTAATCCTGGTGAACCAAAATGTTATGAAGAATCAATGCAGGTGGAAACTAGAAATAATTGGGAGCAAGGAATGAATGAGGAGATGGACTCATTGGTAAGAAACCAGAATTTGGATTTGGTTCAGTTTCCTGCAGGTAAAAGAGCATTGCAGAATAAATGGGTTTACAGGTTGAAGGAAGAACATGGAGGAAAGAAGTGGTACAAGGCTAGAATAAAGGGGTTTGCACAGAATAAAAGTATAGATTTTGATTAAATATTTTCTCATGTTGTTAAAATGACTTCAATTAGAACTATTTTAAGTCTAGTGGCGGTAGAAGATTTGCATCTTGAACAGTTATATGTACAAATAGCCTTTCTCCATGGGGATTTGGAGGAAGAGATTTATATGCAGCAACCACATAGGTATGAGGTTGAAGGGAAGGAGAGTTTGGTATGCAGTTTGAAGAAGATCTTGTATGGCCTGAAGTAAGCTCTAAGGAAGTGGTATTTGAAATTTGACAGTTTTATGACAGAACAAGGTTATAATAGATGTCATTCTGACCACTTTGTTTATTTCAAGAGGCTAGATAATGTCGAATATATGTAATTTTGTTATTGTATGTGGATGACATGCTTATTGCAGGGTCTAACATGCAGGATATAAATGTGCTCAAAAGGAAGTTAGCTAATTCATTTGTGATGAAGGAATTGGGTGCTGCAAAGAAAATACTTGGTATGAAAATAACAAGAGATGGGAAAAATCGCAAATTGACATTGTCTCAAGGTGAGTACATACAAAATGTGTTGGGGAGGTTTAGAATGCAGAATGCAAAACCAGTTAGTACACCTTGGGCCATCCATTTCAAACTAAGTAAGGAGATGTGTCCCAAGACAAAGGGAGAGCTAGATTACATGTCCAAGGTTCCCTATTCATCAGCAGTTGGCAGCTTGATGTATGCCATGGTGTGCACAAGACTAGATATTGCACACGCAGTGGGAGTTGTGAGTAGGTATATGAACAATCCAGGTAAAGAACATTGGAAGGTAGTACAGTGGATTCTCAGGTATTTGAGAGGTACTACCACTCATGCATTATGTTTTGGAGGTTCAGACATTGTTCTACAGGGATATCTTGATGCAAATATGGCAGGTGATAAAGATAGCAGGAGGAGAACCACAGGGTATGTCTTTACTGTAGGTGGAACAGTATTAAGTTGGATTTCGAAACTACAAAATGTTGTTGCACTTTCAACAACGGGAGCATAGTATGTTGTTGCTACAGAGGCTTAAGTAAAGAGATGATTTGGTTACATAGGTTCATGGAGGAATTGGGTAAGAAGTAGGAGAATAGTAGGTTGTACAGTGACATACAGAGTGCCATTCATCTTGCAAAGAACTTGGCCTTCCATTCTAATACTAAACATATAAATCTCAATTACCATTTCTTACAGTCTGTTCTAGAAGATGAATTGTTGAAGCTGAAAAAGATACACACTAGACAGAATCCTATAGAAATGTGGACAAAGGTAGTAACCAGAGAGAAACTAAGTTCCTACTTGATTTCAGTTGGCCTTCAAGAATGAAGGTGAAGATGAAATTTTTTCCAAATCCAAGGTTCCGAGCATAGTCCAGCAAGTGCATCAATGGTGGAGTTCTTGTGATTAGTCTCCAAGTGGGAGATCATTGGTTGTGGAGCCTGATCTTCCTTATTCATAGGTTATTTTTTAGCCGTGTCTAGATCCAATCCCATGACGGGGGGTTTGGGGGTGCTTTCCCTCCCAAAATAGTCGCCATGGGGGGTCTACGATGTCATGTCCCCAATTTTGGTTCATCCAATCCCATGGGTGAAAGGGGACAAGATCAACCCCTAAGGGAATTAAAGTGTATTAATTCTATTTGCTTAGAATTAATTTTAGCCTAAGTCTCGCAAATTGGAAAATTTATTTATTAAAGTTAATTTTGATAAATAAAATTAATGGATAATGAGCAAGTGGGCCAAGAGGGCACCAATGTGGAAGATGCTGCCAAACTAGAGTAGGGGGTGAAGATATGGCAAAAAGATGAAGAGAAGGAAGGTGGAGATAAGGTTTCCAAATAAATAAATAAAACAACTAGAAAAAGCTAAGGAGGGCGCACTTGCCAAAAAAATAGTCCAATTTACCAAAGAGGAAACATCCTGAATGTTGTAGTTTCCATTTCAATGCCCAGTTCACAAAGCAAGCAAGTGTTTTTGAAAGAAGGAAACTTCTAAGGTCAAGGAGGGCGCAGTTTCCAAAGGGAGAAAATCATGTCATGAAGAAAAGCAGGAAAGTTCATCCACCCAAGGGAGGGCATATTTGTGAAGGGTTCTAGCAGGTCATCCAAGGAGAAACTTGCTGAGAAGGTCATCAAAGATTTTATAAAAGTGTGCTTCCAACTCCCATTCACATCTTTTTGACTATTTTGTAATTGAATTTGAGAGCTATAGCTCCTCTTGTTGAGTTATGTGCCTCAGCTTGCTTTGGGTGATGGTCCCCATATCCAATCTTGTCCAATTTATTCTCTTCTTCTCCCTCTCTCTCTCTCTAACGGGTATTGAAGACTAATGGGAAGCCATTGAAGATCTATTTGCAGCCACTGAAGATAATTTTGCAGCCACTAAAGTTCTTATATCAAGTTGGGGTCGAATTGTTTCAGAAGAGTTTAAGAGTTCAAGAAGAATCCTTCTCATTATCCCCTCTCTTCTTCCCCATTCTTCAGTATTGCAGGGTGTTGGTAGAAGGTTTGCTCCATTGAAATATTTCCAGTGATCAATGAGATGAAGGATCTGATGAGTGATGGCCATATTCAAAAATGAAGTTGAAATTAAAGCCATTCATTTAACTTCTATCATGTCCAATTGATTCTAGTTCGAGATTCCCCAAGGGTGTCATGTTTTGTACTCAAAGAGGTGAATAACTGAGGGATTGAATCTTCTTTCCTTCTGTCATTGGAGAGGATGGTTTGATTCTATTTTTACAGTCGTCCAAGCTCTATAATAAAACATCTGAAATCAATCCTAAAATATTCTCAACTTATCATATGAATATGCCCCAGAGGCTCGTGATGTTATAATGGCTTGCAGTATTGTTTTTCTAGCTTATTTTGGAGTAGTTTCACCATTCAAGCACTGTATTTTAGAATGGTAGATGTATGCAGCTGATTATATGATTTGGAATCTCTGATATAACTCTCCTAATCCATTATAGAAATATTTTCATCCAGATATATGTTTATTGAAGGATTGGGTAAACCTAGGGGGGTTTTGAGGGTTTTTTTATTGCATATAATGTAAAATTAGTCACAGCAGATCTAATGAACAAGTAAATCAATTACAACAGATGAATATAGAAAATATGGTGTAAAACTGTGCAAAACATGCAGCAGTGCTCAATATCCCAGTAAGGGTGAATGATTACAATAGAATACAGTCACAATGATTGAGCAATTCGAATTGCCTAAGGAGGTCATTCGAATCACTGAATGGAGTATCTTGACTCCAACTAGGAGTCCTCATCATCAATTGGTGGTGGTCATCAATGCACAAGAACCAGTCATCCAGGTGTCAATCTGAGTCTAACTGAGTGTAACATGTGTAACTGAAGTGTGTAGCACTGATATAGGGAAGTGGGCTCAGTGGAGAGTGCATGGGAGGCTAACTGAAGTCAAAACAAGTCATCTAGTCAATCCGGGGGTCCAACAGAAGTGAAACAGTTAGTCGGGAGTGAAACTAGCCTCAAATCAGGGAGAATCGGAGCTAACTGAGTGTAACTGAAGTGGAACTACAGTGGTAGGTGAAGAAGTGCACCCTTCTCTGGCAGTAGGTGAGAAGTGGGCACCTTCCTGACTAGGAGGGATAAAAATCTGAAGTAAGTGGCTCCCGGGTGCTAGAATAAGGTGGCTAAGGTGCTGGAGGCATCAACCTGGTGACTGGGATGCATGCAAAGTGCATGCAAACCCTAGAATTTACATGCAAACCCTAATTGCATGCAAGATCCTTAAAAAGGTGATGTGGATATCCGAACACCCCCCCTCAAGCTAGACTATGGTGTGCAAAAGAAAATAATGTGGGGCCCTGGTAACTAAGACCAAAGGTCACCCCAATACAATAATCCAAAAAATGTTGAAAGTAAACTAAGTGAGGAAAGAGGGAAAACCCAGTGGGAAGAAAGCCCCCCCTCAAGCTAAAGCATAATAATGGATCAATCTATCTCCACCATGATGGAACTCACCCCCAACAGTGAACGGAGGTAAGAGAACTTCTTCTCAGTGAAGCTCTTGGTGAAGATGTCTGCAATTTGCTCATCAGTAGGGCAATATTGCAGAATGATGGTGCGATCATGCACTAACTATCGAATGTAATGCATATGAATCTCAATGTGTTTGGTCCTCTTCCGCTGAACTAGATCTATGGAGATATTGATAGCACTTTGATAGTCACAAAATAGGACAGTCGAAGTAGTGCCACCAAAACCAAACTCAGAAAGAATACCCTGCAACCAAACTGTCTGAATGCAGGCATTGACTGCCCCTCGATACTCTGCCTCTGCTGAAGAAAGTGCAATGGCTGCTTGCTTTTTGTTGGACCAGAAAATAGCACCATGACTAATCATGAAAACATAACTGGAAGTGGACTTTCGATCAATGCTATCACCTGCCCAATCTGAATCAATAAAACCAATGAAATCAAGCTTAGAATCTGCAGCATAATGTATGCCAAACTGTCTCGTACCTTGCACATACTGCAAGATCCGCTTGGCTGCTCGCCAATGAAGCTCATGTGGCTACTGCATATACCTTGACATGGCACTCACGGCATATGAAATATCAGGCCTTGAGTGTGTCAAATAAAGTAGTGAACCAATCAACTGTCGATACATACTACAATCTGCAAGCAATGTAGAATCTCCCTCCTCAAGACTGATTCCTGAGAGGAATGGGAATGGGGCTGCCTTACATTCAGCCATATTAAACTTCAATAATAGGTCGGAAGCATATTTTTGCTGAGATATAGTGATCCCATCAAAATTTTGAGCTATCTCCAAGCCCAAAAAGTGACTCAGCAAGCCCAAATCGCTCATGTCAAAAGCTAGATTTAAGGCATTTTTTAGCTTGTTTATTGAAGTAAGAGTGCTACCAGTAATGAGAAGATCATCAACATAAAGTAAAATAACCAACAAATTACCTTTAACTCGCTGAAGATACACATTCGGATCAGATTTGCATCTTTGGAAATTCTGAGAAAGAAGGAAGGAGTCCATCTTTGCGTACCAAGCTCTTGGGGCCTGTTTTAACCCATACAAAGATTTCTTCAATCTGCAAACTAATGATGGATCTGATGTGTAGCCCTCTGGCTGATGCATATATACCTCTTCAGAAAGGTCTCCATGTAGAAATTCACTTTTCACATCCATGTGGTGCACGTCCCAGTGCTTGGATGCGGAAATAGCCAAAACAAGGCGGATGGAATCCATCTTTGCAACCGGTGCAAAGGTCTCAGTGTAGTCCACTCCTTGGACTTGGGAGAAACCTTTTTCCACCAACCTTGCTTTGTATTTTCTGATAGATCCATTAGCAGCAACTTTCGTGTGGTAGACCCATTTACACTTTACTAATTTTCTTCCAGGTGGAAGAGAAACTAGCTCCCATGTGTTGTTCTTTTGAAGAGAATTGTACTCTTCATCCATGGCACTTTGCCATCTCGGATCTCGGTGGGAAAAATAGTATGATGTGGGATCTGAACCAGCCATCAAATAACAAATCTCAGGAAGTAATGGATCAGCAATAGAAAGAGCCATACCTGCTCTTTGAAAGTCTGCTCTTGTTCGTCTAGGATCAGCAGGATTTCCAAGGTTCGAACCAGCAGATTGAAGAGTGTTTTGGGCCCACTTTGGTAACTGAGGAGGATAATAATGGTCGGATTCTAAACCTGATATGTCATGATCATCATGTGCTGCTAAAATATCAGAAATATCAGAACTCATACCTTCATTATCGCTGCACGGATCTTCTTCTGGTGAAGGCGATGAATCGGCAGTCTCTTCCTCGATTAGTTGCAATTCTTGAAGCGGTTCTTCAAATTGCACACTGCGCTCTATGAATATCTTTTTAGATCTGATATCCATGAGTTTATATGCTTTTGATTCTTCCCCATATCCGATCAGTATGCACTCAATAATTCATGGATCCAAAGCTCGTCTCTTCTTGGAAGGAATTCTAGCCCATGCAGTAGAGCCAAAAACTCTCAAATTTGACACATCCGGTTTGTGACCAAAGAATGCTTCGAAAGGAGTCATACCTTTCACGGATGAATGTGGAACATGGTTCTGTATGTATGCAGCAACATTTATTGCTTCATCCCAAATATTTGTAGCCAAACCTTTTGATTTAATCATGCATGTAGCCATCTCTTTCAGTGACCGATTTTTCCTTTCCGCTACACCGTTCTGCTGGGGTGTGTAGGGAACTGTATGTTCGATCTGAATTCTGCTTTGGGCACAAAGTTGCAGCAACTCGGCCTTGATATATTCTCCACCATTATCAGATCTAAGAGCTTTGATCTTGCTCTCAGTGGTGGTCTCAACAGAAGCCTTAAAATCCTTGAATTTTCCAAGCACTTCTGACTTGTTTTTGAGAAAGAATACCCATGTAAAGCGGGAAAAATCATCAATAAATGTCAAAACATACCTTGAACCATTTAATGATGTATGGGGCAGTGGACCACTGATATCACAATGTATCAACCCCAAAACTGTAGAAGCTCTGCTAGCTTTTCCGCGGTCGAATCTGTGCTCGGGGTGCTTCCCAATGATGCAACCAGTGCATATTCCCTTCGAGGAACGGAGTTGTGGAAGACCATCTACCATGGATTTGTTTGATAGCAGTAGAAAATACTTATAATTAAGATGTCCAAATCTTTCATGCCATATCCTACTAACCTCATTACCATGTGTGCAAAGAGCAGTGGGATTTGCAAGCGGAATAAAGTTTGAAAACTCATAGCATTTTGCAGTGTGGTTTGCCTTTCCGACTGCAACAAGTCTTCCACTTTTGATATCAAAAATTTCAACTGTATTAGGGCTGAATGTAACTTGCTTCGTTTCACCAGTGTGTGTCATTTGATACACAGAAAGAAGATTTGAAGCCAAGGAAGGCACATAGAGAACATTCTGAAAGCTTCCATGATCTACATGAATCGTACCTTTGCCCTTTGAAGAAATTTTTGAGTCATCTCCCAAATGGATGGGGATGGAGCTGTTTGGATTGAATGAAGAAAAAGAATCAATATTTGCAGCCATATGATTCGATGCACCCGAATCTATCAAGAGAGTAGTGGGCTTCGAAACAGTTGCCATGAGTGCTTGTCCTCTTTCATGATCATCATTCCTATCCTTCTTTCTTGCACCGTCAGGAAGAATTATGTTGTTCTTTTCCAAAAGGAGGGCCATTTGATCTATAGTCTTCTTCATACATGAACTTTCGGGATGAAAGCCACGGTTGCAATAAGTACATTTAGATTTTTGGTTACCTTCTTTTCCCTTTTGCTTGAACTTTGAACTGGATGGTGCATCCATCTGTTTTCCTTTCTCTCTTTGCTTGTGAGGCTCGAATTTGAGCTTCTCCTTCTTTTGCTTTCCTTTACCATTCGAGATCTTGGGTCCTTGAACATATAGGGCTGAATCTTTGGAGATTATGGACCCCATTTGAATCAACTTGTCATGCTCTTTTGTGACGGACTCAATGAAGGCATTCAAGGTAGGCATCTTCCAATTCGGGGTAGTTAGCCGACCGGAATTGAAAGTAGAGACAAATACCGAATAATCTTTACCAAGCTTGCTGAGAATGGAGAGGATCAATTGTTTATCCTCTTTGATAACTCCAATGTTCTTCAACTGCAAGTTCAAGTTCTTGAATTTTGTGAAGAATTCATTAATGGTCTCGAAATTCTCGGGACTAAGGGCAATCAATTCATTCTCTAATTGAAAGGCCCTAAGCTCGTCCTGCTTGCCAAATAGTGTTTCAAGTTGCTCCCATATAGCTTTTGGAGTCTTCAATCCACTGAGATGGAAGTGAAGATATTTGGAGATGGAGAGACAAAGAATACCATAAGCTTCATCAAGCTTGTTGTAGTGTTTGGTTCTATCTGACAAGTTGTTTAGCTCCAATTCAAGACCAAGAGTGACTCGGTAGTAACCTTTTGAACATAATATGATCTCCATATCATCTTTCCAATCAAAATAATTGAATGGGGTGAGGATAGGCTTTGAAGAAGAGTATTCCATTGCTAGGAGCGAGTGCACACTGATGTAGAGAAGCTTGCAAGGGCAGAGTAGCGAATGCAAATGATGGAGACAATAACCTGCAAATCACAATAAACCAAGAACAATGAGGTCGAACAATCCACTCTTTTAGAGTTGCATCACTCCTGGGATTGGAGATCAAACAATTTTGAATGGGTCCAATGTATCAGATCCAGGAATTATGTGGAAACTCAAGATTCTGGAGTGGTATTGGATGTATTTTCAAGCTTTGCATGCATAGGAGCGAATGCCCTTGAGATCTTTCATGCCAAAACTTTTTGCAATTTTTGAGCAATTCACTCAAATCTTCTTGTAGAAACACCTGTAGAAAAGATATCTTGTCCCTGCAATGGCTCTAATACCATGTAAAATTAGTCACAACAGATCTAACGAACAAGTAAATCAATCACAACAGATGAATATAGAAAATATGGTGTAAAACTGTGGAAAACATGCAGCATTGCTCAATATCCCAGTAAGGGTGAATGATTACAATAGAATATAGTCACAATGACTGAGCAATTCGAATTGCCTAAGGAGGTCATTCAAATCACTGAATGGAGTAGCTTGACTCCAACTAGGAGTCCTCATCATCAATCGGTGGTGGTCATCAATGCACAAGAACCAGTCATCCAGGTGTCAATATGAGTCTAATTTAGTGTAACATGTGTAACTGAAGTGTGTAGCATTGATATAGGGAAGTGGGCTCAGTGGAGGGCACATGGGAGGCTAACTGAAGTCAGAACAAGTCATCTAGTCAATCTGGAGGTCCAACAGAAGTGAAACAGTCAGTCGGGAGTGAAACTAGCCTCAAATCAGGGAGAATCGGAGCTAACTAAGTGTAACTGAAGTGGAACTATAGTGGTAGGTGAAGAAGTGCGCCCTTCTCTGGCAGTAGGTGAGAAGTGGGCGCCTTCCTGACTAGGAGGGCTAAAACTCTGAAGTAAGTGGCTCCTGGGTGCTAGAATAAGGTGGCTAAGGTGCTGGAGGCATCAACCTGGTGACTGGGATGCATGCAAAGTGCATGAAAACCCTAATTGCATGCAAGATCCTAAAAAAGATGATGTGGATATCCGAACATATAAGTTCTCTGGAAATGTAATGATGTGATGTAGAGTTTGATTCTCTGTATTTTCAATCCATCAAGTTGTAATATGTCCATTAAATATAGAAGTGAATATTACATTGGTCAAATACAAGTTTAACTCCTCCCCCTATGCTCATTGGGCACCTTTTTAGGACTAGTCTTGGCATAAATTGCATTAAAAGAGTTATGTTGGTCAGAAACCAATTATGTCAATTTTTTTTATTCATTTACAGACCCTAGAACACATTCCAACCTTAAAGTACTGAATTTGGGAGGTTTGTACCATGTTTTGGAAGTCAACCATTATAACTAGCTCAGCAGCCCAAGTCATACCAATTTTCCCCCAACTCTTCATCCAGTGTTTAATTACTGATTTTTTATGCCCATAGACCTCCATGAACACAAATATCAATTTACTAATCCTTCCCAAATCCATGGTCTAGTTTGTACATGCGAATGTACCCAGGAATCCTTGCTGTGGACTTCGGTGATGCCGATGTTCAAAGCATAAATGGTCTCTGTGCTTTGTGCAAAGGATCCTAGACTTTTAATTCTGTATAAATTGCTTTTGCACACTCCCCCATGTAAATTCCATAACCTAAACCTTTCCAATCTCATTCCCATAACCCTCTCAGTTAGCCCTTTACTAGCTTCCCCAAGACTAGTTCTACAACTAGTTTCCTGTTTACTAGTCAATGCCTTAAAGTTTTAATTCTGGGTATAAATTTTTAAGTGATATGTGATCAGGGATATTACACACAAGGGTTTGATGACTAGTTTGGGAGGCCCCCCCTGGCAGGGGTTCGGGGGCAGCGCCCCCATAGCGAAAATTTTGAAAAACAATCCTTGTAAAATGTTGTAATTTCATAGTCATGACTTGGTCAATAATGGGTGATTTATGGGCCCATGGTATTGGGTGTTCCATAATATTTTCCCATGGTAATCACTCTTTAAAAGGAAGGAATTGTAATATAGTTGTGTATTGTAGCATTGTAAAGATGTCTATGATTGTGTAAGAGAGACTTTGAGAGAGTGAAGAGGAAATATCAGTAAATGTGTTGCAGGTTGTATCCCTTCATTTTGTTGGATGGTATAATAATAAGGACTGGAAATTTTTGTGTGGACGTAGCCCATCTTTGGTGAACCATGTTATATTGATGTCTATCTTGTATTGTGTTTATGTGATTTATATTTGCATCTTGTTTATTGTCATTGCTCTGCGATCCTGTTTTTCTAACGAGGATATTGAGGAGGAGGATGAGGACTACGAGTCAGACGACTTGGATGAGTAGTTGGAATCTTATGGAGATTCCCCCCAATGCTATGGGAATAGGTAATTTTGTTGTACTCATATTTTATTTATGACGAGGAAGCTGTTGGGGATCCTCTATGCAGACATGCCTATGTGATGATGTAGACATTATGATCGTTTATATGTGTGTGTGTGTGTGTGTGTGGATGCATTTTTTATGGTATTTTATGTTTATAAGACTTTTATTTGACGATGATTCCTATATGATGTGTATGTACATGTGAATGCAAAATTATATGATGATGCATGTTTATGATTTACTTCCTATATGCGGTGATTGATATGCCATTCTAGAATGTCATTGGCCATTTGATCTACGTCACTATTTTGATTATGGGGGACATGTGTGAATGTAATAAATTCAAAATGTATGATTATTGTTTAGTGTGCGGAAATTTCTAGAAAGGAAAGGATAGCGTATCTGGTAACAGTTGTTTAGTTGGGAGATAAGGAGATAGCAGTCTAAAAACACACAAAGGTGATGAATGTCCAACTGGAGGGAAGTGATCAAGAGACCGGTCATGGCATCATACTCAACGTGGTTATTGGTGGCAGCGCCAATACACACTTTGTCGAGGTGGATCAACTCGTGTGAAGGGGAATATAACACCCAAGCTACCAAGGTGAGGTTAGGAGACCATATGCTTGCGTTTTCAGTGAAACTGGCATGAATAGGGGGAACGAGATCCATCTGGTAGCAATCACGGTAGCAAACCAAAAGGCTCAAGCATCAAGAAAGGTGGAAAAAAAAAAACTATACATACCAAAACGATGTGTTCAGTGGGATTAAGGGTAGAACCTCTTGAGGTACAACCCATTATGGGGATTGGTCAAGAGACATCCTTCGAAATCAGCGAGGACGTATGCCCCCTTTCCGAGGCAGGTTTTTATGACATATGGTCTTTGCAACATCGATTCGAACTTTCCTTTCCTATGCTTGTCATGTGCTTGGTCATAAACAAGCATAAGGTTGCCTTCTTTGAAGGTACAGGGATGAACACGCATGTCATGGTGAGCTTTATACTAATGCTTAATGGCCTCGATCATTTGTATGGCGACTCGTAGATATTCATTCGCCTATTCCAACGTGAGTAGGCGTTGCTTGAGTGGTGAGGTGTCTAGGAGGAATTCAACGGCGATGTGTAAGGCTGGGATCTGGAACTCAATCGGGAATATAGATTCCATGTCGTGCACCAAGTGCAATGGGGTAAAACCCATCAGGGTTTTGGTAGATGTGTTGTAGGCCCATAGGGATGGAAAGAGCATGTGGTGACATTTGGACTTATTCTTATCCACCATGTGTTGGAGCATGGTTTTAAGGATCTTGTTGACAACCTCAACTTGGTCGTTTCCCTACGGGTATGAGGAGGAGGCTTACTAATGCTCGAATTTCCAAAGGGTGGATAACTCCTTCCAGACAGCATCCTCAAAATGCTTGTCATGGTATGATATGAGTTTCTTAGGTACCTTGAAATGCGTAATGACGTGGTTGAAGAAAAAATGTGCTACAATCTCATCCTGGTAGTTAAATGTGAGCATGGCCTTGGCCCACTTGGTGAAGTAGTCGACAACAATGATGATGTATTATGTCCACCGCATGAGCTCAGATTAAACTCCATGAAATAAATGGCCCATTTTCACAAAGTACCAATGGTGACAACTGGTTGGAGTGGCGCAGGAGAGGTCCTTGCTTTTGGAGCAAAGAGTTGGAAATTGTGATAGTTCTTGACTATCATGATGCAATCAATAAAAAGAGTTGGCCAAAAATAACCAACACGAATAACCATTTGGGCAGTGGCGCTATTTGAGAGGTGGTTGCCGCAGGCTCCGCTGTGGAATTCATTCAAGACCTACTCAACCTTGTCGTGTGTGAGGCATCAATGTAAAATGGTGTCGACATTGTGTCGATAAAGGACATCGCCGATAAGAATATATCAAGAAACTTGATGGTGGATGTGACATCGATCATCACGATTGAGTTTAGATCCAAATTTTTGAGTGCATAGGAAAACGAGGATATATCCATACCATGGTCATCCAAAGAAATGATGAATATGTGTTTGTCGGGCAAATTGATTATGATCAGAGATGATGTACACAATATAGTAAGCCAGTCATGAGTTGCGCTAATGCCAATGCCTTGGTATTTTTGGGTGTAACGAATTCAAGGTCATACTCTTGAAAGATTATGATCCACTTGGCCACTTGACCTTGGATGAGGCAATGACTCAAGAGATAGACCATCAGGTTGGAGTATTCTATTACTGTAGTTTGGCTCAAAAGAATGTATTGGCATAATTTATAAACCGAGAAGATGACAGCAAGGGCCATTTTATCCTCGTGGGGGTAACGCAGTGGTGGGTCGGACAATGTCTGACTCATGTAGTATATGACATGGTCTTGGTGAGAACTATCTTCCTGGACTAGAAATCCTGTGATGGAATAATCGGATGCCAAAACGTAAAGGATGAAATCCTTCATGAAATTAGGTTGTGAGATCAAGGGAGCAAAAGTCAGGGCTTGTTTCAATGCATCAAACATAGCTTGTGCCTGCTCGTCCCAAATGAAAGGGACGTTGGTCCACAACAAGTGAAAAAAACCATGGACTTCTGTAGCATATTACTAGATGAATCGTCAAAGAAAATTGGCCTTGCCTTCAAGGATTTGTAATTGGCGCAGGGTGCAAGGGGAAGGAAGGTCAAGTATGGATTGAACCTTCAAAGGATCGACTGTGATATGTTTTTGGGAAACGATGAATCCCAAAAATTGGCTAGCAGGGACACAAAACACACACTTTAGGGGGTTCGGGTGAATATTGTATTTGCGACATCGCAGGAAGACTTGCTGGAAATCTTCCAGGTGTTGAGATATTTTCTTGGATCGAGTGGTGAGATCGTACAAGTAGACAAGGATGATGTGGACCAAGCCATGAAAACAGAAGGTCATGGCCCACTGGAAAGTGGCTCCGACGTTTTTAAGGCCAAAGGGAATAATGTGATAGGAAAAAGTGCCCCAAGGGGTTGTAAATGCAGTCTGATATTGATCCTCTTTATAGATATGAATCTAATTATAGCCAGATAAACTATCCATGAAGGAAAGAACCTCGTGGAGAGTGCATGCATCAATGAGTTGATCAATAAATGGTGTTGGGAAGTTGTCCTTGGGACACACCAAATTCAAATCTTGGAATTTTGTAAAAACACGAATGGTTCCTTTTTTTTATTAATGGGCACAGGGTTAGACACCCACATAGTATACGCGATGGGGTATATGACCCCAGCTTGGCGTAATTTTTCAATTTCGTCCTTAACCGCTAGCATTTTGGACAATGTATGGGTCATTTCTTTTGGTGTACATGCGTAACATCGAGCCAAGTTTCAATGCAGTGCTCAATGATTGAAGGATCATGGTCGGGCATCTCAGTATAGGACCAAGAGAAAATGTTGTGAAACTCTTGAAAAAGCTTCTTATAGGAGGTGACTTCTTTGGGAGTGCAAGAAGTTCCTAACATAATGTCTTCAACAACACCAGGTTTAACAAATATATCCACCTAGATAGTGGGTGATATGTTGGCCATATTACCTTCCTCAAAGGTGTCAGGGATTGGAATGGGGTTCTTGAACCAATCAATGTTACCATGAATGAAGTCTTTTGATTCGACAGAAAA
Source organism: Larix kaempferi (assembly GCA_027924585.1). Taxonomy (NCBI): domain Eukaryota; kingdom Viridiplantae; phylum Streptophyta; class Pinopsida; order Pinales; family Pinaceae; genus Larix; species Larix kaempferi. The sequence goes on from BSBM01000118.1 coordinate 818,926, forward strand.
CTAATCGACTAAAGATGTGGTAGGTTCCTTGGGAATAAAATAAGCAGGATGATGCATGTCATCCCAAGGAAAGTTGGGCTCGGTTAACGCTTCGAGCATCTCTTTGTCACTTCCCAAGCATTGGGTGGACAGATCCAAGGGATTAGTTGGATTTGACAATGTGACTGAGGTGTCGACAATTGAAATAACATAAATGGTGTTTTCTTCGGCCAACAAGGATTTTGGGGGGTGTATTTCCTCAATAATGATGACCTGAGACTCCAAGGACATCTTGCGCAACTCATCCAACATTGAACGATATTCGGGTAAATTGGGGAAATGGTGGGAGTAATGGCCATAGAGTCCACAAACTGCACACGAATGATTTGTACGCAATGATTTGTTACGTAACTGAGGGGATGGCACTTGAACTACCGGACTATTCTTTCCATCATCCAATGTATGTATGTGAGTGTGGAGGATGGGAAATTACGGACAGTTTTGGGTAGCGTGACCGAAGACATCACACAAAGTGCAAGGTGAAGATGCTCAAGTTGAGGAAGGAGGAGGAGGATTCACGGCTTTGTTCTCAGTTACCGAGGCAATGGACTTCATAGATTTTCCCCCAAATTTCTTGGTAGTAGGGGGCGTAGGGTTAGAGGATGTTGTCGCAAACATGCCAAGAGGTGGATGATTAGCGGTGTCAATTGGTTGGACCGGTTGGAGCATGGACTCAGGGGTCGGGGTGAGGTTTGGTGCGGGTAAGTACCAGACAGGAACCCTAATGTCAATCCCAGGATATTCAGCGTCACCATCACAAGCATTCTAATGACTCTTGATGGTGGGAACAATAAGGGGATTGTGTGTATCGGGGTGGCTCCGACATAATTTGGTACAGATGGTGGTTGAGGTTGAGATTGCCGCTCAGGTTGCAATTGGGGTGTCAGCTGAGCGGCAAGCTATGATTCAGGGACTTATTTTCTTGAAGCGACGGTGCATAAGTCTGATATTTCAACATTCGGAGGATGTGGGGGTAAGGTTGTAAACATGGTGGTCATTGGAGCCTCACAATAAATACTTGGCCCCATGGTGGAGATCGATGGAAAGGACCCACCAAGGGCGGTAGTGTCAACCATGGGGAGTACATTTGCTGGAGTAGCGATCCATTTGGGGTCATAGTAGGTGAGTTGGTCAATTTTGATGACCCATCCCTCGTGGGGGAACATCATGAGTCGGAACACAGATGAGACAACGGCCTTCATCGCATACATGTAGCTGCATCCTAAAAGAAGGTTGTAATTGAGTTGGGCGTTAATGACTTCAATGTCATTTAGGATGGTTTTACTAGCTAGCTCAGCAGGGACATTCGAGATAAGGCCCTGTGGTTGAGATACATGACCATAATAAGCCCGGAGTGTCGGCGTGGAAGACTACAATGGAGGGGACCCAAGCTTCTTCCACACGAAGATGGGAATTACGTATGTATAGGCACCCTCATCGACGATGAATCTATGTATTACCAAGTTTTTGATCGAAAAAGATATCTGAAACATGATAGACGAACGTCGAATGCATGTGGGGTTCGGACTGATCCAATTCGAATGCCATTAAATGTGAGTCAGATGGGTCTATCACACCTAAGATAGACAAAAATTCTTTTTGCTATGTCAAACAATTCTTGAGAACTTCTAAGGCTGACATGGCAGTGAGGGATTGGACAAGATCATCCACGATGTTATAGTTGGGGGCAGCTCAAGCATTGGGGTTATTTGTAATGCGGTGCAAAGGAAATTTGGGGGATTTGGGGGCCCCATCAGCCGGTGGGGGGGGGAGTCGTAAAGATTGGTCTACAAGGGTATGCGCAACAGCCTTATCCATGGGTATGGTCTCAATATCTGAACCATATTGATTATGTCGATCCTGGAGGTTTATTTCTAAAGAAGACATCGTTAGGAGATGGTGGAATCCCATCTAGGGGACCACACTCGAGGAAGCAGTGTAGGTAACCGATGGTTGTGTGGTAATGACCCCTTGCATTGTTAAGGGATTTTGTAACACCAAGCGTTGTGTCGTTTGTTGTGGTGGGTTAAGTGGTGTCGGTGGTGCAGCAACCCCTTAGCGTTGATTACCCTCATTCCAAAGTTGTTTGGCTCTAGCCAGGTGGGGGAATTGTTGTGTGTAATGGCCATAAACACCGCAGAAAGAACGAGGATGGTTTGTTCGTAAGTTATGGTTCTTTCCCTGCTTGGGTGGCTGATTGGGGTTCTGATTGGAAAGAGTTGTGTTGTTATTATCTCGATGATTAGGAGGTAGTCCACCCCCTCCTTGGCATTGGTTGTTACCAAGGTTTTTTCCTCGTCTCTGATTGGGTTATCCTTGTTGATTCTATGGGGCTGGTTAGGTCTGAGCCTAATTTTGATGGGAATAAACTTTCCCTTGTGGAACAGTATGATCCTGAGGTTGGGTGGGTAAGGGGTTGTCAACGGTTGGTCTAAGCAAGGGTAGTAAGCAATAGTTGATGGAGGGGGAGCATACCCTTGCAGATTGATACCGAAACTAGGTGTCGCATAGGTGGTTCCATGGGCATGGGGAGTCATGGATGGGGGAACATAGGAGGGAGTCACTCCGGAATAAGTCATTGCACGTGATAGATCAGGGCCACAACTCATCATTGATGCCACAGGACTAGGGAAGGGGTTATACATGGGAGTCTTGTTGATGCCTCGGGGGTGCAGGGTGAGTGCGAAATGCTGGAATGGGTTCCAAGGCACACAACAGGGAATGAAAACCCAGCCAAAGGCTTCAAAATACCCTACGCAAGGGCAATTCTATCCTCGAGTTGTTTGGTGTGGTGATCACCCACAGATATTTGTCCTCCACTGGCACTCTATGAGTAAAAGATTTGATCGTGAAAGATCAGTTTTCCTATCAAGGAAAACAAACTGAAAACTAGTTACCGAAATCTAACTTAACCTACCTAAGGTAAGAACCTATTCTGAGTCAGATCGAGCCTAAAAGGAAGAGTTGATGTTGTGTAGATCATAATTGAAGTGAGATGGACAAGTGATTAAGTACCTTAAACAGAAATGTCTTCGGGTTCTTCACTTGTTAATTAAAGCTTTATCAATTAAGAAATTAAGTGACAATTCTTCAAAGTGTTTAAGCCCATTCAAATACCTGATCTATAATCATTGTGTCAGTTGAAAAATTAACAACTGATTATATATATTTAGTTGCATCGAATCATTTGCATAAATATAAAAGTGAGAACTGTTCAATCAAAGAAATTTAATAGAACAATTCAGAGCATGAGTCAAAACATACAGAAAAATCAATATGAAGGATCATATACATCAATAAGTGATCTACAATAGATTGAACGCAATAGCTGATGAAAATTTGAAACATTTAACTCACCGATTCTCAAATAAATTTAAAGAACACAAGAAGGTGGATAAAGATAACTTTACTACATATAAAAGTCTTGTACAAAAATTACAATGGCTTGAATAGACAGAGCATCTTCAATCCATACTCCTGCTGAATCATAATTCCAAAATTCCCAACCCTTTGCTAAGGGAAACATTCCTCCTTAAATACTAAATTTTACCCAAAATCTCAAAAGGAGAAATTATACAAAATAGAAATTACAAAAATCAGCTACAACCGTCGATCCAATAAAACTTGCTTCTTTCCAGCTTGAAGGATTTTTCCGCCACCTTATTACCAAAAAGATGTTACAAAGACTCGCTCTTTAATCAAATAGGGTCTCGTGGCACCATAAAAATTCAATAACAGATTGTTCATTATCTTCAATAGGTGGCATGGTTTGTGAAACATCTGCTGTAGGAAATTCAGGATCAGGTAATTCATGGTCAGAAACAGAGAAATCCATTAAAGGATTTACTTCAGAAACAGTGGCCGATACGTCAGGTTCTCCATTGATTATAAAGTCTTGTATGACATCGTCATCAAGGTCAGTTGGTTCTTCCATAATTTCCTTTCTCTGCCCCATGGAATTTTGCACATAGGAAGATAACGCTTCCAAGTCCTCTTCACTACTGCCGCTGCTAAGATCAGGAATACATGCATCAAATGGTGGTGACAACGTTTCTTGATACAACAAGGGGTAAAGTTCCTCATTATCAACATGAATATTAGAAGGTTCACCTCCTGCATGGAAATTACTCATCCTATATAAATCTTTAGATAACAAGATACCCAAAACGCTGCGCAGAAAGCTTCCTATTACAGACAGCAATGAGCAATGTAGAATTTTCACGTTAATTGCTACCTTAAGACCAACAGGAAAGGTGATGCCGATTGAGCGAGGCAATTTGCAATGATTAAACTTACGCAGCGAACCCATTATAATTACTTCAACTGTCATGAAAAAAAACCGAGATTTGAGTTTAAGCTTGTGCGAAGTACAAGTTCAATTACTACTTGCATGATTTTGAATTGCTTTTATGATCACATCGTTATAGGCAACCCCCCATCGATAATTATAAATGGTAATTAATAATGGAAATGGAGGTTGCGGTGATAGAATTGACCTGCAAAAAATCTCGATTAGGAGTTCCGAAACACGGGTGATCAGTTCTTCACACATAACAAATCGGATCAATCTAACCCAACTTCGATGAGAAGGATAGAAGCTTTGAAATCGGATTTTAAGTGAAAAGAGATGATCATTAATAAGCGGAGCAAAAATGACAAAACGTCAAAACTCGAGACCAGACACGGCAAACTTAAGGTAGAGCAATGGTGTCCATCCAACATGAAGCAATTGATAATCTTGTAGTAGTATCCACTATTACAAATTATACAGAAAAACTGATAATTTGGGAGAACCAGCTTTACATAAACAAAATAGCGCATCCTGACTTAACTGATTACCCAAAATCAACGTGGCCGCAAATTAATAACAATGGACGGTTGAGATTAGCTAGAGTGGGATGCGGAATTGAATTCAATTACGTTCACAATTTTTTTATTCAAACATTCCGCAAGCCAAAATCCGAAAGTACGGATTTGCTGGTTGCGGGTTCACAAAAATGAAAGTAAAAAAAGGATTTCCGAAAGCCGAAAACCTACTGTGTGGGTGGCGGGCTTCGGAATGTTGAACTGTGACGTAAAATACCCATCCCGAAAGCCGCATCCCGAAATTACAGTTTGCGGGTTTCGGGAGCACACAACAAATAAATGAAAAACAACCATCCTAAAAGCCAAATGCCACCATTGCGGAGTTAGGGTTTCGGGGTAATTATTCCTTGGTCTTATTACCGATCAGTTTCGCAACCCACAAATGTCAGGTTGCAGATCACGGGATCACTAAATACCACAATTTCAAACAACAGTCCCATAACCCACAAATGTCGGGTTGCAGGTTTCGGAGACTCCAAATGCTAATTTTCGGAATGATGATAGCAATCAACAAAATAATCAAATATTTAGCTTTCTTTTCCTTTTAAACCGAAACACCTTGGAAAAATGAACAATAGTTGCAAACAAACAAACCAAAGGCATGGGTGAAGAACATTAGAGGTAAAATCAAAATTCTAATATTTACAAAATGACTCACCCAAACACCATAGTGTTTATTAAGATCGGGGCTCCTGTTGGAGCATAGGCCGCAGCTATAGTAAAGCTGCAAATTTTGAGGAAAAAGCATAAGTGTTGAAGGAAAAGTGCTAAGTTTTGAGTAAAAGCACCAATTTTGGGCAGAAGCGAACAAGTGCGCAGTACGGTGCTAGATGGACGAGCTCAGCGCAGATTACGGGCCGAAAATCGCGGAGCTCGCGCGCACACGTCAAAGGAGAATGAATGTGGCCGAGTAGAAAGCTCGGCTACCACAATAAATGAAGCGACGGAATAGAGGGCTCAGCTACCCTCATTAAGGCTAAGTACAGAAGTTATGGTTTCTCTGACCAAGGAAGAGCAACAGACCAAAGCATTGAAGGTGAAGGACAAGGAGCAGTGAACAATGAAGCGGTGCCCATACCCGCAATCTGCGCCGAAAATCATGGAGCCTGCAGGAAGCGACGACGTGACTGCAAGCGGCGCCTACAGTACACCTAGCCATGTCCACGGTTAGGGTTTTTAGGGATTACTGCTGGGAAAGGCCCACAGTTTTGTAAAGGTGTGACCCTCAGGGCCACCTATATATATGTGTAATTGATAAGGGAGAAGGGTTGTTGCTACTGTTGTTTCTCTTGGATAAGTAGCCATTAGATGTTTTAGACGATAGAAGAGATATTAGATGTTAGAGAGGTGATAGCTGTATAGCTAGTCACTGAGTTGCAGACAGTCTCAGTCGAAGTCTGAGTCATTGTAATCTCGGTAGAAGAAGAGAATAGATCTAAGAGAAGGGCTCCCAGCTGTGTACGTGGAGTTTCCTGGAAAGATCTAAGGCTGCAGCTGTGTGCACAGCATACTATGTAATTTCCATTTGAGATAATATAAGATAACAATTCCAGTGAATGTGATTTCCCCGTGGAGGCGAACTACATAATTCTCACTATTATGATGCTATGTTATGAGAATGCATGTTTATGTTTTACTGTCTATGTTGCATGAATGTCTCGCTGTCTTTATGAATGAGTATATGAAGCAAGTCCTTGAAGCTCCCTTAGAAGTTATCTTTGCGCACTATCGAAGGAGTCAGTAAGAGCACTATTGTCGTGGCGCGTAAGGAGTTCATTGTGCGCTGTGGCGTGAGCACAGAAGTAGTATAGCGTTTAGCAGACGTAGCGGGTAAACGCCTCATGCGCAGGTGCGGAGATACCGTGCAGCTGGGCTGGCGCGTGTGAGTTTCAGTGCTGTTGCACTGAGAGGTCTGCGGAAGAGTAAGACATTCCGCTGTGAGGAATCCTCCCGGAAGAAAGGGAGAAGATTGCAGTCTCCGCATCGCCTAGGTTAAGGAAGCCTGATTCCTTAGCCCCCCCATAGCCACTTCGGGTGAGACTTCGGGCTGCTACGCAGCTCATTGCCGAGAGGGCCAGTGCACCAAGGGGTGTTTGTTGTTGCGCCTCCTGAAAACTCGGGTCTGTCCAAAAAGCAGCCAACAAATGGTTCCGTTGCCTTGAGACTTGTTACCCCGGCGACGTGAGAGATTGATGCGCAACCTAGAGAAAAAGGAAGCCAACAAATGGTTCCATCGTCAGCTTCAACCCTATTATTTTGAAGGCAATGTGGTGCTGGAATCCTATAGCTAAAGAAATTCAAGACTGGTTTGATTCAAAGGAGAGTGAGTTCGCTGAACGTGAAAATAGAAGCTCTAGGCTTCAGACAGAAGACTGGTTGCAGAAGCATATTTATACTGACCTTCATGAAATTTTCTTTGTCACATTTGCACTTGAGTTGCATGCGTGGGTAGCCAAGCTAGCAGATACTAGACCCACTGTGCATGTTGATCAACCCGTCGCTTGGACGCCTGAGCTAGTTAGCATTTTGAAGCAGGTAGATAATTCTGTGTCCTGCGCAGTAGACTTTTGGTTGAACAGTCTGCTGGAAGGCTTCATCACCGAGTTTGCAGTAGATACGAGAAAGAGCTTCAGTGAGGTGGAGAGGAGCTTCTTCCAGGCATACAGGGGTAAGTTCTTAAATTCTCTGAACTTATGGATTAAATGCTTCTGTATGAAAAAGGAAAACTATGCATAGCTTCCGATGAATAGCATAGACAAGTAATGTCCGCAGATTCTGATAGTGATCTTGAAGTTATTGGTTGTACTCATAGTGGAAAACGGTATAAAGTCGGCCTTGATCAACATTTTGTTGAGTCTATCCCATAAGATAGTCGAGCTCCTAGAGCGATCCATATAGAGAGACAAGAGAGTGCTCATATCCCTTATCATCCTTTTACACCGCAAAATCCAGACGGGGCTCAGTATAACCCCGCAGTAACACCTTCTAGTAGCCCACACGGTACTTCTAGTACCTCAACACCACCTTTGTTTAACCATCCCGGAGGCAGTGCTACAGCACCTCCACCTCAACCTACCGCAAGAAGGATGGGCGATGACATGAAGCTACCAACTTTTAGAGGAACAGGGCTAGAAGACCCTGAGCAGCACTGGTTCCTATGTGAAGCCAGGTAGATTGAATGCAGGACCTGACCATTTATCTAGGATAGAGTCAGGGGACAAACCTACAAATCTGGAGGACAATCTGCCTAATGCGCAGCTGTTTTCTGTTCAAGCAGTCGATGAGTATTATTCTGATATTCTTGAGTTTCTCACTACTGGGCAAGCGCCAGTTGAGTTTTCAATCCAGCAGAAGAAGCAACTTGTTGTCAAAGCCACAGACTTCACTTTGATAGCAAGTTAGCTCTATAAGTTGGGCCCTGATGAAGTCTTGCGCAGATGTATCCTACCGCATGAGAAGAACTCTATCATCGCAGAAGCGCACTCCGGGACCGCAGGAGGCCATTTCGCAGGAAAGCTGACTGCGCAGAAGATCTTAGCCGCAGGTCTTTGGTGTCCAACATTGCACAAGGATACTAAGGAATTCTGCAAATGTTGCGATGTGTGCCAGTGGACAGGAAAACCTTCAAGAAGAGATGAAATGCCGCTAAGACCCCAGATAACACTGCGTGCTTTTGATAAGTGGGCCATTGATTTCGTGGGACCTATCAACCCACCAGGAAAGAGAACCGGGGCAAGATACATCATCACAACTACTGAATACCTCACCAGATGGGCTGAGGTGAAGCCAATTAAGAACTGCGACGCTGTCACTGCCGCGCAGTTCAGTTTTTAGAAAATTATCACTAGATTTGGATGTCCATTGATTCTCATGAGTGATCAAGGCACACATTTCCTGAATGAGACTATAGAGGCCCTTACTGAAGAATTCCACATTAGTCACCATAAGAGTACACCCTACCACCCTCAAGCTAATGGTACGGTGGAGGCATTCAATAAGATTCTCGAGAATGCCCTGACCAAGATCTGTAATCAACAAAGAGATGATTGGGACCTTAGAGTCACAGCTGTGTTATGGGCTTACAGAACCACATGCAAGAAATTAACAGGTCGCACACCTTTCAGTTTGGTGTATGGACAAGAAGCAGTTATGCCCATGGAATACATTTTTCCCAGCTTCAGAATTGCACAAATCACAGAAATGGTAGATACTGATACTATGAGTGAAAGACTCTCACAATTGCTTGCCTTAGAAGAAGATAGACTTTTAGCCGGATTCCATCAACAAGTACAGAAGGCAAGACAGAAAGCTTGGCATGACAGGCATATTAAGAATAAAGTCTTTCAAGAAGGAGACTTGGTACTCCTCTATGATAGTAAATTCATCAAGTTTCCAGGCAAGTTTCGTGTACATTGGTTAGGCCCTTTTCAAGTAATAAAGATAACAGAAGGAGGAGCAGTTCAGCTTGCAAAGCTTAATGGAGAATTGCTGCCCACAATGATCAACAGGAGTTAGCTCAAGCTTTATCGCGACAGCCACTCCACCCTGTCGACTTAATTAGATGCTAAAGTACTGCAGATGTCCAATGTAGTTGAAAGAGGCATCGCATTATCACAGTCTACACGGAAATCGTGAGACACTCAGTCTCGGGCTTCCCACGTAGTTCCTTGAAACATCCGCGCATGTCAATAAAGTTTGTTTGGAGCGACCCTATTTGCGCTCTTGTGAAGTTTTTTCGGATTGTCAAACTGTCGCTCTTACAGAGTTCCCTGTTGTCAATTTGCCGCTTGAGGAGTTCTCCTCGTCGTGGAGCCCTCCATTTGCACAGTTACCTATGCTGAAATCACCCGCCGAAAAATTTGAATTACGGTAGTCCTATAGCCGCGTTTGAATATTAATGAAAGATAAGCTCACCAATTAATTGTATCTGCTCTGACAGATTCAGCTTGATCTCCCTAAGATTCGCATTTATGTCATGCACCGAAAGCTTTAGCTTCTCCCGGAAGGCTGTCAGAGCCAGCCCATCGCAATTAATGCACCGCAAAAGCACGGGGGTAGGGGGTTGTCAACTCATGCATAGGCACCTACGGCTATTAACCCCACTTGTCTGCATTTACTATCGCCTTTAGCTATAAATACCCCGCACTCGTATATCTTCGGGTTACTTTTCTCAAGTTGCATAGTGTCTTGTTTGAGAATCTAAGTTATTATTTTCAGAGCCGTGTCGTGCAGACTGCTTCCTTTGTGTCCAACGTTTGTATCCTACGATATTCCGCCATTTGTCTGTTCAAGTCCTTGTTGTGTATACCGGTTCACGACGGAGAACCTATCAACTGAAGAAATTTTTCGTAAATTTAAGCGCAGAGGCTTAGATTTCAGCATGACTACCCCGGTGATGACCTCGGCTTACACGCACCCTGGTTGGATTGATCCCAGGCAATCTCCGGGCATAAGGGCATCTCAGCCATAGCAGCCGGACAAAACCGTTCCAGAGCCCTTGGCCACTATGGTGAATTACATTCCTCCGCGTCCAGATGATGCACTCGAGGTGCATATTCCAAAGAATGCGAAGTATCTGATTCCGCTGCCACCAATGGCGGAAGTCGTGTGACAAGAAGGGTCCCTGCTTGGACACCTTCCACTAGTCAAGTTTTCTGATTTCAACTTGGGAGACTACAGAACGTATCCTCAGTTCACGCCAGATCGCTATCTGACGGTAGTCCATAATCCCACCAGAAAGGTTGATGAATTCGTCCCGAAGGAATTTGCAGCAAATTTAGAGAAACCTGGACTGTTGAACCTGTTGAAGCTACCGCACTTCGGGCGTAGCAATGAAGTCAATGCAGTTGTTAAGGCACTACTATCCTGCATTCATGGTGGTTACCTTTGGCTGGGGAGGCCAATCGATTTGAATGTCGACTTGATTCATCGTATTACCGACCTATCTAAGGTTGGTAAGGACCCCAATATTCATTTTGTTGGTAAAGCTAAGGACATAAAGTTGGATGCACAGTTGGTGCAGAAATACAAATTGACAAGAGGAGGTCGGGCTTATGACCTCACTATAGTTGAGTATGAAGCATTTAGATTTACAGGCAGTCTGCTTGCAGGCAGACTTCTCACGAAGTGCAGACCTAAAGAAGTCACTTGAACTGTCGTGGAGCTCGCAATCGCAGCTGCGGAGGGAGAGCAGTATAACTGGTCTCTCTTCCTCCTTAATTCTTTCTTGGAAGACTGTCAGAACGTTCAAGACACCGTCGGTCAGTTGTTCCATTTTTCTTGGCTTTTGATTTTATGCGCCTTTGTCAGATGGAAGGAGCCCCCCAACACTCAGTTCCTTCCGCGCTGCGTGGGAGAGGTTGCAGGAATGCGCTATGTCAACCTCTGGGATTCTAGTAATCCCGCGAAGCGCAAGATGAACTGTGCTGTGTTTTGTGAATATTACCATCTCCTCAAAGATACCATCCAGGAAATGCCAAGGCTGAGTGAGGAGACAACACAAATATATGGAACCAAGTTGGTCTTTTCTGCCAACTTGCATGAAATTTACTTTCGGCCTCTTGGAGTTCAGGAAGAATGGGCCGTAGGCCTTTACCAGATGACTACTCAGGATGTTGAAGAAACTGTGAAGTCTTGGCCGGATGAATGGAGGGAGGCTGCTGAAGTCGCATCTGTGATGCCACCCCTTGCTGTGCAAGAGAAGGATAAGGGTAAGGAAGCGATTGAGCAGAGAAGTGATGAAGGTTCACCAGAACCAGTGGCCAAGAAGCAGAAGGTGTTGCATCCCTCTGAGACCAGTACCTCAGGGATTGACCAGTACTTGAAGGAGAAATTTCACGAGCTGCAGACCTTGCACGCTCACATCAGAAGTGCTCTGGACCTGCAGTTCATGGAGTTAAAAGGTCTCGCAGGAAGAGTTGCGCAGACCCATGCGCCAGCATCTAGTTCGCAGGTGCCGCAGGCATCTACAAGTACCGATCGAGTTGAAGTACTTGCAGAGAGGCATACTGTCGTTCACATCCCACCTACAAGCATGACACTTTCGGATCCTTTGGCTGCACTGCAGGTAAGCGCAGTTGGCCCCGTTGAAATAAATTTGTCTTTGATTCCGATAGAAACCTTGCAGTTAGTGCAAGAGAAGGTCTCTATTGAGCTGAGAGCTAGAGATCTCTCCACATTCCATGCAAACCAAAGACTACAATCGTAGGAAATAGAGTTGAAGGCAGGCTATAAGAACATCTCTGAGAAGCTTGCACTTTATGAGGCTCAAGACACTGGGATAAGAAATGTAGTTGATGAAATCACCCAGGAGATGCCGGCCTGCGAGATTCAACCAGACCTTCCTCTGGTTGAGAAAGTTCAAATTATTGATGGAAGGGTGAAAGCCCTAGAGCAGGAAATAGTTGCTATGGCTGAGGACCATAGAACGCAGATCACCGAGTTGGAAGCTCGTGTTGCAGCACATCCTACAGATGATAGGCAGGAACAATTTGAAGCACTGCGCAGAGCTTCCACACAAATGAAGTCCAGAGCAGATGAAGCCAAGAACCTGATGACGCAAGCTATGGAGGCTTGGAGTGAGCTTGAGAAGCTCCCTTTCAAAGTCGATCTTTTGGAACAGGTGCAAGCAGTAGAACAGTCCCTAACTGTTCTGAGTGAAGAAGCTAAGGCCTTAGAAGGCTTAGCCAAAATGAGGAAAATGAGCGAAGTGCGCAGAATACAACAACAACTGCACAAGCTCAAAAATGAAGATGCTAATCTCACCAACAGCATTCAACCATTTATGGATGAATATGCTGAACTTGTTGCCCAAGCCGAGGCAAAGATCAAAGAATTTGTTGAATTTCAACAGTTGGTTGATGGCATAACTGAAGAAGAAGCCACTGCATAAATGGTGCAGACAGCTGCGGAGTGCATGGATGAAATGGACTCCACTATTGCGCAGTGGAAGAAAGCATTTGCTGAGACCCAAGCAAAAGCAGATGCGCAAGTAAAGCGACCACACGCTGGTGCGAGTGGCTCGGGGACGAGCCACAAGTAAGTGTTAGGGGCCTGTTGGAGCATAGGCCGCAGCTATAGTAAAGCTGCAAATTTTGAGGAAAAAGCACAAGTGTTGAAGGAAAAGTGCTAAGTTTTGAGTAAAAGCACCAATTTTGGGCAGAAGCGAACAAGTGCGCAGTACGGTGCCAGATGGACGAGCTCAGCACAGATTACGGGCCAGAAATCGCGGAGCTCGCGCGCACACGTCAAAGGAGAATGAATGTGGCCGAGTAGAAAGCTCAGCTACCACAATAAATGAAGTGACGGAATAGAGGGCTCAGCTACCCTCATTAAGGCTAAGTACAGAAGTTATGGTTGCTCTGACCAAGGAAGAGCAACGGACCAAAGCATTGAAGGCGAAGGACAAGGAGCAGTGAACGATGAAGCAACGCCCATACCCGCAATTTGCACCAGAAATCGCGGAGCCTGCAGGAAGCGGTGACGTGACTGCAAGCGGCGCCTATAGTACACCTAGCCATGTCTGCAGTTAGGGTTTTTAGGGATTACTGCTGGGAAAGGCCCACAGTTTTGTAAAGGTGCGACCCTCAGGGCCACCTATATATATGTGTAATTGATAAGGGAGAAGGGTTGTTGCTACTGTTGTTTCTGTTGGATAAGTAGCCATTAGATGTTTTAGACGATAGAAGAGATATTAGATGTTAGAGAGGTGATAGTTGTAGAGCTAGTCACTGAGTTGCAGACAGTCTCAGTCGAAGTCTAAGTCATTGTAATCTCGGTAGAAGAAGAGAATAGATCTAAGAGAAGGGCTCCCAGCTGTGTGCGTGGATTTTCTTGGAAAGATCTAAGGCTGCAGCTGTGTGCGCAGCATACTGTGTAATTTCCATTTGAGATAATATAAGATAACAATTCTAGTGAATGTGATTTCCCCGTGGAGGCGAACTACATAATTCTCACTGTTATGATGTTGTGTTATGAGAATGCATGTTTATGTTTTACTGTCTATGTTGCATGAATGTCTCACTATCTTTATGAATGAGTATATGAAGCAAGTCCTTGAAGCTCCCTTAGAAGTTATCTTGGCGCACTATCGAAGGAGTCGGTAAGAGCACTATTGTCATGGCACGTAAGGAGTTCGTTGTGCGCTGTGGTGTGAGCACAAAAGCAGTACAGCATGTAGCGAACGTAGAGGGTAAACGCCTCGTGCGCAGGTGCGGAGATACCGCGTAGCTGGGCTGGCGCGTGTGAGTTTCAGCGATGTTTCACTGAGAGGTCTGCGGAAGAGTAATACATTCCGCTGTGAGGAATCCTCCCGGAAGAAAGGGAGAAGATTGCAGTCTCTGCGTCGCCTAGGTTAAGGAAGCCTGATTCCTTAGCCCCCCCATAGCCACTTCGGGTGAGACTTCAGGCTGCTGCGCAACTCGTTGCCGAGAGGGCCAGTGCGCCAAGGGGTGTTTGTTGCTGCGCCTCTTGAAAACCTGGGTCTGTCCAAAAAGCAGCCAACAGCTCCTGTGCTTAAGTAAGCATGGGATCTGTTGTGGACACAACAAATGGCAACTGGCCAGGAAGAACCAGTTATCTTTGTAATCAAATCCAACTAAAGACAACATGTTGATCAACCGATTTCTTGAAACCCAAGTCTTAGAAGATACTGAAAAGATAACAGCCAACAAACAGTGAACATAAAAATGGATAAATCTCAATCAATGATGATTGTAAAGATAACACTCATTTGATAAGGAGATTTAGAGAGTGATACCGAATCTTTACCATGATGTAATCATAGAAAACCAGCTTGTGTTGAATTTGGGCACAGTCTTAGAAATGCTCATGGAAATCCGAATTATAGATCTCCTTGGTTTATTAATTTCATATATATTCAGCGACACTTCATCATCTTATCTTTTGTCTTTTCTTTTCTTTTCTTCTCTCTTTTTTTTTTATAAATATAAAATTTTGTTGATACAAGACCACTGTCCTAACTTGGTGACCAGATGAAACAATGCCATTCACAAGCCCGATCTGGAAACTGGTCAAGCTAGGTCGATGACGAGACTCCTTGTCTTCTGGTTGTACGACCAAAAGAAATCATCATGGCTTGGTGACCATATAGTGATAATTCCAGTCCAAGGTCAAACTCATGATCATAGCAGGGCTGGCTTGTGATAAGACCCCCCTGTTCTTGTATATAACAAAATCTTATAAAAAGAAAACACTTTATTTTGGCATAAGCTACAAGGCATTACCATGGCTTGGTGACCATATAGTGATAATTTTACTCACTAGTGCTTTGTGGATCATGAATGGACCGACCTGTAATAGGATCTTCCACCGTCCAGCAGAACTGAAAGTCATCTTCCAAGTGTGGTGGCTTGATGTGAAGATGTCATTCCACTTTAAACACCTATGAACCTAATGGGTTGGCTTAATAACAAGACCACCCACCTAGTAACCTATAATTTTAAACAAATTTCATATTCAAAGTGATCGTAAAAGGATCCATGAGTAATCGGAACTGGTCAAGTTATTATGATATGTCGTTCAACCATGAAACACCAGATAGAGAAATTATGACCATCCTCCATACCTCAATTACACAGATAAAGCATGGTGAAAGATAACGATCAAAGTGAAAAGTATCCAAAGGCACTGCACTTACTTGACTGTTTATTCTTCAGAGCAAATTCTAATCAAAAGCCAGAAAGTAAGATTGATAACGATGCTGAAACTTTAGAAGCAATTGTTGCTAAGAAAATTGATCATAAGCCATTACCACAAGTATGAAGCCTTATTAATGAAAACCAATAAAAAAACAAGAAAATCAATCAAAATATGAACGCAATAAAACAAATGATTAAAAAACAAATCACACCCATGTACAAGTGCATCAGATTGCTCAGATGAAATACTTTTTGAGAAGAGATATATTCATCGAGTAGGTGTATACACCTCCCTCCAATGTCTACAATCGAACTGTGTTGGGACCAATCTTTTCTGTAATAATGAAAGGTCCGAGCCAAAGACGTTGGAACTTGGTGTACAGATTTGTATCTTTACGTTGCTTGTCCCACCTCAAAACCAAGTCACCAATAGAAAACTCCCTATCGGAAGAAGATTTTTCATCAAACCATCTCTTCACCATCTGCTGATGATGATACAACTTGTTCTTGGCTATTTCCCTGTCCTCCTCTAGCTTCAAGAGGGTGTCAATTCTTTGCTGGAGGGGAGAATAATCATCTTCTCAGACTGGGCCAATTGTAACGAAGGAATGGTGAGATTAGTGGGGAGAATGGCTTCTTTGCCATAAACCAAACAGTATGGGGAGTTTACAATTGCTGCTTTTGGGGTAATTCGATCTGCCCATAATGCATTATACAACTGTGTATGCCAATCTCTGTGATGAGAGGCTACAGTTTTCTTGAGAATATTAATTAGGTTTTTATTTGATGATTCAGCCAAGCCGTTACCCTGAGGGTAATAATTGGCAGAAAATTTAAGCTTAATTCCCATCTCAAAGGCATATTCAATTATATCGTTTGAAGAGAAGTAGGATGCATTATCGAAAGCTAAATACTCTGGAGCACCAAAGCGTGTGAAAATCTTGCTATCAAGGAAAGAGATTACTTGAGTGGTGTTGCATTGTTTAAGAGGAGCTACTTCAACCCATCTAGTGAAATAGTCCGTGGTTGTGAGAATATACTTATGTTGGAGAGATGAAGGAGGTTTTATAGGCCCAACAAAATCCAGTCCCCATTGTTGAAATGGAAACTGAATCGTAACTGGTTGTAAAGGAAATGCAGGTTTCCTAAACTTCCCTGTGCATTTCTGGCATGGCTCACATTTTCTCACATAAGCATAGGCATCTTTAAACAGTGTGGGCCAATAATATCCAGCCCTGAGAATCTTGTGTGTTGTCGTCTCTCCTGAAAAATGGCCTCCAGCTGGACCTGCATGAAATTGAAACAAAATGTCATCAGTTTCATGTTTTTCCAAGCATCTAAGAAATACTCCATCATAATTTTTTCTAAAAAGAACTTGATCAATGAATTGATAAGGAGCAAACTTTAGTCTTAAAGCTCTTCTTTTCTTAAAATCGAGAGTTTCAGGAGCAAACTCATGCTTCAGAAAAAATTTGATATCGTCGTACCACTATGATGTCGGGGCATCAATAATGTTAACAACACCTGAGGGAATTTCTTCCTCGTGATCCCATTCAGACTGTTGCTGTGCGGGGTCATTGGATTATGCAGTAAGAAGACAAAGGCCCTGCCCTTTTACAATTTTTGCCGGTCTGATCTCAAGATCATATTATTGTAGGGTGGTCATCCAATGGGCCCTCTTTTCCCCTAACTCTTTCTGAATGAGGACATTCCTGATAGCAGAATACGGAACAATGACTTTGGTTTGAGACTTCAGCAAGTAGGGTTTGTAATGTTTGACATATTTATAAACTGCATAGGCTTGCTTATCAATCTGTGAATATTTAAGCTCTGCACCTTTGAATGTTGAGCTCATGAAAGAGATGGGGATTTCTGCATCATTATCATGATTTTGCGTTAGCACAGCTGCATAAGAAAAATCAGTGGCAAAAGTATAAAGAATGAAATCCTTATCAAAATCTGGGAACATGAGGGCAGGAGCTTCTGCAATGGCTTTTCGAATTCTGATAAACTCATCTTTCTGTTCCTACGACCAAGTAAACTATACATCTTTCTTGACCAGGAGTTGCAACGGTTTGACTATTTGAGCAAAATTTGGTACAAATCTCTGTACAAAATTGATCTTACCTAGGAAGGATTGCAATGCTTTGCGCGAACCGGGTAAACTAATTTTTGAAATGGCCTCTGTACATTCAGGGTCAATAACCATACCTTTTTTCGAAACAATGAAGCCTAGAAGTTTTCCTTCAGTTACTGCAAAAATAGATTTCTTCGGGTTGAGAGAAATACCGAATTTCCTGCAGCGATCAAAAACTTGTTTTAAAGCGAACACATGTTCATGTAATTTTTTAGAGTAAATAGTGATATCGTTAAGGTAAACCATGACAGAATTATGCATTAACCCTCGGAAAGCTATATCCATAGCTCTCTGAAAAGTAGCTCCAGCATTGATCAACCCGAAAGGCATCCATCTGTAAGCAAAAGTACCCCATGGGGTTCTGAAGGTTGTTTTCAATTGATCGTCTATGGAGACCATAACCTAGCTATACCCCGAAAAACCATCCAGGAGGGAAAACATCTCTGACCCGGCTACCTTATGAAGAATCTGCTCCATAGATGGAACAGGATAGTTGTATTTCTCAGAAGCCCGATTTAGGTTCCTAAAATCAACACAAAGTCGAATTTCTCCATTTTTCTTACGAACAGGTACTAAGTTGGCAATCCACTGAGTGTGCCTGATCGAAAAGATAATTCGAGCATTGAGTAACTTCTCCAGTTCCTTTTTAACAGAAGACTCTAAACTGGGGTGCATTTTCCGCAGCTTTTGTTGAAATGGCTTAACCTCTGGTTTCATGGGTATGTTGTGGAACATGACGCTAGTGTCAAACGTTCTTAATTCGTCATAAGTCCAGGAAAAGACATCTTTATACTGTTTACACAATGCAATAATGGCTCTGCGTTCTTCAGGGGTGCAATCAATTCCCAAATTGATGAAACAAGGTTCATGTTCAGTGCCTAGGTTGACCCGTTCATAATTCAAAAATGAACTTTGAGTTTTACAATTAGTCTGAGATTTGAATTTGTCCTATAAATCGTAAAACTTTTCTAGATTGATCACCGACTTTGGGATGACGTTTGAGGAATCAATGAGAGACTTTTCATGTTATGTTTCATCGATGGCCATGTCTTGAAACGTATCCTGAGCAGTGAGGAAGTCAATTATCTGTCGGTCATCATCAAACACTTTCCAATTAGTCACATTATCTGGAATAGATGGTCTGTACATCAATTCAATTGAAAAAGTTTGAGGAGACAGACCTTCCGGCGGAATCAGTCTAGAAGCTGTGTTTGCTAACAGATCTGCAACAAAATTTTGTGATCTAGGAATTGATTTAATATTGAATGTTGAAAATGAGTTAGTTAGCTCCCTTACCAGATTTTGATAATTAGCCAAACGCAGAGACAAGCAGTGTATCTTATTTCTGACTTGCTTGACTATAATTTCCGAGTCCCCATAGCACTCTATTACTTGAACACCCAAATCAATGGCCTTCCTGAGCCCCTGCACAAGAGCTTCATATTCGGTAACATTATTAGTACAGTCAAATTCTAATCTGCAAGCAATCATGATTTTCATTCCTTTAGGATTGATAAGAACACAACCCGCTCCAGCTCCCTCCTTGGACTTGGAGCCATCGAAAAATAAAGTCCAGGAGACAGGGTCTAATCTAAAATTTGTATTCACATTATATACATTATGCACAATTTCACCAGAAAAAGGTATAGAAGTAACCTGAGTGATATGTGATTCATTATGAATGCTTTCTTCTGGTGAGGCATCAGCTGAGAACTCACAGAAAAAGGTATCGAATGTAAAGTGCTCTATACGAGAGGTGAGATAACCAACAGGTTCACTTGAATCATTAAGATCAGTAACTGTCTGTTTCATAAAAGGTTCTCTGCTGATCTTAATTTTATTTGGTTGACCATTGTATGGCAACCATAAGTGGGACCAGTCAGTTGCAAAGTAACCCTTAAGTTTCTCTGACCACTCCCTGCTTAACCACATTCCATAGGCTTCTAGGATGTCAGCTATCACAATGTCAACTGTCTAATGGATCCCGGGATCAGCTGAGAGTGTGAGAAAAACGTTTCTCAATTTTCCAACCACTCTGACTTTGGATCTGTCAAGTTGCACAATCTGGGTTGGACAAGATTCCCACGTTGCATTCAATTTTCTGCAAACAGAGAGGGGCATCACATTTGATGATGCTCCCAAATCTATCATGCAGTTGTGTACATTCCAGTTTAAAATCTCAAAAGTAAGCAAGAAAGGAGGAGTTCTCTTACTTGCTGTTTTTTTACCATTAGTTTTAGTGACAGAGTCTAGATTATTATTCTGTGACTCTCTAGGCTATTTGACTATCATGTTTTAGGTAAAGAGTCTCTCATAGTAGGAATCTTGAGTAGCTCAAACAGAGATATGTTTGCTTTGACTCTTTTTAAGTCTTCAACCAGGTTGTACTCCATTTGAGGGAGGATTGTATCCTTCTGTGGGACAGTCTTGTTACTTGTGGGAACCGGAGAAGAAGATGAAGGTTCTTGAGGTGGCTTCGGTCTTGACCTTGTATTATAAGGATGTTGTGTGTTAAACACCGCCTCAGGTTCTTCTTCTTCTTCACACGTAGGAAGTTCCAAAAAGAAACCCACAGCATCGACCTGTGGATCATCTTCTGCTTCTTCTTCAGGTAGTGGAGGATCTGGGGTAGTCTAATCGTTAGAAGTGTCAGGGGTGACTTGGGATTCTACTGCCAATGCTCTAAAAATAGAAAAGAGTTCATCATTTGTGACTGCATCTGCCGGATTTGGTGGTGGTGGATTTTGTGGAGGCTGGTAAGGTCTCCTAAACGGTGACCTTACAAAACCTCTGTTCTAATTCTGATTATCGTTAGTGTTTTTCTTCAAATACACCATCTCATTCGACATCTTCTAAAGGAATTTCTTCATGTCAGTCAAATCAAATGAATCCTTGTTCTGAACTATGGGTTTAGCAACAATCTCAATTTTCTTCCTGGAAGTGGAAGGTTGTCCTTCTGAGGATTCAGGGCTGTCATCCAGACAAAAGATGTCTTTCTCAACTTGGATTGCTTCATCAAATGCTTCCAGTCGAGTACCCTTCTGTTCCCTTTTGACCCATATTGCAATGGAGGGAGGCAGACCCTTTTCATAATAAGCCACCAATAATTCTTCAACAGGAAGAAGATTGGCAGGAATTTTGTTTCTAAGATATGAAAACCTTTGGTTAAAGTCTTTTACCCTTTCTTTTCCTTTGGCCTTCATGGAGTACAACTCTAAGACAAGATCTTGTGGTGTCTTGTCATCCCCAAACTTCTGGGTAAAATGTTTCTCGAATTCATCCCAAGAAGTTATGTATTGGGCTAGTAAAGAAAAATACCAAGTGGTCGCTCTACCCTCAAAAGTGTATGGAAAGAGTCTACATACTACATCCTCATTTACCACGCTTCTAAGCCTGATTTCTTGCATAAAAGTTTTTATGTGATCCAATGCGGGCGTTTTATCATCAGGGTTGAATTTAGGCAACCATTTTTCAGGATTCTTTGGTAATCTATGTTGATCTCCTAGTATGAAAACTGCACCTTGGTCAAGCCAAGGTCTATTTTGACCTTCTCCAGCCATTGGAGGTTCTTTTTCTTCTTCTTCAGATGACGAACTAGAAGAATTCTCTGCATCCGAGGAAGATGAAGGAGGGGACGGTGGTGGACCACTGGCTCCAAGATTTGGTTGACCTTATGTTCCTATGGGAGTGGCCTCGCGGTTATATTCAAGAGAATCTGTTCGATTGACTAGGTCTTGGTTTTCAAATTGGTGATCAACTGTATGTCGATCCTATGTGTTAAAACTATCAGTTGGTTGAATCGGTGGATCAGAGGTCTATGAGGTGGGAACTTTCTATTCTTCCCGATCGCTAGCCTACAAAACACCTTCTAATTTTAGAGCTACCAAACCGCATCTTCTTTGATCGGCAAGACGTTGTTGTTCTACTCTTAAAACCCTATCGACGGATTTTTTCAATAACTGTTCTAACGAAATGGGTCCCCTTGAGGGCGACGTGAAGATGATTTCTCCTCTGTTCTCCTGTCGTACCACCGGTGTAACAGGTATAACTGTAGGTTGCGCAGATGTAATAGGGAGAACTGTAGGTTGAAAATCAGTTGGTTGTTCAGATGTTGAAGCCCTAGTCTGGCTTCGGGTTTGAACTGTTGAAGTACTTGCTAGAGGAGGCTTATTAGTAGTTTGATTAGGCATGTTTTACTAGTGGCCCTCCTTCTAGCACCATTTGTTGATGCCTCGGGGGTGCAGGGTGAGTGTGAAATGCTGGAATGGGTTCCAAGGCACACAACAGGGGATGAAAACCCAGCCAAAGGCTTCGAAAGACCCTACACAAGGGCAATTCTATCCTCAAGCTGTTTGGTGTGGTGATCACACACAGATATTTGGCCTCCGTTGGCACTCTATGAGTACAAGATTTGATCGTGAAATATGAGTTTTCCTATCAAGGAAAACAAAGTGAAAACTAGTTACCGAAATCTAACATAACCTACCTAAGGTAAGAACCTATTCTGAGTCAGATCTAGCCTAAAAGGAAGAGTTGATGTCATGTAGATCAGAATTGAAGTGAGATGGACAAGTGATTAAGTACCTTAAACAAAAATGTCTTCAGGTTCTTCACTTGTTAATTAAAGCTTTATCAAGTAAGAAATTAAATGATAATTCTTCAAAGTGTTTAAGCCCATTCAAATACCTGATCTGTAATCATTGTGTCAATTGAAAAATTAACAACTGATTATACATATTTAGTTGCATCGAATCATTTGCAGAAATATAAAAGTGAGAACTGTTCAATCAAATAAATTTAATAGAACAATTCAGATCATGAGTCAAAACATACAGAAAAATCAATATGAAGGATCATATACATCAATAAGTGATCTACAATAGATTGAACGCAATAGCTGATGACAATTTGAAACATTTAACTCACCGATTCTCAAAGCAATTTGAAGAACACAAGAAGGTGGATAAAGATAACTTTACTGCATATAAAAGTCTTGTACAAAAATTACAATGGCTCAAATAGACAGATCATCTTCAATCCATACTCCTGCTGAATCATAATTCCAAAATTTCCAACCCTTTTCTAAGGGAAACATTCCTCCTTAAATACTAAATTTTATCCAAAATATCAAAAGGAGAAATTATACAAAATAGAAATTACAAAAATCGGCTCCAACCGTCGATCCAATAAAACTTGCTTCTTTCCAGCTTAAAGGATTTTTCCGCCACCTTATTACCAAAAAGATGTTACAAAGACTCGCTCTTTAATCAGATAGGGTCTCGTGGCACCATAAAAATTCAATAACATATTGTTCATTATCTTCAATAGGTGGCATGGTTTGTGAAACATCTGCTGTAGGAAATTCAGGATCAGGTAATTCATGGTCAGAAACAGAGAAATCCATTAAAGGATTTACTTCAGAAACAGTGTCCGGTACATCAGGTTCTCCATTTATTATAAAGTCTTGTATGGCATCGTCATCAAGGTCAGCTGGTTCTTCCAGAATTTCCTTGCTCTGCCCCATGGAATTTTGCACATAGGAAGATAACGCTTCAAAGTCCTCTTCACTACTGCCGCTTCTAAGATCAGGAATACCTGCATCAAATGGTGGTGACAACGTTTCTTGATACAACAAGGGGTAAATTTCCTCATTATCAACATGAATATTAGAAGGTTCACCTCCTACATGGAAATTAGTCATCCTAGATAAATCTTTAGATAACAGGATGCCCAAAATGCTGCGCAGAAAGCTTCCTATGACAGAAAGCAATGAGCAATGTAGAATTTTCACGTTAATTGCTACTTTAAGACCAACAGGCAGGGTGATGCCGATTGAGCGAGGCAATTCGCAATGATTAAACTTACCCAGCGAACCCATTATAATTACTTCAACTGTCATGAAAAAAAATCGAGATTTGAGTTTAAGCTTGTGCGAAGTACAGGTTCAATTACTGCTTGCATGATTTTGAATTTCTTTTACGATCACATTGTTATAGGCAACCCCCCATCGATAATTATAACTGCTAATTAATAATGGAAATGGAGGCTGCGGTGATAGAATTGACCTACAAAAAATCTTGATTAGGAGTTTGTTGTTGCAGCAACACCCCCCCCCCAAAAAATTTTGTACATATTGGGGCCCCTCCTCTCATTTTTGTAGAAAGTTTGCCTTGAGAAGCCATCCCAGCTGTTATCTGTGTTTTTCAGCATGAAATCTTGTTTCCCAACGAAAATTCTGGCCATAAACCTTTCCTTTTTCCCCCAAGGAACCTAAAGGGAACTTAGAATTTTTTCCCGACGTTTTGGAGTCTCTCGGGTTATCTCCCCGCAGTTGCGGAAGCAACTCGCATAAGCTTCTCAAAGGAAGACTTAGAAAATTTTTGTTGGAAGAACGCGGGAACCATTGGGCAATAGCTCCCGAAACGGCGGGAGAACTTGGGAAAGACGCCCGAAAGGATTTGGAATATTTTGTTAAAATCGCGGAAGCTTCTGATGAAAACCGCCCGAAACGGCGGAGGAATTCAGCGAAGTTGTCCGAAACGACGAAGGCCGTTCGTATAAACTTTCCGAAGAGAGACTTAGAAAAAATTTCGAAAATTTGCGAAAACCTTCGGGTTTTCCTTCCGAAACGGCGGAAGCCATTCACAAAAGCTTTCCGAAATAACCACGGAGAAATTCACGAACTTCTTCCGAAACTGTGAAAAGAACTTAGATTATTTTTTGAAAAAGTTGCGGAGCACCCCAGGGAAACTGTGCGGAATCATTCAGCTTATGTTCTCGACACCGCGGAAGCTCTCGGGCTATCCTTCCGAAACGGCGGAGGCCAATCACATAAACCACCCGTCTAGGCTTTCCGAAATAAGACTTAGGAAACTTTTCAATTTTTTGTTTTTTGCGGAACAACTCAAGTTCGCCTCCCGAAACGATTGTGATTGCAAAAAATTGCTTCCGAAACAGCGGAACCTTTCATCATTGTCTCCCGAAATGGCGGAAGCTTTCGCCATGTCGTCCCGCAGTAGCGGAATCCGCTTGCTTAAAACTCGTGAAAAGAACTTGGAAACTTTTCCAAAAATATCGCGGAAGAACTTGAAGAAGCTACCCGAAACGTGCGGGAGCCATCCGTTTACCTTCCCGGGAGCCGCTGAGCATCTAAGTTTTGAAAAGCTCGTGAAGTCTCGAAAGTCGCCGAAGGCATTCGCCAAAGCCTTCCGCAACCGCGGAAGCCTTCACAGAACCATCCTGAAACAGCGGAGGCTGAGGGCGTAAGCTTTCCGAAATTACTTGCCGAAACCCCGCGAGAGTTAGAAAATTTCCGATTTGCGGGAGCTATTGGTGAGTTGCTCCCAAAACGGTGGAAGCCTTGGCATTATCCGTCCACGACGCGGGTTTCTTTTACGGAACGTTGTGAGTTTTCCTTCCGCGGCACGCCCGGAACGGTGAAAACTTTCGCTTTATCTTTCCGCAACGGTGGATAAGATTCACCAATTTGTCCCGCAGAAGGCAGTCGCACACGGATTGAGATATGTTGACATGACCGCCGACGTACCGGTATTTAAACCATGATTAATTGTGCCACCCACCAAACTAAATGCCGCACGTGCCGGTTCTATATAAATAAGCGGTGGGGGTACGAGCCAACGCATTGTTAATTCTCCAATTGGACGATTTGTTGGATGCCGCGCAAACTGCTCCAGCTCGGATTGCTCAACCACGTTCACGGCCACCTCAGTTAGCATTTCTTGTCGGTGACAAGTAGGATCTTAACCGTAAATTTGTCCCCCTACAGGTCGCATTGCTTTTGGGTTACCTTTCTTTTGAAAATGATGGGCATTGGTGGGGTTTTGACGGGCAAAACGCCCGTCATGGGCAATTTTTGCCCGTCAAATACAGTTTGAATTGAGTTCTCGTCATATAAAACAGACAATGGATAAAACGTTTTTTTTCCTGGGTAGAGACGGTTAGTGCGGGCGGTTAAACTTGTTCTATTTTAATCCCCGAGCCGCGTGCCTCGTTATGTGAAAAAAATATCGAAGCCCCATGGGATTTTCATGTCCTCGGCCGAAAACCAAGACGTAAAATCCCGAGCCTCTTCGTAAACCTCAGTTCCATGAAGACACCGTTACCCTATTCAAGAAAAGAAATCGGCGCCATTGCCCCTGCCGAAACCCTGCGAGCTATCTTGTATCGAGCCGAAACCCAAAACTATGGCCACCCGAGCTGTTTCGTCAGTATGTCACCGGTGCCATTGCCCTCGCTCGAACTAAAACTTCCCATAGAACACATCGGCAAGTGCCGTAAATAACAATAGCATTCGCCGGGTCATAAATACGAAAAGCGCCTCCTTATTTCGTCATAGAACCTTTCCAACCCGAGCTTACCCGCCATTAGCCTTTCAAACCACAGCAGTGACGAAAGCTACCCTTTCCCCAGAGCTAAACCGAAAGCACGTTGCTTCCGCAACACGCTTATCTTCACAGGAGCATCCCAAACCTGCCCCTTTAAAGAATGAGGATGGCTAAATTTTATAATCATGTCCCTGCTGAAACGAAGATCATCATTTCTCCCAGGGAAACCCGAGAGCGGATTGTTCCGCGACACACCTCTCCTCTCGGGAGCATTCCAAATTTTTCCCGTTTAAAGATTCAAATGTTTAAATTTGTTTTTCATATTGGAATGGTGTATTCTGCTTCCTAAACATATAGCTCCCCATTGTTTTTTTTTAATTTTCATTCACATATCAAAACAATGGTGCTCTCTATCGAAACCTCACAGTATGTTGCTCAATATCATGATGACTTGTATATGGGTGTTATCAGGGATAAGTCAAGATGCCGAAAACCGGTAAGAAGAAGGCTAAGATGACAGAAAAGAAGCCGGCGCCACTTAAAACTGAAACTTCACTCGAGGATACTAGGTGCACCACCGGTGTCCCTCCTGAAATCAGATGGGGTGATATCTACAGAATGATCCGGGACTAAGAGATCCCAGATATGTTGCTAGAGGAAGGGCCGATTTATCTTAATATCAGAGCCTCAGGCATAACTAGAGCCGCTACCCGCCCTGAGCTGTTCCCCTGTGCTGAAGTAATCGGATGGATACTCCAACATGCCGATGCTGAAGGGAGAGTGATAAATGATAGCGGGAAAGTGGCTATTGCCTCATTTCAACCCGCGTATATTGCGGTAGCCTATAAATTTTCCCGTGTCCAACAAGCTCTGATTGATGAATGGTTGAGCCAAATGAATAACGTCGAGATGGCCAAGATGCTGCTAATGGCAGGCAAACATTTGAGAAAGAAAGGAAGTGATGAATATGACGTACAGAATCTAAGAGCTCCTTTCAGATTGATCGCTTTAATGTTGTGCAGAATCTTCGGCATGCCCGATGGCACAGTGTATAAGATTTAGTGGATCCCTATCATCCACTACGTGGCATTCAAGGGAACTGTGTTTGACTAGGCCACTATCCTGTCAGATAGTCTGGCCTCGATGATAGTTGCTGCTAAAGAAGGACTAGCCTTGAAGAAGGCTGAATTTTTCATGTCTTCATATCTGATTGATTGTATTTTGGCCAAGATTGACTTCCCCAAATTGGGCTGCACATGGGATAGGGCCACCGCCCCGGTCTATATCGCATTCAAGATGTTGTGGGCTCAGAATTACAAGCCCAGCTACAAACTCATCTGTGAGGGGTTCATCATGCCCCTATATGAGAAAATGTTCAAGGAAGAACCAAACTGCCTATCAGAGAATGCTTTGGAAGTCCTTGAGGAGTATGGGGATTTTTACTTTTCAGAGCAAGGTACCTACTTAAGGATGTTTGGAGGGACTAAACCCCCATACATCTTGCCGCAGTATGCCACAGACTATGTGGTTCTCAAAGAAGCAGTAAGACAACTCTTCCTGGATGGGATTGGAGCAATGCTCCGCAAACAGCATAAGGCTTATTTTCCCCCCCTTCCTTTCTGCAT
This sequence comes from Larix kaempferi, assembly GCA_027924585.1. NCBI lineage: Eukaryota > Viridiplantae > Streptophyta > Pinopsida > Pinales > Pinaceae > Larix > Larix kaempferi. The sequence continues at coordinate 846,596 of BSBM01000118.1, forward strand.
AGGAGCTTACAAGTTTTCAGGGGTTGCCTCGGCTGACGAATTTGTTCAAGAGCTGAAAGCCTTCCACTTCGGTGAGGTAATCTTCCACAGGAATGACAGAAAGGGAAGATTTGCTGAGCACTGTAAGGAGATCTATGCTCACTTCGAGTACTCTCACTATCCTGATGCCGAGGAAGAGGCATTCAGAGGCATCAGCAACATGGCTGAACTACGGGTCTGTCACCAAAGCACTGGAGCAAGCTCTAGCTCAACCAAGGCCCAGAAGGCCAGCTAGCAAAAGGAGAAAGAAGCTGAGGATGCCCGAGCTCAGGAAGAGCTCAGATTAAGAGAAGAAGAGAGGTTACAGCGGGAAGCTGAGGAAGCAAGAAAGCAGCAGGAAGCTGAGGAAGCAAGAAAGCAGCAGGAAGCTGAAGTGGCGAGAAAGCAGCAAGAAGCTGAAAAAGAAAGCCTGCAATGGGAAGCTGAGGAAGCAAGAAAGCAGAAAGAGGCTGAAGCTGAGCAGGCTGAGGCAGAGAGGAAGGTGGAAGAAGAATTGAGAGCAAGGGAAGATGCTCAAGCCAGTGGGTCCGGTGCCCAAGACATGGATATAGACACATCTCAAGCAGGAGGCTCTGGTACTCAAAAGAAGGGCATGGATCCAGCTCAGGAAGTCCGGACCCCACCTGCTGAAGAGGACATAGACATCATAAACCGACCAATTGTCCCATACACGCCATCGGGAAAGCGTATAGTGTCCAAGTGGAATGAGTTTGTCTACGATAAGAAAAGGAAGGTTATGGTCCTCAAATCAGAAGAGAGGATAAAAAGTCCCTTCCATGAAGACATCGTTACCCATCAAGAGGTCACTGTAATGAAAAACACGGATCAAGATCCCTTTTCTATGGCATCCGCAGCTGTAGCAACAGCAAAGGCATCATTTGCCAATGTAGGGGTTATAGTTAAGGAAAATATATTGACAAAGAAGAGAGCTCGTATGCTACAACAGAATGTGGCTAATGAGCAAGCCCAAAGAGATCTGGTAGTGAACAAGTATAATTGCTTGTACGCTGAGCATAAGGAGCTGTCAAACAAGTACAGCCAACTGGAGGAGGAAAAGGACCAGCTAACACTCCAAATGATGATTGTAGAAGCAGAGAAGAATGGAGCAGAAGAAAAGGCATCTCAGCTAGAAGCAGACAAGCAGGCATTAGCTGAGCGGTTAGAGCAATTGGAAAGCAGAACAATGGATATGTCTCCCTTCCATGAGCTGTCATGCAGCATCCTGAAGCAAGTGTATGACACTCAGGAGCTAATCACTGATGAGGTTTGCAAGCTCAAGGCCATGGTGGTTAGGTTAAAGGAAATCAACGCGGAAGCCCATAGGCTCAAAGCGAAGAATACCCGTGTCAAGGCAAACATCATAAGTCAGATGGCATGGAGAGAAGGAAAAGGGGGTTTCCCCCCGCATCTTCCATTTAAATCAGTGGACAGTTTTAATGAGGACGTGGCACTGCTGGAGTTTGGCAGGAACTGTGCCAGTAAGCTGATAGCCAGTGTGCAAAGAACAACAGATAAAATCAGCAGTCTCTACCAAAGGCTCCAAGAGGCACATGACAAATGCACATTGAGTTTCCCTCAGACCGTGGAGGACTTTCCAGAAAAGGGGCAACGGTTGTCTCAGCTAAAGGAAGAGCTAGGCGTTCAAATGGAGTATGTGAATAGGATTGATGTCCTGGCTATTGATGACCTCCAGCATTATATTGGTTCATCATCACTCCACAACCATCTGCTGAAGGAAGTGCATCAAGCTGCAGTGGCAGAAGTTCAAAGCATTAAAGCAGAGCTCGAGAAGAATGTGACTTCTCAGAAAATCTTGTTCCCTGCTGCAGCAAACATAGTCATAAGGGACGCAGGTGTGTGGTACAGCTACATAGCAGAGGAGGAAAGGAAAGCTGCAACAGCAGCAGGAACATCAGCAGATCCAGGATCTTCTCTCCCAGCAGCCAGCCTGGCTACAGCAGTGGGCTCGATTCCCTCTTCCCCAGCAGTGGCAAAAAGTCTGGCCAGCTCAATCCCTCCTTCCCAATTAGAAGCAGCATCAGCAATAGGCTCGAGTGTCTCTTCCCAGGCAGCCTCAGCAGCAATTAACTTGGGCGATCCTCTGCCAACAGAAGCTCACGCACAGGAATGAAATAATCTAAATTCAGTTGAGCAACTCTCTTCAACCAAACACGTGTACAGCAGGGAAGGCGTTGGTGTTAGCATTATTTATGCTATGTATATTTTGTTAAACTTTCGAGCATGTAAGGCGTAAGCCATGGGACAGTTGTCCCTATTTTTTGTCAAAACAATTTTGTAAAAGAAGTGGTCATTTTTGGTGGTCGGTTATAGAAGAAATTCCTGTAATTGACAAGTGGAAGGTGCTAGGTGGCAGCCCAAACGGCAGAATTGTAATTATAAATAGTAGCTAGGAAGAATAGATCAGGACTTTTGGCAAGGAGGAAATTTTGAAACCCATACGAGCTATCTTGTATCGGGCCTGTAAAATTGAATTTTCTAATAAAAGCCACGGGAGATGGACGTTTTGCATGGGATGTTGGACAGATGTATGTTGGACTATTCTAATGAATGTTGTTCTGTAATGTGAGATCATTCTTACCATCTGAACTATTTCTTTGTATCAATGATTTTTGCTTCTTCCTGTGCATGCGATTTTCTCTATTCTGTGAACAATGAATGTGTTTCACAGGGAATTAGGAGCTACCTGCTGGTATATTTACCATTGTTGTAGAATTCTCTTTTAGATTAAAACGGCTAACTGTTCTTTCTTCAAGATAATTCGTATGGCTCATTGTTCATTCCTTTAATGTGCTCTTTGCAGGGATCTTTAAATTTAATTTCAGTCTGTTACATCTAGATCTGTTTCTGTGTTCTTGTTGTTTAGATTAGATATTTTTGTTTCTTTCTCTGTTTCATGAGCAATAGATGCGTTTTACATTAAACTAGAAGCTATCTTCTAAGATCCTTCCATCTGGCTATAACTTTACCTATGAGAATTGACAGCTACCTGTTCTTTCTTTATGTTGTCTGTTACAGACCATTGCTCATCCTTAAAACGTGTTCCCTGCAAGGATAGGTAGGTTTATTTCACTCTCTAGACTTAGATCTGTTTTAATTGCATCTAGATCAAATATAATTTAGGCACTTGCATCTCATTTAAAAGACATAAAACCCAAAATAAAGGTGGATCAGGCCATAACCGGTAGAATCGGATTTAAACTCCAAACCCACGGTTGCTGGAACCGCTAACCGAACGGATTCCCTACACCAAACGGGAGATAGTCTAATTGGGACCATCTCTCGGGGAGAATCCCTTTCTGATTGATGCTGTGATATCTGAGGCATCAACAGTTTTTGGCGCTAGAAGGAGGGCCTGAAAGTGCATGGTTGATAGAGGAAAATCTTCCGCGGTCATAGATAACACTGAAAGCCCGCTTAAAGAAAGCATTCCAAACAGCCCAGATCTTGGATCAACAGATCAAGAACACCTCATTTCTGACCCTGAGCCTCAAGAAGCTTTATACGCTGTCCCTTTTACAGAGATAGAGGATTTGAGAAGACATACCATATCCTACGTTAGACAGCTAGGTGGTTTAAACGCTGTCAACTTCCTCCCTAAGAAAATTACGCCTAGAAAGGAGCCACAATACACCCGTGATTCAATTCTCGTTCAAAGTTTTGAAGAACTGGTAAATCTGACTTTGGAAGAAATTTCGGACACTCTTAACAAGGTAGATCCTGGAAACTCAGAAAAAATTTCAGACCAAGAAAATCTTGAAGAAATTACCACTCCCAAAAGTACCCCACAGGATTCACCCTACAATTCTCCACCGGGGTCTCCACATCCAAACCCAAACATGGCTGTACCTGCTTGGAGAGCAAGGGGAGCGCTGAACCTAGCTGGACCATTCCATAATCTTCCTAAAAACCCAGAAAAGGTCTTGCCTAAGTACGATCCAAGGAAGGCCATTTCGGCAGAAGACCACCTCAAGAGTTTTTACCTAGCTCTGAACCTTTTGAACGTACAACATGAAGACGTAGTCTGCAGGTTGTTTCCATATACATTCGAGCCAAAAGTATCATCATGGTACTTTAGCCTACAGCCCAGCTCAATCTCTAGTTGGGATGAATTCGAAAAATGTTTTCTAAATAAATACGGAAACCAAAAGACTGTGGCCACACTTATGAAAGACTGGGATAAGATATCTTGCCACCCAGACTTCCGGAACCAATCTTGCCACCTTCCCTCCTACAGGAGAGGCCCCCCTACAAATCCATGTCAACCATGCTAATAAATACCAAAGGATTTTGGTACCCTACAAGACAACCACTATGTTTCAAATAAAAATGGAAGGGGGGTGTTGTTTGGATGCCTAACCCCAATGCCCTACCTAGATACCATATTCTTTTAATCCTCGAGTAAGGTGAAATGTGTGTTTGATTAATGTAAATTTTAGGCTTGGCCTGGGGTTATGGACCAAGTGTTTAAATATTAACGTGTGAGATGTGTGCACATGTGGTGTGTACCCAAGTAGCCAGATATGATGTTGAAAATAAACTGGAATAACATAAATAAGCTTTTTATTTTGATTTTTAATGAAAATAAAGCATCTAAATTCTAATGTATCCAAGCAAACTTTTAACTAATAAACTTGTTGAAATGTAAAATGTAGATGCACGGGATCTATATGACTATGCACAACATGCAACAATGAAAGTAAGACCAAGAGATACAAAGTAGGTATGCAGAAAAGATCCAAACAAGTGCTACAACAAGCAAATAGAAAGAAAATGGTCTACAAACAGGATGATCGATGTCTAAGAGAAGGTTGCAAGGGGCATAAGCTAAAAAGAGACTATAGATGCAGGAAACGAGCTTGAAAAAGAAAAAAAAAGGTGCAGGGCACATCTATCGGAGACGCAATTGTAACCTAGGGCACTACAGATTGAAAAACAGTCGTTTGGGGGGATGCAAAAGGATACAGAAACCAAATCACACTTTTCAGGGGAAAAGGCGCATTTGGGGCACACTGTTCAAGGAAAAAGGAACGCTTAAAGCATGCCTATTGGAGGGAAAGGTGCGCTCTAGCACAGAAGTGGTCGAGCGTGCTTTTCAAAGAAAAAATCATGCTCTATAGCACAAAAAAGGGTTCAACAGACATGGCCTGGACCAAAAAAACAAATTTTTAAAACCATACTTCATTGGCAGGAGCCAAACTTGCAAGTATGGGTCAATTTCATACGCTAGAGCTGACAGAAAGGGTCAAACGAATCTAATAATAGAATTAAATGTCCATGCAAGTGAAAAAACAAAAATGCAAAACTTGGAAAATCTACCAACCTAACCAAACCACATATCGATGGAGATCAACCTGGTTGGAGTCGCCAAAACAATAGTTAGGTTATTCACACTAGCTGGTGCAAAAAAACACCTACCAAGACTTGTGGAAATCTTAGGAAAAACTTGAAAATGGTTGTGCATGCATGTGGTAAAAAAGTAAAAAACAGTAAATAAAATTGAACTATATGGAAAGCAAATGCAGAAAATAAAACTAAGCTAAGTGTTTTTCATTCCTTCACACACACGAGAGAGAGTAGGGAAAGAATATTTTTTTATTTTCTTATGTAAATGGAAAAGAATACAATGTTGAGAGTTACTTCCAATAGAATGAGTGGAGGGCCCTTGCAGAAGGTTGAAGCAGTGAGTCCTTGGTCTCCTACCAACTTCGGGTTGTTCTCCACAAAAGTGTCATTAATGGTGGTCAAAACTCACATCTTTGGTCTCCTACCAACTTCGGGTTGTTCTCCACAAAAGTGTCACTAATGGTGGTCAAAACTCACAATAGGTGAAACTAGAAGTCAAATGGGGGCTTCAAGGTTTCTGGTGAAATTTCGGCAGAGTGATGGTAGGGTAATGAGTGAATGTGAATAATGGGGTCCTTCACCATTTATTTATAAGAAATGTTTTCCCAAGGTTTCTTTCCCATGGTATTAGTTAAACCATGGTATTGGATCTTGGTTTTGGGCGGTAGTTTAGGGTTTTCCCTCCTTTTTTTACTTTTTGAATGTTTTTCCCCTTTTTTTTTCTTTTTTTTCCTTTTTTGGGGAAATTTCCTTATTTGGGGGATTTTTTACTTTTTTGGAGGGAATAAATCCATTTTTCCCTATTTTGGAGAGAGAGAAATAATTATGACCCAATTTGTGGGTTTTTGACTTAGGCTTTGGTAATTAGTGAAGGATTTTAATGAGGAAAAATAAGGAATGCGGTGATGTCACTAGGGGATGAACATGGTGAGAAATTTTTTGGTGTTAACAGGGTCGATCTTCGAGGAAAAAAACGTTCAAGGAATTCCAATGACACAATGTTGTCTATTCAGGAAAGGATATCATGATCAATAAGCATCGATGTAGATAATCGAAGATTGTCAGATTCATCCAGGGAATCCAACTTGTTGTATCGTGATTATGGTATGTAGATTTATGCACATCAAAGGTTGTGCATAGATGCTTAGGAATTTTAGTTTAATGAAACATTGAAATTTTTAATTTAATATTTTTTCCATAGGCATCTTTGAACAGATCGTCTCAAGAGAGTGCTTGAATGAGGTCATCTGATCACCATTCAAGGAAAAGGGATAATTATATGGTCACGGAGGATTCTCCTATATTATCATTTGGAGAACATCAATCTCGACCACTTTATGTTGGTATAATTTTTTGTAAAATTTATTTATGTTAATATACACCAATTGTAGATACACATGTTCAATAAGTTTGTGCCTTTATGCACAATTGTGTTTTTTTTTTGTAGTGGATCGAGGTCCGGTAGAGGGTCGTAATCGGGCTGGCGATGAAGATCAACATGCTACCAATTCTCAAGCAAGGGGCGATAGTCAAGCAAGGAGGGTAATTGGTTAACAAGATGTGGGTTGCACTCCCATAACAACGTATCCCTTAAATCTATCTGAGTATCTTCCATAGTAAAATTATGTGCAAGAATTGACCCTTCAATGTTGTACATCTCGCCATATGAAGTTGAAGGGTGATCTTGCTAGTTTGGATCTCCCTGTACAGAGTAGACAAAGTTTGGAGATATTTTTATCATCGTTGGAAAAATTCATTGATGTATATCATAGTATTGGGCCAACTACAGATGGTTTCATTGACTTGATGCAGCGGCGGAGGGCAGAGATGATGGGTCTTGACAAGTGGGCCAAGGTGGAGAAGAGGGTAACCAAACAACAAGCAATTTCAATCTTCAATTTTAAAGAAGTACCAAAGTAGCAAATGTTGGAAGTGCAATATTTCAAGCATCCTCACATTGCACATATTTTGTATGATTGGTTCCTCATGGCCTATGGTATATTTCCATGGAATATTGAGGTACATATTTATTTTGCAAGATTTTTTTATGCAGAGTTTTTTTTAAACATGAAGTTGGATTATACCAACATTCCATCCAAATTTTATGGGGTTAGAAGAGGTCAAATGTATAATCGAAGACATGCCTTTTTAGATCTTCCATTGCCTTGACCTCCACCTCCTTTCATATATCGCCCTCCAAGGGTTGTCACTTTAAGATAAAAGATGGAGACTACATCTTAGGTTGGTAGAGATGCAAGGAATGCTATGGAAAACGTTTTAACATCAATTTTTGTACGAATTGTTGTTGGCATGATTCGAGAGAGGGCACGAGTTAGTTTTTATCAAAGTTTTGTTTATAGAACAAATGATGAGTTAGACTCAATGAGCCTTGAATATTTTAGGGCTTACGCCAATATATGTCGTGATGGGTGGTTTGAGGTCCTATCTCATGACAGAGAGAGAAGAGGAGAGGTTTGTGTTTATATTTAATTAATAATTGATTCATTCATTATGACAACTTATGGTTGTTAGAAATATGGCTTTGTAAGTTTAGAGATATAACAATGAATGTTAAATGTTCATTGCTTGTAGTTTTCTAGATTGTTGAACAAACATGATTTTAGAGTCTCCGCTAGTGGAAATGTAGAACAAGGACGTAGAGAGGTGCATTTGCTTAAATGTCTATATTTATGTTTTAAATGTTTTGCTCGATGTTGTTAAAAGTTCAGTTGAACTAATTTATGTATCTCCCTGTTAATGTGAACACATTTTGAAATTGAAAATTGTTTTCACATGTTCCCTTAGGTTCTGATTTTTTTGCAGATATTCCATCTTTGTCACAAGTAAATGCAAGCATGTTTTTGACTTTTTGTTATGATTTGAAGTGTTACTTAATTTTAGTTTGTTTTACTCATGGAATGTTTTATTTAATTAAAAAAATTAAATTTCAGGATATGCGAACGAATAACACTATGGGTGGAGAGGTAATGGTTTATAGATTATTATTCTTTTCAATTTTATTTTTATAATTTTAGTTTAGTTTATGAATTTAATTTTAAATTGTTTAATTATTATGAATTTCATATTTTCATTTACATATGTTGTATACATATGTTACAGGCCAATCAAGGAGAGGAGAGAGGGAAACATATAGTGGAGGATACTGATCCTCCTTTCACATTGTTTTTAGGTCTCCTATGCTATGTTTGGAGTAGCTTTTTTAAATTTTCATTTGAACTATTGTATTACATACATGTGTTGAGTACATATTCTAGTTGTTTTTGGATGAGAAACTTTATTTTTGGATTAAATATAAAATAATTTTGTATGATTTTCCTATCGTAATTTTGCATGATGTTTATGAATGTATGTTTTGTGATTTTGTTTTATAATGTTATTCAATCTTATATAGTAAAAATATAGTTCCATTTTGTTAGGAGTGAATTTTAAGAACTTATTTTGTTATGGCTATGATGCTTCATAGCATTGTTGTAGACAATCTTCTATTATGTAAAAGATTAATCTCATTAATGATTTAAAGCTTGTAGTGTAGAAGTGTTGTAGGCAATATTTTATCATGTAAAAGATTAATCTCATCAATGATCTAAAGTTTGTAGTTTGGAAGTGTTGTATACAGTTCCAAAACTCTAGTCACGTCTTGAGAAGTCTCTATTTCCCTAATTGTCCTAGATACAATTCTTTCTAGCTTGCAATGTTGTAGACAAATTTATGTCATGTAAAAGATGAATCTCATCAATGATCCAAATCTTGTAGTTTGGAAGTGTTGTAGACAATTCCACCAATCCAGTCAGTTCTTGAGAAATCTCTATTTCCCTAATTGTCTTAAATACAATGCTTTCTAGCATTTTGTAGTGCCCAGGTTTTTCAGCAGAGCACTTGATAGAATTTCAGAGTTAATTTTCTATGTATTAATCTTTATTCAGGTGTAAGGAAGTAAATTTCAATCTAATCTCTATTTCTGTTAAATGAAGCTTAGTTTCTATCTTTTCCTTATTGTCCATACATGCGTATTTTAAAATAAACTAACATATTACTATGTTCTTTTCAACAATTTGTTCCAGCATATGAGTATGTTCGCAGTAAATAACAGTAAATAGCAAAGTATTTGCATATTTCAGAGTAAGTCTCGGCATAATAATAATCAAATTACATGAATAACAAGAAAATTACCTGATGCTGATGCTAGTCGACCGTCGGTTGTAGCAGGTTAGGATTTTGTTCTCATAGACAGCCAAAACGATGTTTCCACCCTACCGATCAGCTATTATCTTGCTGACCCTAGGAAATCAACGGATTTCCTAGCCCCCGAGCCCACAAACTGATAATCCTGAGAGCAGAATTCCATTGGTTTCTTTTCATCATTCCATGGTAATAATTTGCTGAGTTAACCCCCTCCTCAGACTTTCTTTGAGTTTCCCACCTCCTCAAAGCTCCGAGTTAACCCCCTCCTCGGCATTCCTCCTTTTTCACAAAAATACTAAGTGTCTTCTCCTCCAAAACCAACCCCCTTACTACTATGCAAAAACTCCCCTTTATAGAAATCCTTTTCCTCCATAAATTCATAACTCCTTTTCACTCCACCGTCCCCAAATTCCTCTCTCGAGCCCCTCAAACATTAACTCCTTTCCTTTGTATTTAATGTTTATTTATGTCATTAGTAAAATATTATATAAATAGTTGACTCTTTTCCCTTGGACATGATATGTTTTAATGGTTTACCACATTTGTCAAGATAACTTATCTTTGTGATTTAAATCTAAGATTTGCATTGAATAGTTAAATAGTAATAAACCCTTTTCATCTCATCACATCCGTTCCAAAATTGTCCTATTATGTCTAACTTAGAAATGGAATAATCACACTCTAATCGTTTATTTAATCAATATTTAACCTTTACGTATTTTGCCATTGTTATACATGAATGGTAATATCATTAAAATAACATTAATTAAATAATAATATTTAACTAAATTACCACAAAGTAACCGTAAATGGTGAATTTAATAAAAGTGTCTTTTAAACTATTTGTTTATCACAATGTTTACCAACAAGTAATACATAGCTTTAATTGATTTGTTTACACACCTTAGATAACTTTCTATTCATTATCTAAGTTCGAGCAATGCATGATTAGCATAATTACTTACGACAACTAATACATTTATTCAACATGTTAAGTGTTTATTTATCGATACTAATGTACAGGTGCAAGGTGTGCATGCGTGGCCAGCGTATGCACAGATCATAAATGTACTATAGACAAACCCCATCCCGCCTATGCATACTTGCTAACTATTAGTAGTATTTACCCTCATGCAGAAGAACAAGCATAATATATATATATATACGGTACAATTACTTTAACATCCTCAGTTATTTAACAGTTAAGTCTTTACGATTTCTCATCATTACCTTTATCTTTATATTAGTTTAATCAATCATGTACAAGGAAGGGTACCTACTACCACTAACTCAGAATCAAGGAATACCCAACCCTCAACAGTACTATCATATCCTCCCATCCTAACCTACTGCCACATCCTCCCTGTCCTTCCTCTGCTAGTATAAAAGTGGATGTCGGACTCAACGACCTGACCACATAGAACTTGAGAGCGATAGCGTCGGCTGAACAGAAAGCGGACCTATCCTCTCCTAGCAGGCATCCGACCATCGTCATCACACATACATGGGGAGCGTGTCTCAGCACGGCCCTCCCACGATCTCGGGTATCATAGGAACATAGGGTGGGCAACTCATCCATCCCTCTCAACATACCGGGCCTACGCCCTTATCAAATCATACTCTGCTGCTCTCGAGATTATCAGTTTGTGTTATCGTATCATCATTCTTGGCTGCCAAGGTTTACTGTACGAACATGTTCTTTTGCCAATGTGTCAGATCAAGTAACTGGCTATCCCATAGCCTTCATGTCCTGTAGGTTAGTATTTCGCAATACACATTTTATAACAAGTATTTCCATTTGATCACCCATTGATCCATATCATCAGCATCATTTTATTTCACATCACCATTGCATCACAGATATGCATGGAATATAACAGTTCTATCAATTTCATCATAGGAGGCATCCACGTGCAACACCATATATTTCACATTTCATCAGTGGAAACGCCTAAACATATATTTTCATCATAAAAACAATGAACCTCATGCTAATCATAACTTAATAAATGCATGAATATAGTAACATCATAACCGTGGTATCAGCATGAAAATAGTAACATTCTAAACATAGTAGCAACATATCATCATGTCTAACATGCCAAAATATAGTTCACTCTGTCTAGCTGAGTCCAACAGATAATAAGCAAATAAAATGAAAGGTGTCTAACTTGTAAACACCTGGTCAAATATGGGGCGTTACATACACCCACCCTTCAGGAAACTTCGTCCCGAAGTTATGGTCATAATAATGCAGGAAAATCTGGACTCATAGTCTATGCAATTCCGCAAATGGCGGGTCCTGGCCATACATGTCCTACTTAGCTTTAATCTTGACCAAATATGCCGATATTATCTTTTAAATTTTACTTCTCTTATCTCGTGATATGTGTTCTAATATTTAAAGGACATTTTAGATTAATCCTTTTGTTGGACCTCAATGTTACGACTAGAATGCCTAAATGTTATAATCATGTTCTATCCACCTTGGTATCCTATTTCATACCCTTTTCAATATTCTTTAAGTTACATCATCCAGATAAGTTTATCCATCACAAAACGGAGTTTACCGAAGCTTTTATTGATCCAATCTGGCGTGGAATAGTCAACAATTTTAAATTGGGGTCATTTGAACTCATAATTTGTATTCACTCAACGTGCAACCACCAAGGACTCTTAAGGTTTGCATACCTCTTTTAGGGAAGAAGATTCGTCTCCTCAAAATCCTAAGGTCATATATTATTGATTCCGTATCGGTAATAACAATAACAAAAGTGTCGTAACATCGTTAAACTAGGGGAACTATCATCGTTTATAAGGTTTTCATGGCTATTTCTTATCAAAACGTAATTGTCACCATGTTTATTTATTATTCTCTCCTTTTAAACTAATATAACCTATGGAGAAACCATTCCTGCTTCAATCCCTTAAGAATTTCGTAGCTAGTCTTGTTCCCATCCTTACTATTACAAAGGTAATTATTAGCATTTATCCTAGTATGCCATTGTATTGGTACAACACCACTCTTGCATCAATACTTCATAAAGACCTTAATCTAATCCTATAGGTTGAACGAAACATCATTACTTAATATGTTGAATCATATTAGAACTTCATGACAACCGCTTTAATCGAGTTAAGTGGAGGATTAGGGGGGTGATTCTTATGAATCTCTTATTATTATTACCCAAGATCATTACTATATTAGGTATGATTAATCCGAAATTTTCTCAAAAATCTTATTGCACCATTATACCAATATTTAACTTATTTATTCTAAAGTCATGTACCCCCTTAAGAGAATAGTCTTTTATTAAGCTTTATTTGCAATCTCCTTGTTTAAGTGCAGGGTGTTTTCCTTAATGTGATTCAAAAGGATACCCTAGGCCTTGCAAATTTATTTCCATCCCTTATCTCATTTAAAATAATATATAATGTATTTTCTGAGTCTCTCAATCTCTGAGCTACATAATATTTCATATCTTAACGTTTCCCTACTAAAATACTTGTATATTATTACATTTATATTTTTAAACGAAAATTTTATTCGTAATTATGATTATGAGGTGTTCATGAATTTTCACTTTAGTTTGTATTTTGTACCAAGTTATCTATATAGACACATCAATGTTTGCGCAATTTTGTTTATGCTTAATTGGAATTGAGACTGTTGTAGTCTATGTGGTAGTTTGAATGGAATTGAGACTATTGTAAAGAGGATGCATGCATATTCATACATGAGTGCATTCTCCAATTCCCTTTTTACCACATTTTCGACCATGAAATCCATCTAATACCCTAGTCTCTATTTTCCCATAATTTGGGAGTTAAAATGACCAAATTGTGATCAAACTTTTAATATGAAAATAAACACAATCGAGTCATAAGAGGGACATTAACAAAATGTGATTGTGACCTCTGCTTTTGTTGTGATTAATTAGGAGGATAAGTTGTGAGACATTTAATCTTATTGTTAGATGTATTTGTTAAATCAAGTGTGACCAATACTGATGTTTAAGCATTGTATCGATATTATTGGGTTTAACGTCGATGTAACAAGTTGTTCTCAAATAATATGAATAACATCCCTAATATAAGTATTTATAATTTAAATGTGTTGTGTTCATCTCATTTGAGAAGATTCTCTTCCACTATTAGCTTTACCACTTGTATAATAAATAATTGTGAAATATTTAATTCTTTTTGTTATTAACGTTATTTATAAATTTATGATTAGGAGTATAATAATTTATACATTAATTGTGTTGGGTTAAGCTTAATTAAAAGTATCACCTTTGCTTTTAACTTAACCATTGACAAATATGGTTTTAATATACGAGTACAACTTTTGCATCAAATATAAAATAAGTTTATAGTGATTTTTGAAATTTTAATATAAGCAATGTTACGTTTATTTGAGATTATCTCGTATAAATTTTGAAAATGTTTTTGTGGTTTTCCTATACAAATATATTATTTAAAAATATTAAAATAAAATGAAGACTTAGCACCAACGCGCAACTACAAAAGTAATAAAATTAAAATTTTTAATACGTCAGAAATTGCAATGAACGTGTCACATTGAAAATATCAAAGTCTCGTTATGACAACATTTCATTAATAGATTAAAACACCAACTTTCCCTTCTTAGTTGGTATGTAAAAATTTCCACTCTTGGTAATACTCAATTGAATTATCTAGATGGTCGTAAAGTGTTAATTAATAAATGTAAATGTCTTACTTTCGGCATGTAATTCTTTTATCATAATATTGTCAACCTAGTTTAAGGTAAACTTAAAATTATATTCAAATAAGCTTCGTTTACGAAACACTAACTTTCCTTTTTTTTTTGTATCCTTATATAGTTACACCTACCTATATTTTCTTTCTGAATTTAATTTTATGTGGGATGTTAAATATAATAATACTAAGACAATTTGATTAAATACCTGAATTTATTAAACCCTAGATCTTCACCCAACCACTTTAACCACTCGTTTTTGTTTATTTATCTATATATATTCATATTTTTATTTTTTATTTTTTTCTTTTCCACAATTTAAATATTTATATATATTAATTTTAAATATTTTAAATCTCTCCCTCCAATATAAATTATAATTTAAATTTTATATATATAAAAATTTAAATATAATTTCTCCAAATAGCTTCCACCTTACTATAATTGACCTAAGAATTTTAAATCTATAACGAACTTCTAAATTTCAAATTTGTGAGTGGCTTTATATATATATATATATATATTTTTTCCGAATATTAACCCCTTTTTTTTTTCTCTCTTTCTCTCTTTTTATATATATATATATATATTTTTTTTACAACCTAGGTTATAACATTATATAAAAATATATACTAGATTTAATTAAAAATAAAATACTCGAAATTGCCGAAACCCCTCTTCTCTTTCTTTTTTTTTTATTAACTATCAACTCTTAATCCTTAACCATAATTAAATTGAATTAAATTAAATTAAATAATAATAAAAATAATAAATTAAATATTAACTTTTAATTCCTAGCAATAATTAAATTATATTAAATTAAATAAACAAAAATAAATTAAAATAACTTAAATTAAATTAAATTTATTAGATTAAATTAATTAATTAAAAGACTTGACATGGGGAAATTGACGCATTGGGAACAAAGCATTGGGAACAAAGGCTTGGTGAATTCTCCCTTGGCGGGCCTTGACAACTCCATGCTTGGAGCGGCGGAGAGATTTAAATTGAATTTAAATTGAATTAAATTAAAAATAAAAATAAAACAATAATACCGTGAGCCCGACTCTCTTCACGTGAGAGATTTGACGCGGAGAGAGGTGATTCGGGAGGTTAAAGTTCGTTTTGCCTTGGAGGTTCGCAAGGGCCGTAGATGAGGATCTGCGGCTCTCCTTCCATTCCGCGTCGGCAACATGCACGCGCGTTAACGGAGGTTAGTGGTCGCGGTAAAGAAACCGCCATGACACGCGTCCACTCCTCACTCATCCGCATATCAATAAGGCGGTATGGTAAACCACCCATGGGCGACGCGGAAACCGCCTACGTGGCATCGACTTTTCTCTATTTAAGGAGGAACAAGGTTATATTTTTTTTTGTGTTGTAGGGCTGCTCCTCGCGTGAAGAGCTCGCGGTGCCGAGCGCTAGGGTTTGGCCCTACCTCACTGCCACCTCCCATCTCCCTCTCCGCCTTCACCTCTGCACAGGCATGATAGATAACGGGATGGCTGTAGTGGCGGGCGTGGATGCTCGGGCTGTAATGGTGAGTGTGGGCTCTCTTCGACTTGGTAGAGGGCCGATGATAATGTGGGCTCTGGTGTGAGCTTAGCGCCTGAGCTGTAGTTTAGTGCGTGGTCTTCGTTCGACCTGGCAGAGTGTTGTGGAACGAAAGAGCTTTGTAGTTTCCCAGTGGGAGACAGTTTTTTTTTTTTTTGGATTTCTGCCAGATTCTAGATGGCAAGGTAACCATCGTCAAGATGAAAAGGTATATAGGAAACAGTGAAAACCCTAGCTGGAGGGTCAAAACAGCACGAGTTTAATTTAGTTCCACAGGAATCTTATGAGGAATGTTAGAATTCAAAGACTGTAGGATTGAATTTGAAGTCCCTTATTGATTTATTTGCTAGGTTACGAGAGATTTAGAGACAGTCTCCGAAGATTGATTTACTTATCAAGGAAGTTTTGTTTTTGTTTTCATAAATCGGCAATAATGCAAGCAGGGCTAAACACCGTGGAGCAGATGCTAACTCCGGAGGTGGCAAGCATATCAAATCATGCCATAACAGAAGCTGGTCGCCCTGGGCACGGCCGAACAATTCCTCTACATGTTGCGGTGACGTTTAGGGCAGCCCTTATTAGTTGTCTGCGCCAAGCTTGCCAGGCTGCGACGTCAAGGTTTAGGGGATGGTGCTGAAGCCACCGGCAATAAGATGATGAGATTAGAAGACTCATAGAAATCCTTTTAGAAGTTTTAAGAAGAAGAATCCAGTTCTCGTAAGGGAGAAAGAGCCCGAAGCTATGGTAAAATACCTGTGCAGAGGATAGAAAAAGGTGAAGAGGTTGGCATCCGAATATGAAACCGCTACAAAAGTAACAAAGAATCGGAATTCCTCCAGAGTTGCAGAGACTGGTGGCTGTATTATGGCAGATGATGCCTGATATGTGGTATGTAGAGCTCGCAGTTGGAGGCAGCAAGGTGCATGCAGGCAGCAATGGGAAGCTGGTTTGGAGACACACGCCATGGCTTGGTGCTCATGCCGCAAAAGGACCTGTTAGGCCTTTGCGTAGGGCTCTTCAGGTCCAAACACTTGGCCTATCTTTGTTTTACTATGGATTTCTTATTCAATTTATTGGTGTTTGCATTGACCAAGGGCAGATGCCCAAATCTTATTTTGCTATAAGTATATTTCAGTGGGACTATGTAATTGTTTTCAATAGCTACAGAAAGACGGCAAATTTTTTTTTCATTATGAAAGATTTAGTTCTTTCACTGATGTTTGAGATGCATTTCTAACGTGGCCCAGCTGGAACAATCTTCAGACATTTACAAGGGCGCCACAGGCGTAGGTAGGTATTCAGATGGACCGGAGTTTGGGGCATGGGCTGGGTTCGGCTGCGCTAGGGTTGGGACCTGTGCCTTTTCTCTTCTGACCTAGTATGCCCCGTGGACTTCCCGTTCGAGTTTGCCTGGTTGGAGATTGGACTCAATGAGTAGCCGATCCAGAGTTTTATTGCGATTTATTATTGTTTCTTCCTTTTTGAGATTCCCGGTGGCTGAAATGGGGCCGTCCTAAGTGCAGCACACGGATTCTCTGTCGCGGGTAAGAAGTTATTTAAGCCGCTAAACAGTTAAAACGCAGTTTTATTATTTCTTTCTTGTTTTATTGAGGAATTTCGTCAGGGATTGTTTAAATCTAGATGTGTGTACAGGGGAACAGATATATATATATATTTTGTGCATAATTTTCGATGGGGATTGCCCCAGCAGTATGAACTTCTGTATGCACAAACATCCACTAAAATTTAGCGTTATGTTTAAGAGATTGTGGGTAGTTTCAGGAAGGAAAAAAAAAATGTACATCGTTCCTCGTTTAATCATTTGTAAATTTTAACATATTGAATCGCTTGCCGGATCTGCAGGTTGGATTTCGTTGTAGATTTGGTTGCTTAACAGACCACTATGGGAGCTTCCAAGCCCCGGTTTTGACGATTATTATAGGAACGTTTAGGGATTTTGAATGTAGTAGTTGTTTATATGTGCATTTGCTTATTTTCTGAGCTATTTCAATTTATTATTTGAAAGAAGGGAAAACCTTCTTGGAAGGACTACATGCGTGTTCCTATATTGCACAGCATATAATGTGCTCCTTTATTAATGCTCAAGGAAACTCAATAAAATATTAATTTAAACGTTCATATTCTAGAAATAGAATATTTTGATTTAGCTTAGAAATGGTCGGTGGAATTCACAAGGGTTAAATCAAGGGGAATTTTTTTTTGTATCATTGTACAATTTTAAAACTTTTTGTTTTTGCCAGTTACTTACCCTGTCTTTTGTTATATTGTGCAGGTAAATTAATGTTGCAAAAAAAATTTAGGGAAGACTGTTTGGAAAATCTTGAACATTGATTTCAGATTTCTGCATAGGGTTCTACTTAGATTTACAGATATTTTGCTTCGGGATGCTTAGTTTCTATTTTTAGTAGGCCGTTAGGTTCGAGAGTTTGAACCAGGCTCTGATACCATCTGTAGTGCCCAGGTTTTTCAGCAGAGCACTTGATAGAATTTCAGAGTTAATTTTCTATGTATTAATCTTTATTCAGGTGTAAGGAAGTAAATTTCAATCTAATCTCTATTTCTGTTAAATGAAGCTTAGTTTCTATCTTTTCCTTATTGTCCATACATGCGTATTTTAAAATAAACTAACATATTACTATTTTCTTTTCAACAATTTTTTCCAGCATATGAGTATGTTCGCAGTAAATAACAGTAAATAGCAAAGTATTTGCAGATTTCAGAGTAAGTCTCGGCATAATAATAATCAAATTACATGAATAACAAGAAAATTACCTGATGCTGATGCTAGTCGACCGTCGGTTGTAGCAGGTTAGGATTTTGTTCTCATAGACAGCCAAAACGATGTTTCCACCCTACCGATCAGCTATTATCTTGCTGACCCTAGGAAATCAACGGATTTCCTAGCCCCCGAGCCCACAAACTGATAATCCTGAGAGCAGAATTCCATTGGTTTCTTTTCATCATTCCATGGTAATAATTTGCTGAGTTAACCCCCTCCTCAGACTTTCTTTGAGTTTCCCACCTCCTCAAAGCTCCGAGTTAACCCCCTCCTCGGCATTCCTCCTTTTTCACAAAAATACTAAGTGTCTTCTCCTCCAAAACCAACCCCCTTACTACTATGCAAAAACTCCCCTTTATAGAAATCCTTTTCCTCCATAAATTCATAACTCCTTTTCACTCCACCGTCCCCAAATTCCTCTCTCGAGCCCCTCAAACATTAACTCCTTTCCTTTGTATTTAATGTTTATTTATGTCATTAGTAAAATATTATATAAATAGTTGACTCTTTTCCCTTGGACATGATATGTTTTAATGGTTTACCACATTTGTCAAGATAACTTATCTTTGTGATTTAAATCTAAGATTTGCATTGAATAGTTAAATAGTAATAAACCCTTTTCATCTCATCACATCCGTTCCAAAATTGTCCTATTATGTCTAACTTAGAAATGGAATAATCACACTCTAATCGTTTATTTAATCAATATTTAACCTTTACGTATTTTGCCATTGTTATACATGAATGGTAATATCATTAAAATAACATTAATTAAATAATAATATTTAACTAAATTACCACAAAGTAACCGTAAATGGTGAATTTAATAAAAGTGTCTTTTAAACTATTTGTTTATCACAATGTTTACCAACAAGTAATACATAGCTTTAATTGATTTGTTTACACACCTTAGATAACTTTCTATTCATTATCTAAGTTCGAGCAATGCATGATTAGCATAATTACTTACGACAACTAATACATTTATTCAACATGTTAAGTGTTTATTTATCGATACTAATGTACAGGTGCAAGGTGTGCATGCGTGGCCAGCGTATGCACAGATCATAAATGTACTATAGACAAACCCCATCCCGCCTATGCATACTTGCTAACTATTAGTAGTATTTACCCTCATGCAGAAGAACAAGCATAATATATATATATATACGGTACAATTACTTTAACATCCTCAGTTATTTAACAGTTAAGTCTTTACGATTTCTCATCATTACCTTTATCTTTATATTAGTTTAATCAATCATGTACAAGGAAGGGTACCTACTACCACTAACTCAGAATCAAGGAATACCCAACCCTCAACAGTACTATCATATCCTCCCATCCTAACCTACTGCCACATCCTCCCTGTCCTTCCTCTGCTAGTATAAAAGTGGATGTCGGACTCAACGACCTGACCACATAGAACTTGAGAGCGATAGCGTCGGCTGAACAGAAAGCGGACCTATCCTCTCCTAGCAGGCATCCGACCATCGTCATCACACATACATGGGGAGCGTGTCTCAGCACGGCCCTCCCACGATCTCGGGTATCATAGGAACATAGGGTGGGCAACTCATCCATCCCTCTCAACATACCGGGCCTACGCCCTTATCAAATCATACTCTGCTGCTCTCGAGATTATCAGTTTGTGTTATCGTATCATCATTCTTGGCTGCCAAGGTTTACTGTACGAACATGTTCTTTTGCCAATGTGTCAGATCAAGTAACTGGCTATCCCATAGCCTTCATGTCCTGTAGGTTAGTATTTCGCAATACACATTTTATAACAAGTATTTCCATTTTATCACCCATTGATCCATATCATCAGCATCATTTTATTTCACATCACCATTGCATCACAGATATGCATGGAATATAACAGTTCTATCAATTTCATCATAGGAGGCATCCACGTGCAACACCATATATTTCACATTTCATCAGTGGAAACGCTTAAACATATATTTTCATCATAAAAACAATGAACCTCATGCTAATCATAACTTAATAACTGCATGAATATAGTAACATCATAACCGTGGTATCAGCATGAAAATAGTAACATTCTAAACATAGTAGCAACATATCATCATGTCTAACATGCCAAAATATAGTTCACTCTGTCTAGCTGAGTCCAACAGATAATAAGCAAATAAAATGAAAGGTGTCTAACTTGTAAACACCTGGTCAAATATGGGGCGTTACACATTTGTCCTTTACTAAAAATATGAATCTCGTCTAAATCTTGTAGTATGGAAGTGTTGTAGACAATTCCAACAATGTAGTCAGTTCTTGAGAAGTCTCTATCTCCCTAATTGTCCTAGATACAATGCTTTTTAGCATTGATCCTTCATTAGAAATATGAATCTCATCTAAAGCTTGTAGTTTGGAAGTGTTGTAGACAATTCCAACAATGTAGTCAGTTCTTGAGAAGTATCTATTTCCCTAATTGTCCTAAATACAATTATTTCTAGCATCGGTCCTTTATTAAAAATATGAATCTCATCCAAAGGTTGTAGTATGGAATTGTTGTATACTATCATCTATCATGTAAAATATGAATCTCATTAATAATCCAAAGATTGGAGTTTGGAAGTGTTGTACACAATCCTCTATCATGTAAAAGATGAATCTCATTAATGATCTAAATCTTGTAGTTTGGAAGTATTGTAGACTATCATGTAAAAGATGAATCTCATAAATGATTCGTACAATTTGTAGTATGTCTTAATGTTTGATGATTAACATGCATGTATGCTATGTAAAAGATGAATCTCATTAATGATCTAAAGCTCATAGTTTGGAAGTATGTTGTAGACTATTATGTAAAAGATGAATCTCATAAATGATTTGTACAATTTGCAGTATGTCTTAATGTTTATGTTTAATGTTTAATGTTTGATGTTCAAATGGTTTTACGACATTGATAAAACTCAAGTAGTATGTCTTAATGTTTAATGATTAACATATATGTATGCTATGTAAAAGATGAATCTCATTAATGATCCAAAGGTTGTAGTTTGGAAGTGTGTTGTAGACTATTGTGTAAAAGACGAATCTCATAAATGATTTGTACAACTTGTAGTATGTCTTAATGTTTATGTTTAATATTTAATGTTCAATTTTCAAATGATTTTACAACATTGGTAAAACTCAAGTAGTATGTCTTAATGTTTAATGATTAACATACGTGTATGCTATATAAAATATGAATCTCATTAATGATCTAAAGCTTGTAGTTTTGAAGTGAGATGTGGACTACTATGTAAAAGATGAAACTCATAAATGGCTTGTACAATTTGTAGTATGTCTTAATGTTTATGTTTAACGTTTAATGTTCAATCTTACGACATTGGAAATTCTAGTATGTCATAATGTTTAATGATTAACATACGTGTATACTATGTGTAATTGGCATGCAATGAGAAGAAATAATGCTATGATGCAAATGCAGAATGCATGTGAACATAAATTAATATTTGCACATATAGATGTAATAGAAGAATAATTGGTGTTATAGATGTGATTGAAATCATGGAAAATGGGGATAAGGGTATTTTGGTTCTTAATCACAAGCAAGAATTCTAGGATTGTGAAGCTTATGCTGAATTAGAGCAATGGTTAGACAACAAGTCGATGAATATTGGGATAAAAAATTCACTACCCTTAAACTAAGAGACAACAACATAGGGTACCCTATGTTGATGTCTCTCAGTTCAAGGGTGGTGAAATTTTCATACCAATATTCATCAACTTCATGTTGTCTAACCACTACTCTAATTCAACATAAGATTCACAATCCTGGAATCCTTGCTTGTGATTAAGAACCAAAGGATCCTTATCCCCTTTTGCCATGATTTCAGTCACATCTAACACCAATTACTCTATTATTATATTTATATGTGTAAATGTTAATTTATGTGAAATCATATATACTAAAGGTTTACATATTACTAAATCCAAAACGATTAATGATATTAGATAGAGGATATACTAAAGGCTCCCATATTGAGTGTGAGTGAATGCACCTTGAATGTAAGAATAAGATAAAAGTATATTGAATTATACATAACACTCACTAAAATTTTCAACATTGTTCAATGTCACTGTCACCATATCAACGGTGTATGAATGAATAAATGTATATTATGTGTATTCTTCCATGATTAATATATGTCAAATCATAACACAATAGATAATCTAAATGAAAGTGTTGCATTTCACAAGTTTTGTTCAATAGGTTTGATTGTTAGAATATAATCAAATGAAAGGCCAACAGTAGATTCAGGACAGTAGTGGAGGATCCACTATCGTTATCTTGTCTCTTAAAGGTCCTTTCAAACATATGGGGAACCGAATCAACTTTTGGTCCACAAACTAACAGGGTACAAAGTACATGACATGGAACGACCATTACAATGCATATCCAAGTAAACAATTAAATTCACATCATTATGTACCATAATAAAATACAACCAAATAAAGTATGGACAAAAAAAAATTTAAGAGAGGCTAACCACTAAGTCAACAATTAACAATGTACATTTTAAATTAACAAAACATCATTCCATCGGTGGAAGGATCTGGATATGAAGTTGTACTTCGGATGATTGAGGTCGCGGACAAGGGTTTGAAAGGTTTTTTCAGCGGAGGACAAAAGGCGGGGAGTTCTGGGGTTCATAGATTTAGCTGTGCAGCGACAATCTGGTCGTGGCCTGCGATCTGGAAGCCCCCGGTTGCATTCCCATCTGGGAAGATATGGACCCGGGACTACCTAGGCATCAGATGCATGAAGGAAATTTTGGGGGAGCCTAGATAGGCGAGACAAGTGGGGTTGAGAAAAGAGCCAAAAAAAGAACGGGACGGGGTGGCTGCCTTTCGAAGTCCCAAACTATTCTTTCTATTCAGATCTGATCTGAAAAAATCAGAGAGAAGGTTGAACTTTGGAAGGAAAAATCCCTAATAGGAAAATTTGTTGGGATCTGGCCTCAGGAACACGATCTGGTGCGATGGATCAAAATCAATTGGAACCCTAAAGGGCACTATGATATCTACCTATGATCTAAGGGTTTCTTCACTATTATTTTCTTCAACCAAGAAGATCGCGATAGAGTTATGGAAGGAGGACCCTATTTTTTCTTTTCGGCCGGTCTTTACCTTAGACCCTAGAAAGAAAGGTTTAATCCTGAAACAGAGTACATGAAGGTTTCCCCTATCTAGATACGGATTTTTTTCCCTTCCTTGCGAATATTGGGACCTGGAAATCCTCCAATACATTGGCAATACAATTGAGGAATTCGTTAAAGTGGTTGAGCAGACCAACCAGCAAAGATATACTGCTTTTGCCCGTATCTGTGTTTACATGGATCTATCAAAAGAATTGTCGGAAGCCATTAGTCTGAACTGGGATGATGAGGAATGGGTGCAATCGCTTGACTATGAACAGCTTTCATTTAGATTCCGACAGTGCCATGAATATGGGCACCTGGGTAGGAACTGCCCACAGAGGCAGCAATCGTCACCTCCTGCTAAACAACCTCGGGTGGGGGATCTGGACAAAGATGGGTTTGTGCAAGTTAATAATAAGAAAAAAATAGATCGGGGGGAGAGAAAAAGATAGCAAAGGAAAATCGGGGCAAAGGGGTTACGAGCAATAACCCTTTCCAGGTATTGGAGGAATCGGGCAAGGAAGAAGTGGATGGCAGGAATAAGGTCAAGCCCATGACAAAGCAGATGGAGGGCATGGAAGAAGGAGCGAATTTCAAAAAGGGTCATAGGGACCAAACTGAGGCAATGGAAGAGGGTGGGGAGGAAGAAATGGAACTGGGGGAGTTGGATCTAGATGAGATCCAGAAAGAATTGGAGAATAAAGGGAATGGATATGTCTCTCGACGACAACTGGAACTACTTCAAGAGGTTATTATTAAGACCAAAGCTTGCCGAAAATTGGGAATAGCAACAAACCCTCAGAAGGGGAGTAAAAGGAAATCGCCCGAGGAATATTTTAAAAGAGGAAGGAAGACGAATAAACAAAGGATAGATGAGGCAGGAGTCAAACTCATAGAATCAAGCCAGTATCTGACGATAATGGAAGCCTTATCTAAAGTTAATAAGGTTAATCAATGAATATTATATCATGGAACATTCGGGGATGCAACCATCCTAAGAAAATCAATACTTTAGTAAGAAAGATTAAACAGGAAAAACCAGATGTTCTATTTATTCAGGAGACAAAGTGTAGCTCAGAGGTGATAGAGAAGTTGGGACATAAGATATGGAGGGGAAGTAATATTATGGATACAGATGCATTAGGTATGGATGGAGTTTTGTTCGTGCTCTGGCAACCTAATTCTATTTGTCTCACGGAATAGAGGGACAATCACTTTTCTCTAACTACCAGATTCACTGATCTAGAGTCAGGGATTTCAGGGAATTTGGTGAATGTCTATGGCCCAAGTTCCTTTCCTCAGAATCCTGCTTTCATAAATTTCCTAAACTGGTTGAAAGATCAAGCTAGCAATGGATCATGGATAATTGGTGGGGATTTTAATCTGATCACCTCTCTTGGCGAAAAAAGGGGGGGCAAGCGGGTGTTGGACAAACACCAAGAAGCTTTTAGGGATTTTATTATACAAAGTCCCTTTATAGATATTGAAACAAGAAATGGATGGTACACTTGGAACAATAAACGTGGAGGTACCCACCTCGTGGCTTCCAGAATTGATAGATTTCTGGATACAAAATACTTGGTCAGAGATGGGGGGGCGATTCATGCTAGTGTCCTTCCATCTGCTGGATCTGACCACTAGCCTATTTGCCTCCAATGGGAATGGTCGAATGATTTTTTACTCAAACCTTGCAGATTTGAACAATTTTGGTTGGAGCATAAGGACTTCAAAGATATTTTGGGACAATGGTGGCAGGAATTGGTCCCCCCCGTGGGCACGGGTATCTATCAATTTCAACGAAAACTAAAGGCTCTCAAATCCAAGATCCATACTTGGAATAAGGAACATTTTGGGAATATATTCTAGGACAAGAGGAAACTATTGTAGGACATTGAGCTTCTCCATAGGAAAGGAATGGAGGAAGTATGGGATGATGAGCTGAAGGAGCAGGAGTTCAATCTGCTGAATCAGTTAGAGACGAGGGAAAAACAATAAGAGATATTCTGGAATCAAAAATCAAGGAATCAATGGCTCCAAGAAGGAGAGAAGAACACTAAATTTTTCCATAACACTGTTATCCATAATCGCCATAAATTGAATATTTTTAAACTACGGAAATTGGATGGCATTCAGGTTGAATCCAGAAGAGAAATTGAAGAAGAACTAATCCACCACTTTGAGGATATCCTGATGGATGATCGTCGAGATAGAAGCTCTAAAATAACCAGGATTACCAAACTCATCCGTAGGCTGGTCACCAGATATCACAATGATATGCTGAATAAACCTATCACCATGCAGGAGGTGGAGGAAGCCATGCACCAGATGGCCTTAGGGAAAGCACCAGAACCGGATAGATTCAGAACCAATTTTCTCCATTCCTTATGGGGCATGATCAAGTAGGAGGCCCTGGCCATTGTGGAGGAATCTCGTAGGAATCGTGGAATCTTGAAGGTCTTTAATTCCACCTTCCTAACTCTAATACCTAAAGAGGAAGGAGCTGACTCTCCGAGCAAGTTTCAGCCAATCGTTCTCTGTAATGTCATCTACAAGATCATTACCAAAGTCATTGCTAATCGACTGAAACCGCTCCTCCCTGTACTGATCAGTCCAGAGCAATATGGATTTGTTGAAGGAAGACATATTTTGGATGGGATTTTCTTAGCTCAAGAAACTATTCACTCCCTGAAGACCACTAAGAAACA
The DNA here is from genome assembly GCA_027924585.1 of Larix kaempferi. Classification (NCBI taxonomy): domain Eukaryota; kingdom Viridiplantae; phylum Streptophyta; class Pinopsida; order Pinales; family Pinaceae; genus Larix; species Larix kaempferi. The sequence continues at coordinate 873,173 of BSBM01000118.1, forward strand.
AAGTATGATGATTAAATTGGATATAGCTAAAGCCTATGATAAACTAAGTTAGCAATATATGCACAGTATGTTGGAAGCCTATGGTTTTGGCAAGGACTGGGTGGAATGGGTAATGAACCTGGTATCCACTCCCTTTTTTCTATTCTTTTGAATGGTTCACCAACCAGGATTTTGCAGTCCTCTCATGGTATCAAGCAAGGGGGGCCTCTATCACCCTTTCTTTTCATTTTAATAGTGGAAGGGCTTGGTAGACTCCTTCAAAAACAATCCACAGATGGCAAAATTCGGGGACTAAATGTCCATGAGGGATTGGTCAAACAAACTCATCAACAATTTGTAAATGATATAATGTTAATGGGGCACCCTTCAATCCAAGAAGCTCGGGCCTTTAAGAAAAGTTTAAATATTTTTTAAAAGGATTTTGGGCTCGAATTTAACCCTCATAAATTGCAGGTGTTCTTCTTCAGTACCCCCAGCATAACTCAATGCAATATTCTTCGAATTCTAAGTTTCTCCATAGGTTCTCTTCCTCCCAAGTACATGGGTGCACCTATTTTGGAAGGGACTATTCGAAGGATATCTTGGCAAGATCTTCTTGATCACCTACAAAGCAAGCTCAATAGCTAGATTCTTCAACCCCTTAATCTCCCTAGTCGATTGATCTTGGTTAAATAAGTTCTTCAGGCAATGTTGATCTACCTTTTCTCTATGCTTTCCACCCCAAAGGCTATTATCAAAGAGATTAGGAAAATCCAGAGAACCTTTCTATGGGGTGGTAGGGAAACGAAGACTAAATTTTCCCTGGTTGGATGGGACAAAAAATTTTGCCCAAAGGAAAAAGGTGGTTTGGGTCTCAGAGATCTAGAGGTGGTAAGTGAAATTTAGGGATCTAAAATTTGGTGGAGATGGTGTAACTATAAGATAGAGCCTTGGGCGAAACTTTGGCATGTGAAATATGCTAGGGATCAACTAGTCGGTCAGCTGATCAAGTATAATGAGGATAAGCTGGGCTCACATATCTGGATCAAAGCCCAGGCCGACCGAAACCTTTTTCAAGATCACATCTTTTGGGAAATTAGTGATGGAGAACTTGCAAATTTCTGGGAGGATTCATGGAACCAACTCCCGAAACTTGAAGCTGACCCTCGTTGGAAAAACATCAAAGCCAGAGGATTGGAAGAAGGAAAAGTCAAGGTTTGCCATTACTGGACCAACCAGTCCCTGGATTGGCATAGCAAATGGTTGGACCAGCATTGGTGGAATGGGTTAACCAATGAAGAATACCTCCGATCCTTCGAAAATACCTTCTAGGAAAGATTTATCCGCAGCAAAACAGGTCCTGAAAAACTTAGGTGGGGGTACAGGAAGCAAGGCACCTTTAGTATTAAGGAAGCCTATGACTTAAGAAGCAACAATGAGGAAGGGGAGGAAGAAACCTGGAAGAAAATATGGAATATGAACCCTTGGCCTAAGACAGTTGTATTTTGTTGGTTGTTTGTTTGTTGAAGTATTTTAATGGGAGAAAACCTTAGGAAGTGAGGAATTCATGGACCTTCGTGTCATTCGTTATGTAAGAACGGTGAAGAAACCCTGGCTCATCTTTAGTATGAATGTACTTACTCTTCCACCCTCTTGGACCGAGGTGTTATGATCTCCAGAAGGAGCGATCACATACAAGGTCAACCAGACCAATCCCTGAAGGTTTGGAATGCTCATGCCTTCAAAAACCCAATCCTCGCAATGTTATGGCAGATGTTCCCTAGGATAGTTTTATGGAATGTGTGGAAGGAAATAAATGAGTGCATCTTCAGGGACAAGAGTCATAATGAGGAGGAGGTGTGGCAGAAATTGTTTAGCAATCTCCAAGAAACCATAGGAAACAGGAAATGGGGAGTGATCGATAAGGATCTCACGAAGATCACATACGAGGTCAACCGGACCAATCCCTGAAGGTTTGGAATGCTCATGCCTTCAAAAACCCAATCCTCTCAATGTTATGGTAGATGTTCCCTAGGATGGTTTTATGGAATGTGTGGAAGGAAAAAATGAGTGCATCTTCAGGGACAAGAGTCATAATGAGGAGGAGGTGTGGCAGAAATTGGTTAGCAATCTCCAAGAAACCATACGAAGCAGGAAATGGGGAGCGACCGATAAGGATCTCATGAAGGACGAAGCATGCATTGCAGCGGGATGGGGACTAGGGAGGAAGGACTTGGATGGGCCCTGCAGGAGAGACAAGATATGTAATCCTAATAGTAAAAAATTTTGGTCTCCTCCTGCAACAAACGAATTCAAACTAAACTTTGATGGTGCTTCTAGAGGAAATCCGGGAGGGCTGGATATGGCGGAGTCTGTAGAAATGCCAGTGGAATCATCCTAAAAATCTATTATGGCTATATTGGCAACGACACTAACAACTCTGCAGAATTAGATGGCCTCATCCAGGGCCTCCAAATGATTGTCAGCGAAGGATGGTACCCAGTGACTGTTGAGGGTGACTCTAAAATTATAATCCAGATGGCCAAGAAATTAGCAAATGGCCAATCTATGGATAAAATTATGACTAGTTGGTGGCTGTTGAGCAGGTTAGAAAATTTGAAGCACCTTGTGACTACCCACAATTCCATCTCCTTTTTCCACTTAAGGAGAGAGGCGAATAAAGTTGTTGACTACTTAGCCAACCTCGGAGTAGACAAGGGTGGGGTCAGCACCATTGGTCACATGGCTAACTTTGTGAACGAGGGATGGGTACACCATTGCATCCACCTAGCCACTTCGGAGTACGATAAAATCCAACAAGTGGAAGGAAGAGGACATGTGGCCCAGAGTGATGATAAGCGGATGACGGAGGTCATCCCATAGGTGTCAGATAACATAGAATAATAATGCGGAGATAAACTACATACTCCAGTATGACCTCAAAGTTGAGTAATAGAAAGTACGAGCTCAAGCATCTTGATAAACGGAGGCTGGATCTACACCAATTTCCATATCTAGTCATTAAGATCCTTGTAATGTTAGTTAGCGGCAAGAGTATATTTTTGGGAGCGGGCTGGTACCTTTCGAAAAGGGGAAGTACCAACCTTGTCATTGTAATCATGGCACCTGTGACCTTTTTTCCAAAGGATTCTCTGTGGTTTTCCTATCGCTATCGGGGTTGCGCAGATAAATCCTTTCTGTTTTTGGATGATGAGTTTCCCAAGGTGCAGATTATAATGTGGTTCACTCTTGTCAGACCTATTGATCAACCGAAGTTCCCTGTGGTTTTTCTCCGGATGGATCCTAAGCGTAATCTCTATAAGAATTCTAGTGTCGGTTCTGCACCTTCCAATTCGAAGGGAAAAGGTAAGATGACTGAGGAGAAAAGTGGCGCCAGGGGCCATGTCACGTGATCCTAGACTCGAGCACAGACTGCTGCCACCTTTTTCAGAGATCACATCCCCATTGAAATTCGTGATGATATTGAAGTTGTGGAAAAACATCTCTGGAAGGAGGTGTAGACTCTCCCTTTTAAGGATATCATGATTGAAGTTGAGGAATGGGTAGTGGACCCAAGCACTTATGCGGGAAGGGCCTCGGTGTATGACCGTATGATCATGGTTTACTAGGTGAAGAAAAATTTGCTGGCTCATGTTACCATGAGCGGCTTTGCCAAGAGCCAAGGAAATGAGGAACCGGCTTGGACGTGGAAAGAGCACAACGCGGACAGTAGGCTTATGCATGGAAAAATTGATGTTATTGCTAAAAATATTGGCATCACTTTTTATTACTCTGGAATGGAGGAGCAGGAGAACATTTGTACCAGTAGAAGAAGGAGCAAGAGAGTTGTCCCACAGCAAGGGGATGGGGAAAAGCAGAACCAGGTTGATGTCAACACCCTACTGGTTGAGAAGGTCATCAAAAAGAAAGATCATTCACAGATTCCAGGTGGGTCTTAAGGGTTAGCTTCACTCAAGGATTGCTTTTGTTTTCGCTATGAATAGTCTTTTTGCCAATTGTAGTCACAGTCTTATGTAGAAATGGGTTAGTTTATCGGTAGCCGTTACAGTCTATTGCTCTTTTTTGGAAGACTGTACTAAACAGGCTGTTCTTTTTGGTTGGATGTTGTAATGGGGGTTATGATTGTCGGTCCTGAACTCTGAAACCCTGTAAGCGTGATATGTATTTGATTTCCAAGTAGTAATATATAGTTTTATTCACAAAAAAAAACAAAACATCAGTCCATCGAAAATCACAATGTTTGGTTGTCACAATATAAATCTAATGAATATAGAACACTATATATCAATTATATGTAATGCAAAAGATGTCGAGTTTGCAATCTTTATTTAAAAAATCACAATGGAATGTCATCTTCAACTATTCGTTTTAGATCAACTTTCATCATTTTCCATCTTTTAACTTTTATTTTTTTCGTCAATGGAACTTCCATTAATTTTTTTCGAGCTCCATATACCAAATTATTATATTGACGACATATGACATCAGGTTCATAGTCCTAAAAGTGAATATAATTTTCACTTTGATGGATTTCTTGGAAAAAATAACATTTTAATATAATGGATCCTCTCTCATATATACATCCTTTATCGTTGTAGTCCTCCAATAACTTCATCTTCCTTTCAATGCATCGCATCAAATAATATTTCACTTTTTCTTTGTTGTCTATGGGTGCAATCACAATGAAAACATCTATTGCGGTCAATGCCATTTTTAAAACACATTTTCGATAACAAAAAATTTACTCTATACATATTATATACAATGAGCAATGTTTTTTTGGGGGGGAATTACATTACCTTATTTTACAAGATCGGAAATTTTATCGCCATCAATTGATACTGCCATGTCCTCTGATTCTAACTCCTCTAAGTGGCATTTTCTCCTTAGGATTATCTTATGTATGTTTCCAAGGTTTAATGTAGTTGTTCATTATGTTTTCATAGACTATAGATTCAGTGTTTTCTATGCAAATGGGACAAAAGCATGATTGCTTTCTACTATCAAATGCAAACACATTTTGGAAGGCTTTTGTTTTAATTGAGTGTAAATATCTAGTCCCGTGTATGGTTCTAGCGCCATATGGGATTGATATATATATATCTTGGATTCCAATAAGCCAAAAACACTTGTGAACTTAACAATCCATGAAGGACAATTTTTAATGTTAGTGTATATGTTTTAAAGATATATTTAAGACTTATAAATAATGTTTTTTTAAATTTAAAATTAATAAAAATTTCAAAAAAAATGTGTACATACCTACACACATCTTTTGATTTTCGATTATGCTCATGGCTTAAATTTGATTGACACCATTCGACAACCTCGGCAACTGATTTAAATTGATCGACATAATGGTTCATTTTCCATCTTCGAAGTGCTCGGTTTACACATGCTTCTACACCACCGTGCTCTCCTTTTCCATGACCAGTCTCAAATAAATTCCAACGATGTCTATTGTTTGATGCTCTAAGAAGCCAGCATAACCAAAAGAATGATCATGAAGATTTAAATTGTCTTGCACATCCATCTAACCATATCCAATTTTCATTGAATTCAACTTTATGTGTTTTCAGTGACTCATAGAAAACATTTTAAATACAATGTTGTACAAAATGTGTATCATGTGTACGATCATCACTAATATAAAGTGATATTCTTTGATCACATGTCTATTGTCATTTGTGCTTTATATGTCATTAATATTTTCTTGAACATGTCTATATAGAACATGGACAAATATAGAAACTTCGTCAAAAAGATAGAATTCCCTTTGTATCTCTTTTTGTGCAGCAAATGTATAGTTTTCTGCAAAATCAACCACAAACAAAATTGTTCCTAGTGGAAAAAATTCATGACATTGTTTGAACTATAGATATTTCCATCATGCTCTATGTGAATGCTTGGTGTCTTTATAAATTTCTTCAAAAAAATTGTCACGCATTTTTATCTTCTCGCAAATCAATTCTTTTGGAAAGAGCATCAGTAGAACTTGTAGCATAATTCATATATTCATATCTCTTCCAGTCAACGGTTACATTTGATGGCGTTTGATCATTATCAATATGATTTTTGTAGTGGAATAAAGCTAGATTTCCACAATTGTCACATTTTTTCCCGTTGACACTTTTCTTATGATAAAATAATTCATTGTCTTCTCTCAACTCACATAGAATTTTAGATATGAAAGCACGGATTGTGGAAGGGGGAGGTAAATTTGGCCAAAACATTTCACCAAATTCAATAAAAGTGCCATAATATAATTTAAATTCCACATGATAATGACAACAACATGTGTCACGAACAATGATAGGTCTAACATACCATGGTTTCTATTAATTACAAATGTATTGATTGACATATTAATTCCATGGTGATCCTCTTTGAATTTATTGAACAATTTTATTTTTGTCATTTCCAATATATGTTTTGCATGGATTTCGTATTAATTTCGTGATACTCATCGTCGTATCACATCCCTTGCATTTGGTGAAACTTGAGAATTTTTCAACCAATATTCATATAACATAGCTTTAATACCTTATCCCATTCTATCTTTGTAAGGTTGTCTACAAATAATTGCCCAACAAGCAAGTTCATCATTTTGCATCTATTTGCAATTGGAATCTGTTATGTTTGTACAATGGTTTTTTAGGTTCCTATTGTTTTTGCTAGTTGTGTCGTCAAACGTTTTTGTCTAGTACTAGCTGAAATAATTGTTGTTTGAACTTATCTACGTGCAGTGTTTGTATCTTTTTTTTCTAGATCTTCCAAATTTGTTTATTACCTTCCTTATATTTTCAAACACGTTTTGTTTCACCTTTGATTCTTTTGTCTCCTTTTCAATACCCAATAATTATGTGGCATAGCTTAACTTTTTGGACACTAAAAAACATCTCAAAATTTAATCTTGTGTTACTGCTGATTCGTGTTTAAGAACGTCTTCATAAAATCGGTTAGCGCAATATCATGCAACGTGGTCATATATTTTCTTCCTAAATTTGTCGCAATCAATGTTTTGCAACATTTCAACATCAATGTTGAAAATACCTATATATTTCAATTTAATTTAATTTAGCATATCGAATATACTAAATTAGAAACATGCCCACACGGGTGTGGCTCATTGGCGGTTCACTTGATATGAAGTCACATGTTGTAAATTGGAGGTCACGAGTTCAAATCACACCCGGCTTTACCTATGTCCCATGCTTGCAAGGTGTGTGGGGCACCTAGGGGTATAGTGGTAGCGGGATTGGATCCCTATACCCTGTGTCACACGAGTACTAGCCCAGTCTTCAGTTGTCGATTCCCGTAACACAAAAAAAAAAAAAATTAGAAACATAAGATAAAATAGATTTCACATTTATTAATTGGTATTAAAAAACAAAATTAAATCATAAATTAAATTAAATTTACTAAAAAATTTACACACACACATACATGTGCTTGACTCGATTTCAATTTCTTTATGGGTTCAACAATGTCTTCTACAACTTGATTGACATTATGACACAATTCTCTCTTTGTTTTGCATGGAGTATTTTCAAAATTCCAATTCATTATAATAATAAAAAAATGGATTTAAAAAATGTATAGTATATATATACATACCTAGTTTGATTTCCCATTCTTGAACTTGATTTTCAATATTCATTTCATCAACATTAGGATGTAAATCTCTATTTACATCTTCAACAATTGTTTCTTCAGTACGTGTAAACTTGCATCTTTTAGTAGGATATTATTGTCTTTTCTTTTCATTATGAGAAGCATCATCTTGATTACAAGCACTTTTGTTTGGTGTTGGTCTTTTATTTCCCATGATTGTTCAATCTATATAGGTTTTCAAAAAATCAACACCTTATAACAAAAAAAAAAAATTTCAAAGTAAAAAAATCACCTTAAAAACGTTATGATAGAGTCTTTGAGTCTTTGAGAAAACACCTTAAGAGAAATTGCCTTTGAGCCTTTGACCTAAAAAAAAATCACACACACACGCGCATTTATATATAGGGTTAATCCATTGAAGAGATGAACTAATTTAGGGTTTTGGACAAGACACATAAAGGAACTAGGACTAACAGGAGGATGACCTAATCTCAAATGCCAAAAACAAAAGTTGATGAAAAATCATGGTTAGCAGGAATGCGGTGGTGGCCAATCCATTCCTTGTGTTACATTTCATGCCTCAAATGACTATTCCCTGGGAACTACTTTTTTGGAGATCTAAATGAGTAAGGAAATTTAACCCCCCATAAAGTTGAGCACATCAACCCAAGGACTTGCACTCCAAATATAGATTTTTATTTGAATTAAATATTTTGTGCAAATTGGGATTCAAGGAAGGAATATGGTAAGGATTATACCTTTGATTCCTTTTGTATTTTAGTGATTAGGGAATCGTATAAACCATTTAATGAATAAAATCTTATTGATAATCTACATGCTCATTTCATGAAAGGAAAAGCATCAAAAAATTAGAGGGAATAGTACAAAATTAATAGAGAAGCCATGGAGGATACCATGATTAGAGTCATGGGGATCTAGTTAGTAAAATGAAGCAGTCAAGTGATATATTTTATATGTCGGGTCAAGAATACCCTTACCAACAATATTAAAATTGTTGTTCATATTTTCACAAAAAATATATCAGGCCAGAAATCAACTTTATTTTCAATTTGAGTTAGTTGTGGTACCTACAGTATATTTTCTATAAGTTGTGGAATATTGTACACATCAGTAATCACACCATGTTCACATACAACCCTACCACTTCCAGCAATAGTAAGTTCATAATTATTGCTACAAATATAGTTTCTTATTTGTCCTTACAAATCATAAAATAGAAAAGCATCCTTAGCCATGTGATGTGAACACCTGAAGTTCACTATCCATTATTTTCAAGAAGTGTGAGCATGTAATGTTTGAGCATAACTAACATAAAATGTAGAATGAATACCATCACCTCTACCCTTTTTAGGGTGTTTTTGTTGGTCACTTTCAAGTATTCTAATGTTTTCGTCAAGGCCATTAGTATTCTTCCAACAAGCCTTCTTACTATGCCCTAATATTTCACAATATCAATAGGTCTTATTATTAATATAAACCTTCTTGGTCTCTCTCTCTCTCTCTCACACACACACACACATAAAGAAAGAAATAACACTAGCGTATATCCATCTTAATGTATCTCAACAATTATGTTTGATACTTCTCAATGCTTAATAGATTCTGAGCTAATATGGATATACGCTAGTCCATATTTGGAGATCAAGAAACAACGTAACAAATGCTCTAATTAATAAAAGAGTTAATTTGCAATGGAGAATACATGAAATATAGAATTAAGATCAAACCAATATTTCCTTTTCAATTTAAGCAATCTTAAGTGATTTATTCACTAAGGATCAAGTAGGATCAATTGGAGATGGAAATTTATGAAAAAAAAAAATAAGAAGATGACATTCACTTCCACATTCAATAGGCCTCTTCTCCAATCTTTTTCATTCTCTTGAATGGACTCCATCCTATCCCAATATTTTTCGAAGGAATAAATATGTGCTCAAATAACAACTCCATCTACTCCCTACTTCACCTAGCCAGTTCCCAGCAACTTGAGATAAAGGATAACACTCACTCTACATTGTGTAATGGGTTATAGACTCATACGCCGCAACAATTATATAGTTAAAAAAAGTTGTGGTTTTTTTGTCATTTTATAAAGATTCGTAAATATCTTGGTATGGATTCCTTGTGTGGATATCAAGGCCAAGGCTTGACTAGAGGATGACCAAGCATGTATGATGTAAATATTGTCTATGGACCATGAGTTAACTTTCCATGATGAACTCAAGTTATATAAATATTAATGTTGGAATATAATACATATAATGGTCCAATATGGCTACGACAAGCACAAGAGCGAATATTATTATACTAGAGGGGAAGTAGAGAGGGTAAGCTCCTATATATCCAATTGTACTAAGGTTTGGAGTGATGGGAAGGAGCACTACAAGATGTGCATGAATATTCTCGGTGGTATATTTAGTTCTTCATTTCCATACTTCTAAATTGTTGTAAAAAAAATTATAAAGTGGTTTCACTATTTTCATCCTACAATATCTAAGGATCTTGTGTTTTTTTATTCCTTCCAATAGATGTCTATTATTATTTTAGTTGTTGTATTGGACCTATTTTAAAAAATATTATTGGCACTTGATATTATTATTAATATTATTATATGATGGAATTCCATATGTGTGATATAATCGACCTTGTCTCTTAAAGTACTTTGGTGAGATTTATTTTATTGATGCTTGATGTGATGAATATGTATGAATCATGAACCTACAATTTGAGATTTACTTAATTTTGTTGGATAATATGATATGGCTTATGATTTGAACCGAGGATTGATATATATGAATTGTAGTATTTAATTAACCTACTTTCACAAATCTACTAAGGATTTTTCAAATATGACAGGAAGAACCAATGCATGTATATGAACTCTAGAGTGATTCAAGTTATATAGACCTAAGTTGGGTTCGAATACAATGTTGTAAACATGTTAATATGATTTATAATTTCTTTAAACAATCTTATTTGGTATGTGTCTCTAGATGTGTGTAGATATAGAAATGAATATTTCCAATTAATATTACAAATTGCTATGGGTTGTATGGAGGGGATGTTGATGTAAAGGGGACCTCATTCCCTCATAGAGTTCACAATCACCTAACATATAGACCAAAGGAAAGAGCATAAGGATATCTAAATTCACACTTGTGTTTTCCTAAATAATTCCAAATCCAAAAACACATAGATAGAACTAACCAAGAGCACAACATACTCTAAAATTCACTTAAACAACTATTCAAAAACAAAATAAATTAAACATATTTAACACATACTGCACTCAAAAACTATGCTTGGTTCATGCCGCCAGCACTCATACTAAAAGTATTCTTAACCCAACCAATGTAAACTCACTTGAGCCAAAAGAATTGATAGTTAGGATAAGGTCATGGGAATAGGCATCCAAATAATTTTCCACGACCACTTTACATATGAAACATAGTTGTTGACCATCTAGGGATATAAAATCCTTATGTATTGGACATAGTTATGGCCAATGTAATAACAGGCCCATCCTTTCAAGGTGGCATGTGCTAAGGACAAGACTAGAGTTATGTTTTGGTAACTTTGTCCTCTTAGTACTGAAGATCCCCTGAGCCATGGATTTCAATCAAAGGTGCAAGAAACATGCCATACATGTCTAAGAATAAGGTTGCATAGTAACCATTTATTAGGTCTTTTACCCAAGGTGACTCTCACAAGTGAGAGCACAACTAGGACGGATTTTTGTAGGTATCTAGGATTTCATCACCTAGTGCCTTACAATTATAACTATATCTTGCAACTTCACTCACTTTCTGAAGTGGACTTAATATCCTACTTCCTGTGAGTGTTTGGAAGTACCTACACAATTGTTATTTTTTTTTTCTCGCAGTAGAGATCAGGACCATTTTCCAGAGAATCACTGAGAATGATTGTTCCCCTTTGTGTGGATAACTTCCATAGGATAGCGAGTCATTTTATTTTCTAGGGAATGTTTGGTTGCTTGGTTTGATTTCTTTAGTTGCACACACTGCATCCATTTGTGATGTTTGAATATTGTTAACTAAAATATCCCATTAAAACCAAATAAACATTTTTCACGTTTTCCCCCATTAGCGTCCAAATTTTTATAAAGTCATTGTTAAGTTAGTCAATATTGCACCCCCAATTGCATTAAGATGCTCCCTTCACATTTAGGAATTACATCCATTTTTCCATCATCACACTCTTTCTCCTACTATCCAAATAAGGATTTATAGAGGATATCGTTGTCCTCCACCAAATCCCACTTCCACGAACTGACCTCCGAGTCCATCTGCAAGATCTTCTTCCAGCTCTCACCAACCTACTCCTCCAAGTAGTCCTCATAATCCAATGGTTAAAAATATCCCAAATGTTGCAAACCCAACACCTCAACTTCTATATAGGGCTAGTTTGAATCTATCATATTAGACTAAACTAATTAATGATCTTATCCAACATGATCCTACTTTGTCCCAAATGCCAACCAAATTAACTTCTGGTATTCCCAAATTTGAAGAATGAGATGGGGAATATCCATCCTATTGTATCATGTATTTCCACCTTTGGTGCTCTTCAAATAGGATCATGATTGACTCTATTCGAATTAGGTTGTTTAAGTGCACCCTTACTAGTTTAGCAACCAAGTAGTATTTAGATAAACTTGCCAATGTGCATGAAACCTTTTAATCCATCGCAACTTCCTTTTTTACCTTCTTTCAATTACATGTCCGACATGACTTTTGCATTGAAATACTTACCAATTTCCATCAAACTACTGCTATCCATATCACAAATAATATTCACGAGTGGAGTAGAAGACGTAGAATGTGTGAAGACAAAATTAAGGATCGCCTTCTATTGTATTGGTTCTCAAATTCTCTACTTCCTCCTACCACCAAATACATTTCCATGAGATTTCCCATGGATGAGGAAGCAACCATTTTAAAATCCCAATGGTATGACTTGATTTATGCTCAGTCTAGTTACCTTTATACTATCCTCCAATATGCCCCGTAATCTCGCTAAGGGGACTTATCTGCATCGAGGGAATAACATGATTTTGATGGTATTATTGGATCAATTAACCATATAAACCCCCAGTTAGGATGTGGACAATATTCCTTCGGACGCAATACTTCTTATGGATCCTATCAAGGGTATTTGTTGATGCCTTACCACCAACATAGATCCATCTTAACTCTGGCTCTATCAAGTATCGAGAAGGATTAAATATGTTGAGGTGCAAACCCCTTTTAGAGTCCTCAACTTGAGGAAATGTTTGAAACTCAATGGATTTGATACTTCTATGTACTTTATAGAGAAAGAGTTAAGATGGATCTATGTTGGTTCCAATCAAAGTGGAAAAACAAAAATTACCACATTGAAATCATCTCATCCAAAAAATTTAAAACATATTGACACCATCAAAATGGTGAATTGTAATAAAGTAATAATCATGTTCAGTTATAATACATGTGAGAGAATGCAATGAAAGACAAAATAGGCAAATAGGCTAAAGTTGCATTAATTAATTAGTTATAAAGTAAAATACTTGCAATTTACCCAATTATTCATTAATTTGAAATTATCACAAAACTAATATGCAACTTATTGTTATGTTATTAACTTAGCAATACATAATCATACATATTTTCCATCACAATCATCCACTTGCCAACTATTCCAATTTGGAATCCTACAAATTAGCAAAAATTGCATTTATCATTGATTATGAAGTAAAATAGTTATTATTAATCCGTGATGATTATGTTTTGAATATGTGTCTCTCTTGTAGATCAAATCAAGGAAAGACTAACTAATACATAAAGATTTACTTTCATGTAACTATTTATCAAAAGATTAATTGAAAATGTGAGGATGCATGAATGGAAATTGAAATTGAAATTCGATGTATATTTTATATCAATTGTTAGCCCGGATTGGCTTGAGGGCATTCGGAATCTGTCCATCTCCTCCCAATTTTTCCCTCCCCTCACATCTCCCCACCTCATACTGGGACAACGTAAGGCCATCTTTCCCATAACTCAGGACAACTACCCTCCTCCAGATCCTGATCCTGATCTCCCTTTAGCTGAACCCACTTCCCCTCCTCCTTCATCTCCTGAGTCCTCTCAGTCGGTTTATTACCTACGCTCTTTGGATAAACTTTCTTCTGGTGGCCTTGGGAAGATTAAGGTGAAGCATTCTCGTGGTCGTGGTCGGCAGTCTTTCATCTATAAGGCACAAACTAAGGCTTGTACGGATGTGCTAGAGGGGAAACAACTCTCTATTGAACGGGCACTTAGAGCAATGCGAGCCCACAAAAAGGGAAAAAAATGAAGATTATGTCTTTCAACTATAGGGGTCTTGCTGGTCCCCCCAAAAAAATCAATGTTGCGTAGGGTGGTTAGTCTAGAACACCCTGATATCATTATGTTACAAGAGACTTTGGGTTCTGGGGAGGGTGTTGTTACTCTTTTAAAGTGTTGGTTCCCAGGTTGGAATTTTGTGGCCTCGGATGCCAGAGGTTGGTCTGGTGGACTGGCTTTGAGCTGGAATGAAGCGAGGGTTAAGGTTTCAAACTTATGGGGGATGGTGTCTGTGTTGGGTGGGACTTTTTCGGCTTTAGACATTGTGGGTGATTTTGAGGTTATCAATGTCTATGGGACGTATCTTGAGCGGATCCCCTTCTGGGATTCTCTCCTTGCTAACTCTTTGCTTGGTTCTGATTCTGGGATTTTGGGAGGTGACTTGAATTTTAATCTGGGTCATTCGGAGGTTTGGGGTCCTCATGCTCGGATTGATCCTCTTACGGATTACTTTACTATGAAGTTGGTTGAGAAGAATTTAATTGACTTGGAACTTGTTCGTATTCGCCCTACTTGGAGGAATAATCGTGCAGGTGACAGTCGGGTGGCAAAACGGTTGGACCATTTTTTGGTGGCGGAACATTTGGTTGACAGGTTCACTCATCTGAAGCAGTGGGTGGGTAATGGGGGTTGTTCTGATCATTTCCCTATCTTTCTTGAAGTACTGGATGGTCCCTGCAAACCACCTAGTCCTCTCAAATTTAATAAAGGTTGGCTCAAGGATCCAACTTTTTTTGAGTTGGTTAAAGCGGTTTGGACCCCTTAATGCGAGCGGGCTCCTTGCTCGGCGGTTTTCCATTTTGCTGCAAATATCAATATCCTGAAGAAACCCATTAAACAATGGGCCTATGAAAAAAATAATTAGGAGGACTCGGAACTAAAAGTGATTGAAGGTGAGCTGATACTTCTCTATGCTGAGGAAGGTGGTGGTTTTCTGAACCAGACAACCAAAGAAGATTTGGTATTGTTGGAGGGGCGAAGGAACTCTATCCTGGTGGACAAGGAAGAAACCTGGCAGCTGAAGAGCAGGGCTATTTGGTTGGAGTGTGGGTATGATAACTTCAAGTTTTTTCATGCATATGCAAAGGGGCGTCGGTCTTCAAATACTATCTAGAGTCTGGATAATGAGGTGGGTGAGCCCCAGCATACTTTTGATGGCATGGCTGAGGTGGAGGTCAACCATTTTCGAAACCTTTTTAGGGCCAATGAATAGGTAACTATTGAAGAAATCATTAAGGTGGCACAACTTTTTTCCTCGCTTTGTGGAGGAGGAGGATAATCAGTTGTTGATGGAGGCTATCTCGGGGGAGGAGCTTAACGAGGTGCTCTCTAGATTTCAAAAGGATAAAAGCCCGAGGTCGGATGGATGGACGATCAAATTTTTTCTGGAGCTCATGGATTTCCTTGGGGATGATCTTCTGAAAGTGGTGGAAGATACACGGGTTTCTAGAAGGATCCCGGCTTCTTTCAACTCTACCTTCATAGCTCTTATTCCAAAATTTGATTCGTCTGCATCGTTGAATGACTACAGACCTATCTCTCTATGCAATGTCATTTATAAGATTATTTCTAAAACTATTGCTCAACATCTCAAGTGGATACTATCTAAGAATATTTTCGATGAAAAAATTGGCTTTCTGGAAGGACGTCAGATTCATGAAGCCATCGGAGTGGCACAAGAGGGATTGCATAGTATGAAAACACATCATTTGAAGGGGATTGTGCTAAAAATTGATCTCTCTAAGGCCTATGATAAGGTAAGATGGATTTTTCTCAGAATTATTTTTATTCATCTTGGTTTTGACATTGGTTTTATTAGGTGGATCATGAGTTGTATCTCCAATATCTCTTTCTCCGTCCTCATTAATGGAGCTACCTAATCGGGCCGTGGCCTCGGGCAGGGATGTCCACTTTCTCCTCTGTTGTTCTTGCTAGTTGCAGAAGGTTTAAGTCGTGTTATTTTGGATGCTAGGAGGCATGGGGTTTTTAGTGGGATAAAAATTGCCCATGATTTTCATATTACTCATCTACTGTTTGTGGACAATGTACACATTTTCTGCTCGGGTACTGAACGGGATGCCCTTAAGCTCAAAGAAATTTTGGAACTTTTCTCAAAGGCTACTAGGATGGAAATAAATATGGGGAAGTCTATGCTTACTACTCATTTGCTCGAAGAGGAGGAGGTGACAGCATTGCTTCGGTTTTTACCTTTCTCACACCTACAGCTCCATGAGGGGTTGAAGTACCTGGGTTTCTATCTAAAACCTAATGATTACAAAATTGTGGATTGGAAGTGGTTGGTTGAAAAACTGGAGAAGCATTTGAAGTGTTGGAGTCATCGTTGGTTCTCCCGAGCGGGGAGGATGGTGCTTATCAAATCTGTGCTTGAAGTGATTCCTGTCTATTGGATGTCGCTCTCTTGGATCCCTAAGGTCATCCTTGAAACTATTTGTCTCCTCTGCTCTCATTTTCTGTGGAATGGAAAAGCTAAAAAAAAATTCATGCCCTGGGTTCGTTGGAACAAGATTACCATCCGAAAGGCTTAGGGGGGCTGGGGTTTAAAGAATTTACCTTTGTTTTCCTAAGGCTCTAGCGACGAAGGGAGGTTGGAGGTTGATCATGGGAACTGGACTTTGGGCTCGATGCTTACTGAAAAAATACATTGCCCCCGTGTCTCTGGAGAATTGGATCCGTAGTCCAGCCAGAACTTTTTCGAGAGGGTCGATCATTTGGAAAGTTGTGGTCTCATCCTTTGATCTCATTGAATGGGATTTGGTGTGGAATGTGGGTAATGGACGTCGGGTCCGTATTGGCTTGGGACCCCTGGGTGGGATGTGAAAATCACCATCTGCTGCCACTGGATCCTATGGAGACTCTGAGACAGTTTGGACTGATTTTTCTACACCAGCTGGCGGCTCTAGGAGAATAGGTCCCCGGTTTCTAGGATTGGCGACCTGCACACTCTTTCGGCCTTCCTCTAGGTGTGGAAAGAATGTTGGAACGATATATCAGTTACCTCTCCCGTGATCATATCAGTCTAGATGAGGAGAAGGATGTTCTAGTATGGGATGTGGATCCATCTGGGGTATATACACCTAAGAGGGGGTACCTGAAACTCTCAGAAGAACTGGCACCAGAGGTACCGGTTTGGTGGTGGAAGTCTTTGTGGAAGATTCAGAGCCCTCCAAAGACTCGCTTGTTCATGTGGTGTGTGTTGGAGAACAAAGTACCTACTTGGGACTTCCTTCATAAGCGTAACAGATGTGGCCCGGGGTGGTGTAGTCTATGTAAAGTGAATGTAGAAACTATCGAGCATCTCTTCCTTAAGTGCCCTTTCTCCATCTTGGTTTGGCATGAGTGCACTTGTTTACTCAACCTTCAGTGTCTTTGGGAGGGAGTCAAAGTGGAGACTGCGTGGAGATCATGCTTTGATAATATCAGTCTAAAAATTGTTCGTGCACTCCCCCTGTTGATTCTATGGGGTGTTTGGATCGCTCCGAACAACTGTATTTTCCACGATAAACCTTGCAACCCCGTAGTTATAGAAACTTTTTGCTGTGGCTTGTTAGATTCTTACCGTGTCATTCGGGGCCCCCTGCGGGTGCGGGACATTCTTCCAATGAACATAAATAAAACCCATCCATGGGGTTTTTTTACGAGGCCTCACAGTTGAATCAGTGTGGGGGGGAGCCATTTTGTACCTTTCTGAAAATCATCATTTTGAGATGTCTTTGGGTCTTGGGTCTGGAAGTAATAATGTGGTCGATCTTTTGAGTCTGAAATTCCTTGCTCTTTTTTTCGTTGAGAAGCACTGCTGAAACATCACAGTGTTTGGGGACTCATTAAATTTTGTTAACTGGATAAATGGCACTCGCCACTGTCATAATCTCCGCCTTGTTAACATTTTAAATTCCATTCGGGCAGGTTTGGGCTCTTTTGATTCCTTTACTTGCACACATGTCTACAGGGAAAATAACGAGGAAGCGGACCGGGCGTCAAAGGTCAGGCTACAGCTGGACTGGGGTTTATGGAAGATAAGAGAATATTTGGACAGGGTAGTACAGGAATACTACCACCGCCCCTTTCATAGAGATGGTTGGACAACTTCCATGATTTTGGGACTCACTGGTTTTAGATGAAGGTATCTTTATTTTCTGTTTATGCCACGATTTTTGTGGATGTATCATGTGATCTTTGACAGGCTATCGTTTTTCACAAAGACGCCTCTTTGAGGTCTTGTAATAATTTTTTTTAAAAGATCTTTGTTTATTTGCTTTTCCTGAAACAGCTAACAGTTAATACACACTGTTTTTATTTTGCTATCATGCTCTTGTGAGGTTCAGGGATATGAACTGAACTCTATGTTATTTTTTTGGGTCTGCACTCTTTTACTACAACATTACACACTTTTTTCGATTAAAAAGTGAAACCTACAGAATGTAATTTTGCTCTCAAAAGATGAATCGAAATTACGCTTTTTTTAAGGGAAAAAAATGTATTTTACAATCGTGGCCAATTTAAATTTGGAGCCGACGTGTGGCAGACGTGACACATCTCATCCACTTTGGATTGTAGAAAGCGCCTCTTAGTGCAATTATCCAAATTAAATAATCTCTAAGATGCTTCATGTTTGTAGCTAGGGTTTTCACCCTAGCTTGTGCAAATGAGCACCTACTAAGGAGAAGGGCCTCCTTAGTAGTAGTTCAGTAAAACAGTAAAACAAGGTAAAATCTAAGATAACATGTGCATCAACAAAAAATAAAAAGACAATAATATAATGGGAATTTTTTTTTTGTATTAAAAATGAGAACAAAGTTACATTTACCTCAAATGTTGAGGTTGGTGGAGCTCTTGCAATAGTCCAAGAGGGTTGCTTCCGTGCTCCAATGGGTTCCTTCTCCTTCTCCAAGGTGTTTGGATAATGGGCCAAAAGGGGCACTCAAATGGGAAGCTAGCTCAAATGGTGAGCTAGGGTCTCAAGAGTGATTTTGGCAGAGTGAGGCTAGGATAGATTGTGGATGTGAAATGGGGAGCCTCCATCACCTATTTATAGGTTTTTTAGTGGTGGAGTCTTGACCCATGGTTTTTGGAACCATATGGTTTAGGTCAATTGTTTTAAGGCTTTTGTTTCATTTTTCCCTCTTTTTCCTCTTTTTATATTTTTTATTCCCTTTTACTTGATTTTTGGGAATTTAGAGCCTTTTTAAAGGGTTTTTGCTATTTTTTGAGGAAATTTAAGTATTTGGAGGGGGAAAAAGGGGTTTTTTTGGCCTTTTGGTGGCCATTTAATGGTTTTGGAGGTTTTGGAGGCAAATATGGTGGGAAAAATAAACAAATTAGTCATGTGGTGAGGGAGATGAGGTAATGAGCACTTTTTAGGTGTTAACAGATTGCCCCCTGATGTGTGAGGGAAAGAGCTCATCGTATGGACGATAGACAGCATAGGTCCTTTATGGTTTTCCTGGGGTGTGGAGAAGAGAAGAAACAGATTAGAGACAGGAACAGCGGTCCCGTACAAACTGCAAAAACTGAAAATACATGACCTCAATAATGAATGAGGAATAATCTTAATATATGGACGAGGCGGGCATACCCATGCTCATATCAAGATATATAAATAACAATGAATCCCAAAAGGGGGATTTGAACAATACATGAAAAACTGTTGTGTACATCATAAGGGTCCAGAGGGGACAGAAATCTGGGATATACTCCTGGTCGGACCATACCGAAGCTGAAGAACTGATATAGTGTTGCTGAGTGTGGTACCAAACGAACTGGTGAGCTGTTGGATCTAAAGATATCCAATAACGGGGTGGAGACCATGACGGAGAGTCATAGCCTCAACGGTACACTGGACTGTAGCTGAACTAGGTACTCAAGGAAGCATACGAGTGGATGGCTTCCGAATACTGTCGCCAACGCAACCCGGATATCCTCGGGAACATATAACTGGGTGTTCCAAAGTGACTCACCAATGTGCTAGAGTCGGGGGGAGTCCGGGGTCTTCGACCAATAACTGAAGGGATGTATACCCTACACGAATCTCAGCGGTGTGATCAAGGTGTTGACGTCGAGCACGTGAGAAACAACCATTCAGAGAGGCACTGAGGACTCCACTCAAAATGGTCTGTAGGCACTCACCACAGATGGTGATGAGTCCAAGGCGTAGGGACCTCTAGGTCTATCCTCTGGAATAGATGGGCTGGCGTCGATAGAGGGAGATCAGCAACTAGCAAGGCAGTGATGTTTCCTTGATAGGAGCACGAGGTGGATAAACAAGAGATGATAGGACTTCCTGTGTAACTGACGTACTGAGAGGGTAGGAAACATGGGTTGTTGGGTGGGGGGGACTCAAACTTCCTTTGTTCAGAGTATGATGGCGGGGGTGATGAGGCAGCATAAAACACTGACTTAGGGGAAGGGTATCATTGCTTTTAAAGGACCAGGGATTGTGACTGTAATGAGGGATACTCAAGTCGATGTAGGATGATAGGAGACTCAAAGGATGGTATATCGCAGAATACTCTAAACAAAGGAAACCTTATTGGGGGTGCTGCCGAGATGAGTGATCATAGTGCCGAGAGACACCGGTGGGGTCTTCTTCATGGTTTAAGGAGATGGAAGAAGGGATAGAAGTGTGCTCATAATGGTATTGTCATGTGGATTTATACGAGCCCAGGAAAGTTCATGCTCGTGATTGCTTTCAATTTTAAGGAGTCTGAAAGCAATAAGAAGACTCTGAAATAATGGAATGGTACCGTCATGTGGATTTGTACAAGCCCAAGACGGTGCATGCTCGTGGTTGTTTTCAATTTTAGAGAGTCTAAAAGCAATAAGAAGACTCCAGGGGGGTTCTTTTTCGTGTGTTAGTCTCCAAGGCCTGAAAAAGAATAAAAGGATGCAATGAAGAACTCTTCTAGCCGGTGTGACTAGAGTATTCATTTTTCGTAATTAGTCTACCAGGTCCAGAAAAGGGTTAAACTTATACTAGATAGATGCGCTTTCAGGTACTTTAACGAGCATGAAAGGAAGCAATATTGCTCAGCGGTATTTCCATTGTTTTAGGGGTCAAAAAGGAGCTTAACAAAAACTCCCTAAGTGCCTTTTTCGTAAAGGACTTGTCCAGCTCGAAAAAGGGGTAAAATTATACCGAACAAAAGGAATGGTCAAGCAAGGAGGGAGTTTTCAGTCAAAGGACATCAATGAGAGTCGAGAGTGAGGGTTGGGGGGAACACTGGTGGTGCCTCCTTGCGGGATGATGAATGGTGGAAAAATAATGAAATAACTGTAGTATGAAGGGAGTGGAAAATTCATGGATATGCTTGCAGTGTCAAGGTAAGTGTAAAGTGATGGCGGCCAATGTGGCTCGCAGACCGCAGGTATAAGGAATGCTAAAAACTGATAACGGCCGATGTGGCAGGCAAATTGAGATGGCGAGGTGCATGGAAAAAATTCCAAAAAAGGGGTTCGGATGGGGGATATGACTCTCATTAGGGGGTGTTGGGGACTCCCCCCGATGCGTATGGGCATTCGGGATTTTTTGTATATACGGCATGTATTTTATGACAGGGATGTTTTTGAGGCTCCTCGATGTATAGTTTTTGTATATTTGAGTGCTGGGACACTCATGACATTTATATGACGATGATATATTTATATAGATATGCACATGGATGCATTTTGGCGGTGATTATTTTTGTACGCACATGGATGCGCCTGTATTGTTTTGTGTTTTTTATTGCATGTGGATGCAAATGATTTGTTATGATAGGCACGTGGATGCCCTTTGTTGTAGATGCAATCTTTTTGGGATTTTTATGTTTTTGATGTGTTGCATGATGGATGATTTACATGGTGTGATTGATATGCCAGTCGAGGATGTTGTTAGCCATTTGATCTATGACACTATTTTGAGCTCTTGGGACATGAGTGAATGTTATGGATTCAAACTGTCAACTTAGCTATTTTGTGCGCAGGAACTTTCTAAAGAGGCAAGGATCACGCACCGGGTAGCAGTTGTTGAGCTAGGAGACAAGCAACTGGGAGTCAAGGAACACATGAAGGTGACTTATACCCATCTGAAGGGAAACAATTAGGAGACCAGTCATAGCATCGTACTCAGCCTAGTTATTGGTGGCAGCGCCCGATGCTCATTCCCTCAAGGTGAATCAACTCATGTGAAGGGGAATATAAGACCCAAGCTGCAGAGGCCAGGTTTGGAGACCAGCGGCTTGCTCCATCGACGAAGCCAACATAATAAGGTGGAAGATGGTCCATCTATGATCATGCAGGAAAATGATGAATGTAAGGTTGTGGGAAAAAATTGGAAAACAAAAAGAAATCAAACTGTACAATACAAACCAGCGGGTCTGCCGGATTGTTAAGGATAAAAGCATTTAAGATACAACCCATTACGAGGGTTGCGCAAGGGGTGGCCCTTTAAGTCAGTTAGAATATATGCCCCATGTCCAAGGTAGGTATGCACTATGTAAGGGCCTTGCCACATGGATTCAAACTTCCCTTTACTTGTCTTGTCGTGGGCTTGGTTGTAAACAAGGACTAGATCTCCTTCACAGAAAGCTCGTGGGTGGACATGTTTGTCGTAACCAGCTTTGGAGCGGTTCTTGGCGGCCTCAATTATTTGGACGGCTGCGTGACGGTCTTCATCAGCTTGTTCTAATAACAGCAGATGTTGTTCAAGTGGGGAGGTGTCGGGGAGAAGTTCAATAGCAATGTGTAGGGTAGGGATCTGACACTCGATGGGGAGGACAGATTTAACACCGTGAACTAAGTGAAAAGGGGTGAAACCAATGGCAGTTTTAGTTGATGTACGGTAAGCCCATAATGCGGGGAAAAGCATGTGATGCCAATTGGACTTATGTCGGTCAACAGTGCGTTGGAGGATTGTTTTCAAAATTTTGTTAATGACCTCAACTTGGCCGTTCCCTTGGGGGTAGTAAGCAGAGGCATACCAATGTTTGAACTTAAGGAGAGTTGACAACTCGCACCAAATGGCATCTTCAAAATGTGAACCATGGTCTGAGACAAGTTGTTTTGGGACCCCGAATCGTGTAATGACATGGTTAAAAAAGAAATGGGCAGCAGTGTCGGCTTTACAGTTGAAGGTGGGAATGGCTTCATCCCATTTGGTGAAGTAGTCGATGGCGACGATGATGTATTTATGGCCATTGGCAGATGAGGTTTTACATTCCATAAATTCGATGGCCCATTTACAAAAGGGACCGACGGTAATGACTAGATGGAGCGGGGCAGGTGGTTTTCGTGCCTTCGGGGCAAAGAGTTGGCAATTATGGCAATGCTTGACCGCAACGATGCAGTTAGTGAACAACGTGGGCCAAAAATATTTGGCGTGGATTACCTTCTGGGTTGTGGCCATCCCAAAAAAATGTCCACCACAGGCGCCACTATGACAGTCATTGAGGACTTGCTCAGTATCCTCTCGTGTTAGACAACGGCGAAGGATAGTGTCAGCACCACGTCGGTATAGGACATCACCCAGAATGAGGTACCGAGAGGCATGGTGACGGATATGGCGACATCCATCACGATCGATACCGGGACGAAACTTCTGCGTGCGAAGGTATATCAGAATGTCACCATACCATGGGTCATCCAACGAGATGATGAACAAATGATTGTCCAGTAACTCATCGGGGATTGGCAGGGACAGAAAAAGGGATGGGAGGTCGGTTATGAGCTGGGCAAGCGCAAGGGCTTTAATACTTTTTGGAGTTGTGAAAGTCAGGTCATACTCTTGTAGGATAATTACCCATTTAGCGACATGGCCTTGCAGAAGGTGACGGTTCAAGAGGTAGATCATGGGGTTGGAGTCAGCGACAACGGTAGTATGACTTAGGAAGATGTAGTGTCGCAATTTTTGTACAGAAAAGATGACGGCAAGGGCCATCCTTTCCTCATATGGGTAACGTAGGGGTGGTCCAGACAAGGTTTGGCTGACGTAATAAATGACATGCTCCTGGCAAGCAGCGTCTTCTTGAACAAGGACCCCTGACACGGCGTGGTCGGATGTCGAGACGTAAAGGATGAAGTCCTGAGATAAATCCGGAGGGGAGATCAAAGGGGCTTGCGTGAGAGATTTTTTAAGGGCTTCAAATCCAGCTTGCGCCTGGTCGTCCCAAACAAAGGGTATGTGATTACGAAGTAGACGTAAGAAACCATGAACTGTGGTGGCATAATCAGGAATGAAGCGGCGGAGGAAATTAGATTTCCCCTGTAAACTCTATCTCTGTCAGAGCGTGCATGGTGCAGGAAGGTCTAATATGGCTTGAACTTTGAGGGGGTCAACAACAATTCCTTTGTGTGAAACAATGAAACCTAACAATCGGCCTGCCGGAACGCAAAAGACACACTTGAGTGGGTTCAAGCGGATCTGATACTTGTGACAACGCAGAAAAACTTGCCGGAGGTCACTAAGGTGGTCGGATCGTTTCTTGGAACATGCTGTGAGATCGTCAAGATAGACTAATAGGATATGAACCAATTCGTGAAAACAATAGGTCATGGCTCGCTGGAAGGTGGCCCCAGCATTTTTAAGGCCGAAAGGCATGACCCGATAGGCAAAGGTGCTCCATGGGATGGTGAAGGCATCTTGTATTGATCTTCTTTGCGGATCTAAATCTAGTTATACCCAGAGAACTTGTCCATGAAGGATAGGACTTCATGCCCCACGCACTCATCGATGAGTTGGTCAATAAATAGTGTCGGGAAGTTGTCTTTGGGACATACTTGGTTTAAATCACGAAAGTCAGTACATACCCTGATGGTGCCTTGTTTTTTGTTAACAGGGATGGGGTTAGAAACCCAAGTGGTGTATGTGATGGGGTAAATGAAACCTTCTGCACGAAGTTTCTCAATCTCTGCTTTAATGGCGGGGAGCTTTGATGGGTGAATGGGGCGCTATTTTTGGTGAATGGGGGGCACATCTGGCCACGTGTCAATGTGGTGCTCTATGATAGCGGGGTCAAGACCAGGCACTTTGGTGTAGGACCAGGCAAAGACATCGCGGAACTCCTGGAAAAGTTTCTTGTATTCTCCAATATCGTACTCAGTGCAAGAGGCTCCTAACGTAATGAGTTCAGGAGCACCGGCTGGGGCAGAAATATCGATGTGGATCGTAGGTGAGATGTTGGCCATGTTACCTTCCTCGAAGGCATCGAGAGCGAGAATGGGCTCTTTAAACCAGTCGACCTTGGTTGGGAGGAAATATTTGGACATAACAGAGAATTGGGTGGTTGTGGTGGTGGAGGACTCCTCCGGGAGAAAATGGGAACGATGGTGCATATCCTCCCAGGGGTACTCAAGTGCGGTAAGAGCCTCGAGAATTTCCTCATCATTGCGGAAACGTTTTGCAGTCAAATCGGTTGACGAGGGGATGCTAGTAGTAGAGATCATATAAATGGTATTGATCTCTCCTGTTGTCGGAGATTCTGGGGGGTGGATCTCTTCAATGGTGGGAGGAGACGTCTCGAGGTCCAAGTTATTCATCTCATCGAGAGCGGCTCTGTAATCTGGGGATCAGGGCAGTGATGTGAGTAATGGCCGTAAATACCGCATATTGCACAAGGGTGATTGGTATGCAGTGATTTATCGCGAGGCTTAGGGGTAAGGTCAAGTTGGACAACCGATATGTTGGGGTCATCGTCAAGCATTTGCATGTGCTCTTGTAATGTGGGTAATTGTGGACATTGATGGGTAGCATGGCCCAACTCATCACATAAGGAGCATTTGGGAGGAGCCCGAAATGGTGGAGGATTTTTAGTGTCTTTAGGCACAGGCGGAGCGGTGTAAGGTTGTGGGCCTCTGCCCCCAGTGTGTTTGGCAAGAGGGGGTGGGTTGGTAGAGGAGGAAGGAGTGGTGACACCGGGAGGTGGTCGACTATCAGTGGTGATAGGTTGCACTGGCTGTAAGATGACATTGGGCGTCGGAGGGGAAACGAGAGGTGTGATGTACCATACAGGCAATCCTAAAGTTAAACCCGGGAGGTTTAGTGTGGCCATCACCGGAGCGCTTACTACTCTCGAAGGGGGAAGTAGGAAGGGGATTGTATGGATAGGTGTGGTGCCAACATGACTGGGTACCAATGGTGGTTGGGGTAGCAAGGGCGATTGATGGTTGGGAGTTTGTGTATTGTGGGAGAGGGTACATAAGTCAGATATTTCGGTCACTGGTGACGAGGGTGGAATGGATTTGAATGTGGAAGTCATCGGCGTATCTAAGTAGACTCCGGGTCCAACTGAGGAAACCAACGAGGTAGATGCACCGTGAACAGGTTGTTCAACCATGGGAAGAACATTTTTGGGTGCAGCGGGGGCATTGGGATTGTAATAGGTGAGTTGATCAATCTTGACCACTCGTCCTTCATGGGGGAACATCATGGTACGAAAAATGGATGAGGCAACTTCCTGCATGGCGTACATGTAACTGCGGCCAAGTAAGAGGTTATAATCAAGTTAGGCGTTGATGACCTCTATGTCAATAAGCATTGTTTTACTAGCCAACTGGACGGGGACATTAGCTAAGAGACCTTGGGGTTGAGCCGAATGGCCGTCGTAGGATCATAACGCAGTGGTGGATGGCTGGAGAGTAGGGGATCCCAACTTCTGGAAAATGAATGTGGACATAACTCATGTAGAGGCACCCTCATCGATGATGCACCGATGGATTACCAGATTCTGAATGGATACAGAAACTTGGAATGCTAATGTGGAAGGCAGGCATGGTTCAGATTGGTCCAAATCAAAGGCCATCATTCGTGAATCAGTCAGGTCGATAGCACCAATGGCTGATAACAGAGTCTTGCATTGTGTAGGACAGTTTTTTAAGACCTCTAACGCAGACATGGCTGCGAGGGACTGAGCTAATTCATTCACAGTGTTGTAATTAGATGCAACGCGAGCAATTGGGTTATTGTTGATGCAGCGAAGTGGGAAGCGAGGGGATTTTGGGGCTCCATCTAATGGAGCTAGAGGTATGTGTAATGGTTGATCAGTGGGAAGAGCGTTGGTGGTTTTGTCGGTGGGAGGGGCTTAAGGGGTGGAGCCATATTGGTTCCGACGGGTTTGAAGGTTGACATCGGCGGATGACATCATTAACAAGTGATGGGTGCCTAAGTCTAAAGTGGGGTGGGAAGGCACAGCGTACATGACTTTCTATTCTGGTGGTGCGGTTCCTTGAGGGGGAGCTAACGGTTGAGTGTTCGCCACTCCAAGGGTTGGTAAAGGGTTCTGTAACACCAAGGGTTAAGTTTGAGGTGGTGGGGGGTTAGGTGGTGCCTGAGGTGTTGCGTGCCCTTGGAAGTGGGCATCATCGGTCCAGAGTTGTTGTGCCCGCTCCAAATGTGGGAAAGCGTGTATGTAATGGCCATAGACCCCGTAAATAGAACAAGGGTGGTTCGTGCATAAGTTAGGGTTTTTAGCTTGCTTTGGTGGCCTGTCGGGGTTTTGGTTGGCAGGTTCTGCATTTTTATTGTTTGGGGAATTAGGTGGCTGGCCGCCTTGGTTTGGAGGGGGGTTGTTCCCGCGGTTACGTCCTTTTCCGCGGTTTTGCTGGCCTTGTTGGCATTGGGTATTTTGGTTATGCTGTGGATTTTGTTGCGCGTACACTTTCCCTTGGGCGGCAGGTGGGTGCTACAGTTGTGTAGGTGCGGGAGCAGGCTGCGACGGATAATAAGTGGGTGGGGGTTTTGGCGTTGCAAGTGTTGGACCTTGTGGCGGTTGTTGATATCTTTGTGTGACAGGTGGTTAATTTGCCGCAGGTGCTGCCTGTGGCGGATAATAAGTGGGGGGGGCTTGAGAGGATACAGGAGCGTGCTTGACCTGCGGGTGGTAATATGGTTGAGGTGCCACCGGGGGAACGTAAGTGGGGGATGCATGGCCGAAGCACTGAGGTGGACATGAGGGTCCGTGGGAATGGTGGTTATGCGCCATGGGAGCATACGAATTGGTTGCTCCAGAGTGGGATGTAGCCCATGAAAGGTCGGGGCCATTACTAGTACGTGTCATGGGAAAGGGCTGGTTATGCGATGCAACATGGCCAATGATGCCATCGGCGGTGTGGGATGCCCCCGGTGCATCGTTTCGATAGGAATTGCCGCGGGGGGCATCGAGTATAATGGTATATAAGTAACCAGACTGGGCGTAGATAAGGTCAAACTGTTGGGCTTTTAAGATGGATTCTTCCTCAGACTGGGGTCGCTCGGATGCCACATCCTTGGCAATGATGGGAAGGAGAGATTTGAGAAACCAATCTAGGAAGATACGGTCGTCTAACTTGATTTTGCACAGGCTTCGGCGTCGACGCCACTCATGAAATTGGTCAGTGATGTGGATGGTTGTATTCTGTTTGCAAGACAATAGGATCTCAACTCCCGCATCATAGCGGACAAGTAACTGAAATAACTGCAGGAAGGTCAAGGTGAGGGAAGTAAAGGTGGCATGGGTCCCATGGGGCTGCTCGATGTACCACTTGGTTGCAGAGCTAGTGAAAGTTCGTTGTAACAGATGGAGTCAGACAGAGTTGTCCACTATGGATTTGGAGGAACACCATAGATGGAAGGACATAATGTGATTTTGTGGGTCTTCACCTGCCTTTCCCTCAAACTTGGGGATGTCTGATTTTGGGAGGCCACGTGGGATCGTTCCTGATGGGATCGTTGGTCAATCTGGCTAGGTCAGGAAGGTTGAGACTGGCCCTGAATGGCAAACTAGTAGAAGGATGTGACGTACTAGTGGGGGCGGTCATGGTGGGACCGCTGCCCCCAAGTGTGAGAGTTGGGTTCATGTTGGGGAAGTTACCCCCAGATGAAGGAACGAAGGTGGTATGGGAGGGTCCTGCGCCTCCAAGTGTAACGTTAGTTGTAGATGGGGTTGGGTTGGGTATGGTAGCCGCTGCAATGGGAATAGTAACAGGAATGGTAGGTGTGGGACCCATCGTGTGCATACCCTAGATAGGTGTGGTTGTGGCTAGTGTGCTCGCTGGGGTCATTGTGGACGTTCCACTGATCGTGCCTACAAAGAAGGGGTTAGAGGTCATGCCAGCCATGGGGATGGTTGGTGCTGTGTAGGTAGGGTTTTCTGACTCTGCCTCGGAATCAGATGTGAAATAAGGAGCGTCAGAGTCAGGGGACAGAGCTCTATGGCGTCGACGAATGGAGTCGAGTGACGAAGCTTTAGGTCGATGACGAGTGGTTTCGAGTGATGCAGCTCTACATCTATGATGAGTGATGTCAAGTGAACCGTGTTGTGGGGGCTCGCCCCGGAGGCACTGAGAGTGTCTCGGGGACTCAATGGTGACAGATGGTGTCAAGAATCTGGGGGTTGTGTTGAGTGAAAAAAGGCTCGAAAACCCTAATGCAAACGAGTGTGTAGAAGGAGAGCGCAAAAAATACGGCACTCAGGCCAACAACCAACTCAAAACGCTTACTGTAACAGTTGTGCTACAATAAGCAGAGTATCAGAAAAAATGGTCAGAATACCAACAAGCAAATGGTTGCCTAAAAAATAAAAATGGTGGACTCACTAAACCAAAGGGAGGTAAGGGAGCATGCAAACACCTAGCTAAATAGTATTCTGATTCGACCAGACATATCCTTTGTAAGGTAATGAAATCCAAGTCAGACAATATGGATAGTAGAACCAAGTGGCTAAAGATATCCCCCTACCGGGAGGGACACCGGGTAAGACAATCCTAGAAGAAAGGAAACTAAGATACCCTGTTCATGACACGTCCAGAAAAGGTGAATCTGCAGCTCTTGTCTTATCACCGTGTGGGCCTAAAAGGAACACCACACATGGACAGCGAGTAGGTAGCCTTCGGTTACTGGGTGGATTGCAGTATTCCACTTAGGCCTCCGGAACCAATCTGGCTACTTCAACCCTCCTAAGGGAGAGGCCCTCTGATAAACTAGTGGTGACCGTGCCAAAAAATACTAGGGGGGTTTGTTACCCTAACGGACAACCACTATGTCTCAAGTGTAAGCAACCGAGGGGTGTTATTTGGATGCCACCCCCCCTGTCCTACCTAACTACAATATTCTTATGTGTTCCCCAAGTGGGGTTAGAATGTTGGTTGTGTTAAGTAGTGTTTTAAGGCTCACTTGAATTAGGTGACAGAGTGTCTACGTGTGAGGTAATGAACTCAATCAAAAGTTCCATGCATGGGCAACTTTTTAAAAAAATAATAATGCAGAAATTTAACTTGCAATGCAAAATTTTCTTTTTTCAACGTAAATGCTTAAACTTAAAAAATCTATAAATGGAACAGAAAGCAAACTGCAGAAAAAAGGTTGTAGGTAACTGTGGCTGCAGACAGAACAGGAGGCTGTGCAGGTGCTGAAAATATTGCAGAAAAATTTTGGGTTCAAAAAAGGGTAAAAATGCATAAAACAGATAGCAGGTCTGTGACTGAAATGCGCGGTCTGGGGCGCGGCAAAAGGGCCAAAAGCTACGATCGGATCGCGGGTCTGTGGCCAAAATGCGCAGTCTGGAGCGCGGAAAAAGGGCATAAAGTTGAGGTCGGATCGCGGGTCTGTGGCCAAAATGCGTGGTCTGGATCACAACAAAGGGGTAGAAAGCTGCAGTCGGATCGTGGGTCTGTGGCCAAAATGCGCGGTCTAGAGCGCGAAAAAAGGGAAAAAAGTTGTGGTCGGATCACAGGAAAGAGGCAGAAAGATCCACTCGGGTCGCGGGAAAGAGGCAGAAAGATGCAGTCTGGGCCACAGGAAAGAGGCAGAGAGCTGCGGTC
Organism: Larix kaempferi; assembly: GCA_027924585.1. Taxonomy (NCBI): domain Eukaryota; kingdom Viridiplantae; phylum Streptophyta; class Pinopsida; order Pinales; family Pinaceae; genus Larix; species Larix kaempferi. Next base: position 903,976 of record BSBM01000118.1, read on the forward strand.
TGGGCCACGGGAAAGAGGTAGAAGACTGCGCTCGGGTCGTGGAAAAACGGCAGGAAGTAGTGGTCTAGGCCGCGGGAAAAGAACATAAAGTTGCGATCTGGATCGTGGAAAAATGGCATAAAGCTACGATCTGGGCCATAGCTGCGAGGAACAGAAACGCGATCGGTGGCAGAAAACCCAACTGGCCGAAGCCACAACCAAACAGGGAAAGCAGGGAAATACTTGCAAAAAATAAAAGCTTTTAAATATTTAACCAGAAATTCAAAGGCCAATAGTGGAGTCGCCAAAACTGTAGCTAGGGTTTTCACCCTCGCTTGTGCAAATGAGCACCTACTAAGGAGAAGGGCCTCCTTAGTAGCAGTTCAGTAAAACAGTAAAACAAGGTAAAATCTAAGCTAACATGTGCATCAACAGAAAATAAAAAGACAATAATATAATGGAAATTTTTCTTCTGTATTAAAAATGAGAACAAAGTTACATTTACCTCAAATGTTGAGGTTGGTGAAGCTCTTGCAGTAGTCCAGGAGGGCTGCTTCCGTGCTCCAATGGGTTCCTTCTCCTTCTCCAAGGTGTTTGGATAATGGGCCAAAAGGGGCACTCAAATGGGAAGCTAACTCAAATAGTGAGCTAGGGTTTCAAGAGTGATTTTGGCAGAGTGAGGCTAAGATAGATTGTGGATGTGAAATGGGGAGCCTCCATCACCTATTTATAGGTTTTTTAGTGGTGGAGTGTTGACCCATGGTTTTTGGCACCATATGGTTTAAGTCAATTGTTTTAGAGTTTTTGCTTCCTTTTTCCCTCTTTTTCCTCTTTTTTATATTTTTTATTCCCTTTTACTTGATTTTTGGGAATTTAGAGCCTTTTTAAAGGGTTTTTGCTATCTTTTGAGGAAATTTAATTATTTGGAGGGGGAAAAGGGGTTTTTTGGCCTTTTGGTGGTCATTTAATGGTTTTTGAGGTTTTGGAGGCAAATATGGTGGGAGAAATAGACAAATGAGTCATATGGTGAGGGAGATGAGGTAATGAGCACTTTTTAGGTGTTAACAATGTTAGCCAAATCAAGATGGAACCACAATCTCTAATAACAATATGGGAATGCATCTTCAGGGCCATCCTAGTCATAATCCATCTCAAACTTATGGGGTTCCCCATCTGCAGAACCCTTATTATCTATTGGCAAATCCTCCACCGGTTCCCCCAAATATGAAGTTGTCAGTTGTGCAGCTTAATAAATCCATAACCCCTACCTATCAACTTAATAAATATAGTTACTGCTCTTACAACCCATAAAACAAAAATAATCCCAATAACCCTTAATCTCAGTTATAAACCATATAACCCTATAAATTTTAACTATTACAACCTTTACAACCTTATTGTAACTACTTTAATCCTTATAAGCTTGTTGAGACTTTCCAAATTTTAATGTTTTAGTGTATTCGACTTGTATTATGCTAATATTCATTTTTGGGGGTTACTTAAATTGTTATTGTTTGACTCCATTTTTATGGTCTATATTATAGGAGCCAAAGGAGGTGATGGACATAGATGGATTCAACTCTAAGGAGGACATAAGACATGATCTGCGAAATCAATTACACAAATATCACATTAACTTATGAAATTTCTTTCGAATGAAATTTAGTGCTTTATCCATTTTTTCACAATATAAGTACATTCTATAGTTTATTATCCAATTTTGTCAAAAAATATTGCATGTAGTTGATTATTTAAGGTCGAAAATGAAATTAATGTATGTGGTGGTGGACATCATACTATTACAAAACGGTGTATGAGAAAGTGGGTGGAAGAGGATATGACAATGGAGTTTGCAAATACACCAAAAAATTAGCGCAATGGAAATGAAGTTCGTCATGATGATACTTCACGGGATGAATACTTTGAGACAATTGTTGTTTGTGGATGTTTTGTATTTTGTGGAAAGAAAAAATTCAAATAGGAAATTGTACAACATAAGAATTGGATACTCTTTTTGGATAATCATTTAATTGATGTACTAAAATAATTATCATTATTGTGTATTACAAAATCAAAAGGAGTCAATGGACGTCACAAACCAAATTATTACGTTAAATAAGGGCATAAGATAGGATGTGGGACATCAAGTACATACATATCGCATTAAATTATGAAATATCAATAAGATGAAATTTAGTCTTGTATCCAATATTTATCACATTAATAAAAGCACATTACATATTTTACTATCCAACCTTGGCCAAAATCAATGCATATTGTTGTTTATTTCTAGTCAATAATGTGATTGGAGCATATGTAGATTTGGAGTGTTTTATTGGAAAATGATGAAAAAGTGTTCATGGACGTCGACCTCGTAATATTAAATCACACATAGCACAGTGGGTTGAAGAGGATATTGCAATTGAGATTGTGGATACAACAGAAAATGAGTACAGTGAACAAGAGGATAGTCATGATGATATTACATGGGATGAATACTTTGACACAATTGTTTTTTAGGATGTTTTGAATGTCATGGACAGAAAGAATTGAAATGGGGACTTGTACAAAGAAATTACATAAACGATAACCTTCAAGTTGTGAAATTTAGTTCACACCAAGATCTGATCAATAAATTACAACTCTCACAAGTAATTCTCACACAACTAGTCAAGAACACTAAAAAACAGTCACATATGATGAAAACAAAATTACTCTCATGAATAATAATACATAAGCCAACCTTGGGAAAGTAATAGGTTTTCAATATATAGAATTACATCAGATATTCGAATGCATAAGGATGCCATTCGAATCTTCCAAGTTACCTCAAAGGCTCACGAATTTATGATTTAGTGATTAGATAGTGATGTGTGATGGAAAATCATGCTAAATCCATAATTTGGAAGGAAGAAACCTCATGGAAGATGAGTTGGCCAAAAAATAGTTATGACTAGTCAACTAGCTTTCACCTTTCACCAAAAAGTGGTAAAAATCAACAAAAAGAAGTAAGGCGCCTTTCTATTCTAGGAAAGGATAAGATCAGCCAGAATCCTAGGAAATATTATCCAGAATCTTCATAAATGAGCCCAAGTGACTCTAGGAAGCTTGTGGTCCACACAATGTCTAATTTAGCCAACTACATAGTCTAACACCTAGGAATTAATCAAAAATGATCAATAATGCTATCCTAAGGTATTAAATGACATGAATGGCTTTAAATATTCCAACACCCCCCCCATAAGTCTGCCTTTATGTGCTAAAAATCAGAAATAAAAATAGGGCCCAGTAACAAGACATGGTCACCCCATACATACTGCCTTGTCCATGAAACAAGGAAATAAGGAAAACCTCATGGGAAAAAATTCCCCTAAAAAATGGACATAATCAAAATTGAAAGATTGATGATCAATCCTTCACTCCACCACATGTTCAAACATACCAAGCAATGATCTCAGATAGCTGAAATTCTTCTCAGTAAAATCTTTGGTGAAGATGTCTGCAGTTTGCTCACCTGTTAGGAAATACTACAAGTCAATGATCTAGTCATGCACTAAACACCTTATTTAGTGTATATGGATCTCAATATGCTTGGTCCTATGTCTCTGTACTGGATCACTTGAGACCCTTATAGCACTTTGATTGTCACAAAAGATGACAGTAGGAGTACTAGAGGAAATCTCAAACTCTGAAAGAATACCCTGCAACCACACACACTGAGTAGCAGCATTCACTGCTCCTCTGTACTCGGCCTCTACTAAAGATAGTGCAGTTGCATTCTGTTTCTTAATAGACCAGCAAACAAGACCACCTCTAAGCATGAAAACAAATCCAGATGTGGATTTTCTGTTAAGGCTATCACTAGCCCAGTCTAAGTCAGTAAAGCCAAGAAGATCTAAGCTAGAATCTGCAACATAATGAATCCCATCAGACTTGGTGCCTTGCACATAATGAAAGATTCTTTTTGCAGCCATCCAATGAAGCTCATGTGGATGCTCCATGTATCTTGAAGCCACACTCACTGTATATGCAATATCAGGTCGAGTATGGGTCAAGTATAACAAGCTTCCAATAAGCTGTCTATACAAGGTGTTGTCCACCAATGGTGTAGAATCTGTTTCTTCAAGTCTAACTCCTTAAAGGAAGGGAGTATTTGAAGGGTTTCAATCATCCATCTTGAACTTATTTATTAGGTTATATGCATATTTGGATTTAGATACCTTAGTTCCATTCTCAGTTTGAGAAATCTCAAGCCCCAAAAATTGCTTAAGAATTCCCAAGTCAGTCATGGAAAAAGCTTGATGCAAAGCAGTCTTTAATGAAGCAATTTGATCAGTACAGCTACCTATGATTAGTAGGTCATAAACATATAACACAATAATCATAATTGAGCCATCAATCAGCTTCATGTAAACATTTGGATCAGATTTGCATCTAGCAAAAGATTGTGACAAGAGAAAGTTGTCCATTTTGGCATACCAAGCCCTGGGGGCTTGCTTAAGCCCATATAAGGACTTCTCAACCTGCACACATAGTTAGGATCATATGTATAGCCTTATGGCTGTTGCATATAAATATCTTCATCAATATCTCCATGGAGGAAGGAAATTTTGACATCCATGTGATGTACTTCCCAGCGCTTAGCTGCAGAAATTGCCAGAACTAGTCTTATCGAATCCTTCTGTGCAACTGGTGCAAAAGTCTCATTGTATTCAAGGCCATGGACTTGGGAGAAGCCCTTTGCCACCATCCTGGCCTTATATTTCACTGCTACACCATCAACTGCACACTTGGTCTTGAAGATCCACTTACACCTTACCAATTTTATGCTTGGGGGGTGCTTGACTAGCTCCCATGTCTCATTCTTTTGCAGTGAATGAAACTCATCATCCATAGCAGCCTGCCATATTGGGTCATGTGAGGCTTCCTCATATGTTTTAGGATCAGAATCCACCATCAAATAACATCTCTCAGATCATTAAGGATCATTCACATTGAGAGCATTCTCAAATTGAGATCTAGTCCTCCTTGTGTCCTGAGGATTTCCCACTAGTTCACCAGCTGCTTGAAGAGTCTTAGCAGCCCACTTTGGCCTTGTTGGTGAATTAGGATATATAATAAAATGGTCTTCATCATCAGAAATATCAAAATCAAAAAATTCAAGAGGAAATTCACTTACATCTTCAGATGGTGGTGTGAAGGGTTCTCCATTTTCAACACTCTGTGAGGGCTCTTCTTCGAATTGAACACTCCTCTCAATGAAGGATTTTTTAGAAGTAATTTTCAACAGCTTTTAGCCTTTGGAGGCTTCTAAATATCCCACAAAAATACATGGTTTTCTTTGGGGCTGCATAGCCCTCCTCTTCTCAAGTGGAATTTTAGCCCAAGCCTTGGAGCCAAAAATCCTGAAATGAGAAATATCATGTTTGTGCCCAGTCCAAGCCTCGAAAGGAGTGATTCCTTTTAGTGCTTTGTGAGGCACTCTATTTTGTATGTATGTGGCACAATTTATTGCCTCATCCCAAAGCCTTAGAGATAAATACTTTGCCTCAAGCATGCATGTGGCCATCTCCTTCAAAGATCTGTTCTTCCTCTCAGCAACACCATTCTGCTGAGGTGTGTAGGGAACAGTGTGTTGCATCTATATGCCTGAAGAGGCACAAAATTGTTGAAACTCAGATTTGATGTACGCCCCACCATTATCAGATCTAAGGATCTTGATATGTCTACCAGATTGGTTTTCAACTGAGACCTTGAAAATCTTGAACAGACCGAACACTTTAGACTTTAACTTGATGAAATAGATCCAACAGTACCTGGTAAAGTCATCTATGAAGGTAAGGATGTATTTGGAATGGTTCAAATAATCATGGGGTATGGACCTGATATGTCACACTGTGAATACGCTCCAAGGGTGCTGAGGTTTGCTCAGGTTTGGCTCTTTCAAACTTATGCTTTGGATGCTTTCCTAGGATGCAGCTTTGACAAACACCTTTAGAAAACTTGATATTGGGCATCCCTATGACCATCTCTTTCTCATGGATTTGGGAGAGATATTTGTAGTTTAGGTGACCAAATATTTCATGCCATAATTTGCTTGACTCATTGGCATGGGTAAGTAGAGCAGAAGGTGAGGGGAATGGCACAAAATGAGAGAACCTATAGATTTTTGAGCTATGGTCAGCATAACCTAAGGAAACAATTTGGCATGTTGACATTTCACAGATTTCAACATCATTAGGTGTGAAGATCACCTTTTTGGGTGACCCAGTGTGAGTCATCTGGTATACTGACAAAAGGTTAGCAGCAAGTCTTGGAGCATACAAAATATTAGTGACTGAGCCAAAATATAGATCAATGTTGCCTTTACCTTTGCTTGAAGTTTCAGAATCATCACCCAACACAATGGTTGGACCACTGGAAGAATCAAGAGATGAGAAGCTCTCTCTTGTGGACACCATGTGCCTTGAAGCTCCAGAATCAATGATGAATGAGGTAGGCCTTGATGTGCTTTCCATCAGTGCATGCACTCGCTCCTTATCTTCAGAATTTTGTCCTCCATCCTTCCTTTGTGCACTCTCAAGAAGAGGAATGTTTGTTTTCTCCAAGAGTTGAGCCATTTGATCAATGGTCTTCTTCATGCAGTAGCTTCCAGGATGAAAGCCCCTGTTGCAATAGTTACACTTTTCCTTCTCATTCTTCTTATTTGGATTCCTCTTAAAATTTGAGTTTGAGGAGTCTTCATGGACTTTCTGTTAGTCCTCCCTATGATCAGTGGGTTTCTTGAAATTGCCCTTCTTCTTGCCTTTCGAAATCCTTGAATCTCCAACAGTCAAACAGTGGTCTTTTGATGGATTTTTTATGGCTCCCATCAAGACCAACTTGTCTTGTTCATGTGTAAGAGATTCCATGAATTCTGAGACTATAGGACTCTTCTAGTTTCGAACTGCCTTCCTTGTGGCATGGAAGGTTGAAACAAAGACTGAGTAATCAGGGCCAAGCTTGGATAGAATGGCCAAGATTATTTGCTCATCCTTTTGATCAATTCCACATTTATTCAACTGTAGAACAAGTGACTTGAACTTTAAGAAAAAATCATGGAGGTTCTCGAAATTCTGTTGACTCAATGAAACAAGGTCATTATCCAGTTGGTGGCATTACCAACCCTTCAAGAAACTTCCTTCTCTATAATTGATTCAAATATTTCTATAAGTTCTTCCCAACCCCAAAATGAAAAGATTGTAGTAGAACAAGTACCTTCTCCTTCCGATTATTATTCTCTATCATTACCTCTTGAAGGAGAGAGACATACTTCTTTTATTCAAAATCTTGACCCTATATATATTAGGGAAACAAATGGGGAAGAACATATCCATGATGAATTTATTTGTAGAGATAGGGAAAATGATTATCTTAATGAACAACAATGTTTGAATTCTATTATTACGAAAGAAGATCAAGATGAACTAATTTTGAAGCAAACTAAATGTTTATCGTTTTCTGATTTTTGTACTAATTCTTCCTTCAATTCAATTATCAATAAACACAAATATGTTAATACTAATTTTATGTGTTCTAATACTTCAATAGAACAAGTGAGAGAATATGACATGATTCTTAATTTTTCGACTAGATGTTGTTCAAGAAAAGAGAGTGATATTTTTCAAGAGAATGTCAATAAAAGTTTTGATTTGCATGAAGGATTGTCAATTGATCTTGATCTCAAAACATCACCAAATTGTATTGAAAATGATGAGGTAATAAAAGAGAAAACTCTTGGAAATTTTGATAATCTTTCTAAGTCGAGAGACTCTTTTAATTTCCTTACTTCTAATTCCTACTTTTCTATTTATCCTGATTTATTTTCTGATTTTGATATGCATAAAATTCCATTCAATTTACCTAACTTTATGCCTTCAAAATTACATTTTTATGAGATATCTAACATTGATGATTCACTTGGTAAGCATGAAGTTGATGGATTAGAACATGTTTCATTATCAGAATTACCCCATACTCCTAAAACTCAAGTTTGTGTTGAATCTAAATTTCAAGTCTTAAACGAACACGAATTGAATAACGATAACCTTCTCACCATAAAACAATGTTTAGAAGATGGTGAGGGGAAATTTTTAGGAGATAAATTTTCTTTTTATTTAGAAGCTTTCTATAACTACCCAATCTGCTCACAAGAATTTTATTCAGAACAAATTTTGCTTGAATGTTATTTTCCTTCCAATTTCAAGAATGTAACAAGTACTCTTGATGACATGAATTAATCGAAATTGTTTCTCAATTTGATGATCTTTATGAAAGATGTATTTGTTTAAAAGAGAATATCCATAAGGAAAAGATTGCACATCATACATTCAAAGGATCAGAGCAAATTTCAGATTCACTTTTTGTAAATCAGATTTCCAATGAAGAACTTAAAGAAGATCAAATCTCTCTACATGAACATTCCAATTTTGTATCTTATCATTCTATCACATTGAAAGAAAGGGTAGTAACAACGAATGATTTTAAGCATGATTTTCCCTTTACGAAAGAACCATTACAATCTGTTCATAGTCATTGTACATATCATGATCCAATAGAAGTTTGGTTAGAAAAATCATTTCATGCTAGATTTCCTGTAAATAATCATTTTTTATCTTGCACTTGTTAAATATAGTTCTAGGTAGTTTTGATTTTGATTTTTACATTTTACCATTCTCGTTTCCGATTTGCAATGTACATGTGTTTATTGATTTGAGATTACATGATTGGTTACATTGGCAATTTGATTTCACTTGATTATTTTTATTTTGATCTTTTTGTACATATGTAAATAGGCTTTGGTTTTCCTTCCTTTTCCTTTTTTTTAATTTTTAGTTAAGTTTTGTTTGATTTAAAGGGGTTAGTGTAAATAAATAAATATCTATGGTTCGAATTTTCAGTTTATTTGTTCATTTTGAGTAATTCTTATAAAATATGGTCTTTTTCCCGCTAAGACTAATCAGGTTTTCTCGAATTTGAAACGGATCTGTTGTAAACTTTTAGAAGTTTGTACTTACTATCAGAGTTGATCTTTTGTTGCATGTTATCTTTATAGTAAAGATGACTGATAATTTGTCTTTTCAAAACTTGGTACTTGGAAATCTTTATCAATCTGAACTAACAATCATTTTTAAACTACTTACAATCTAGGAAGTACTTGGATCTGTTTTGTTTATAATTTTTTATTTTATGAAATTAGGAATGAAAGGTCTCGGTAATGAGCCGGTTCGATCAGGATCATGGATATCACCAGTATGACATTACCTAAAATCAATCACCAAACTGTGGTAATGGCTTTTGGTCTTAGGATTAAAAGATAAGGGGTCTCAATAATGAGCCAGCTGATTCAATTCTGATGATATTTGTGAGTGACATTGTCTTATGGTTACCTAGCTAGGACAATGATTCCTTGTTTTATAAAGTCTTAAATACAATAGCAAAATTTATCTATAATAAGATGGAACAAGTTTCTTGTACTTTTCAGAGGAATAAGTCGGTTATATCTTTATACTGGAAGTTTTGGGTTACCTTTTATTCTGAGTATTTGGTTTTGAGGAGATTCTCTTATCTGGTTTGTCTATATGCGACAATTTTTATTAGCAGCGTAGGGGGGAAATTTTGAAAGTATTTGCAAACATGAAAATCATTAAACACGGGTTTGTATTAGATTGAGATTACCTGATTTCTCAGAGTGATTCTTATACTATATCTTACTCAATTGTTTGAAGTAAACAGAGATAACTGGTTCACCCAGCATGTCGCCATTTGTTGGCACCCCAACAACTCCCCTTAATTTTTACAAAATAAAGTGGCCCCATTAGAATTTTGTAAATACTTAACTTTTAATGTTCCTTTTATCTCGCTTGATTTGAAGGTGGTCTCATGGTTTTCGTTTCTTGGTCTTTCACTTATGTGCTTCTTATACTTTGGTCTTCATCTCATGATGTTTTGGTGATTTTGGTCATTTGACTTTCTTGGCCTCCTGATTTCTCAATCGCAATTGCATGATCTTATTTGAGTCTATTTTCGTTGATTATGAGTCTTGGTTTTTCAAAATTGAAATGGTTATGAGTTTCGGAATTAGTTTCGCAAATCTCAATTGGTTAAACAAGTTTATGAATACCTTAGCGAATCAACACGAAAGCTTAAATTTATGATTTCCATTCACGTCTTGAAATGAGATATTTAGATGAATGGAGGTGATCCTTTGATTCTAATTTTGAATGATACGATGATTTGTTCAAGCCTTTAATTTTAATAAGAATTTTTCTTGAATTTGTAATTTTAAGGAAAAATGTAATAATTTAGTTAAAGCTGAATTACTTATAACTTTTTGACATCTTCAAAGAATATTTATATGAATATCAAAAGATATAAAAAAATTTAAGATATGTTTACCTTTTCATAATTTTAATTTTTTATAGACAAATGAAAATTTTAAAATTTTACTTCATAAAGCATTTATTTAAAGTTATTGGAATTCTCCATTTTGATCAAAGCCATCATATTTCCGAAGACTAATTTTTATTGGATATAACCGTCACTTTCACTCTTTATTATATAACTTGGGTTATAATGATTTAATATATGGTGATTGACTAAAAAAAGTAAGAGACATAAACAAGAGCATAATTTTACTTATTAGTATCTTAGCTTTCGTTTCTCTTATTTTACTTATTAATATTTAATATGAGTAATAATACTCTCTCCACGTGGGACAATTCTTAAATATTTTTAATGATCTATCATTTAAATTTTGAAATGGAATCATATATAGAATTATGAAAACTTTACCACATTTCAAGATTATATTAATCTTAGCTTGTGTTCTTTTCCATGACATGATATCTACAGGTTTAAAAATGACGCATCACCATATGAAGAGGATATCATAAAGAATAACGGCTCAGCTGCTTGCAAACTATGCCCGAGATTCAGGTTGACACAAGTTTAATTATATGGTTCTGCCACGGTGGTCATTGAAAGCAAGAAATCGTTGTCACAATTCCAGGCCAGTTTGGATCTCCACTGATTGCCACGACTGTTATTACAACGAATGCCTCAACATTTATATAAATTATATAACTGAAAAATAGATCTCTGGCTCTGTTTTTATGGGAAACGGTTCCTGTTTGTGAGGGGTTTTTATTATATCTAAAACAGTTTTCTATTGCTATCGATTTTGTTCCGAAGAGACCTGCGTTCAGTATGGAAGAAAGAAGCAGCAAAATCTGCCACCATGAATTAATTGATGATTGATTTCATTGATTTTACAAAGATCAAGGAGAGAATCACGCCACCAAACTGTTCCATGAGTCTCATCAGATCGCCGGGACTTTGCCTCCAAAATTGAAGGTCGGCCAGATTTGAGTTTACTTCAATGAAGAATAATGAGCCGAACCGAAAAAAGACACAACAAAATTGCAAGGTTTAAAGCTAGGTTAAAATGATTAAGATGAGAAGATTCAGGTTCGACGATGGAAGCGTAAGGACGCGATAAATTTCTTTTTCCGGCTCATTTGGAGAAAACGTTCACCGACCACCTACGCCATTTGTTGTCACATCACTTGAACCACCATTAATTCAAATGAAGAGAAGATCGTCGAGAATGATGAGTTGGTTGCACCAGGTCGGTCCTGTGCGCCAAGATTCAACCTGGAGGTTAACCTCTTTTCTTTTGTTAACCGGAGATCAACCCAGCTTACCTCAATAGCGCAGTGTTGTTACATAACAGAAGATAACGATACATTTCTGGTGCCAACAAATGAGGAGCGCATTTCGTCCGGTTGGAGAGAAGATTGGAATCCAGATTATGAAAATGACTTAGCAAATGAGACGAAAAGGGTAACAAACATCTGGTGCGCTCATTGAGACTGAAATACCTGTGATCGCGGCGGTGGTTTCTTTGGAGGAGGTGTTGCTTACACTCTATAAAAGCAACAGCGATTCCATTTTGAGGGAGGGGTCTCGGCAGAATAAAGAAACCTTGTTTTCTTGATTCTGTTCTCTATTTTTGTAATCTTTCTGTTTGCAAAGGGGGAGGAGACACTGCCGTGGACGGGAGAGTTCTCTGCAGAGATGGGGGCACTTTTGTTTCTCATACTTTGATTCTTTTTTGTAATTCTTAAATTGCAAGAAGGAGTGGAGGCGCTGCTGCTGGAAAGGATTTCTGGATATGTAATTAAATCTGTATAGTTTCTTATCATAATTATTTTGTAATCAGAAATTCTTCTTGCTTTTGTTTCAGATTCATTGGATTGTTGTAATAAAGTTGTTTTCTGTTGATCCATTGGAATATTAGTTAGATACAATCTATCTGTTTATTTCTTTTAAATGATAGATTTGTTGTATTCAATTGTTTGGAATAATTGCAGATCTGATATATAAAATCATATATGCAGAATCGAAGTATTTTTACAAGACTCTGTTATATTGATGTGCTTCAACATATTGTTGTTTGTTTAATCTTCATTAAGTAAACAATAATGTAATTTTTCCTTTATATATCTTATATCAATCTCAATTGCTCCTGATCCTGATTAGGATAGGTAATTCTATAAATAGATTAATTAGAAGTTTTATTTAGATTTTATTTCGTAATTAAAACATACAGGACTTTTTAGGAGCTACTAAACTGTTGTTTACAATTTAGGAGCTACTAAATTTCCTCTTTTCAATAATTTTAAATTTTGCATCTTGGGTTAGGTTAGGTTGCATCTTAGGGTTTTAGTTACAGTTTTAGGAATTTAGACAACCGGATTAAGAGACTCCCTTTCTGGGGAGCATATCATACAGGCAGCAGGGCCTTGATCCTGTGAAAGACAGTCATTCCAAACACATACAAGATTGCATTAAGTCGAGTGTGTGGACTGTTTTTCCCTAAGTTGGCCTAGGACAATTTTCCCAGCCAATAGGGCTGCATAGCCCTCCTCTTCTCAAGTGGAATTTTAGCCCAAGCCTTGGAGCCAAAAATCCTGAAATGAGAAATATCATGTTTGTGCCCAGTCCAAGCCTCGAAAGGAGTGATTCCTTTTAGTGCTTTGTGAGGCACTCTATTTTGTATGTATGTGGCACAATTTATTGCCTCATCCCAAAGCCTTAGAGATAAAGACTTTGCCTCAAGCATGCATGTGGCCATCTCCTTTAGAGATCTGTTCTTCCTCTCAGTAACACCATTCTGCTGAGGTGTGTAGGGAACAGTGTGTTGCATCTAAATGCCTGAAGAGTCACAAAATTGTTGAAACTCAGATTTGATGTACTCCCCACCATTATCAGATCTAAGGATCTTGATATGTCTACCAGATTGGTTTTCAACTGAGACCTTGAAAATCTTGAACAAACCGAACACTTTAGACTTTAACTTGATGAAATAGATCCAAAAGTACCTGGTAAAGTCATCTATGAAGGTAAGGATGTATTTGGAATGGTTCAAAGACTCATGGGGTATGGACCTGATATGTCACTGTGAATAAGCTCCAGGGGTGCTGAGGTTTGCTCATGTTTGGCTCTTTCAAACTTATGCTTTGGGTGCTTTCCTAGGATGCAGCTTTAACAAACACCTTTAGAAAACTTGATATTGGGCAGCCCTATGACCATCTCTTTCTCATGGATTTGGGAGAGATATTTGTAGTTTAGGTGACCAAATATTTCATGCCATAATTTGCTTGACTCATTGGCATGGGTAAGTAGAGCAGAAGGTGAGGGGAATGGCACAAAATGAGAGAACCTATATATTTTTGAGCTATGGTCAGCATAACCTAAGGCAACAATTTTGCATGTTGACATTTCACAGATTTCAACATCATTAGGTGTGAAGGTCACCTTTTTGGGTGACCCAGTGTGAGTCATCTGGTATACTGACAAAAGGTTAGCAGCAAGTGCTGGAACATACAAAATATTAGTGAATGAGCCAAAATATAGATCAATGTTGCCTTTACCTTTGCTTGAAGTTTCAGAATCATCACCCAACACAATGGTTGGACCACTGGAAGAATCAAGAGATGAGAAGCTCTCTCTTGTGGACACCATGTGCCTTGAAGCTCCAGAATCAATGATGAATGAGGTAGGCCTTGATGTGATTTCCATCAGTGCATGCACTCGCTCCTTATCTTCAGAATTTTGTCCTCCATCCTTCCTTCGTGCACTCTCAAGAAGAGGAATGTTTGCTTTCTCAAAGAGTTGAGCCATTTGATCAATGGTCTTCTTCATGCAGTAGCTTTCAGGATGAAAGCCCCTGTTGCAATAGTTACACTTTTCCTTCTCATTCTTCTTATTTGGATTCCTCTTGAAATTTGAGTTTGAGGAGTCTTCATGGACTTTCTGTTAGTCCTTCCTATGATCAGTGGATTTCTTGAAATTGCCCTTCTTCTTGCCTTTCGAATTCCTTGAATCTCCAACAGTCAAACAATGATCTTTTGATGGATTTTTTATAGCTTCCATCAAGACCAACTTGTCTTGTTCTTGTGTAAGAGACTCCATGAATTTTGATATTGTAGGACTCTTCCAGTTTCGAACTGCCTTCCTTATGGCATGGAAGGTCGAAACAAAGACTGAGTAATCAGGGCCAAGCTTGGAGAGAATGGCCAAGATTAGTTGCTCATCCTTTTGATCAATTCCACATTTATTCAACTGTAGAACAAGTGACTTGAACTTTGAGAAAAAATGATGGAGGTTCCCAAAATTCTGTTGACTCAATGAAACAAGGTCATTATCCAGTTGGTGGCATCTTAATTCATCTGTCTTTCCAAACAAGTCTTGGAGCTTCTCCCAGACTTCATTGGGTGAGGTAAGACCATCTAGATGGAATAAAATATCCATGGATGTGGAGAGACTCAAGAGACCATAGGCTTCATCTCTTCGATTATACCACTTTGATTTCTCAATTGCTGAGGTTGCCTCAGGTTTAGTTGCCATAGTCACCCTGTAGAGGCCTTTGCTCCTCAACATGATCTCTGTCTGCGCTTTCCACTCAAAATAATTGAATGGATTGAGGATGATTTGATGTGACTTATCCATGGCAGCTCTGAAATAGCTTTGAGAGTGGTTTGAGTGTACCCCAATATTTTTAGTTGCACCCTCTGGGTGATTGATTGCGCCTTGTAGATGACTGAATGCGCCCTCCTTGAAACTGGTTCGATCCTACAAGACAATCAATGGATAAAAGAATAGCTTGATATCTCTGATACCATGTGAAATTTAGTTCACACCAAAATCTCATCAAGAAATTACAACTCTCACAAGTAATTCTCACACAACTAGTCAAGAACACTAAAAAACAGACACATATGATGCAAACAAAATTACTCTCATGAATAAAAATACATCATCCAACCTTGGGAAAGTAATAGGCTGTCAATATATAGAATTAAATTAGAGATTCGAATGCATAAGGATGCCATTCGAATCCTCACAAAAGCAAACTTACTAAAAACATGCAAAACCCCCCTACGTGGCAAGTGTGCTTTCCAAGTTACCTCAAAGGCTCACGAATTTCTGATTTAGTGATGAGATAGTGATGTGCGATGGAAAAGCATGATAAATCCATAATTTGGAATGAAGAAACATCATGGAGGATGAGTTGGCCAAAAAACAATTATGACTAGTCAACTAGCTTTCACATTTCACCAAAAAGTGGTAAAAATTAGTAAAAAGCAGTAAGGTGCCTTTCTATTCTAGGATAGGATAAGATCAGCTAGAATCCTAGGAAATCTTATCCAGAATCTTCAGAAATGCGCCCATGTGACTCTAGGAATCTTGTGGTCCACACAATGTCTAATTTAGCCAACTACATAGTCTAACACCTAGGAATTAATAAAAAATGATCAATAATGCTATCATAAGGTATTAAATGACGTGAATGGGTTTAAATATTCCAACACAAGTGGGTACTATGTCTCCTACCATTGATTCAAATCCGATAGAATTTGTGGTAAGGAATCTTCACATTTGATATTATACATATGTATAAATAATTTATTCACAATTTCAATACTTTATTTGAATAGTTAATTTTTTTATATTATAAACTTGCAAGAGATTGTTAATGGTTTAGAGTTTCTCGAAGCACCTAATTCCATCCTAGAAAGTGATGAACACTTATCAACCAATAGATATGATAATAAGATGTGCACATATAATAGCTTGAAAGATGAGGAAGTGATGAAAACAAGAGAACAAGATCAAGTTTAAAGATGCATAAATTTCTTAGAGACAAGGGAAAGGTGGAGTACAAACCGTATGAGAATGAATATGATGGAAATGATGAATTTCCCCTTTAGTTGAAATCAATTTACAAAGAAACATTTTATGTCAATTATGTTGTGCTTGGCCTGGTGATCAAAAACTACCTGTTGTATATGAGGTGTTTCAATTCTGGGGATACATCTACATGAAACAACCCTCCAATATTCATGGAGCAAATTTGGGCCTCTTTATTGTACAAAATTTCCATGTGGGATCAAAACATAGAAACACCTCACAACAAACCACTAGGATATTAATTTCATATCATGGTCCATCATATTCTAGTCATGAATGGAGGATGTTGGTGGAATATAAGCATAGTATTTGGAAAGAGGCAACAATGTGAATAGAGGAAATCTCATGTATATAGATGGTTGTGCATACACATAAAAATATTGTAGGATTTATAAATAGTTGTAAGGGAAAGGACGCTAGACTATAAGACAAATTGTCAATTTGTTGATGTTACAAATGATAAAGGTGGAGATATGGAAAACGGGTTGATATGTTTATAATGGTTGAGGCTATTATGAACCTTACTATTGGGAATGAGGTATTGATTAACTACCCCTTTATAAAATGTACTCTTGCATGAACGAGGAGAGAGGAAGAAGGTCTCCCTAAGGATGTTCCTGAGGGAAGAAAACCAAAGAATAAGAAATGAGTGTGGCTTGTTTTTTAAACTATGAATTCAAAATTTTGTTTTATTTTAAATGAATGAATAAAAGTATGCACTAATGATAATATTCCCTTTTTGAATAGAGAGAGAGAGAGAGAGAGAGAGATTTTATATTGTTTTGTAAAGTAATTGATCATTATCCTTGAAATGGTTACAATGTTTTATTTAGTTGTTGTATAATAGTAAATAATGACTACATTCAATATTGATAGGTTGATGATGTTGATGATACACCTAGCTACTACTACTCAAGATCCAATGTCTGGGATCTTAATATTTAGATGGAATGATCCAAACCATCCTTTAAATCATACTAGGACCAAAAGAGTAGCATTGAAGAAAACACTACCATGTGAGAAATTTGAAGAATTGATGAAATTATCATACATTGATGGCATGTCACCTAGCCTTCATAGTGAAGATGATGGTGAAAATGAAGTGAATGAAGAAGAATTGGATGAAATGCTCATAGGTTTATTTGGGGATGGAAATAATGATGAGGGTGTTGATCCTTATATGGTTCATATCTATGCTGATATAGAGATAAAATACCACCAACATAATGTTGATAATATTAACCTTAATGACTCAATCAAGCAAGCAATGAAGACATACGCATTCAAATCATGTGCAAGTAGAACATCAAAAAGTTCATGCACATTATTATTACTAGAAATCGGGGTCATTTTTCGGTTGGTCAGACAAGAGCTTCACTACCCTACTAAGGTGAGTTGAATTATATTTCTAGAATTACGTTGTCAGTTGCTACAACTAACTAGTAGATATCTATTAACTTCATTTTTTATTTATTTAATTAGAACTTAAATTGATATGTGATATATAAACAATGTTATTTAATGAAACATCAATCAAACATGTTTAGCATAATTCAAATAAACAATTGATTTAAATGTATGACAATCTTACATGGCACTAAAAGATAAAATATTTCTTGAAGATAATGTGTTACCATCAACTTGTAGAGAAGCACGTCAATCGTTGGTCCATTTGGGGATTGAATATAAGCAAATTGATGCATGTAAGAATGATAGCATTTTATATAGAGATGAACACAAAAACAAGTATGAATTCCCTATATGCAAAGAGAAGATATATTGTACAGATGTACAAAGTCATATGGTTCCAAATAAGGTTTTAAGACACATGCCAACTGTTGGGAAAATTAAATGCTTATGAAAACAATCAATTCACAACATAAATTGTCAACCTAGGGCAACGTCTTGTTATTTCAAGGTTATCATGCAAAATATATGTAGGCTACAGTTTCCTCGCTAACATTGACAATCTAATATGCATTGCAGCAAAGTAAATCACACAACATAAAAGTAAATTGCAGAAAGTAAATACTAAAACTAATTCACACTGTACGGAAAATTAAATTCACACCCCCTCTTTCATAATTGAACACACTCACACTTACAGAAAAGTAAATCACACTCACACTTGCAGAAATGTAAATCACACTATGGCTGCAGCCACACTAAGCTATGAAGTTATACACACTTGCATATTTAAAGAACTTGAATTAAAAATACATCTAGAGAAATAAATGAATCAAAGTAAAATACATTCTATTTTAAGCAATAAGAAGAAGTTAGTCTAGTTACAAATTAGAGAAACTAAGAATTACAGTCTACATTAACAAAAGAGAGAGAAATTGAAGAACTACATTCTATATTACAAAAGATATTAAAAGAAATATGATTCTTATTCCATCACAAATTGGACTTGTTGCTCTAAGAGTTCTCCCCTTGGAATGGAGAAGAAGCTCTTATTTATACATGAATTGTTCATAACAAATAATAAATGACGATCCAAAATATCCTCAACAAATTACTAATAATTTGGATCTCAAAATCAATTCAAATCTAATCCAAAATCTTTACCAATTATCCAAAACTAACCAAACTAATCTCCATCTCTTGTTCTAAGATTCTCTTCTCATTCAAGTTCTCAATCCAAAATGAATTTTCTATAATTGAAAAATGAATTTTCGTGGACTTTCAAAAACTGTTCAAGGATTGTTGTTACTTGTGGAAGTAACAACAACACAAGTAAAAACAAATAGTAAAATGCCAATTTTTCACAAAGTATGATCTGGTTCGTTGAGATACTTTGAGGATAGGCTTATATTGACTCAATGATGTGTCATACAAGAAATATCAAGTACCCACTTCATGGATCATATAATATGGAAGTAGGGGTAAATGTCCACAAGTAACATCATCATGCATTTTTCTGCAAAAGTCATCAAACTCGTCCACATTTCAAAAATAAATGCAAAATATGTTATTTTTCCAATGTTTAATCATAATTCACATGAAAATACTAAATATATGCAATGGAAAACACCTTAGGACTAAATTTCGTACATAAACATAAAAATGGATTAATAAGCATTAATACAAGGTTATGGCCGAGCAAGAAGGGATTAAAAGTAGGGAAAATATAGTGTAAAATGATGACAATTCCATGGCCCAACATCTCCCCCAAACTGAATATGTTGCATGTCCTCATGCAACCCAATACCTCTATATCAACCAAGTTGTAAAGGCCCATATTATGTTGCTTCCATTTTCAATGCACAATAACCAAAACCACCTGCTAATATTTCTCTGATTTCCCAACTAATCAACTGCAACAATTTTTTCCCAATAGCACCTTGAAACTTCTCCAAATAATGGTTGTCCATTTTTCAAAATTTTGATTTATTCATAAAATAATCATCTTGAAACACATGTCATCATTAAACAATCATGAACATAACAAGTGCTCTTCTTATGATTTATTCAATTCATGGTCATCTAGATCATCATAACATCCTTATGTTTCATTCTCATAACCAACATACCTTCAAAAGTAACCCTTATGTTATTTGTAGCAATTCTAATGGAGTAACAGCAATCTACAGGAAGTAATAGCAAGTTGCTACAAGAGTAACAGCAAGCTACTACAGGAAGTAACAACACGGTTTTCTCACAAAATACAAACTAGGTTTTGGTGAAATTTTGCAAGAAAGTTTTTACTATTCCAATGCTTCTCCACACCAAAAATTAGAGATACCCACATCACAGATTTCGAGAAAAATTCAAAATGGTTTTAGGTGATGATGTCCATTTTCTCAAAAATCACGCATTATATTGAGCTAAAACTTACCAAGTTTGTTCTTCCTATTGTAATGCTTCTTCCCTCAAATTTTCATGAAAAATCAGTTTACCATTTGCAAGATATCCTTGAATCAATTTATGCACTTTTTTCAATTTAAAATTGTCATAAAAATGTTTCATTATTGTCTTAAAATCACATACCTTTGCCAAATGGACTATCATAATGCTTCCATATATGTGCCACACAGCCACTGATATGTCCTCTAAAATATCTTGTCACCCACGAGCTCAGAAATCAAAAAAATAAGGTGAACTCAAATCTATCAATGGCTGCAAACAACACACGTAAAAATTCCCAAATAAACTGTCATGTTCCTATTTTGTCAGCACCATGAAGAAGATCAAACCCCATGGATCCTAGTGACAGATGGAATTAATTAATTAATGAGGGGTTAAGTTGAGGCATTTAATTAATTAGGAGTTTGAATTAATTTAAATCCAAAGTTTATTATGCACTTGGAATATTTATTTTTCATGCATTTAATATTTTTATGTGGAATAAATGAGGATAATGATCCACTAGGATGCATGAGAGGATAAGGTTGGCTTGGATTTAGCTTGAGGAAGAAGCAAAGAGAAAGATTCAAAAGCTAGGAAAATCAGAGAAAAGAAAAGAAAGTGGAGCAAATCAGAAAAGCAGCAAAAGTAGCATAAAGCAGAAAGCAGGAAAAATAATAAAAAAGCGGGAAAGTTCAAAAAAGCAGGAATGTTCAAAAAAGAAGGAAAGTCCAGAAAATCCAAAAAAAGCAAAGGCAGAAAGTGGAAAAGCAAGGAAAAGCAAACAAAAGCATAAAAGAAGGAAAGCTAGGCAAAAAGGAAAAAGAAGGAAAGTTAGCTTTCCTCATCCACTCAAGGAGGGCGCATTAGCTTGGGTTACTTGTTCATCAAGTCATCCAATCACCATAAATAACCCAGTACACACCACATTAATTCTTCTTGACATTTTTTGAATTGGTATGAGAGCAATTTTGCCTCAGAGACTTGGGAGATGTGCCCCTGGACAAGTTTGGGAGATGTGACCCAGCTTTCTGTGAGAGGATGATGGAATTTATCCATCGTCACTAATTTTATTTGTAGTTCTTGTAGCTGATCAAGTCAAATTTTAATTTCAGAATAATTCTCATTCATTCTATGGTTCGAATCTCCATGCTTCTTTGGATTTTTGGAGCTATCTTGTTGTGTAGGAGAGGAGGAATGTTTATTAAATGATATGAGAGGCCTCATGGCTCTGATATTATGTAATAACAGTAAATATAAATCTTTTATATCGTTCAACACGTTTCAGTTTGCAGAATTCTGATATTTTCTCCATTTTCTACACCCTCTCTAGATTTGCCTAGATTTTGACTAGTTTTCAAACTAACTAGTTTTAATGATGAAGTATAGATCCAAATGAGTTTATTTCTATTCTATAATTTAATTAATATGTTATATTAACCCATCCATATATCAGAACCAAAATTAGTGATCCTCTGATTACTGTTTGGGAGCCCATAATTCTCACTAGTTATGCAATCCTGGAAGGCAATTTTACTAGTCTTTTTGTGAGAATTGCTTAGAAATCCATATAAATTTATGGAATTTTTTTTTACTATGCAATGACTGTTATTGAATGATATTTAACCTTTGTGAATCATAAACACCCATTCCCAGCTTCCAGTTAAAGTTCTCACCCATATTAGTCTGCATATGTTGAGGGGCCCAGGAGCGTTGGAGTAAATTGCAGCCTTGTTTCTATTGAAACATCAATGGTCTCAGTACTTTTTGTAGAGGTATCATTCCATATCATAACCTCCCATCTATCCCAAGCCTTTGATCAAATCCATTCAGTCCATCTAGCTTCCACAATCATTGTTTTAATCAATTTTGAGAAGTATAGAGTTTTTGTGTCACTAACATGAGTTGGTACATTACAATGGTATCAGAGATCTTTCCTTGGATCATCCTGTGGAAAATAAATCTCAAATGAATAAATATCTCAGAACTATCATCAAGTTGCAGCTATGAAACTAGTTACCATCATGGAAGATGAAGGCTTTGAGTTATACGAGGAAGAAGAAATCATTTACATTGATGGAGGCCTACCAAGAGATGATGATGGTTACATGTGTGACCATATGTACATATATCAATGGGATGAACCACCGATGGCTAATCCTAAGAAGGATTTAGCAAGGAGGCTATCAGCATGTACAAATTTGTCGTGCCACTACCAAGAGTATCTGGCTTTAAGAGAATAAATTCGCAAAGCCATTTCTTTCAAAGATTATTTTTATTACAGATTTGGATTTGAGATCCAGGGTAAATCTTTGAAATTAATAAAGAGCAGCAAACCACTCATAGAGGAAACAATTTGTTCCACCTTTGTGAGAAAAGAAGAAGAAAGAGGAATCGAAGTTGAAGCCTCATTGGATGCCATTGTTTCTAGCATGGAGGAACTTTTCAGATTCTTTTCAAACAAAGTATCCAATAATATTGATTCTAATCTTACCAAGGAGAAATATGCATCGGCCAGCTTGAAGGATCAAAAGCATAGTAACAATCAGCCATCAAAGGAGAGGAGCAGCAATCTTCCAAGAGAAGAGCCATGTGTTTCCTCCAATGAATGCATTGAGCAAGAACAAGAAGAGTTCAAGCTAAGGAATGAAGGTAAATTTGATCTTGGTAGCATCAATTATTTTTTGTATCAATCTGAAGAATTTCCCACTAATTTAATCACAAAAGAGAAAGGATCAACCCTTCAAGCATTCTCAGAACATCCTTATGGAGAAAAATACAACCACACTCTAGTTGAGAGTGAACCTAGATATTTGGAGGGGGAGCATGCCATCACCACTCCAAATCATGAAGAGATAGATATGTCACAAAGGTATTACAACCATTCTAATTTTTGCATTCACCGAGTTCCTTTGTTTCATCTTGATATGGCAGCCATTTATGGTGATAAGGTTGGCAGAGAATATCCTTCTAGTACTGAGATCCAAATTTTTGAGAAGGCTGAGTTTTTAAAAGAGAGTTTGCATGATTCTCAAGAGTGGCATGGACACACATGTGATCAGATGTGTGTGTCTGATAGTACACATGACATTATGGAGCAGCAACATTTCCAAGGAAAACATAAGGAGTCCTCAAATTTACAAGTGCTTCAAGGAAGCATTGATTTGCAGGATGATTGCTAGGCACTTGTTTCACTCCAGAGAGATTATGAGCCTCTTCCATGTAAGGAAGGATTATCTTGATGAATATGGATGATTACATTCCATTGGGATCAGCAAGCAAAGAGTCCTATTCATCATTGAATTGGATGGATAGCTACATGTTGACTCAAACCTAGTCGACAGGGGTTCCCATCATTGTCGACACCAACCCACCGCAATCTCCCTGAGCACCGGCCCAGACAGGTTTTACCCTGCCCAGCAACACTTGCAGAGCAGATGAGGTCTCACCCGAGGCGATCAAGAGAGAGTGGACGGAACCATGTTTCCGCCGAATGAAGGAGGATGTGTGTGGCATCAGCTACTTAATCTTATTGCAACATTCAACGGTAAATCTATGCATTCACTTCGACATTATTATACTCATAGCATCATTTAATGGAAACATTCATTGTTGCAGTAGATTATAATAGTAAAGCAACTATTGCATCAAAGAAACATTGCATTACCATCAAAAGACAAAAGACACCCCAGGATTGCACAGAATAGTTTCATCACATCATATTATTACTGCAAAAACCCAATACAAGATCACAGATTTCAGCAATATCTCTTGGTCTCAAAGCATACGCGCAAAACCGCATATCAAAAGCTCTCCGCTTCTCTCCCTTATATCCTACAACTTTATGTTTACATATAGGCTTGCCTTTACAATGTTTGTCCACTTACCAACAACTTCCTAACCAACTCTTGGACAAATGACCCAAAATCTAACTGACGCGGTCCAAATGACCCAAAAAACCCGCCTACTGCGGTACAATTAGCTCAAAATTACATTTCATATGGTCCAATGACCCAAAAACCTGCCTATTGCGGTACAAACGACTCAAAAATTACATAAAATAATAGAGCCTTCTTCTTTCCACGATCTCTTCTGCCATGTCGCAGCATCGGCTATGCTGCGACTCTTCCTTACCAAACCTCCTACCAACACTACATCAACGAGATGGAGACTACAGATTGTGCAAGACTAGCTCACATGGGTAAGAGTTATTTTTGCATTAGTAATGGATCTATTGTTGCATTCAAATCTATTATGACCAATGAGCAGCATGCAAGCCATATGTGGCTGCAACATGATGCTTACCATACATCTCCATTCATACCTGGGAGTAAAAATTACATAGCATATGAAGAGTCATCCCATGGCATGATATCGATAGTAAAGCTTGGTGGCATTGTGGGGGATACTAAGGGCCTTGCCACCATTCAAGGAACAAGTATGGATTACTTACATCAGATTGAGTTCATATGGAAGTCACCACAACAACATGATAATATTCTTGAATACCACCCACCAGGTAGACCACCTGACAGGGTGAAGAAGCATGAGGCTGGATTGATGATGGATGTGCCATCCATCAATATCTTTCATTACAAGCAGTTGAAAAGGTTCAAGGAAGGAGATGAAAGGGACCTCAAGGGTTTCTTTGACTGGAGACACATAAAACCAAGTCCTCTTGCATTTCTTATGGGCTTAGTGAAGATGAAGTTCATAATAGATTACATGTGCATAAGGAACAAAGTCCTTAACAAGGAGAGAATTCATAAAGCAAAGACTACAACCCAAGGTAAATTTTCACATATGCTTTCTAACAGATATTGCTTGCATGATCTTCTTCATATGTTGCAGGAAGAATACTTAAAGGATGATGAAGATATTTGCAGGCCCAATGATGAGTCGATGGCCACCCAAGATTCTTTGATAAGCACTCAAAGTGCCCTCTTGGAATCCAAGATGGAGATAGAACAATTTCTCCAAGAATTGCAGAAATCACATGCTCCCTCCTACATTCAAATTAGCCATCCTCTTTCGGTTGATGACATTTAGATTTCTATGGAGGAACCTCATGATATGGTGGCTCATGAGATTCATGATGATATGCATGTGCATGGGGAGTTTAGAGATACATATGATCAGCTCCAAACACCTACTATCTTCCAAATCCAAACTGAACTTCTTCCTGGAGTGAGTCATTCCTCCAATGAGGAGTCAAAGGAGCTCATGGTTGATGGACCAGCCTTTGATGGAGTTGATGCATCCACATATTTGTTGGAAACTTGTTGCATAAATTTGGTTCATCTTGGGACCAATGGCGGAGATTTGAGTCATTGGGAGCACTCACATAGGAAAGCATCTTGTTTTCCAGTTGGAGCATTGCGTTGGAGTGTCTCTTCTTCCCCTACCTGGGAGAAAAGACACATGAGTAATATTCTTGTTGGCATCTATGGAGACTTATTGGATACATTTTACACTTTTTGTGAGCAGCAAGGGCCTCCATGGATGTGTGATGATGCCTATCCTCTTTATGATTGGACATGGGACTTTCACCCTTGTCATTGGAACAACAATGTTTTAATTTTTGGTACTTGTGTGCATTGGGCATCTGAAGTACAATTTGATTTGCATGTGCTTGGGGAGTTTGGGGTCAAGGAGGCACATGATCTCCCTTCGGTTGAGCCAACCATGATGGATGACTATTATAGAGATTTGATTCACCATTATCCATCCAGATCACTGAGTTGGAGTATGCATTCATCCACTGATTGGGTGGATAGTTACATAAGGAGGTTGAGTACCCCAAGAGGTAAGTTTGTTGCTTTCAGTAGTGGAAATTTTATGGGCACCTCGTACATATTTTGTGATCAATTGTATAGGAATTTATGGCTTCTATGTGATGTCTTTAGTATATTTGGTTGGACATGGAATTGTTATCTATGTCTTAGGAATGGGGATTGCAGTGCTAGTTTGCACATGACTTTGAGGAGATTCAATATTCCTTTGGGAGTGATGAACTTCCAGTTTGGTGCAGTGTTGTAGACATTCCCCATGATTATATATATATTTTTTGTATGCTGATGTTTGGGAGGATGCAGTTAAGACAATGGGACCCTGGAATTCTTTGGGATGACAATTTTCCACAAGCAATAGTGCTATTGGGAGACATGCAGCAATGGCAATGGGATCCAGGAATTGATGAGTCATTTCAGTTTGCATTGATGTCTGGAGAAATGCAACATAAGCAATGGGACCCTTGGATCAATCTTGAAGATCCAGATATAATCAGAGTGGTGCAGTAAAAACATGATGAACTTTTGGTATTTTGCCTGGAATTGAGGATTTTGATTCTAGATAGCCAACAACATATTTTGAGGAGTGAGGTCACCAGTTGGATTCATAGATGGTTGGAGTTGGTTTCTTTCTTGAGTACAAGCAATCTTGGGAGGGATGGATTGTCATGTTCCTATTTTTTTAGCACCATGAAGAAGATCAAACCCCATGGATCCTAGTGACAGATGGAATTAATTAATTAATTAGGGATTAAGTTGAGGCATTTAATTAATTAGGAGTTTGAATTAATTTGTATCCAAAGTTTATTATGTACTTGGAATATTTATTTTTCATGCATTTAATATTTTTATGTGAAATAAATGAGGATAATGCTCCACTAGGGTGCATGAGAGGATAAGGTTGACTTGGATTTATCTTGAGGAAGAAGCAAAGAGAAAGATTCCAAAGCTAGGAAAATCAGAGAAAACGAAAGAAAGTGGAGCAAATCAGAAAAGCAGCAAAAGTAGCATAAAGCAAAAAGCAGGAAAAATCAGAAAAGCAGGAAAAATCAAAAAAGTGGGAAAATCAGAAAAGCAGGAAAGTTCAAAATAGCAGGAATGTTCAGAAAAAATGGAAAGTCCATAAAATCCAGAAAAAACAAAGGTAGAAAGTGGAAAAGCAAGGAAAATCAAACAAAAACAGAAAAGAAGGAAATCAAGTCAAAAAGGAAAAAGAAGGAAAGATAGCTTTCCTCATCCACTCAAGGAGGGCGCATTAGCTTGGGTTACTTGTTCATCAAGTCACCCACTCACCATAAATAACCCAGTGCACACCACTGTTATGGAAAAAAACTTCCTATGAGTTGCTGTAGACCACAACAGACAGATAACTACCAGAAATCAACTCAATTCCCAATGCATGTTATATAAATGTAAATGCTAAGAAGTGGAATAAAAGACCAACCTTCAACCGGACGTTTGATGTAGATCCCCATTGAGCTTTCCAACCAACACACTTGAACCTGCAGCTTAGTCTCAACAATAAACATAAGCAAGCGCATATTATATATTAAATTTGTTAGCATAAACAAAAGCATAGTCCATTATATATGTAAGCAAATGTACCCAATGATAATAAACCATTCACAACATCAATTGGCCAAGAAAATGAGTATTTCTATTAATATGAACAAGAAGTACATGATACAACCTCTTGTCGGCAACTCATCTGAACCAAGAACTAGGTCCCTCCACTTGTGCCTCCACCGCTTCAATCCCCCATGCAATGGAAAACTCACGAGTAAAGGAATGAGTCCTTCATAAGATATGGAAGAGTTTGGTAGGTGAACATAAAAGGTTGACAACAACTAGGATCAATGGATGTAGACTCAAGCTATGGAAAAAATCCAATAGAGTTTCGATGCTCTCTCATTCTCCTCCTTCCATGCACCATAAGAGCTCAATATATAACCCTCCAAAGGTAGGTGAAAGGTCAAATCGAGTCGTTTCGAGATACATGGAGGGCCAAAGGTCACAATGGCCACTTTTTGGAGTGAAAAATAGAGTTTTTACAATTATTTACCAAAATATCGATGTACGTGGGCTGTTGTGATGCAACCTGCTTATACACGAGGTGTAATGAAGTAGCTTGCGTACATGAGGAAAAATAGGGAAAAAGGGGTTCAATGGGAACCACAAGTATTTTTTTGAGTCTAAAAATAGGTAAGGGAAGCCAAAGAGTATGAATGCTCACAAGGTGGAAAAATACGTTGCAACAACCACATTAATTCTTCTTGATAGTTTGTGAATTGGTATGAGAGCAATTTTTCCTCAGAGACTTGGGAGATGCGCCCCTATTCAAGTTTGGGAGATGTGCCCCAGCTTTATGTGAGAGGATGATAGAATTAATCCATTGTCACTGAGTTTATTTTTAGGTCTTGTAGCTGATCAAGTCGAATTTTAAGTTCAGAATAATTCTCATTCATTCAATGATATGAGAGCCCTCATGGCTCTGATATGATTTAATAACAGAAAATATAAATCTCTTATTTTGTTCAACACGTTTTAGTTTGCAGAAGTCTATTATTTTCTCCATTTTCTACACCCTCTCTAGATTTGACTAGTTTTCAAACTAACTAGTTTTAATGATGAAGCATAGATCCAAATGATTTTATTTATTTTATATAATTTAATTAATATGTTATATTAACCCATCCATGTCTCAGAACCGAAATTAGTGAGCCTTTGATTATTGTTTGGGAGCCCGGAATTCTCACTAGTTATGCAATCCTCGAAGGCAATTTTACTAGTCTTTTTGTGATAATTGCTCAGAACTGCATATAAATTTATGGAATGTTATTTTACTGTGTAATGACTGTGATTGAATTATATTTAACCTCTGGGAGTCATAAATACCCATTCCCAGCTTCCCGTTAAAGTTCTCACCCATACTAATATGCATATGCTGAGTGGACCAAGAGCGTTGGAGTAAATTGAAGCCTTGCTTCTCTTGAAACATAAATGGTATCAGTACTTTGTGCATAGGTATCATTCCATATAAGAACTTCTCATCCATCCCAATCCTTTGATCAAATCCATTCTCAGTCCATCTAGCTTCCACAATAATTGTTTTAATCAATTTTGAGAAGTATAGAGTTTTTGTATCACTAATATGAGTTGGTACATTACATAAACACAATTTCATCCACAACAAATTATCATTGAGTGGTTGGCTGAAATATCCATAAAGAATGGCAACAACCACTCCCCCAAACTGAATAATTTTACGTGCCCTCAAGTAAAGGAAGAGTTGTATGTTATGCCTTTGGTACAAGTTGCCTTAAAACTTCACTTCTTTGTTGCACTTTGCCAGGACACAATATTTCCACTACTTCCAACTTCTATATTCATAATTTAATTTACTTGGTGTGAGAGCATTGTCTATCCACTTGCAAACTCTTCTCAAATCCCATTTTTTCATTAATTTACCTTCCATTCATTGGTTGAGATACCCATCATGAAATCAAGTGAACTTTGGGAACTTTGTTTTCTTGTATCAACACTACCACCCCCAACATCCAAATTTTTTATATGTGTGCTAGCTGGAAACAAATTTGGCTTACAAAAATGAATGTATGCTACTTGAAAATGACTATGTGAGGGCGATTTTGATTCCATATGGTTGTAGGTGAGTGCTCATAATGTATTGCAAAAAAAATGTCAATGCATAGGAAATCCTCATACCAGCAAGAGATCACACTTATAACTTCTTTGTATGTTGATCCAAGATGCTCAAATATTATCTGACAGTCACATAATTTGTAGTCCCTCCATTTTTCCTATTCATCAACGCATTCATCTCCATATTCACCTTCTATTCCAAGTATTATGCCATTTGTATCCTTGCATATCCATCATCAATATTATCTTTTTCATTGTATGAAGAGTAAATGGTGATTCCAATTTGTCATATCCCCTCCCATCATTCCCAACCACAGAGGGAACATGACTGACATTCCAAGGATTATTTGGTAAACTCAGCCCCATATCATTACTAAGAAATTCATAATAATTAAAAACTTCTGGGTGCAAATTCATACTCAATATAAACACAGCGGAATTAAATCATATTTGCACACACACAATTGTAATGCATCAACATATCTACCACAAGTGGATGATGATTCAATATGCATATAATCAATCCCCTTCTCATGCTATGCACAGACTTCATATCAATTCCATTAACATGAATAATTATCATTCAGAATTAACACATTGCAGAACACAGAATGCATATAATTTAAACACAGAGAACACTTATCTTTGAGATGAAGTTGTCCAAACAACTGGCTATGTGAGAGCAACGTTCCACCCAACCATAGATCTCTATCCATCCTATGTTCTCAGCTGAGAGATCACCCCAGAGCTGGGTTGTGTATCCACTAAGGAGGAACTAAATGGGTTCACTCACAGCGATGGTTTCACTCAATAGTTATGCTAAGCCAACACACAGTTGGGTTTATCAAGCATACAAAAGACAAAGGAGGAAAATGTTAAGCCAGTGAGCTCAACCACAGAGCTACAAGCATCTCAAGATAATTCAAATAGTCAAGGCACCCACAGTACCTACCACACCCAAACACAAGGAAGGTCCCCTTCTCTACTACACAGTCCCTCAGGCATCCCTTCCCTCCAATGCTCTTCAGGATGGGCATAGAAAGTTCCAAGCTGCTAAATCCTTGAGATTCCATGCTTCATTGGGTTTATCAAGCATTCCCAACCTCTGCTCAGTCATTCACACTTGGATTTCTCACGATTCTGTCATCAAATAACTCAATCCCGTCACTGGATTTATGGGCTATAAAAACTGGGTTTTCCAATTGATTTTGAGGTATATAATACTCTCAATTTCGCCCCAAGGTTCATATCTATGGATCCCCCATTGGATTTTACTATCAATACCAAATTCTGGGCGTTTATGGCTCTTCAAAACATGGGTTCTTGCAAAGTTGTGATTTCTGGTTTTTCTCACTGCTAGGCATGTGTAATGGATGCAAACTGATGCCAAGATGTTCAACAATGGAATGGGAATGAGGAAAAACGAATTCCCCTGAGGTAGAGTGACTTGTGGGTCAAGGAAACAGATCCCATACTCTGCCATACGAATTTATGGGCTGCCCATGCTCCATTGAAGCCATGGATTGATTTCTCAACAACTTCCTTACAACTAAATTAAATGTCAGCAAGGAAAGTCAAATGGGTTCTCAAGATGACATTTGGTAGCATATGGTTCAATTCCACAACCCCCTCGCCACTCCCTAGTGGATACACATGGCCCCTTCTCATTAGTTGCTTCCATAGCCAATTTTGGTGTTTTATTCCAATATTAAATATTTACATCAATTTACAATATTCCATGGTTTAATAGCACATGGGTATCAAAATATCAAATACTTGTCCATTTTAAATCAAATACGAACATACACTAGCGGGGCCTTGGCCTTGAGCTCCACGCTATGGAAAAATACATCACATGTATACAATATTTACATTAAAAGCCAATATTTCATAAGGGCCAAAATTGGGGTATTACATTCCCCTCCCTTTAGAACAACACTGTCCTCGGTGTTCTCAAAACTGAACAAAAATGGGAATGCCTCTCTCATGGCATCCTCTAGCTCCCATGTAGCCTCATCAGGACCAAGGTGCTCCCATTGGACCTTTACCTGCCCGATGGCTCTGTTTCGGAGCAAAGTGACCTTCTTGTCAAGGATGCGCATAGGCTCTACTTGGAACTCTCCCTCGGGTTCCACCTGTATCACATTCCAATCAATCATATGATTAGGATCATGTACATACTTCTTAAGCAAAGATACATGGAAAACATTATGAGCTCTTATATTAGCAGGCAATGCAATTCTATATGTAACTGGCCCTATCCTATCAAGGACTTCAAATGGCCCACAATATCTTGGTGCCAACTTGGCACAACTCCCCAACTTGAGAGAACTCTTCCTTGGTTTCACTCTCAAATAAACATGATCCCCAATCTGAAATTCCTTATGCACTCTTTTCAAATCTGCATAACTATTTTGCCTATCCTGAGCTGCCTTTAAATTTTGCCTGATCTTAGCAACTTGTTGTTCCATTTCCTTGATCATCTCTAGTCCAAGTACTACCCTGTTCATCGGGTTGTCCCAATTCACTGGAGTCCAGCATCCCTTTCCATACAATACCTCAAATGGACTCATCCTCAATGATGTATGATGTCCATTATTGTATGCAAATTCTACCAAGTGTAGGTAATCTTCCCACTTGGATGGTTTATCCATCACATACATTCTCAGCATGTCTTCAAGAACCTAATTCACCCTCTCAGTTTGGTCATCTGTTTGAGGATGATATGTTGTACTCAAATTCAATCTAGTTCCCAATTCCAGAAATTGGAAGTAAACTTTGTATCACGATTAGAAATTATTGCCTTGGACAATCCATGCAACCTGAATATATCTCTCATGAAAATATTTGCAATGTCATTAGCCTTATGAGTGGACTTGACTGGAATAAAATGAGCTACCTTTGATAGCTTGTCCACCACAACCATGATTGAATCATGCTTCTTCACTATCATGGGAAGACCTGTTATAAAATCCATAAAGATCACTTCCCACTTCCACTCTGAAATGGGCAAAGGCTGCAACAATCCTACTGGATGTTGGTGCTCTGCCTTGACTTGTTGGCACTTTTGACACCTAGCAATGTACTCAGCTATGTCCTTCTTCATGCCATGCCAAAAGTATTGCTTTCTTGCTGCTTTTATAGTCTTCTGATATCCTAGGTGTCCAGAGTATGGCATTTGATGTATTTCATCCATCACTAGCTTCTTCAAATATGCACTATTTGGGATGTATAATCTATCTTTGTAGATGAGGATATCATCTTCACCAAGCTGATATCCCGCACACTTTTCATCCACATTACCCTGCTGCAACTTCTCTTTAATTTGAAGGCAAGTTTCATCACTGTTTTGGGCTTCAAGAACTCTTGTCTTCAAATCTGATTTACACACACTTAATGCTGCAACATGAAATTTTCTGCTAAGACCATCTGCAACCTTATTCTCTTCCCCTTTTACATGCTTAATTTCAAA
Organism: Larix kaempferi; assembly: GCA_027924585.1. Classification (NCBI taxonomy): domain Eukaryota; kingdom Viridiplantae; phylum Streptophyta; class Pinopsida; order Pinales; family Pinaceae; genus Larix; species Larix kaempferi. The sequence goes on from BSBM01000118.1 coordinate 937,021, forward strand.
ATCAAATTCACAAAGAAACTCCATCCATCTAGCTTGCCTAGCATTCAAGTTTGGTTGGTCAAACAAATACTTCAAGCTCATGTGGTATGTTCTAAGCTTGAATCTTCTTCCCAACAAATAATGTCTCCACATCTTGAGAGCATGTACTATGGCTGCTAATTCTAAATCATGTGTGGCATAATTCTTTTCATGTTCTTTTAATTTCCTTGACTCGTAGCAAATCACAACTCCTTCTTGCATGAGCACCCCACCTAGCCCTTCAATGCAAGCATCTGTGCACACTATAAAATCCTTCTTTGGATCTGTTATCTTCAAAACAGGAGCACTGATAAGTAACTCCTTTAACTGTTGAAAAAATTTCTCACATTTTTCATACCATACAAACTTGATATTCTTCCTTTGCAATGAAGTGATTGGATGAGCTATCTTGGAGAATCCTTTAATGAACCTTTTGTAGTAACCAGCAAGACCCATGAAAGATCTAACATCTGAAACATTCTTTGGAGTAGACCAATCCATGATGGCATTAATCTTTTCTGGATCCACTGCAATACCTTCTTCTGAAATGACATGACCCAAATATTGCACCTTCTTTTGGTAAAATTCACACTTGCTTAACTTGGCATACAGCTGATGTTCTCTAAGGACTTTCAACACCATCCTTAGATGTTCCTCATGTTCTTCTTCATTCCTTGAATAGACAAGAATGTCATCCAAGAACACAATCACAAACTTATCCAAATATTTGTTGAATACACTATTCATGAGACACATGAATGTAGCAGGTGCATTGGTAAGACCAAATGGCACCACAGTGAACTCATAATGACCATATCTAGTTCTGAAAGTTGTCTTGTGAATGTCTTCTTCTTTTATCCTCACTTGATGGTAACCAGACCTCAAGTCAATCTTGGAAAACACTTTAGCTTCCTTCATTTGATCAAACAAGTCATCAATTCTTGGCAATGGATACTTATTCTTGACTATCACTTTATTTAGTTGCCTGTAATCAATACACGGCCTTAAAGTCCCATCCTTCTTCTTGACAAATAACATCGGTGCTCCCCAAGGAGACACACTAGGCCGGATATACCTCTTGTCCATTAATTCTTGTAGCTACATCTTCAACTCTACCAATTCCGGTGTGCTTATTCTATAAGGAGCTTTGGAATTTGGCGTTGCCCCTAGAACAAGATCGATGGTAAAATCAATATCTCTCTTTGGTGGTAGTCCCTGCACTTCATCCGGAAACACATCTTGGAATTCTTGCAACAATGGGAAGTCTTCTATCCTTGGTCCTTTGTCCTCTAATGGATCTGATATATGAACTGCATATAATTGACAACCTTTCTTATAAAACTTTTTCAGTTGTAAGGTTGAAATCTGTCTTACTGAAACTTGCTTGAGAATTCCTCTTACCAATCTTGGTCTTCCCTCTTCATCAATACATTCAAGTGCTTTCCCATAACAGTCCAACTTAACTCTATGTCTTTCCAACCAATCCATGCCAATTAAGGCATCATAAGATCCTAATGGTAGTACATTTAAATTTGCATGTGTGTGGAGTCCATTCAATTATATGGGGCACTCCACCACTACTTCACTTACTTTTCTCTTGGTCCCTATGGCTAATTGAACTAGCTAAGACTTATTATGCTTCACTTTTCTAAGAGAACAACCTTCAACCACTTTTGGAGAAACATAACTATGAGTAGATCCTGGATCAATCAAAACAGAAAGAGATTGCTTAGCAATCTTACCTTCAACTTCCACCACTGATGATTGATGGTCTGCTTGATGGTTATCCAACGCTGCATAAATTCGAGGCGTTTCCCTTGCCATGTCCTCCACTGTAGTTTCTCCCTTTAAGTTGTGTAAGTTACAGGGATTCCCCTTCCGATGTGGACAATCCTTTAGCATGTCATTTTCTCCACATCCCCAACACTGAAGTGGCCCTTTTGATGTCCTTTCTGATCCTACTGCTGGCTTGAATCCACTCCTTGCTTGCTGCCCCTGTGGAAAGGTTCTTGGCTAATTTTTGAATGGTGGTTTGAAGCCACTTTTCTTTTTATCAAACCTCCCTCTTGGATTTCCTTTACAAGCTTGGTTAACCTCTGATTTTCCTTTATTCTTCTCATAGCAATGCATTTCCATCCTAATGGCTTCATCAAGACTTGGTGGATTAACAAACTCAATCCTATCTCTGAAACCTTGAGGTAGACTCCCAAGGAAGCATTGGATTTTTGCTTTCTCATCTTTAATGTAATCCACATACCTCAATAATTCCAAAAATTTATGGACATGTTCTTCCATAGATTTTTGCCCCAACCTGAGTTCGTTGAACTCTTTTCTCTTGCTGTCATAATACCTAGCAGAAAGCTATTTTTCCTTGAAGTACTTCTTAAATATCTCCTCGCTGATCTTCCTTTCACTGATCCCTTTCACTTGCAAGAGGTTATCCCACCAAATTGAAGCTCTGCCATTTAGATTGTAAATGGAAATTCTGGCCTTTTCATTTCCTGAGTAATCATGAATCCTGAAATATTTCTTCATTCCAAGAAGCCATACCTCTGCCCCTTGGTCAGTCTTGTCTTCTCCATCAAATGTGGGAGGCCTTGTCTTCCTGAATTCTCCATGTGGGATGCCTTTGAACTTCTTCCTTCCATCAAATCTCGTGGGCATATGCCTTGGACTTCTTTGAGAACCTCTGGAGTCACATGATTTGCTAGAAGAAGATCTAGAGGAAGGTGTTCTATGTTTTTGCTCATAGGACTCTTCCTTGGGCTTGGAGTCCTCTTCTTCGAACGACCTCTAGAATGACTCTCTACATCTCTTCCATATTCAGCTACATTGCTTGGGTTGGACCCAAGGTTTATCCTCTGTTGCATATCAATGAGGCTTTTCAAAATAGCAGCATTGAGTTGGTTTTGTTCTTCTTGAGCCTTCATCAATCTTTCATTGAAGCTCACCATGGTTTCAACCAAATTCTGAGGAGTTATTTGCTCCATTCTCCCATTAGATTCAATCTCAGCATTCCCTTCTTGCACATTTTCTCCTATCACATCTTATTCATGCTCATAAGGATCCTGGGCATCATTTATGGTCACCATTTTTCTTTGGAGATTCTCTTCCCTGTATGCTACTTCTGCTACACTGTTAAATCTTATGAGTTGCAAGCACTGTGCATTATGAAAATTTTTGTTAGACATCATAAGAATGCATATAGCAATATACAACATCAATATTTAACATAATCAAACTCATGGAATAATTTACAGAGTTAATATGTCTTCATTTCTTTTGCCCATTCATGCAATTCTGGAAATTGCCCATATTGTCAACAATTTGTCAACACAGTCACTGACACTTTTCTGCTCTAAATATCTATGGGGGATGATAACCTCATTCAAATTATGGTCATGCACCATTGTTTCCTGTTGGATAAGCTTCCCAATGCCTATCCACATGCTCCATTCCAAATTTGGGTGTGGAAACTACATCACTTCAAAAATGACAATTTTCACCACAATTATGCACTTTTTACACAATTGCAAAATAGCTTGAACTGCCAACTTCAGCCACCTGTAGAAGCAAACCTAGAAAGATTCAGCAAAACATTTCTACCAAGCGAAGTTAGTCCATGCAACAATGAACACTTAGCAACTCGAGGATCTTTGTTCTGATGCACCATTCATTTTCTATTAAATTGTGGGTTTGTCTACTTTTAACTTTTGACATTTTCCAAATTTTCAAGATTTTGAGCCAAAAATGGCTATCTCCCAAACTGAGCATTTCTAGAAAATCTCTGTCTAACGGAAAATGTTTGTTTTACTGCGAATAAGAAATGTTGAGTTCAGTAAATTTCTTGAATTCTTCATCTAAGGTCTCTTTCATCCACTGCAAGATTTTCAAAATCTCTAGAAAGTGGCCTGGAATAGTGCTTTTTGGCCTTCTTAGTCACCCCAATTCCACATCCTTTGGGATTTGGCTCCAAAATTCCAAACTTAACACCGTTACTGCTCCATGACTGCCCCATATCAGTTTCATCTCAATCTGACCTTTTGTCAAGCATTGCGACATTAATTTGTAAAAGCCATTAATTCCAATTTTATGCCAAATTGGAGCATATGGGCTCGGGATCTTCATTGGACCTTTCATGGCTTCTCTTAATGGCCTCAGAACGCCACTGAACTCATCCAATTCCGATTCTGCATGCTCCTGCAATCCAAAAATGAATTTTCGGGTTTTTTTTTTTTGCCTCCGCAATTCACAGCCCGCAACCCACAATCTGTACTGCGGGTGCGGAAATGCTAATTTTCCAACCCAAGACTACTCCATCCCGCAATTGCGGAAACACCTCCATTCCGCAATGCGGGTTCGAAATTGCGGAAACCCAAAACGCAAGTTTGAAAACTTAACGTTTCCGCAACCCGCAATCTGCAATTGCGGAAACACCTCCATTCCGCAATGCGGGTTCGGAATTGTGGAAATCCAAAATGCAAGTTTGAAAACTTAACGTTTCCACAATTGCAAAAACACCTCCATTCCGCAATGCGGGTTCGGAATTGCGGAAATCCAAAATGCAAGTTTGAAAACTTAACATTTCCGCAACCCGCAATCCGTAATTGTGGAAACACCTCCATTCCGCAATCCGGGTTCGGAATTGCGGAAATCCAAAACGCAAAATTTTGGAAATCTTCGTTCCCGCAATCCGCAACTGTGGAAACACCTCCGTTTCTTGCAACTTGCGGGGTTCATATCTCCTTCGTCCCTTAACCAAATGAGACGAGTCTGGTACCGTTGGAAAGCTCTTACAGATCTCTATGCAATGGTGTTATCCCCTGCCCCACCTGAGAACTCTGATTCTGCCATTTTCTCAATCAAAAATGCCACCCAAACTTCATCAATATTGCGTTAAAGCATTCTATTACTTGTCTGCAAACTCAGAGTTTGGCCCAAGCAACCCCAGTGCTGCAACATGGGCTCTGATACCACTTTTTCATATCCCCTCCCATCATTCCCAACCACAGAGGGAACATGATTGACATTCCAGGGCTTATTTGGTAAACTCAACCCCATATCATTACTAAGAAATTCATAATAATTAAAACTTATGGGTGCAAATTCATACTCAATATAAACACAACGGAATTAAATCATATTTGAACACACACAATTGTAATGCATCAACATATCTATCACAAGTGGATGATGATTCAATATGCAGAGAATCAATCCCCTTCTCATGCTATGCACAGACTTCATATCAATTCCATTAACATGAATACTTATCATTCAGAATTAACACATTGCAGAACACAGAATGCATATAATTTAAACACAGAGAACACTTATCTTTGAGATGAAGTTGTCCAAACAACTGGCTATGTGAGAGAAACGTTCCACCCAACCATAGATCTATGTCTAGCCTAGGTTCTTTTAGCTTAGAGATCACCCCCGAGCTGGGTTGTGTATCCACTAAGGAGGAACTAAATGGGTTCATTCACAGCCATAGTTTCACTCAACAGCTATGCTAAGCCAACACACAGTTGGGTTTATCAAGCATACAAAAGACAAAGGAGGGAAATGCTAAGCCAGTGAGCTCAACCACAGAGCTACAGGAATCTCAAGATAATTCAAACAGTCAAGGCACCCACAGTACCTACCACACCCAACACAAGGAAGGTCCTCTTCTCTGCTGCACAGTCCCTCAGGCATCCCTTCCCTCCAATGCTCTTCAGGATGGGCATAGAAAGGTCCAAGCTACTAAATCCTTGAGATTCCAGCCTTCACTGGGTTTATCAAGCATTCTCAACCTCTGCTCAGTCATTCACGCTTGGATTTCTCACGATTCTATCATCAAATAACTCAATCCCGTCACTGAATTTCTGGGCTATAAAAACTGGGTTTTCCAATGGATTTCGGGGTATCTAATACTCTCAATTTTGCCCCAAGGTTCATATCTATGGATCCCCCATTGGATTTTACTATCAATACCAAATTCTAGGCGTTTATGGCTCGTCAAAACGTGGGTTCTTGCAAAGTTGCGATTTCTGGTTTTTCTCACTGCTGGGCATGTGTAATGGATGCAAACTGATGCCGGGATGTTCAACAATGGAATGGGAATGATGAAAAACAAATTCCCCTTAGGTAGATTTGTTAAGATTCAATATGCTAAGACAGAAAATATCAGTATTAGATTCCATTTCACAACAATAGCATATACAGGATCACTGAAAGAACAACAAGCACAGCATAAACACAAGAGACACTGATTTATCCTGGGAAACCCTCATGGGGTAGAAAACCGAGCAAAGCTTCCTCAATATAGATGACCAGCAAATACAAAGATGTAATCCCCAAACATGAGCTCATCCTCCTCCATAGCAGATCTCTCTCTCACCTATGCACTAATCACAAGTGAGTGTATAATGAGTGAGTGTGATAAATGAGGAACACACCTCCTCTATTTATACACTACTCTGACTTGTCTTTTACATTAACTAAGTCGGCCCCAACTTAACCACTTAACATAATGTGACAGGGCTAACCCCACTAGGGTGGTCTAATAACCCTTGTTACCACATTCTCCACGGAGGAATGAAACATCTTCGGAATAATAAAGTACAAATATAATATTCTTAGAAGTTACAATATTTCAACACTCCCCCTTAACGAGAAGGATATTATAACAACATCTGCAAGAGCAAGGAGTCATCAACTACATGATACATGATACATCTATAAATCATTGGAAGCTTTCTTTATACATCATCATCAGTAACTCATACAGTTACTGGAACATCAACATCTTCAGTACTGAGTCTTCATCTTCTGCAGCACTCAATCAGCTACAACATCATCATCTGGATCCTCATGATCAACAGCATCACAATCAGCAGCATCGTCATCTAGATCATCACGATCAACAGCATCATCATCTAGATCATCACGATCAACAGCATCGTCATCTACATCATCACGATCAACAGCATCGTCATCTAGATCACATGATCCAATTACGGGATGGTCAATCCCTCTCAATTTAGGACATAAGTCCAAGGACGATGCAGTCCTACCATGTACATTTTGAACCAAGGGTTCCGGGATGATGCAATCCCCTCATGTACATTTTGAACTAATGGTTCTGGGATGATGCAATCCCCATCACGTACATTTTGAACTAGTGGTTCCGGGATGATGTAATCCCCATCACATACATTTTGAACTAAATGTTCAGGGATGATGCAGTCCTGTCATCAAAACTCGAAGATAGATGTCTATGGATCAATTCAGAGACCGAAGTCCAGGGATGATACAATCCCCTCTTATCCACTAGGGACCACTTCTCGGAGACATATGTCTACGGATCAATTCAGGGACCGAAGTTCGGGGATGATACAATCCCCTCTCGTCCACTAGGGACCACTTCTCAGAGACATCTCTCTACGGATCAATTTAGGGACCGAAGTTCGAGGATGATACAATCCCCTCTCGTCCACTAGGGACCACTTCTCGAAGACATCTGTCTACGGATCAATTTAGGGACCGAAGTTCGGGGATGATATAATCCCCTCTCATCCACTAAGGACCACTTCTCGGAGACATCTGTCTACGGATCAATTCAGGGACCAAATTTTGGGGATGATACAATCCCATCTCATCAACTAGGGACCACTTCTCGGAGACATCTGTCTACATATCAATTCAGGGACCGAAGTCCAACGATGATACAATCCCCTCTTGTCCACTAGGGACCACTTCTCGGAGACATCTATCTACAGATCAATTCAGGGACCAAAGTCAGGGGATGATACAATCCCCTCTCGTCCACTAAGGATCTCCCATCGACCTCCTCGTTGGTTATCATCGACCTCATCATCGATACTGGTACAAGTATCCTCATCATTGATACAAGTGTCCACACTATCAATACAGGTATCCTTGTCATCAACCTTATTGTTGACCCTTTCGAGGAGGGTCATTCTGAACTACACCAAGCTTGTCTCGAAGATACTGAAACTTTACTTGAGACAGAGGTTTGGTCAAGCAACTTGTTCGTCAGTTCTTACATACTCGAGCTTGAGAGCTCCTTTCTGCACCATATCCCGCATATAGAAATATCGGATCTCTATGTGCTTTGACTTATCATGGAACACTGAATTCTCTATCAGCTTGATACAACTCTGGTTGTCACACAGGATCACAGTCAAATCCATCTCTAAGTCAAACCATCCGGATAACATCTTCCGAAGCCATAACGTGTAATGTCCCTTGTTAGGAATTTTATTAAAATTGCAATTTTCTACTTTTTTCCTTGGTTCGACCTTTGACTAGTTTCGATCTCTAGGTCCCAAATTTGCCCCAAATGATCCCAAATATTCTGAGAAGGTATATGAATGATATTAGAACATAAATATGTGTTTCAGGGATGCCTTTGTACCTTTAAAACACTTCTACAAATACTCTTTAAATTCTGGTCAATGTAGGTAACTTTACTAGTGATTTCCCTTTGACTAGTATTGGTCTCTAGGTCTCAAATTGACTCCAAATGCCTTCAAATATTCAAGGAAGGTGTATGAATGATATTAGGAATTGAATATGATGTTCAGGAATAACACATGGCCACCAAAAGACCTCTACAAACTCTCTTAAGATTCTGGACCAAGTATGCAATTTTACTAGTAATTTGGGGTTCAAATCCCCCTAAGGTAAGTACTGAAAATGGCTTCCCAAATGCCTCCAAACCCACTCCAATTTATGAACAGAGGTATGTAATGTGTTAATTATTTTATTAAGTTCTCATATGCACCATTAATGGTTTATTACAACTGTTCTCACCCTCTCCCATTCAACTGCAAAAATCACCAATTCGACCCTTGTGGAAATGCCACTATTTCTTCTCCCAATGCAATTAAACTGAGTAAAAATACTTCAAATGCTCAAGTACAGTACATCAAACTTGTAAAATACATCCATGGCAGTCCATTAATCACAAATGCATCAGATAATCATCCATTCATTCGAAATCATCATCAATACATTGATTCACAACAAGGTAGTGGGGAAATGGCATTGTTCTTCCATTAAAAAGGAGATTTATACATTTCTACTTGGAATTTCGACCTGAAACTTTCTGGAGATGAAGAACAGAGTATTTATTTCATATTAAAAAAGAAATGGGGCATGAAAATCTCCCCCAAAGAGTACAATAGCTCACCAAAAATGCCCTCCCTCAAGGATCAAGAATATGCCATCAAAATTGGAAATGGTTGAGAGAATGTGCTGCAATAGAAGAAACCATGAGCTGCGCTGTAGCTTACACCTGCAAATAAAGACTCCATTAAAGCTCCAAATGAAAGGTCTGAATGGCCTTTCCAATTACCAAATTGGATGGGAATCTTTCACCCTCGAAATTGGCTAAGACAAGAAACTAGTCATCCACTAGCTCTCCCTCTACACAAATGCAATTGCAAATTCTACAAATGATCAAAAGCCATTCTCATACTTCATTTCTACATTTTATAGCCAACATTATCCTTCTAAGGGTCGAAATCCTCTCAATAGATTCAATAGATTTCCATTTAGGAAATATTCCACATTTGCCACTTGTCTCCTAGTTCCAACCTTCCATCTTCTCCCAAATTCGATTTTGAGTCTCTTTGGCTTCTCCAACTCCCAAATTCTCCTTCTTTGAGCCTATTTTTGGGGCTGACATGTCATAGTGGTCAGATGTCAGAGGTCAGGTCTGCAATTTGTCATAGTTGTCATAGATGCTCCATCATTGGTGTCATAGGGGCTAGGGAATCTAGCCCAAGTGTCCACAAACTTCCACTTTGACTCTTTATCTTCCATGGAGGTTACCAATACTTCCCAATTCGACCTAATATGTTCAATGACATGTGTTATGACTTACCAACTCACCCAAGAGTGTTCACATTCCCATTAATTCCAATTTGCAAAATAGAGATACCATGTATTATGAAAAATCAAGCTAGTGGGGGTCCCACATCCTCCATATGTCTCCAAAACCATTTGTCACCTAGGATTTCTCTTGAATTTCTTTATTCACTATATTTATTAAATACTTGAACCCTTATAATGTCTAAACATCATTTATTATCCCCCTTATTCCAAATCCCAAAGCTTCCACCCCCAAACCTAGGAAACTAGTAATTTTCCTCCTTAGCAATTATTTGACCCTTAACATCAATTTTACAAACTCTAATGAATATGGCTAATGTGATTAGGCCATTGTGACTCAATTCCAAATTTGGGACATGACAAATCCTCCCTTCCCAATATTGCTTGTCCTCAAGCAATTTCAAACATGGGTGTTGAAGAACCTGCTTTCTGTATAATTCTTTGAAGTTGCCATTGAATTGCCAAACCTTGAGTCTTTGAGTTTCCATGAATATTTTAGAGAGGAACCGCCATGCTTGCTGTTGCACTACTCTGATTAAAATCACTTTATTAAGTGGGGAATCCATCTCCCATACTTCTTGCTTCCCCCAAAAAATGAAACCAATGAGACAAAAATTATTCCAGGGTCCCATTGCTTGTATTGCACCCCAACAATTAAGAGTGCTCTCCAACCTACACCATTAGATAAGAGGATTCCTGGATCCCATTTTCTTGTATGCATTCTTCCAAACATCATGAGTACCAAATATATATCATCAAAGTACATAACTACATAATGAAAATGTACATCAAGGAGGTGCTTCATCAAAGAATCATGAAAGTGCTTATACCTCCAAGCAAGTAGACCACCATTTTCCAAGTGAATACAAGCTTCAAGTGACCAATCAAATATCCTCCAATGACATAGGTGAGGATCCCATGTCCTATAATGCTGCTCCAAAAGGATGTGATATGCATCAAAATATTCAACCATGTATTCTTTCATCCAAGAAGTGAATGAAGAATCTCCACTAAAATCTGAACCAAATAATGAGCAGAGAAAACAAGGAGACTTCAAATGACTCAAAGAAGTCTCACCCATACCTCCATGAATGTGAGAATAATAAAGATGTAACAAAGTATGTGGCTGCCAACAAAAATGTTCTCCCATCATAAATCTATTCACCCAAGTGTTGGATGAAGTTCCTCTAACATCAAATAAACCCAGTGTTGAGCAAGAAAAACCATGGGTCTTCAAGTGACTCAAATCCATATCATAGGTGCATCCATGTAGATGTGAATCATCATAAAGTGACAAATGATGCTGCTGCAAATGTGAATAAGAATGTGCTCCAACCATGTCATCATAAAAGTTAAATCTAGGAGTTCCATACTCCTCATGTGGCACCATCAAAAAGAACCCTTTCACCCATACTTCATTGAGACTAATGTTGCAAAACATGGAATTGTAGGATGTAGGAGAATGAACTAACTCACCCAAATGATAAAAAAGTGCAGAAGTTTCATCATGGGAAGGATCCATAGGGGTAGTATCATGCAGCTCCTTCAAAAGTATGAACTCTTTGTCATAGTTTGGTTCCAATGTAGAGGAATCATGCTCTTCTTTAAAAATTGCATAACCTTCATCAAGAGACAATTCAAGTTCCTCTTCCACCACATCAAGTGTTTGGATCTCTTCAAGTTCATCTTCAAACACATCAAGAACATTCAAATTTCCACATTTCTCATGATCCACCATGTCATGAGAATCCTCCAAACAATCTACCATTTGACAATCTGAAACATAGGAGGAAAAACAAGTATCTTGCAACTTTTCAAGAAGTTGCTCATTTTGAATTGTGAGCTTATGATTATCCTCATTATTCTTCAAGTATGCATCATGTAACAATTCATTAAACTCAAACAAATGGTTTCTATCAAAAAGCAAAGACATGAAATTACCTTTGATGTGGCACATTGCTCTTTGAATCTTCTCCATGTCTTCAAGGTAGGATGTTTCCTCCAATGAAGTAGCTATCCAACAAGAATTTGACACCAATGCTTGAGTGTCATGGAGAATGCTGAGGGACTCTTGGATCTTCTTTTCATTCATCTTTAAGGACCCTTCAAGAAAATGAGGCTCTTGCAAATGAACCTCCTCATCTTCTTCATTTTTTCTTGGACCAACTTCATGAAGCTCAAGTGGTGATGGGGAAGTTGATCTTGGTTCTTCTTCAACTGCTGCAAGGTCTTCATTATCATGCTTAATGGAACTTGGGCTTCCAGCAACACTTTCAAAAGTGATCTCTATGTCACCAACATAGAGGTGTGAGCACCCATCAGTAGGTACTCCTTCATAGTTTAAGCATCCATCAGTAGATGCTCTTTGGTTCATGTCGAAGCTAGAAGGTGTCTCGAAATGATCTTCCAAATTTTCAATAGAATTTTCTTCATAATCTTGTGATGTCTCTTCCTTTTGCTCCTTCAAGCAAGCTGATGCATTTTGCCCCTTGGTTTTCTTAAAATCAATCATTTTTTCCACAAGTTCGATTGAAAACAATTCGAATCCTTCCTTAAGTTGCTTGGCCATATCTTCAAATATTGTTTTCATAATTTTTATATGCTCCTCACCATCATATGAGGCTCCCTTTTCATCCCTAGTCATAGTTTCCTCAAAAAAATTGCTTTTCTTCTCCTACTTTTTTTTTTCCTCTTCAACAAAAGCACTTTTGGTTTCAATATCTAATGGTGGTACTTAAATTCTTGTCCTCATGAATATTGACCACATCAGGTGCCAACATCATGCTCTGATACCACTGTAATGTCCCTTGTTAGGAATTTTATTAAAATTGCAATTTTCTACTTTTTTCCTTGGTTCGACCTTTAACTAGTTTCGATCTCTAGGTCCCAAATTTGCCCCAAATGATCCCAAATCTTCTGAGAAGGTATATGAATGATATTAAAACATAAATATGTGTTTCAGGGATGCCTTTGTACCTTTAAAACACTTCTACAAATACTCTTTAAATTCTGGTCAATGTAGGTAACTTTACTAGTGATTTCCCTTTAACTGGTATTGGTCTCTAGGTCTCAAATTGACTCCAAATGCCTTCAAATCTTCAAGGAAGGTGTATGAATGATATTAGGAATTGAATATGGTGTTCAGGTATAGCATATGGCCACCAAAAGACCTCTGCAAACTCTCTTAAGATTCTGGACCAAGTATGCAATTTTACTAGTAATTTGGGGTTCAAATCCCCTAAGGTAAGTACTGAAAATGGCTTCCCAAATGCCTCCAAACCCACTCCAATTTATAAACAGAGGTATGTAATGTGTTAATTATTTTATTAAGGTCTCATATGCACCATTAATGATTTATTACAACTGTTCTCACCCTCTCCCATTCAACTGCAAAAATCACCAATTCGACCCTTGGGGAAATGGCACTATTTCTTCTCCCAATGCAATTAAACTGAGTAAAAATACTTCAAATGCTCAAGTACAGTACATGAAACTCATAAAATACATCCATGGCAGTCCATTAATCACAAATGCATCAGATAATCATCCATTCATTCGAAATCATCATCAATACATTGATTCACAACAAGGTAGTGGGGAAATGGCATTGTTCTTCCATTAAAAAGGAGATTTATACATTTCTTCTTGGAATTTGGACCTGAAACTTTCTGGAGATGAAGAAAAAATTATTTACTTCATATTAGAAAAGAAATGGGGCATGAAAAGCTCCCCCAAAGAGTACAATAGCTCACCAAAAATGCCCTCCCTCCAGGATCAAGAATATGCCATCAAAATTGGAAATGGTTGAGAGAATGTGCTGCAATAGAAGAAACCATGAGCTGCCCTGTAGCTTACACCTGCAAATAAAGACTCCATTAAAGCTCCAAATGAAAGGTCTGAATGGCCTTTCCAATTACCAACTTGGATGGGAATATTTCACCCTCGAAACAATCTACCATTTGACAATCTGAAACATAGGAGGAAAAACAAGTATCTTGCAACTTTTCAAGAAGTTGCTCATTTTGAATTGTGAGCTTATGATTATCCTCATTATTCTTCAAGTATGCATCATGTAACAATTCATTAAACTCAAACAAATGGTTTCTATCAAAAAGCAAAGACATGAAATTACCTTTGATGTGGCACATTGCTCTATGAATCTTCTCCATGTCTTCAAGGAAGGATGTTTCCTCCAATGAAGTAGCTATCCAACAAGAATTTGACACCAATGCTTGAGTGTCATGGAGAATCCTGAGGGACTCTTGGATCTTATTTTCATTCATCTTTAAGGACCCTTCAAGAAAATGAGGCTCTTGCAAATGAACCTCCTCATCTTCTTCATTTTTTCTTGGACCAACTTCATGAAGCTCAAGTGGTGATGGGGAAGTTGATCTTGGTTCTTATTCAACTACTGCAAGGTCTTCATTATCATACTTAATGGAACTTGGGCTTCCAGCAACACTTTCAAAAGTGATCTCTATGTCACCAACATAGAGGTGTGAGCACCCATCAGTAGGTACTCCTTCATAGTTTAAGCATCCATCAGTAGATGCTCTTTGGTTCATGTTTAAGCTAGAAGGTGTCTCGAAATGATCTTCCAAATTTTCAATAGAATTTTCTTCATAATCTTGTGATGTCTCTTCCTTTTGCTCCTTCAAGCAAGCTGATGAATTTTGCCCCTTGGTTTTCTTAAAATCAATCATTTTTTCCACAAGTTCGATTGAAAACAATTCGAATCCTTCCTTAAGTTGCTTGGCCATATCTTCAAATATTGTTTTCATAATTTTTATATGCTCCTCACCATCATATGAGGCTCCCTTTTCATCCCTAGTCATAGTTTCCTCAAAAAAATTGATTTTCTTCTCCTACTTTTTTTTTCCCTCTTCAACAAAAGCACTTTTGGTTTCAATATCTAATGGTGGTGCTTGAATTCTTGTCCTCATGAATATTACACCACATCAGGTGCCAACATCATGCTCTGATACCACTGTAATGTCCCTTGTTAGGAATTTTATTAAAATTGTAATTTTCTACTTTTTTCCTTGGTTCGACCTTTGACTAGTTTCGATCTCTAGGTCCCAAATTTGCCCCAAATGATCCCAAATCTTCTGAGAAGGTATATGAATGATATTATAACATAAATATGTGTTTCAGGGATGCCTTGGTACCTTTAAAACACTTCTGCAAATAATCTTTCAATTCTGTTCAATGTAGGTAACTTTACTAGTGATTTCCCTTTGACTAGTATTGGTCTCTAGGTCTCCAATTGACTCCAAATGCCTTCAAATCTTCAAGGAAGGTGTATGAATGATATTAGGAATTGAATATGGTGTTCAGGGATAACATATGGCCGCCAAAATACCTCTGCAAACTCTCTTAAGATTCTGGACCAAGTATGCAATTTTACAAGTAATTTGGGGTTCAAATCCCCCTAAGGTAAGTACTGAAAATTGCTTCCCAAATGCCTCCAAACCCACTCAAATTTATGAACAGAGGTATGTAATGTGTTAATTATTTTATTAAGGTCTCATATGCACCATTAATGGTTTATTACAACTGTTCTCACCCTCTCCCATTCAACTGCAAAAATCACCAATTCGACCCTTGGGGAAATGCCACTATTTCTTCTCCCAATGCAATTAAACTGAGTAAAAATACTTCAAATGCTCAAGTACAGTACATCAAACTTGTAAAATACGTCCATGGCAGTCCATTAATCACAAATGCATCAGATAATCATCCATTCATTCGAAATCATCATCAATACATTGATTCACAACAAGGTAGTGGGGAAATGGCATTGTTCTTCCATTAAAAAGGAGATTTATACATTTCTACTTGGAATTTCGACCTGAAACTTTCTGGAGATGAAGAACAGAGTATTTACTTCATATTAGAAAAGAAATGGGGCATGAAAAGCTCCCCCAAAGAGTACAATAGCTCACCAAAAATGCCCTCCCTCCAGGATCAAGAATATGCCATCAAAATTGGAAATGGTTGAGAGAATGTGCTGCAATAGAAGAAACCATGAGCTTCCCTGTAGCTTACACCTGCAAATAAATACTCCATTAAAGCTCCAAATGAAAGTTCTGAATGGCCTTTCCAATTACCAACTTGGATGGGAATCTTTCACCCTCGAAATTGGCTAAGGCAAGAAACTAGTCATCCACTAGCTCTCCCTCTACACAAATGCAATTGCAAATTCTACAAATGATCAATAGCCATTCTCATACTTCATTTATACATTTTATAACCAACATTAGCCTTCTAAGGGTCGAAATCATCTCAATAGATTCAATAGATTTCCATTTAGGAAATATTCCACATTTGCCACTTGTCTCCTAGTTCCAACCTTCCATCTTCTCCCAAATTCGATTTTGAGTCTCTTTGGCTTCTCCAAATCCCAAATTCTCCTTCTTTGAGCCTATTTTTGGGGCTGACATGTCATAGTGGTCAGATGTCAGAGGTCAGGTCTGCAATTTGTCATAGTTGTCATAGATGCTCCATCATTGGTGTCATAGGGGCTAGGGAATCTAGCCCAAGTGTCCACAAACTTGCACTTTGACTTTTTATCTTCCATGGAGGTTACCAATACTTCCCAATTCGACCTAATATGTTCAATGACATGTGTTATGACTTACCAACTCACCCAAGAGTGTTCACATTCCCATTAATTCCAATTTGCAAAATAGAGATACCATGTATTATGAAAAATCAAGCTAGTGGGGGTCCCACATCCTCCATATGTCTCCAAAATCATTTGTCACCTAGGATTTCTCTTGAATTTCTTTATTCACTCTATTTATTAAATACTTGAACCCTTATAATGTCTAAACATCATTTATTATCCCCCTTATTCCAAATCCCAAAGCTTCCACCCCCAAACCTAGGAAACTAGTAATTTTCCTCCTTAGCAATTATTTGACCCTTAACATCAATTTTACAAACTCTAATGAATATGGCTAATGTGATTCGGCCATTGTGACTCAATTCCAAATTTGGGACATGACAAATCCTCCCTTCCCAATATTGCTTGTCCTCAAGCAATTTCAAACATGGGTGTTGAAGAACCTGCTTTCTGTATAATTCTTTGAAGTTGCCATTGAATTGCCAAACCTTGAGTCTTTGAGTTTCCATGAATATTTTAGAGAGGAACCGCCATGCTTTCTGTTGCACTACTCTGAATAAAATCACTTTATTAAGTGGGGAATCCATCTCCCATACTTCTTGCTTCCCCCAAAAAATGAAACCAATGAGACAAAAATTATTCCAGGGTCCCATTGCTTGTATTGCACCCCAACAATTAAGAGTGCTCTCCAACCTACACCATTAGATAAGAGGATTCCTGGATCCCATTTTCTTGTATGCATTCTTCCAAACATCATGAGTACCAAATATATATCATCAAAGTACATAACTACATAATGAAAATGTACATCAAGGAGGTGCTTCATCAAAGAATCATGAAAGTGCTTATACCTCCAAGCAAGTAGACCACCATTTTCCAAGTGAATACAAGCTTCAAGTGACCAATCAAATATCCTCCAATGACATAGGTGAGGATCCCATGTCCTATAATGCTGCTCCAAAAGGATGTGATATGCATCAAAATATTCAACCATGTATTCTTTCATCCAAGAAGTGAATGAAGAATCTCCACTAAAATCTGAACCAAATAATGAGCAGAGAAAACAAGGAGACTTCAAATGACTCAAAGAAGTCTCACCCATACCTCCATGAATGTGAGAATAATAAAGATGTAACAAAGTATGTGGCTGCCAACAAAAATGTTCTCCCATCATAAATCTATTCACCCAAGTGTTGGATGAAGTTCCTCTAACATCAAATAAACCCAGTGTTGAGCAAGAAAAACCATGGGTCTTCAAGTGACTCAAATCCATATCATAGGTGCATCCATGTAGATGTGAATCATCATAAAGTGACAAATGATGCTGCTGCAAATGTGAATAAGAATGTGCTCCAACCATGTCATCATAAAAGTTAAATCTAGGAGTTCCATACTCCTCATGTGGCACCATCAAAAAGAACCCTTTCACCCATACTTCATTGAGACTAATGTTGCAAAACATGGAATTGTAGGATGTAGGAGAATGAACTAACTCACCCAAATGATAAAAAAGTGCAGAAGTTTCATCATGGGAAGGATCCATAGGGGTAGTATCATGCAGCTCCTTCAAAAGTATGAACTCTTTGTCATAGTTTGGTTCCAATGTAGAGGAATCATGCTCTTCTTTAAAAATTGCATAACTTTCATCAAGAGACAATTCAAGTTCCTCTTCCACCACATCAAGTGTTTGGATCTCTTCAAGTTCATCTTCAAACACATCAAGAACATTCAAATTTCCACATTTCTCATGATCCACCATGTCATGAGAATCCTCCAAACAATCTACCATTTGACAATCTGAAACATAGGAGGAAAAACAAGTATCTTGCAACTTTTCAAGAAGTTGCTCATTTTGAATTGTGAGCTTATGATTATCCTCATTATTCTTCAAGTATGCATCATGTAACAATTCATTAAACTCAAACAAATGGTTTCTATCAAAAAGCAAAGACATGAAATTACCTTTGATGTGGCACATTGCTCTTTGAATCTTCTCCATGTCTTCAAGGTAGGATGTTTCCTCCAATGAAGTAGCTATCCAACAAGAATTTGACACCAATGCTTGAGTGTCATGGAGAATGCTGAGGGACTCTTGGATCTTCTTTTCATTCATCTTTAAGGACCCTTCAAGAAAATGAGGCTCTTGCAAATGAACCTCCTCATCTTCTTCATTTTTTCTTGGACCAACTTCATGAAGCTCAAGTGGTGATGGGGAAGTTGATCTTGGTTCTTCTTCAACTGCTGCAAGGTCTTCATTATCATGCTTAATGGAACTTGGGCTTCCAGCAACACTTTCAAAAGTGATCTCTATGTCACCAACATAGAGGTGTGAGCACCCATCAGTAGGTACTCCTTCATAGTTTAAGCATCCATCAGTAGATGCTCTTTGGTTCATGTCGAAGCTAGAAGGTGTCTCGAAATGATCTTCCAAATTTTCAATAGAATTTTTTTCATAATCTTGTGATGTCTCTTCCTTTTGCTCCTTCAAGCAAGCTGATGCATTTTGCCCCTTGGTTTTCTTAAAATCAATCATTTTTTCCACAAGTTCGATTGAAAACAATTCGAATCCTTCCTTAAGTTGCTTGGCCATATCTTCAAATATTGTTTTCATAATTTTTATATGCTCCTCACCATCATATGAGGCTCCCTTTTCATCCCTAGTCATAGTTTCCTCAAAAAAATTGCTTTTCTTCTCCTACTTTTTTTTTTCCTCTTCAACAAAAGCACTTTTGGTTTCAATATCTAATGGTGGTACTTGAATTCTTGTCCTCATGAATATTGACCACATCAGGTGCCAACATCATGCTCTGATACCACTGTAATGTCCCTTGTTAGGAATTTTATTAAAATTGCAATTTTCTACTTTTTTCCTTGGTTCGACCTTTAACTAGTTTCGATCTCTAGGTCCCAAATTTGCCCCAAATGATCCCAAATCTTCTGAGAAGGTATATGAATGATATTATAACATAAATATGTGTTTCATGGATGCCTTTGTACCTTTAAAACACTTCTACAAATACACTTTAAATTCTGGTCAATGTAGGTAACTTTACTAGTGATTTCCCTTTAACTGGTATTGGTCTCTAGGTCTCAAATTGACTCCAAATGCCTTCAAATCTTCAAGGAAGGTGTATGAATGATATTAGGAATTGAATATGGTGTTCAGGTATAGCATATGGCCACCAAAAGACCTCTGCAAACTCTCTTAAGATTCTGGACCAAGTATGCAATTTTACTAGTAATTTGGGGTTCAAATCCCCCTAAGGTAAGTACTGAAAATGGCTTCCCAAATGCCTCCAAACCCACTCAAATTTATGAACAGAGGTATGTAATGTGTTAATTATTTTATTAAGGTCTCATATGCACCATTAATGATTTATTACAACTGTTCTCACCCTCTCCCATTCAACTGCAAAAATCACCAATTCGACCCTTGGGGAAATGGCACTATTTCTTCTCCCAATGCAATTAAACTGAGTAAAAATACTTCAAATGCTCAAGTACAACACATGAAACTCGTAAAATACATCCATGGCAGTCCATTAATCACAAATGCATCATATAATCATCCATTCATTCGAAATCATCATCAATACATTGATTCACAACAAGGTAGTGGGGAAATGGCATTGTTCTTCCATTAAAAAGGAGATTTATACATTTCTTCTTGGAATTTGGACCTGAAACTTTCTGGAGATGAAGAACAGAGTATTTACTTCATATTAGAAAAGAAATGGGGCATGAAAAGCTCCCCCAAAGAGTACAATAGCTCACCAAAAATGCCCTCCCTCCAGGATCAAGAATATGCCATCAAAATTGGAAATGGTTGAGAGAATGTGCTGCAATAGAAGAAACCATGAGCTTCCCTGTAGCTTACACCTGCAAATAAAGACTCCATTAAAGCTCCAAATGAAAGGTCTGAATGGCCTTTCCAATTACCAACTTGGATGGGAATATTTCACCCTCGAAACAATCTACCATTTGACAATCTGAAACATAGGAGGAAAAACAAGTATCTTGCAACTTTTCAAGAAGTTGCTCATTTTGAATTGTGAGCTTATGATTATCCTCATTATTCTTCAAGTATGCATCATGTAACAATTCATTAAACTCAAACAAATGGTTTTTATCAAAAAGCAAAGACATGAAATTACCTTTGATGTGGCACATTGCTCTATGAATCTTCTCCATGTCTTCAAGGAAGGATGTTTCCTCCAATGAAGTAGCTATCCAACAAGAATTTGACACCAATGCTTGAGTGTCATGGAGAATGCTGAGGGACTCTTGGATCTTATTTTCATTCATCTTTAAGGACCCTTCAAGAAAATGAGGCTCTTGCAAATGAACCTCCTCATCTTCTTCATTTTTTCTTGGACCAACTTCATGAAGCTCAAGTGGTGATGAGGAAGTTGATCTTGGTTCTTCTTCAACTACTGCAAGGTCTTCATTATCATGCTTAATGGAACTTGGGCTTCCAGCAACACTTTCAAAAGTGATCTCTATGTCACCAACATAGAGGTGTGAGCACCCATCAGTAGGTACTCCTTCATAGTTTAAGCATCCATCAGTAGATGCTCTTTGGTTCATGTTTAAGCTAGAAGGTGTCTCGAAATGATCTTCCAAATTTTCAATAGAATTTTCTTCATAATCTTGTGATGTCTCTTCCTTTTGCTCCTTCAAGCAAGCTGATGAATTTTGCCCCTTGGTTTTCTTAAAATCAATCATTTTTTCCACAAGTTCGATTGAAAACAATTCGAATCCTTCCTTAAGTTGCTTGGCCATATCTTCAAATATTGTTTTCATAATTTTTATATGCTCCTCACCATCATATGAGGCTCCCTTTTCATCCCTAGTCATAGTTTCCTCAAAAAAATTGCTTTTCTTCTCCTACTTTTTTTTTCCCTCTTCAACAAAAGCACTTTTGGTTTCAATATCTAATGGTGGTGCTTGAATTCTTGTCCTCATGAATATTACACCACATCAGGTGCCAACATCATGCTCTGATACCACTGTAATGTCCCTTGTTAGGAATTTTATTAAAATTGCAATTTTCTACTTTTTTCCTTGGTTCGACCTTTGACTAGTTTCGATCTCTAGGTCCCAAATTTGCCCCAAATGATCCCAAATCTTCTGAGAAGGTATATGAATGATATTATAACATAAATATGTGTTTCAGGGATGCCTTGGTACCTTTAAAACACTTCTGCAAATAATCTTTCAATTCTGTTCAATGTAGGTAACTTTACTAGTGATTTCCCTTTGACTAGTATTGGTCTCTAGGTCTCAAATTGACTCCAAATGCCTTCAAATATTCAAGGAAGGTGTATGAATGATATTAGGAATTGAATATGGTGTTCAGGGATAACATATGGCCTCCAAAAGACCTCTGCAAACTCTCTTAAGATTCTGGACCAAGTATGCAATTTTACAAGTAATTTGGGGTTCAAATCCCCCTAAGGTAAGTACTGAAAATTGCTTCCCAAATGCCTCCAAACCCACTCAAATTTATGAACAGAGGTATGTAATGTGTTAATTATTTTATTAAGGTCTCATATGCACCATTAATGGTTTATTACAACTGTTCTCACCCTCTCCCATTCAACTGCAAAAATCACCAATTCGACCCTTGGGGAAATGGCACTATTTCTTCTCCCAATGCAATTAAACTGAGTAAAAATACTTCAAATGCTCAAGTACAGTACATCAAAATTGTAAAATACGTCTATGGCAGTCCATTAATCACAAATGCATCAGATAATCATCCATTCATTCGAAATCATCATCAATACATTGATTCACAACAAGGTAGTGGGGAAATGGCATTGTTCTTCCATTAAAAAGGAGATTTATACATTTCTACTTGGAATTTCGACCTGAAACTTTCTGGAGATGAAGAACAGAGTATTTACTTCATATTAGAAAAGAAATGGGGCATGAAAAACTCCCCCAAAGAGTACAATAGCTCACCAAAAATGCCCTCCCTCCAGGATCAAGAATATGCCATCAAAATTGGAAATGGTTGAGAGAATGTGCTGCAATAGAAGAAACCATGAGCTTCCCTGTAGCTTACACCTGCAAATAAAGACTCCATTAAAGCTCCAAATGAAAGGTCTAAATGGCCTTTCCAATTACCAACTTGGATGGGAATCTTTCACCCTCGAAATTGGCTAAGGCAAGAAACTAGTCATCCACTAGCTCTCCCTCTACACAAATGCAATTGCAAATTCTACAAATGATCAATAGCCATTCTCATACTTCATTTCTACATTTTATAACCAACATTATCCTTCTAAGGGTCAAAATCATCTCAATAGATTCAATAGATTTCCATTTAGGAAATATTCCACATTTGCTACTTGTCTCCTAGTTCCAACCTTCCATCTTCTCCCAAATTCGATTTTGAGTCTCTTTGGCTTCTCCAACTCCCAAATTCTCCTTCTTTGAGCCTATTTTTGGGGCTGACATGTCATAGTGGTCAGATGTCAGAGGTCAGGTCTGCAATTTGTCATAGTTGTCATAGATGCTCCATCATTGGTGTCATAGGGGCTAGGGAATCTAGCCCAAGTGTCCACAAACTTCCACTTTGACTCTTTATCTTCCATGGAGGTTACCAATACTTCCCAATTCGACCTAATATGTTCAATGACATGTGTTATGACTTACCAACTCACCCAAGAGTGTTCACATTCCCATTAATTCGAATATGCAAAATAGAGATACCATGTATTATGAAAAATCAAGCTAGTGTGGGTGCCACATCCTCCATATGTCTCCAAAACCATTTGTCACCTAGGATTTCTCTTGAATTTCTTTATTCACTCTATTTATTAAATACTTGAACCCTTATAATGTCTAAACATCATTTATTATCCCCCTTATTCCAAATCCAAAAGCTTCCACCCCCAAACCTAGGAAACTAGTAATTTTCCTCCTTAGCAATTATTTGACCCTTAACATCAATTTTACAAACTCTAATGAATATGGCTAATGTGATTAGGCCATTGTGACCCAATTCCAAATTTGGGACATGACAAATCCTCCCTTCCCAATATTGCTTGTCCTCAAGCAATTTCAAACATGGGTGTTGAAGAACCTGCTTTCTGTATAATTCTTTGAAGTTGCCATTGAATTGCCAAACATTGAGTCTTTGAGTTTCCATGAATATTTTAGAGAGGAACCGCCATGCCTGTTGCTGTACTACTCTGATTAAAATCACTTTATTAAGTGGGGAATCCATCTCCCATACTGCTTACTTCACCGAAAAAATGAAACCAATGAGACAAAAATTATTCCAGGGTCCCACTGCTTGTATTGCACCCCAACAATTAAGAGTGCTCTCCAACCTACACCATTAGATAAGAGGATTCATGGATCCCATTTTCTTGTATGCATTCTTCCAAACATAATGAGTACCAAATATATATCATCAAAGTACATAACTACATAATGAAAATGTACATCAAGGAGGTGCTTCATCAAAGAATCATGAAAGTGCTTATACCTCCAAGCAAGTAGACCACCATTTTCCAAGTGCATACAAGCTTCAAGTGACCAATCAAATCTGCTCCAATGACATAGGTGAGGATCCCATGTCCTATAATGCTGCTCCAAAAGGATGTGATATGCATCAAAATATTCAACCATGTATTCTTTCATCCAAGAAGTGAATGAAGAATCTCCACTAAAATCTGAACCAAATAATGAGCAGAAAAAACAAGGAGACTTCAAATGACTCAAAGAAGTCTCACCCATACCTCCATGAATGTGAGAAGAATAAAGATGTAACAAAGTATGTGGCTGCCAACAAAAATGTTCTCCCATCATAAATCTATTGACCCAAGTGTTGGATGAAGTTCCTCTAACATCAAATAAACCCAGTGTTGAGCAAGAAAAACCATGGGTCTTCAAGTGACTCAAATCCATATCATAGGTGCATCCATGTAGATGTGAATCATCATAAAGTGACAAATGATGCTGCTGCAAATGTGAATAAGAATGTGCTCCAACCATGTCATCATAAAAGTTAAATCTAGGAGTTCCATACTCCTCATGTGGAACCATCAAAAAGAACCCTTTCACCCATACTTCATTGAGACTAATGTTGCAAAACATGGAATTGTAGGATGTAGGAGAATGAACTAACTCACCCAAATGATAAAAAAGTGCAGAAGTTTCATCATGGGAAGGATCCATAGGGGTAGTATCATGCAGCTCCTTCAAAAGTATGAACTCTTTGTCATAGTTTGGTTCCAATGTAGAGGAATCATGCTCTTCTTTAAAAATTGCATAACCTTCATCAAGAGACAATTCAAGTTCCTCTTCCACCACATCAAGTGTTTGGATCTCTTCAAGTTCATCTTCAAACACATCAAGAACATTCAAATTTCCACATTTCTCATGATCCACCATGTCATGAGAATCCTCCAAACAATCTACCATTTGACAATCTGAAACATAGGAGGAAAAACAAGTATCTTGCAATTTTTCAAGAAGTTGCTCATTTTGAATTGTGAGCTTATGATTATCCTCATTATTCTTCAAGTATGCATCATCTAACAATTCATTAAACTCAAACAAATGGTTTCTATCAAAAAGCAAAGACATGAAATTACCTTTGATGTGGCACATTGCTCTATGAATCTTCTCCATGTCTTCAAGGAAGGATGTTTCCTCCAATGAAGTAGCTATCCAACAAGAATTTGACACCAATGCTTGAGTGTCATGGAGAATGCTGAGGGACTCTTGGATCTTCTTTTCATTCATCTTTAAGGACCCTTCAAGAAAATGAGGCTCTTGCAAATGAACCTCCTCATCTTCTTCATTTTTTCTTGGACCAACTTCATGAAGCTCAAGTGGTGATGGAGAAGTTGATCTTGGTTCTTCTTCAACTGCTGCAAGGTCTTCATTATCATGCTTAATGGAACTTGGGCTTCCAGCAACACTTTCAAAAGTGATCTCTATGTCACCAACATAGAGGTGTGAGCACCCATCAGTAGGTACTCCTTCATAGTTTAAGCATCCATCAGTAGATGCTCTTTGGTTCATGTCTAAGCTAAAAGGTGTCTCGAAATGGTCTTCCAAATTTTCAATAGAATTTTCTTCATAATCTTGTGATGTCTCTTCCTTTTGCTCCTTCAAGCAAGCTGATGCATTTTGCCCCTTGGTTTTCTTAAAATCAATCATTTTTTCCACAAGTTCGATTGAAAACAATTCGAATCCTTCCTTAAGTTGCTTGGCCATATCTTCAAATATTGTTTTCATAATTTTTATATGCTCCTCACCATCATATGAGGCTCCCTTTTCATCCCTAGTCATAGTTTCCTCAAAAAAATTGCTTTTCTTCTCCTACTTTTTTTTTTTCCTATTCAACAAAAGCACTTTTGGTTTCAATATCTAATGGTGGTGCTTGAATTCTTGTCCTCATGAATATTAGACCACATCAGGTGACAACATCATGCTCTGATACAACTGTAATGTCCCTTGTTAGGAATTTTATTAAAATTGCAATTTTCTACTTTTTTCCTTGGTTCGACCTTTGACTAGTTTCGATCTTTAGGTCCCAAATTTGCCCTAAATGATCCCAAATCTTCTGAGAAGGTATATGAATGATATTAGAACATAAATATGTATTTCAGGGATTCCTTTGTACCTTTAAAACACTTCTGCAAATACTCTTTCAATTCTGGTCAATGTAGGTAACTTTACTAGTGATTTCCCTTTGACTAGTATTGGTCTCTAGGTCTCAAATTGACTCCAAATGCCTTCAAATCTTCAAGGAAGGTGTATGAATGATATTAGGAATTGAATATGGTGTTCAGAGATAACATATGGGCACCAAAAGACCTCTGCAAACTCTCTTAAGATTCTGCACCAATTATGCAATTTTACAAGTAATTTGGGGTTCAAATCCCCCTAAGGTAAGTACTGAAAATTGCTTCCCAAATGCCTCCAAACCCACTCAAATTTATGAACAGAGGTATGTAATGTGTTAATTATTTTATTAAGGTCTCATATGCACCATTAATGGTTTATTACAACTGTTCTCACCCTCTCCCATTCAACTGCAAAAATCACCAATTCGACCCTTGGGGAAATGGCACTATTTCTTCTCCCAATGCAATTAAACTGAGTAAAAATACTTCAAATGCTCAAGTACAGTACATCAAACTTGTAAAATACGTCCATGGCATTCCATTAATCACAAATGCATCAGATAATCATCCATTCATTCGAAATCATCATCAATACATTGATTCACAACAAAGTAGTGCGGAAATGGCATTGTTCTTCCATTAAAAAGGAGATTTATACATTTCTACTTAGAATTTCGACCTGAAACTTTCTGGAGATGAAGAACAGAGTATTTAATTCATATTAGAAAAGAAATGGGGCATGAAAAGCTCCCCCAAAGAGTACAATAGCTCACCAAAAGTTCCCTCCCTCCAGGATCAAGAATATGCCATCAAAATTGGAAATGGTTGAGAGAATGTGCTGCAATAGAAGAAACCATGAGCTGCCCTATAGCTTACACCTGCAAATAAAGATTCCATTAAATCTCCAAATGAAAGGTCTGAATGGCCTTTCCAATTACCAACTTGGATGGGAATCTTTCACCCTTGAAATTGGCTAAGGCAAGAAACTAGTCATCCACTAGCTCTCCCTCTACACAAATGCAATTGCAAATTCTACAAATGATCAATAGCCATTCTCATACTTCATTTCTACATTTTATAACCAACATTAGCCTTCTAAGGGTCGAAATCCTCTCAATAGATTCAATAGATTTCCATTTAGGAAATATTCCACATATGCCACTTGTCTCCTAGTTCCAACCTTCCATCTTCTCCCAAATTCGATTTTGAGTCTCTTTGGCTTCTCCAACTCCCAAATTCTCCTTCTTTGAGCCTATTTTTGGTGCTGACATGTCATAGTGGTCAGATGTCAGAGGTCAGTTCTGCAATTTGTTATAGTTGTCATAGATGCTCCATCATTGGTGTCATAGGGTCTAGGGAATCTAGCCCAAGTGCCCACAAACTTCCACTTTGACTCTTTATCTTCCATGGAGGTTACCAATACTTCCCAATTCGACCTAATATGTTCAATGACATGTGTTATGACTTACCAACTCATCCAAGAGTGTTCACATTCCCATTAATTCGAATTTGCAAAATAGAGATACCATGTATTATGAAAAATCAAGCTAGTGTGGGTCCCACATCCTCCATATGTCTCCAAAACCATTTGTCACCCAGGATTTCTCTTGAATTTCTTTATTCACTCTATTTATTAAATACTTGAACCCTTATAATGTCTAAACATCATTTATTATCCCCCTTATTCCAAATCCAAAAGCTTCCACCCCCAAACCTAGGAAACTAGTAATTTTCGTCCTTAGCAATTATTTGACCCTTAACATCAATTTTACAAACTCTAATGAATATGGCTAATGTGATTAGGCCATTGTGACCCAATTCCAAATTTGGGACATGACAAATCCTCCCTTCCCAATATTGCTTGTCCTCAAGCAATTTCAAACATGGGTGTTGAAGAACCTGCTTTCTGTATAATTCTATGAAGTTGCCATTGAATTGCCAAACCTTGAGTCTTTGAGTTTCCATGAATATTTTAGAGAGGAACCGCCATGCTTGTTGCTGCACTACTCTAATTAAAATCACTTTATTAAGTGGGGAATCCATCTCCCATACTGCTTGCTTCCCCCAAAAAATGAAACCAATGAGACAAAAATTATTCCAAGGTCCCATTGCTTGTATTGCACCCCAACAATTAAGAGTGCTCTCCAACCTACACCATTAGATAAGAGGATTCATGGATCCCATTTTCTTGTATGCATTCTTCCAAACATCATGAGTACCAAATATATATCATCAAAGTACATAACTACATAATGAAAATGTACATCAAGGAGGTGCTTCATCAAAGAATCATGAAAGTGCTTATACCTCCAAGCAAGTAGACCACCATTTTCCAAGTGCATACAAGCTTCAAGTGACCAATCAAATCTGCTCCAATGACATAGGTGAGGATCCCATGTCCTATAATGCTGCTCCAAAAGGATGTGATATGCATCAAAATATTCAACCATGTATTCTTTCATCCAAGAAGTGAATGAAGAATCTCCACTAAAATCTGAACCAAATAATGAGCAGAAAAAACAAGGAGACTTCAAATGACTCAAAGAAGTCTCACCCATACCTCCATGAATGTGAGAATAATAAAGATGTAACAAAGTGTGTGGCTGCCAACAAAAATGTTCTCCCATCATAAATCTATTCACCCAAGTGTTGGATTAAGTTCCTCTAACATCAAATAAACCCAGTGTTGAGCAAGAAAAACCATGGGTCTTCAAGTGACTCAAATCCATATCATAGGTGCATCCATGTAGATGTGAATCATCATAAAGTGACAAATGATGCTGCTGCAAATGTGAATAAGAATGTGCTCCAACCATGTCATCATAAAAGTTAAATCTAGGAGTTTCATACTCCTCATGTGGCACCATCAAAAAGAACCCTTTCACCCATACTTCATTGAGACTAATGTTGCAAAACATGGAATTGTAGGATGTAGGAGAATGAACTAACTCACCCAAATGATAAAAAAGTACAGAAGTTTCATCATGGGAAGGATCCATAGGGGTAGTATCATGCATCTCCTTCAAAAGTATGAACTCTTTGTCATAGTTTGGTTCCAATGTATAGGAATCATGCTCTTCTTTAAAAATTGCATAACCTTCATCAAGAGACAATTCAAGTTTCTCTTACACCACATCAAGTGTTTGGATCTCTTCAAGTTCATCTTCAAACACATCAAGAACATTCAAATTTCCACATTTCTCATGATCCACCATGTCATGAGAATCCTCCAAACAATCTACCATTTGACAATCTGAAACATAGGAGAAAAAACAAGTATCTTGCAACTTTTCAAGAAGTTGTTCATTTTGAATTGTGAGCTTATGATTATCCTCATTATTCTTCAAGTATGCATCATGTAACAATTCATTAAACTCAAACAAATGGTTTCTATCAAAAAGCAAAGACATGAAATTACCTTTGATGTGGCACATTGCTCTTTGAATCTTCTCCGTGTCTTCAAGGAAGGATGTTTCCTCCAATGAAGTATCTATCCAGCAAGAATTTGACACCAATGCTTGACTGTCATGGAGAATGCTGAGGGACTCTTGGATCTTCTTTTCATTCATCTTTAAGGACCCTTCAAGAAAATGAGGCTCTTGCAAATGAACCTCCTCATCTTCTTCATTTTTTCTTGGACCAACTTCATGAAGCTCAAGTGGTGATGGGGAAGTTGATCTTGGTTCTTCTTCAACTGCTGCAAGGTCTTCATTATCATGCTTAATGGAACTTGGGCTTCCAGCAACACTTTCAAAAGTGATCTCTATGTCACCAACATAAAGGTGTGAGCACCCATAAGTAGGTACTCCTTCATAGTTTAAGCATCCATCAGTAGATGCTCTTTGGTTCATGTCTAAGCTAGAAGGTGTCTCGAAATGATCTTCCAAATTTTCAATAGAATTTTCTTCATAATCTTGTGATGTCTCTTCCTTTTGCTCCTTCAAGCAAGCTGATGCATTTTGCCCCTTGGTTTTCTTAAAATCAATCATTTTTTCCACAAGTTCGATTGAAAACAATTCGAATCCTTCCTTAAGTTGCTTGGCCATATCTTCAAATATTGTTTTCATAATTTTTATATGCTCCTCACCATCATATGAGGCTCCCTTTTCATCCCTAGTCATAGTTTCCTCAAAAAAATTGCTTTTCTTCTCCTACTTTTTTTTTTTTCCTTTTCAACAAAAGCACTTTTGGTTTCAATATCTAATGGTGGTGCTTGAATTCTTGTCCTCATGAATATTAGACCACATCAGGTGCCAACATCATGCTCTGATACCA